>VDFB02075321.1:159315051-159401650 GCA_007258455.2 Sequoia sempervirens | reverse complement strand
AAAAGAACAAATTGAAGCATATAGAGAAAAAGATAAAGAAGGTCATAGGAAGAGAAGACAAGCTATGTTAAATATTGGTGAATCTGAGTCCTTTAGTCTTTCTAGTGAAGAGGAAATTGAAGCACTCGTTGCCTCTGAAGGTAGCTGCACAAGAAAAAGTCAAACCATAATTGAGATTAGTTATACTATATAATTTAAAATTGAATAATTAACATCAAAATCAATATACATTAAATTATAATTGAACTCTAAAATTGTAATCTTGATTACCTAAAATATCTGTCTCTTCAAAGGGTCAGGAGTTCTCGAATATGCCCCTCTCAAAGAACCGACCAAACCATATTTTTTAATTTCAATATATATAGGTGAACAAAAACATAAAAGTGATCCAAGTTAGCATACAATTGTCAACTAATAGGAACATATAAATACCAAACACAAAATAAAATGAACACATACTTCTTTAGGTTGATCTTTTTCTTTATCTCCTTTAGGTGTTTTGACACCTCCTCCTTGAGGTGCTTCAACACCTACTCCTTCAAGTGTTCCAATACGTATTGCTTTGGGCGTTGTGTCACTTATCAACAAGGACGTATAGCTCACAACTCCCTGCACATAAAAATGACAAGTACATATGAAACTACCAATCTATGTCAATATATGTATAATCAATATAAGATCTTAAAATTCTTAATTCAATAAAATTTGAGTTCAATTACCTTGCCCTTATCCAACATTACACTTCCATAATCTGGACAAGGCTGCACCTCACTCGCATAAGGTATTTCCTACAAGGGGAAAATAAGATAAACATATAAGTTATTATATAATTTCATTTTAATGACAATTCAAAGGACAAGAAAGTATATAATAAATAAATGTAAATGAGTGAGTGCAAAAATATATACTGTGTGCGTGTCTAGGCTAAATGAAATGGCCCTCAAGGTGCTATCCGTCACATTTGTCAGCTCCTCCTCGGACATCAACTGATAAATAGACCATGTAATTAACATAGTACATTATACTATCTCTATTAATATTCATTTTAAAACAAATGCAAGTTATGAATTCACAACTTAAATTTTAATTGCGGTCACTATTCCAATGTCCCCCTCTCTAGCAGGAGAGGACTCTGTACGGTGTGCTCCACTCCCCTGCGTCTGATCTATAATGTCCACATCATGGAAGTCATAATTGGAAGTGTCTAGGGGATGCTCGGCAGGCTATACAAGAGGACCCAAGCATATTTGGCAGCACATGGAGCAAGTATGTGGTACACAAATATGTGGACCTGACGAGGATGATGCAGCAGCACTCAAGCCATCACCAACATCACCAGAATGTGGCTGAGCTACTACAGAAGCATGCGAAACCAAAAGACCACTCAAAGAGTGAATAGCGTGGATAGTCTATGTGGCCACATCCTGCATAATATCTGGATGGTATACTAGAGGTGGTGGAGGAAGGCGAGGGAGGGGAACATGTGGGCGGGGTATTACTCTAACTGCCCCTGCTCTATCCTGGGGCATACCTCCACCAACGCCCTAGAAGGGTCTAATGTCAAAGTAATTGACATGATGCCCTAACACAAACTCAGCATATAATTTTTTTATAAAGTAAAATGGTATATCCAAATTTTTGCTCGGTGGTTTCAAAAAAACCATACACCAACGATCCCAAAAAATTTCTACAATGTCTCTATGAGTGCACCATTTTATAGAAAGTTTTGTTTTATTAACATTAACTGGCAAACCAGTGCGGGGGTTAGCAAATAAAGAGGCTATTTGGGCTTTGGTTATTCCAAGATCTTTCACATCATCATAGGACAATCCACATGCATAATATTATCTCATGTCTTCTCGCCATGAATGAAAGGCATTATGTTGCGAGGAGAGGGTTTCTATATTTTAAATTATTTCTTTCATTGTGTTTGACATCGAAGATAATCGAGGGACTCTCGTATAAACTTCAAAAATTCCCCTTAATTGTTGCAATTTTTCATAAATTAATTCTTGAATTGATGGCTGTGGAGGTGGTGGAGGTGGTGGTGGTGGAGGTGGTGGAGGTGGAGGAGGTGGAGGTGGAGGAGGTGGAGGAGGTGGAGGTGGTGGAGGTGGTGGAATTGGTGCATTTTCATTGTAGCAGTTCCATAATGCGATTAAATATAAAAACAAATCAATCTAATTAAAATTAGACAATATAAATGAAAATATTATAAAAATAATTTTTAAAATCCAACAAAAACCCTAGTTTTAACAAAAATCTATAAAATTTTCTAATTTTTAATCCAAATACATAAAAACACTATTTTTAAGTCAAAATCCATTGCAAACATTCAATTTTCATCAAAATCCATGCTAAACTCAAATTTTTCATAAAAATATATCAAAACCACCCAACTATTTAGGTCCAACCTTTACTGGGAGAGTTATCAAACCAATTATAGGGAAGCCATAACCATCATGAGCTTTAATCATGCTTTTGATTGTTCATAATCATCTGCATAAAGTTCATGTACATACAATAACTCTTTTTTGATCATATTCACTATGTACATGGGATCAATGAGTATTCCCCTTTTCGGGTTTCTGCAAACTTGATATAAAGAAGACCATCGAGTGTAGTTATAGAAGAATCAATATATGTAAAAGAAATGTCAAACAAAATATTGGTTTTTCCTTTATGATTTTGAATATTAATAATGTTTATAAAGATGGAAAATCATTATCATCTTCTTCATTATCATTGTATTGAACAAAGTTTGTTGAATGAATTGGCAATGGGCTTGTAAATATTTGTAAGTATTGATTAGGTGAAAAAAACCAATTTATTTCCTTTGTCATTAATAGGTCATCCAACTGGATTTGATTAGAATGAGGTCTTGCACTTGGTTATAAATATGCTTACATCTTTCCATATCATGTCGAGGTACGATGATATTGAAAAAATGTTTTTGCATTAAAGTTTGGTGGTAAAGGTTTAATTGTTTGAATATGACTAATTGGAGGAAGTTGAATCATATTCTTGTTTAACAATTGCAACATGATCACATGGAGAGAATCAAACAACTATGAAAATTTCCTATCTCATGGCCTAAATTTATATCTAGAGTTATGTTTACAGTAGTTACTTCTGTCTCAATATTATTAGCAGTTTGACATGAATGTTTATCAAGTAATGAATTTTTTGTTTTTCTTTTTAAATGATTGATAGTTGTTTTGAGGCATGACTTATATGATTGACCAATACGAGCCTATGAAGGGGTACCTTCATACCAACTAATCAATATTCGATAATCATGAAGGGTTATACAAAAACGTGTTAAGGATGGATATTTCATTAGCAATTTCTTATCTTGAATATTAGGTTGTAAGTTACCTATAAACACCCTTTGAATTTCAACATCTTGAAGACTATAGGAGAATTTCAAATAAAGGGATTAGTATCATTTCATAAAGTTTTTTATTTTCTCTTTAGGTCCTTGATTACAATGAACTAAATTTGTTAATGTAACTTGAGGACTGATGTTCACTTGAAAGTGTTGGAGGAAATCACTAATGAGTTGTGTAAAGGAGGTAATTGATTGTTTGACAACATGAACAAAACCAATCCAAGGCCATATCTTTCAATGATCTAGAAAAGAGTTTCACTATGAGTGAATCTTCAAAAATAAAGTCTCTACACAAGGTAGTAAAAACTAACAAATGGTTATTAGGATATTTTTTACCATTGTACTTTCCAAAGCGAGGTATTTCAATGTTTTGTAGTATAGGTGTATTTAAAATAGTGAACATTAATGAACTATGTGTAAGGTATTTTGGATGTTTACTATTGGTTTGATTTTGGTTTAAGTTTGAAATTTGTTGTTGTAATAATGTCATGCTTTAAAAAAGTTGATTTATCACAAAATGTTGTGAGAGTTTTTCAAGTATGGAGGAATGGTGGGATATTATATTTCATGTTTAGGAGGGGTGATGAATATGGAGGTGTTATAGGTGAAGGGACAAAACTATTATAATTTCCACTAGAAATTCCTAAGCTTGAGTTTAAACCATTGTTATATTCCATCATTGATGCTATGACTAGAGGTGTAAAGTTGGGAATAGAAGGCATTATTGTGGGAGAGGAAACTTATTTTCCAAAAGGATTTTGAGCATTAGTCAAAAATTTCGTGAAACTAGCTACCGAAGGAATATTAGAATCTACTATATTAGCTAGGCTACGTAACACTTCTATCCCTTCCTAATCATTTACCAACTTCCCAATGCTATCCAAAAGAGGGATTGCTTCTCCATCCAAAGGTTCAATGCTTAAGAATTGTTGAATTCATTGTAGGTCTTTATCCAATTATTCTAGATTATCATTGGGGACCTTAGAAATAACATATGCCAAGTCCACATAAATGTTAGGTTACAAAAAAGACATGGGTAATGTAGGACTAGGGAGGGAATATAAGATGGATTGGGTAGACATAATACGTTGAGTGAAAGAGTTATAAGAATCAAGCTCAACATTGGCTATGATTGCAACATAGGAAGCCATAAGTCTACAACTACATCTCACGTGGGTATTAGTGAAGTGACACAAGGTCATGAAGCTCATAAATTTTCTACAAGATTCAAAACAATTTAATGCTCATACAATGAAGGGAAAACACAAAATAGTCACAAAAACTAAAATAATTTGCACACACAAAACCCAAAACAACATAAGAATCATAGAGATAGAACTATGATCCAAATCTTTGTCAAAACTGATTGGACAGGGAATTGGCACCCTAGACTGATGAGGTTGATTTTTGTTAAATTTAAAATCTAAAAATGAGATATAGTATCTGAGGATCCTAATTGAAGATGTTTAGGTCTGCCAATAGGAATACTTTTAGAAATGCACAAAATTTTAATTTTATATACATGCAGCCATAATGCCTGATTAAATATAAAAACAAATCAATCTAATTAAAATCAGACAATATAAATGAAAATAGTATAAAAATACCCTAGTTTTTTTAAAAAATCCAACAAAAACCCTAGTTTTTAACAAAAATCTATAAAATTCTCTAATTTTTAATCCAAATACATAAAAAACACTATTTTTAAGTGAAAATCCATTGCAAACATTCAATTTTCATCAAAATCCATGCTAAACTCAAATTTTTCATAAAAAATCTATCAAAAAACCCTATTTTGAAAAAAATCAACTAAAATTAAACAAATCTAATTGAAAAATTGATTAGAGCAAATAAAAAATCAAGAATCTAACCTTTTGCAGATGGATTTGAAATCAGATATCTGATTTGCGGAATCAACTTTCCACTGTGTGCCCGCCGCGGTTAAGTCGAATGAAAATGAGTTTTCGTCGGCCCGAAAAATATATATATATATATATATATATATATATATATATATGTCTATAAAATCGGATATCTGATTTTCAAATCTAGGTTTGGGCTTTGCTTCGGTAGTCACCCGAGCCACATAAAGTCAAATCAGCATTTTCGTGTTTTTGAGTTGTAGAAACACGTATTTTTTTCTCCATTGCCACTTTTTGGCATACCATGATCCTGCACATGCCCAGAATATTCTTGTTCTTGTTGTGTTTGAGGTTTAGGATTTTCTTGTTTTGGAAAAGGTGGAGAATCATCATGCATTATTTTAGGTATGTTTATATTGTGATTTTTTGTGTTGTTCTTTTCTTCTTTTGCTTGTAACAAACAAGAAAAATCATGACGTCTGTACCTACTCTCTATAGAATTTTGGTCTCCCTTTGTTTGATTTTCAATTTGCGATTATGTAGGAGTGGGGTTATCAGCCATAAGCTTATTTTCTTCCCTTAAGGGAGGAATGGAAGGAACCATGGGAGGTTGTTAAACCACTTTATCTTTAGCTTTAAATAAACTTGTTTTATTTTAGGAGGAACAATGGAACTTATTTGGTTATCTCATGGTCTCTTATAGGAAATAGGTGGAGGATTTTCTATGTTTTGGTCCTGGTTACTTGGAGGGGATTTTAGTTCAATCATAGTTTCATCAAGGATAGGAGGCTCAATTGTGGATTGAGGCATATTGTTGAGGTATAATTATGCTATGCACTTTTCCTTAAACTATTGATTTGATTTGAAAATCAAGTCCTCACGAGGCCTAATAGGTTCCATAGGTTTGATCCAAAATAAATCCAATGAGAAATTCCCATGGGAAGACACATGATTAAAGCCACTATGATGAATAGTAAATATCTCATTGACAAATAGAAATTTTAAACATTTATGCACTAGTGATGGGAAAACTTTCATGGAGAAAAGCCATGGGTAGCCTAACTTCACACAAAATAGGTATGGTGATGAGATGATGGAAAATGAGACACTTAATATTTTTAGTCTAACTTTTCATGGAAGAGTTATTGAACCTATCATAGGGAAAGAAAAACCATTATGCATTTTGATCCATGCTTCCAATTTTTCATAAGTATATTGATAAAGCTCAAGCACAAATAAGAATTCTTCAGTGATCACATTCTCTACACAAATGGGATCAATTAATATCCCATTATTAGGATTTTGTTGATTCTTCTAGCTATGTAAAGAGGACCATTAGGCGCATGTTTAATTATGTCATGTTATGAGAAATAAATTTCAAGCGACATCTTGGTTAGGCCCTTACGAGGTTGAATTTCAATGAAGATGATTGAAGGGTTTATAGTATACTTTTCTTTATTTCTTATGTGATTTTTCATGATGTAATCAAGGCTAAGCACCATTTCTATTCCTTGTTTAGTTTTAATTAACTTTCTTATGTTTTGTATCATAGGAAAGTTCTACATTAATAGTGATGGGTTCAGAACTTACAAAGTTTTACAATTTCTCTAACTCTTCATCCATTCTCATAAGGTTCCCATGAGGGAAATTAGCAATCATTGTATCAACATCAGTCACATTAGGTATGGGTAGGGAAGTCATGGGAAATAAAATGTTACTTGGGTATGGTCCATATTGGGTGGACTAGTGTCAACACTATGAATGAAAGAGTTAGAAAAGCCAAGATCCACAACGAGTGATGTATCAAAGGATGACATGAGTCTCAAACTATGTCTCATAATAGTATTGGAAATAGGACACCAAGTTTTGAAGCTCGTACAAGTTTCACAAATCCAAGGTGCACCCAAAATAGATAATAGGTAAAAGGAAATCAAATACCCTAGAATGTAAAGTGCCATGGCACTATGTAAAAGAAATTTCCATATTTAAAACAAGATAATTTTTTGATTATGCTATGCAAAAACCTAAAAATGATGTCTTTTAGATGCAACTTTGAATTCAAATAATGCACTGAATTTGAAAAATTGAGCTTAACATGAACAATTTCAGATAATAGAAATTATGGAAATGAAAATAGTAAAGTAAATACAAAAACACAGAATGCAAAAACACTATTTTTAATGCTTAGAAATTCTAAAAAAAGACTTGATCAAGGACTTGAATTTTCCCATAGGCGAATGGGTCTCACTTCAAGGATTTTAAAAATTAAGTTGTAGGTTTTTGAGATGATTTCTAAGGTTTTTCATATTCTGGTTTCAGACATGAGGTTACAGTTTTAGATTTTTATAAAATGAGGTCTAAATGCAAGTGCAAAATAATGCAAAATGAGAAGCAAAAAGACCTAATTTGAGATACAATTTTGATTCAATTTTGTAATGTAAATGACTGATGATGCAATGTTATGTATTTACACTATGCAAAATGACTAATCTTTTTGAATTTTCTAGATTTTAAAGAATGCAAAAATGAAAACCTAAAACCCTAAATGAGACACAAGATAATGCAAGTGAACAACCCTAAATGAGATGCCAATAAATGAAATATAATACAAATGAATGAAAAACCTAGATCTAGGGCTAAAAATGGACTCCAAATTAGTGAGATATGGTACTCAAAACTCAGGTTCACTAGAATGAAATGAAGAAAAATAGGTGTAAATTAAAGTGGGGTGAACTAAATATCATGTGATGAGAGACCTATTTTCATTTATTTTATTAGGAAATGAGATCCGCATAATGAATTGATCAACAACCCTTAGGTGAATCAACCCAAAGTGAGAATCTTCATATTTCCTTATGACTTAAGGATGGGGGTCAAGGTCAAACAACACTTTGGGGAGAAAAAACTAAAACTAGTAAATCAACTCCAAAATGCAATCTAACACTTGAAACAACAATATTATACTCAATATTTGTAGAACCAGAAAAACAAATGTAGATTTGATAAGGGAAGAGATGTACTTACCAGTCACCAAATGTGCTTTCTAGAAGATTATCTAAGACTCATTTGTGCATGGGCGAATGGGTCCAAGTATAGGGGTTTCAAAAATCTTTTAGGAGCCTCTAATATAGATCTATAGCTTTCATAGCTTTTAATTTGTCTAGGTTTCAATGTCAGAAAGTCAAAAATCAGATCTATAGATTTTGTGATTAAACTTCAACTTTGACAACTTTGTAAATTTTCAAAAGGTCTTGAATCCTTCTTCAACCTAAATCTAGAATCACACACACAAGAGAGAAATTTTATTTTTTGGGTGAATGGGGGTTTTCCTTAGTCAAACCCCATTTTGGTAATCAAACTTTGAATTGAAATAATGAAATGAAAGAGGGAATGAAGAATGAACAAATCTATGTTACCACTCAACAAACCATTGAATGCAACCTTGATAATGGAGATCTTACAAGGTATGAAACTTGCATGAAATGACTTAATTGGATGTGGATCTTGACACTTGAATAATACTTTGAATTCTTGAACTTGATCTTGAAACCTACATCACAATGATAGCTCCAAAAAAAATGCATGATGCAAGAAGACTTTAACATGATAGATAGATCTTGAATGATGCAATAAATATTGATATATCTTCTCTTGAATGTCCTTGGTTTCTCTTGAAATGCTCATAAAATTTCTAGCTTCTTAGATGTTGATTTGATGGAATAACCTTGTAGTTATAGGTATAAATCCTTAATTTCCCAAAATTCAAATATCACAAGCTGATATTGAATTATTGATTAATAAATGTTAAAATACCACCAAAAACATAATTTAAATTTAAGTCCAAATGTCTATGGAGGACCCATTTTACCATAGGTGAATGGGTCCCAGATCCCTATTCCTGGAACACACATTGCTCAAGGTAAAGTGTTATGTTTAGGCATTAATTATTGTCAAGTTTTCCCTTCAAAAAATATAATTAATTAGGCTTGTAAATGAATTAAAGGGATTATTAAAGTATAATTAAGCTCAATTTAATTAAGATGGCCCAAATAAGTGTGAAAATGTAAAGGGGTAGATTTACCAACACCAAATTAAGGCATTATTAAGTACATTTTAAACAGGAGGGCCCAAATAAGTGAGAAATTGTAAGGGATACATTTTCCTATGCTTCAATTTAAACATAGATTATCAAAATCCAAAAACATTCATAAAACATCTAGATATACTCCAAAAATAGTGTCAATCATGGTCATTCAAACTACATTGTCTCTGTGTGTATAACGTAGGAAAGGCCATCATCAATGAGCCCTCGAGGCATTAGGTCAGTCCCCTTAGGTCCCCCTCTTGGTCTCTAAATATATTGAAAAAGTAAAAAACAACATCAAATAACCTTAAAATCATAAATTATCTCAAAAATCCTATCTCTATTATCACCTATCCACAATAAAAAATTTATCCATAGTAAAAAATCATCACCTTCAACCTTTGACAACACAATCAACAAGTAAAGCAAACATCGAAATCCAAAATTTCCAAGCGAAGAATCAAAATGATTGGATCATCATTAGTCTAAAATAATGCCTAAGAATTAACTACCCTACCTTTTGAAAATAATCATCAATGTCCTAATGTGTTTCTTAACAGATAAATTGTTCCTACAATAGGCATCATCAATGGGTAACATCATGAAACATCAAAAATATATGTTAAGTGATACAAAAACATTGTTTATCTTTTACCTAGGGTCTTATCTTTTTGATGTATCTTATTGTCACATTCCTAGGATCTCTCAAGAATGTGCATAAGGATTTAGAGAGGAAGGAGTGAGGCATTGATCATTGGTTTTCTATCTACTTTGTATGTTGGATATTTTCGAAATACTACCCTATTGAATACTTTCTTTGTTATGTGTGTGGAAATCATTTTGGGGAAATTTGTGTAGCAGATGCATGTTGGGTACTTCATACCTCTCTATGTAACTACTCCTAAATATTTTGAAAATTCTCACCCATATACTCTAATAGGGTTTTTGTATGCCTGGTATGAGCAAGAATACTCTTTGTTTGTAGATTCAAAAGTCCACACAATAGATGCAAAGCCACCATTGGTTATTAATACCCTGTGCATAGTGTCTATTTTCTACATTAATAAGGATTACTATAAACTACTTAGTTATCCATGAAAGAAAAAGAAAAATCATCAATGCATATAATCACATATCATCAAAGTACAACTTCAATCATATCATCAATGCATATCATCATATAAATCATAATCTATGCATTTTCAGAAATTAGATTAAGATCATCAATTTTCTTCTAAAAAATCCTACTAACATTTCTTCTTACTAACATCTCCCTCCTGCATCACAAATATCATTAGTACCATAGGCATCCTGCATCCAAAAACTCATTAGTGCATATCATGACCATCATATAAACATCATACATCATAACGCTATCCATAGCATGCAGGAACAAATCATTCATACATCCATATCATATAAACACATTAGAGCAGTACAAAAAACATGAGCATTTAATCATAAATCAACTATCATATACATGTAAGCATCCATAAGAAATTCATAAGCATCTCATACACATTAAATGTTGCATCAAAATGGTATATCTCATATATATCATCAAAATGGGAAGTGTTAGTACATCATCAAATATCATATGTGATATCAAAATTTACAAAATATATATGAGGCCTCAGATGGGCCAATGACTGTATATACAAAAAGATATGTCTACATTAGAGTTCATGATACAAATAACATAAACATAAATATCATGAAATATCATTGTCAACCCTACTACCCATCTTGGGGTGGGGATCTACGCTACTCCCCATCATGTTGGTCTTTGTGGATGCGTGCAGGAGGCTTGTGTGGCCAAAGATAAGACTAATGTGGTTGTCTAACTGATTGTCCCCTTAATGACTTTGCATATGTCACTACACTGAAAACTACAAATCTTGGGCATCTCTATGATATTGGGACTTGAGCCTCATAGAGAGTCCAATAGTATGTTCTCTCCTCGATTAGGGAACCCCACACTTGCTAATGTTGTTGTCTCTTCGAATCACACTCTTGTCTTAGACTATCTTTCTCTGCCTAGGTCTGGTCTCTCTCTACTATAATAGTGGATAACTGCACCTCTAATTCCTATCATTGAGTTGCCTCTGCATCTCTCTCTATAGCTCTAGCATTTTTTTCAGTTGTAAGTTGAGTAATCTATCCTATCATATCCCCTATGGGGGAGGTGCCTGTGGTGCCTATTGATGCTACTGTTGTTGATCTTGTGGTGTTTGTTGATCATCTTGTTGCTAGTCACCATCACCCTACTCATCCTGAGCTCTCTCCAACTGCTCATGTGAAATTTGCAGCCTTTTTCTATCTCCCCTCCTCCATGCAACACTAACCATCCTCAAAACCTATCCAATCACTAGCCCAGTGCCAATAGGAGCTGTAAATTGTAATGGCTAATGACAGGCCCACCACTACGTGTAATCCTCGATGGTCCCTGAATCTAGGGGACCAACTACCCATCCCCATCTAATAGGTACCAGTGCTTGGAACTATGTAATAGCTAACCCTAAGTCTTCTTTGGGACCCCATGCATTGAACCTCAGGCCATACGTCCAAAATAGGCACGGTATCCATCTACTAGGTGAGTCTGTCTCTTGCCAAACTATCTCAAAACCTTATTAGGAATATACCTCTCAAGATTGATGTCAACTTGACCTATCAGCCACCAAGTATATCAACAATAATTCAACTACTCATGGTCATCCTCCCAGGCCTCACATACTATAAAGGGTCTCCAAATGAACTCAGTAACATCATCAAAGATAACACACCAATACGATAGCATGTCTGGTTGCATATAATGCAAATAATCAAAATATTTGTATGAAAAGGGATCATCAGGATCCCGTCAAACTATGCCATCTGGACGTGTCACTACAATATTCTCCCACACCCACACATGAAGGAGACTCATCCTAGCCAAAATAGAACTACCACTCCAATAGACAACCTCATGCATATCTCTATACAAATGAGCCAGTACACACGACCCCAACCAACTACAAATCCTCTCACCCTACGATTAGGAATCAAGGGTCTGATAATCAATCCAAGCAACACCATCAACATTAGATAGGCACTATCAATAAAAAGAAGTAAGGTCAATCTCTAAATCAATAACCTATAGCTGATCTACACCCATAAGTCTCTACATGGCCTGGGTACCCCTCTAGACATGACCAACTCCCCATGAGTTGGAATTGTAGGATCCTCTAGGCATCCTTGAGAGTGATGGTACACTCTATAGTAGGAAAGTTGAAGGAAGAGGTCTTAGACCTCCATCTCTTGACTAGAGCAGCCATTATAGCCCTATGTTCTCTGATCTTAAGCATGTAACAAATGTATCACAACCCTACTGCATCTAAGAAGTCCCTCTCCAACTTCTAAAATATAGTAATGAAATTTAATACCTGTCATGGCCGACACTCTCTGGAATACAACGGTTTGAGAATCTTCTGCAAACATTCAACCCACAATGACAAAATTTTGTTAGGAAATCAAATCAGAAACTTAAAACTACCAAAAAACTAGCTAAAAAAATAATTTTTAACAACAGTGATCTTTTCTAGGGCAATGATGACCCTATTTTAGTATGATAGTAGCTCTCTATTATGATAGCAAGCCTATTTCACTACAATAGCGACTAGTTTTGACAATAGCGGTCATTTTCCTAATTGGTTCAACCATGTGATCTATAAAGCAATTTTGCCTTAATCTTCTTTTGGTTTTTGGATTTTATACATTTAAGGACACTAATGAATCCATGCTTAAAGAAAAAGTTGTTCTGAAAGTCATGCAATGTGCCACATGGTGGTTGCATGAATTTTGTTTATCGTCTTCCTTTCAAGAGAAAGTCAGGGCATGTGTCAGCTTGGTGGGGACTTTCTCTAGGGCTATTTTCATAAATTTGAAATTCGTCGCTCGCTCGACACATCATCACTTTTCTTTGGGAAAGTTGGGTTTTTAAGGAGCAATCTCTTTTTGGAGATTGTCAGAGCATGCTGGGTCTTTCTTGTTTATAGGTTGGGACCTTCGAGTCCACACCATCAATTTATGTGATTAGTCAAATCAAATTTTTCCAAGCTATTTTTGAGGATCTGATTATTTTCATATGGTAATCTTTGCTAAATATCTAAAGGACATTAATGAGGTAGTTGGGAACTAATGAGAAAGTATTGCTACAATATAATCAAATATCTATGATCGAACCATGAGCTATTAGATGCTAGCATCTGGACATATTTACTTCTGGAGTGTTGGTTGCAGTTCTCTCTTTTCAGCTATAAATAGGAGGTGGCGACAAAAAAGAATTTATTTTTTTTGAAAGTTGTTTTAGTTTTCCTTAGTTATAGAGATATTTTCAAAATTTTAAAGCTTTCGAAATATTACTTTTCTCTAGCATGTTATATTGCTTTAACTCAAACTATTATCAGATTGGCATTTGACCTTTTTTTTTAAGTTCATTTGATACTTAAGTATGATCTGTTTGGAACAAATCTTTGAAACTATGCATGTTATGGCCTTTGTTAAGTTCCTTCTTTATGTTTTCATTCTTAATAGAACACTGTGTAAAGCTTAATTCAATAGTTTGAGTAGTTTATTTACATGTTGTAGGCTTCTATGATATAATAATAACTTGTGGAAATTGGATTATGTTTGTTGAACTTCTCCATTTTCTTTAAGGGTTCTTTTTTGAATGTCTTTCTGTTAACTTTTGGAACTTTTATGCTTGATTGAAGCTTAATGAACACTTCCTATGGGGAGATTTGAAAGACTAAAATGTGTTTGTACTTAGTCTTTGTTGCTCATTCTCTTCCCAAAAATGAAGGGTTGTGGCATTCTATGTCTATTATATCATTCATAGGAGAAGAATTGAGTTTGAAATGTCGTAAAAACTTTGGCACATTTCCATTTTTATGTTTTATATTTACATTTCCTTCTACCTTTTCTCCAAACTCAATGAAGAGTCGAATTTTTATAAAAATCTTAGAGGTATTCAATGAGGCACAAATTGACCCCCCACTCATTGAATTTCCCATAAGGTTGTTGGAGAGGCACAAGACTTGATAATCAACAGTTCTTTTTCTAGGACGCCCGGTGGGACTGAAAAAAATCCTCACCTAATTAGAAGTCAGAAATATTTCTAAAATCAGGCCAGGGAAAGAGGCTAGAAATTTTATGCCCATAATCCAAACAAGAGCATCCTCAAGGGTTATTTCCAGTACTCCTAGTTACCTGCCTCAGTATCTAGGAAAAGAAGACTTACAAGTTCTATATCACTTGTGAGGAGTAATAGGGTGAGAAGTGAAAGCCCAAGATCTAGAGCCTTATCTACTCCACTTCGAGGCTGTACTTTCCAAATTAGAATACCAATATACATTATTCATAGGAATCTATTCTCCATGGCTCAGATAGCTTCCCCTGCTCCTAGATTTTTTTTAACATCGGATAGCGGTAGTCCGCTACAACCACCCACGCCCCCAGATGTATGGCATACCATACCCACTAATTCCCTCAAATCTATTCCAAAATTTTATGGAGAAGACTTCAAAACCCCCTCCAAAAATCTCCAAGATATAGAGGAGGTATGCAAGGTACGTAACATAGTAAAGGAAAATATCGCTCTTAGGTTGTTGGCCACTTTTTTGAAATGAAAAGCTCAATATTGGTATCGAGCTTTGGATTTTGATTTTGTATACTCCTAGGATCAGCTCAGAGAGAGGTTTTTCAAACACTTCTCAAAGAAGGGAGATCACTCTTCATTGCTACATCAATTAATCACCATCAAAAGAGCACTGCAAGAGGCCATGAGCGACTTCAACACCAAGTTTCACAAAACTTGGTAAAGAATCCCTATAACCTCCTGACCCCTAGCTGTGATGGAGTTTATGTTCTACCTGAAGGATTTCATTTTAGATATTGTGGTTATGATAACCTCTATGGGAGGGGATATCTTTCTCGATGCATACAATTTAGCTGTGTGTGCAAAGAAGAGTTTGATCAATGTTGGGAAGCTTCCATCATGACCTTTGATGCTCGTATTTGCATAGATATCCAGAGGTCCATAGGAAGAAGCTACTCCAAGCACTTTTTCTCCACAAATTGTGACATCAGCTACATTGCAATCCATGTACATATACCCATTTGCACAGTTAAGCACATTAGGCTCTTCCTCTATAGCAGCAGACATCAATGATATGAAGAGTCTCATGCAATCTTTTGCTAATTAGTTAGTCCTCATCAAATGACAAGTGATACCTCCAAATTAGGCCACTCATACCTATCAAGGAAAAAGAACATCCTATCAATAGAACACATACCAAGGACTCTCCAAGGGAGGAGGTCAACAAAAAACGTTCACAAATTAGATAGCTCTGGTGACTATGCCACTATAGATAGTTAAGGACACCCAAAGTAAAGAATTATTCCCAGGATAGAACAACCTGGCAGAAGATGAGAACATATGGTGCTTCTCGTGTAGTGATAGCCACATGCCCCAGAATTGTCCAAGGGGAAATCTGCAATAGAAGATAGCAAAACAAAGAAACAAGGAAATGCTCCCAAATACCGAAGAATATTAGTCTCCTAAAATGGAAAATGCCCGTTTTAGAGCACAAAATCAAGGAATGTTTGTAGAATAAGAGATGGATATTATGTCAGACCAAGTGCTATTTTCATGGATGGAGGGAGAAGATGCACTATTCATGAACAAGGCTCCAACGACTAGTGCTCCACAAGTAAAATCATACTACAACACAAGATCCAAAAGAAGGCTCACAGGAGAATATGTACAACAAGCTCTACCATGTCTACAACTACGTCAACCATAGTTGCAATAAAAGTACACTCCACAGGCCACTAGCCAATCTACTCAGTAGTCACGAACTTCATCATTTCTAGAGAAGGATTTGGATAAGATGTCAAGCCCATTCATGATAGATCATTTTCCCCCAAAGACGAGAGAGATACCATCATTCAAACCCAAGATCCTACTATTCATAATGCTTAATGTGGTGGAACAATTGAAGAAAGCACTTGCTAATGTATCTCTCTAGGACATCATATCCATTCCTGAACAAAATACGTTGCTCCAAGAAGCATTAAAGAAGGAAGAACAAATATCGTAGATGGATGCAACTCCACCATGTAGTCAAGATAAAGATAAAGAGCCCACCTTAGATCCTCAATCTTTGAAATCTATAGCTTATGTGAACGACGTGGGAAATGAAAAAGAGAAAGAGGTAAGAAAGACAAATCCCACACCTTTCTTTTTGAAACTTATTGTGGGAGATAAGCTTTTGCATAATAACATGATTGATTCGGGTTCTAGTACAAGGGTCATGCCAAAATAAGTGGTCAATGCCCTAAAGCTTAAGTATGAGCCCCTTGAGAAGGGAATCATGCAGTTAGATGGGAAGAAGGTTTTGACCATCAACCACATTAAAGATCTACCTTTAACCCTCTTCTCATGCCCAAGCCAAATGGTCACACAAGAAATTGTGGTGATAGACATTCCCTCGATATTCAAAATGTGTCTTTCAAGAGATTTCACAACAAAGTTTGGTGAATATTTAGTGCTCGATTGGTCTCACCTAATATTAAGGAAAAAGCATGGGGTGAAGATGAAATTCATGTCTGAATCTTTGCATCTAGAACACATAGCGGAAAACATAGTCCTATGCTTTGAAGTAGCACATACCTCCTTCTTGCAAAGGAAAAGGAATTGTGTAGAGATGCTAGAAGATGAAGAAGACACAAGTGATCAGACCCTCGAAGAAGAAGCCCTCCTCAACCAATTCATCGACTCTGACCCATTTGGAAACTTTCATGTGATGGGACTAGGAACCTATGTGATCTTTGATGATGATCAAGTCTTTCCAAAATTAATAAAGGATCGAGAAGAATATGATGATCCAGGTGACAACCATCTATGGACATTATATTTTGATGGCACCAAATGCAAATCCAGTTCTAGTGTAGGTGTCTGACTAGTGTCCTTGACAAGATCAAAGACCCTTTAAGGCTTTTAATTTTTAGTTCCTATGCTCAAACAATGATACATAATATGAAGCTTTGGTTCACAATCTGGTTCTTGCAGAATGAATAGGTGTAAAGAGAATGCAAGCATTTGGAGATTCAGAGTTAGTTGTGAGCCAGGTCTGTGGGAAAGCGACTGCGAAGAATATAAGAATGAAGTGATACAGACATCGAATATGGGATTTTATTGAAAGTTTTGAAGCTTTTAATATACAAGTTATTCCTTGATCTCAAAATAGTGTCATCAATCGGATGGCTTCAATCGGTTCACAATTTGAACTCGTTTTTTATTCAACAAAAAAGAAAAATGTAGTACAAATCATCGTCTAACCAACAATTCCCAACAATGATAAAAACTAGTAAGTATTTGAGGTTGATATATAGATCACCACCTTTTTAGATAAATGAGGAAGAGATTTTGACCATTCACAACTAGAAACAAAATCTCTTGAAGGGAAAGTTATCCAGTTAAAGGGAAATAAGCTTCCTTGAGGTTTAATATCCCTCAAAAATATTTTTGATTGTGATGACGCAAGAAATAGCAAACAAAGGTTCATTGTAGATGTGAGGGATTTGTGAATCATTTTTTCCTTAATCATTTTTTTTGGCCTTTTTTTTTTGGCTTTTGATGTGTCTACACTCAAAGTAAGTTGTTTAGAAAGGTGCACAACGTGCCACATGGTGGTTGCACAAATTTCATTTATCACCTTCCTTTTGGGAGAGAGCTAGGACACATGTCCAATCGGCGTAGCTTTTCTCAAGGACGATTTTCATAAAGTCTAAGAATACCTTCCTGCTTGACATGTCATCTCTTCGCTATGGGCAGTTTGCACTTTTATGAAGTGATCTCTTTTGGAGTGTGTCGGAGCTTCCTAGTTTCCTTTTGGTTTTCAAGATGGAAGCTTTGAGTCAGTGCCATTGAGCCACGTGATTGGTCAACTAGAATTTTTCAAGGCTATTTTCTAGGATCTAATCAGTTTTAGATAATGATCTTTGCTAAATGTCTAAAGGGTATTAATGCGATAGTTGGGAATTGATGAGAAAATATTTGCATGACCTAATTAAAGATCTATGATCAGATCATGATCTATAAAATGCCAACATCTAGTAGCAATTTCTTTTGGAATGTGGCAGTGGTCTTCTCTTTTTCTAGCTATAAATGGGAGGCAGCAACAAAAAAGAAGTTTTTTCCAAAAAAGTTCCAAGTTTTGGTTTCCTACTCTTGGGAAAAGTTTCTTTAGTTTTCTAAAGTTATAGAACTATTTTCATAAGTAGAATTTGAAAATTTTCTTTTCTATGGCATGTTATATTGTTTGTGTTCAAACAATTATTGGATTGGCATTCAACCTTTATTTTAAAGCTCATTTTATATTCAAGAACAAACCATTTGGAAGAAATGTTTGAGACTGTGCCTGATATGGCCTTTATCAAGTTCTTTCGTTTTTGTTCAGAATGAAACATTGTGTTAAGTTGAATTCAAGTAGTTTGAACAATTAATTTCCATGCAGTAGGCTTATATGGTAGGATAATAACCTATGAAAATTGGACTGTCTATGAAATTCTCTATTTTTCTAAAAGGTTTTTGTTTTGTTATATTCTATTGTAAGAAGAGAGAGGGTTTATGCAATTTTTGAATGTTTTTCTATTTACCTTGGAAATCTTTTGATTAGACCTTAATGAGCATTACCTGTGAGGAGATTTGAAAGACTGTACTATGCTTCTAGTTAGCCTTTGTTGTTCACTCTCTTCCCAACAATGAAGGGTTGTGGCATTGTATACATCTAAAATATCATTCATATGAAAGATTGGGTTTAAAATGTTGTAAAACATTTGGCACATCGCCATTTTTTATGTTTTATGTTTATATTTTCTTCTACCCTTTTCTCCAAAACTCATAGAAGAGCCAACTTTCTATAAAAATCCTGGAGGTATTCAATGAGGTGCAAATCATTCCCCCACTCGTTGAATTTCCCATAAGGCTATTGAAGAGGCGCAAGCTTTGATGATCAATAGTTCTTTTTTGGCATGCCCAGTGGGACCTGAAGTTCTCCAAATGCCTAATTAGAAGTCAAAAATATTTTGAAATCAGGCCAAGGAAAGAAGTTGGAAATTTCATGCCTAGATTCCAAAAAAGAGCATCCTCAAGAGGCCATTTCCAATACTCCCGGTTACCTACCTTAGTACCTAGGAGAAGAAGACTTACATGTTTTGTATCACCTGTAAGGAGTGATGGAGCAAGGAGCAAGATCCCAAAGTTTAGAGCCTTATCTACTCCACTTGGAGGCCAAGCTTTCCAAATCAGAATACCTGTATACCCAATTCATAGGAATCTGTTCTCTTTGGTTAATAAAGTTGCCCCTACTCCTAGAAATTTTATAACCTAGGATAGTGGTAGTCCACTACAATCACCTATGTCCCTAAATGTATGGCCTGCCATACCCGCTAATGCCCTCAAGACTAGTCCATTTTTTTTTTAAGACTTCAAAACCGCCTCCAAACACCTTCAAGATATAGTGGAGGTATGTAGGGTATATAACATAGCAGAGGAAAATATTAGTCTTAGGCTATTAGCCACCTCTTTCAATGGAAAGGCTCAAGATTGGTATCAATCTTTGGCCTCTGGTTCTATCCACTCCTAGGATGAACTCAAAGAGAGGTTGTTTGAATGCTTCTCAGAGAAGGGAGATCGTTATTCATTGATACAACAATTGATCACCATCAAAAGAGTCCCACAAGAGGCCATGAGTGACTTCAACACAAGGCTTGATAAAACCTGGTAAAGAGATTCTATGATTGCCTAGCCTCTAGTTGCGATGGCATTTATGTTCTACCTAAAGGCTTTCAATTCAGATATCATGGTGATGATGAATTCCATGGGAGGGTTTATCTTACCCAACGCATACTAGTTGGTTGTGCACATGGAAAATAGTTTGATTGATGCTAGGAAGCTTCCGCCATGACCTCCAATGCTTGTGTTTGTAGAAATATCTAGTAGTCCTCGAGAAGAAGCTTCTCCAAGCACTTCCACTACACAACTGACGACATCCACTGTGCCACAGTCCATGTACATGTACCCTACCACACAACCTAGCATGTCAGGCTCTTCTTCTATAGCAGCAGACATCAGAGACATGAAGAGTCTTATGTGAACATTTTCTAACAAGTTGGTTCTCATCAAACGACAACAAGCAGCACCTCCTAAGTAGACCACTCAAACCTATGGTGGAAGTAGGAAATCCTATCACTAAAACACATACCAGGGACCCTCTAGAGGAGGAGGCCAACAAATAGCATCTACAAACCAGATATTTTTGGTCACCATGCCACTTCAGGTAGTGAAGGAAAGCCAGAGCAAGGAGTTAATCCTAGGCCAAAAAAATCTAGCAAAGGATGAGAATGTATGGAATTTCCCATGCAATGATGGTCATATGCCCCAAAATTATCTGAGGGGAAATATGCATTAGAAAGTAGCAGAACAAAGAAACAAGGGCGCATTCCCAAATGCAAATGAATATGAGTCTTCTGAAATGGAAAATACCAACTTCAGAGAGAAAATGCATGGAATTTCCTTGGAGCAAGAATTGGATATTGCATTCAACCAAGCACTATTAAATAATTGATTCATTTTTCCTTCATCAAACTTGTTTCTCATTACCCAACTAATCATTTTCACTTGAAATCTACATTATGTAGCCTTATGTCCAATCTTCCCACATTCAAAGCATATTTTGGAAAGGGAACCATAAAACTGATTTATCATGCTCCTACATTCAGTTTCTCTATGACCATATTTATTACAAGAAAAAATAACACCATCAAAAGAGGGGTACCTCTGTGCATTAAGCTATCTCATAGGTGGTCTTCTCAAAAAATTCCTTCTCTACTTCTTCTTGCCTTGATTTTTTTTCACATCTTTAGAACTTTCACCTATATCAACTCCCAAGCCACCTTTGTCCTTACATGGTTTTTGTCCTACAAGCAGTTCTTCAAGTTTACCTTAGCTAGATCTGAAATTATTTTCATAGAGTTTAGCCTTCTCCAGTTCCACTCTTAAGTTTACTATCTCCTGCTCAAGTCTAGAACATTTATTAGACTTGTTCTACACCATTGTATTCAGACATTCATCAATCCTCTTCTTTACTTCTATAGTCACTTTCGGTCCAATTATCTCTTGTTTCAACTGTTCACCTACTTCTCTATGTCTTTCCTTAAATTTCTTCAACTTTTCCTTTAGTTTTTGAACACATTCATTTTCTTCATCAAGATTCTCTTTTTGATCTTTGTTTTCTCTTTCCACTTTATCAAGATCTTCAAGAGTAGTTCAGATCTCTCCTTTATCATCCATTTAACCAGCCTTCAAGATTCTCCTTAAGTAGTTAAGCTCTACACAAGGAACCAAATCTCTGATACCAATTGTTAAATAGACGTTGGACAACTAAGAATGGGGGGGTGAATCAGTTGTGACACATGTTCAAACTAAAAACTTTGTCACTTATCAATTCTTCAACCACATAGTTTTGTTATTAAATAAGAGGATGAAACACAAATAAGAGAAAGTAAATCAACATAATGAACACCAAATTTTTACATGGAAAACCCAATGATGGAAAAATTGCGGTGAGGGTTAACTCACAATATAAAGTATTTCAAAAGAGGCTCACTGCCTACAAAAAGGACTCACTGTCCAACAAGGAAGCTCACTGCCTACAAAAGATTATACAAAATAGAATAAGGCTTTACAACCCAAAATGAACTAGAAAGATGCACCTATCATGTGCTGATATAGTTCCGGAGATGCCCAGTATTCAGACTTTACACCCTTCATTCTTCACTAATTTTACATTGACTGCTTCCTTTCTAATCATAGCTTTTCTTTCATTACTCGCTCACTATTTCTTCTATCTCTTCTGTACTGTTGGTCATTCACACACTCACTTTTTCAAAAATTGTTCGCCATATATTTATATCTGATCTCCATCGCAAGCATCAAATTGGGTCCACCTAATTAGATGAAATTTATTTATAAAAGATATCAACTATCGGCTCCAATAGATCACAAAGTATTTTCAAAAATAAATTTAGCAGTTAGCATGTTATATTATGTCTGCTTAGACCAAGAAATAGGTCACATATAATTTTTCATATCATATCAAAATTATCTTAACAAGTTAGCCCAGAATAGTCTTCAATGCAACCAAAAAAATAAAGTTACTTTGTCATACGAGCACTAGAATACAAAATAACCTGATCATGCATGCCTTTAACATCCATGAGTAATTTCCTAAAACCACAATTATAAATTGTCAACTGCAGAGAAATGTGGACTAGAATACTAGAGAGGCACCAAAAATACCGGATCAACCACTAGGAAAGATAAGTCAGTTATACACACCAGTTTTAGAGTACCAGACCAATCTACCAACATGGTGACATCAATGAAAACATATAGATATCCTACTCATTCTTCCAATAGATGTTGTATTTGCAAATGAAGCTCTGACGACTAGTACTCCACAAATACAATTGGATTACAACACAAGATCCAAAAGAAGGCTAACGAGAGAATGCATGCAACAAGCTCTACCATGTCCTTAGCCATTACAGTTGCCACCACAAGAGAAGTAGGCTCCTCCAATCATTGGACAACCTAATCAATAGCCATGAGTTCCATTGTTTCCAGAGAAGGAGATGGATAAGGTGTTGATCCCATTCATGATAGATTGCTTTCCTGTAAAGATGAGAGAGATGCCACCATTTAAGCCCAAGGTCTAGCCAGTCAGAACACTCAATGTGGTGGAACAACTAAAGAAGGTGTTTGCTAATGCATCTCTGTGGGATTTCATAACTATTCCCAAACAAAAGAGATTGCTTCAAGAAGCATTAAAGAAGGAAGAACGAACATCATAGATGAATGTGACTCCATTGTGTGATCAAAGTAAAGATAAAGAAACTACCTTAGAACCTCAAGCTCTGAAAGAAACAAATTTTACAAACGAAGTGAAAAATGTAAAAGAGAAAGAGGTAAGCAAGCCAAAGCCCACACCTTTCTTTTTAACACTTATTGTGGGAGATAAGTTTTTGCATAATAATATGATTGATTCAGGAGCTAGTACAACGGTCATGCCAAAGTAAGTGCTTGATGCCCTGAAACTTAGGTATGAGCCCCTTGAGAAGGGAATCATGCATTTAGATGGGAAGAAGGTTTCAAAGATTGGTCAGATAAAAGATCTATCTTTAACCCTCTTCTCATGCCCAAGCCAAATAGTCTCACAAGAATTAGTGGTGATAGACATTCCCCCAGTCTTTAGAGTGTGTCTTTCAAGAGATTGCACGGTGAAGCTTGGTAGATATTTGGTGCTCAATTGGTCCCACCTGATATTGAGAACCAAGCATGGGGAAAAGATGAAGATTTTGTTTGAATCTGTACATCTCGAACACAGCATAAAATGTGGTCCTATGATTTGAAGAAGCACATAACTCTTTCTCGCAGCAAGAGAGATATTGTGTAGAGATGTTGGAAGATGAAGAAGACACAAGTGATCAGACTCCCAAGGAAGAGGTGCTACTCAACCAATTCATCGACTCTAACCCATTTGGAAACTTTCATGTGATGGGACTAGGCACTTATGTGATCTTGGAAAATGATCAAGTCTTTCTGAAATTGATAAAGGATTGGGAGTAATATAATGATTTGGGTGACAATCGTCTATGGAACTTATACTTTGATGGCACCAAATGTAAAGATGCTTCTAGAGCAGGTATCTGACTAGTGTCCCTAACAGGATTGGAATCCCTCAAGGCTTTTCACTTTTAGTTCTCATGCTCAAACAATGATGTGGAATATGAGGCCTTGGTCCATGGTCTGACCCTTGCCAAACGAATGGGTGTAAAGAAAATGTAAGCGTTCAAAGATTCAGAATTAGTAGTGAGCCAGGTTTGTGGGAAAGTAGTTGCAAAGAATACAAGAATGAAGTCATATAGACATCAGATATGGGATCTTATTGAGAGTTTTGAAGCTTTCAATATATAAGTTATTCCTCAATCTCAAAATAGTGTCATTGATCAGATGGTATCTATCAGTTCATAATTTGAACTAGTATATGATTCAACAACAAAGCAGAATGTAGTACAGGTCATCATCCGACCAACAATCCCCAACAATGATCAAAATTGGCAAGTATTTGAGGATGAAATTCAGATTGCTACCTTTATATAGAAATCAAGAGGAGCTTGCAACTATTCACAGCTAGGAGAATAATCCCCTAAAGAGAAGATTATCCAGTTAAAAGGTAATAAGCTTCCTCGAGGTATAATCTCACTTAAAAATCTCTTTGACTGTGAAGATGCAAGAAGTGGCAAGTAGAGGTTCATTGTGGATGTGAGAGACTATGAAGATCTTGATGTCAAAAGTGGTAGAAAGTTAAAAGTTAGAAGAGAGGTTTTACATAAGGACAAGGAAAGACTAAGAATCTATGTTTTAGATATGATGTGGTTATAGCCTAGACCTATGATGATCTTAGAGGGTATGATTCGGGCATAATTCAACATACCTTTGACTTGGCGGAAGGATCAAAGCTTGTTTGACAAAAAAAAAGACTAGTTAATTAGAAGGTTGAAGCGTTGATGGCACAGGAGCTTACCAAATTGATCAAGTCAAAGATCATATATCTGATTAAGCATTCCACCTGGGTGTCAAATTTGGTACCAATTCAGAAAAAGAATGGCAATATTAGGCTCTGTGTCAATTTTCAAGATTTGAATAAAGCTTCGCTAAAAGACCACTACCCCTTGCCATCAATGGAGAAAATCCTACAAATTGTGGTTGGATCGGAGATGTTTTCATTGCTTGATGGTTTCTTAGGCTATAACTAGGTATATGTAAAGGAAGGTGACCAACATAAGACAACGTTTACCACTAAGTGGGGAATGTTAGCATACTCAAAAATGTTGTTTTGAATTTCAAATGTAGGTGTGACTTTTCAATGAGCAATGGATATTTCATTCAAAGGATTAATTAATCTGATTATTCTCACATGTCTAGATGAATTAACGGTCTTTTCAAAGTCAGAGGATGGTCACTTTGATCATCTGGAAAAGGTTTTCCAGAAGTGTCAACAGTTCAAGATTTCTGTGAATTTGAAATAATGTGTTTTTGGAGTACCCCAAGGTAAGCTACTTGGTTTTGTAGTGTCAAAAGAGGGAATAGAAATAGACCCTGAAAGGGTGAGATCCATAATAGAGTTACCCCTACCAGTAAATTAGAAAGGACTATAGGCCTTCTTGGGGAAGATCAAATTTTTTAGTAGGTTTATTTCAGATTTCACAAGCATTGTGAGATCTATCATGTTGATGCTAAAAAAGAACCTAATTTTCAAATGGACCCCTAAAGGAAAAATATTTTTTGAGTAGATAAAGATAGCTATCTTTGTTTCTTTGGTGTTGGCTAACCCATACCTTTTCAAATATTTCCTACTCTATATAGACAACGACCAGCACAACATAGCTTTGGTGCTCACTCAGAAGGACGAGGGAAATAATAGAGAGCATCCTATTGCATTTCACTCAAGGACTCTTAAATATTATGAGGCTAGGTATAATTTTGTTGAAAAGTAGGCTTTTTCCATTGTTAAAAGGCTAAAGAAGTTCTGACATTTGGTGTCGGCCAATAAAATCACTATTCTAGTAGCACATCCCAGTGTGCGGGAGTATATCACCAAAGGTGAGATAACTGAAGAGAGGGAAAATTGGATCACCAAGATCCTAGAGTATGATGTGGACATTAGACCAACCAAACTAGTTCAGGGAAGAGGTCTATGCAAATACATTGCACAGGAATCAAGTTACATAGCTGAGAAGGAGGTTGATCAAGTCTATTCGAACCAATTCAAGTCTGACAAGTCCTTGGTGGTGGATTGAACATAGTATATGCAAAATGGGCACCACTGGACTATCCTTCCATTCCACAAAAGGTGATACTATGACTATAAGGCACTATTTATGTATTAATTGAAGGTATATTATTCAAGAGAAACTATGATGGTGTCCTAATTTGATGCTTAGATAAGTTATATGTGGAAAGAGTTCTTAACAAATTCCATAGTAGTCTTGAGGGTGGAAATTTCTCTACAAGACTACCACCTTGGAGATAATATGAGTATGATATTATTGTCCCTCTATGTTTTCCAAAGTGCACCATCTAGTGCAAAAGTGTACATAGTGCCAATTCTTTATTGGAAAAAGAAAGAATTTTGCTTTTCCTTTGAGCCCAATTCTAACTAAGGAACCCTTTGTTCAATGGGGTCTGGATTTTGTCAAAATGATAAATCCTATTTCTAATGTTGGCCACAAATGGATCCTTATTCCAACAGACTACTTCACAAGGTGGATGGAGTTTGTCGCCCTAAAAAATGCAACAGAGGGCGAGATCATCAATTTCCTCAAAGAACTAGTAACTTGATTTGGTTCACCAAAAATTATCATATATGAAAATGCTTGAGATTTTGTAGGTTCAGGGACATCGTATTTTTCTATCAAATATGGGGTTTACCTTAAAAATTCATCAAATTATTACCAATAAGGAAATGGATTAGTGGAGTCAACCAACAAAAACCTAATTAGGCTAATCAAGTGCATCAGGTCAGAATGACAAAGGGATTTGCACAAGCACCTGCGAGCTACTCTATAGGTAGACCAGATTACTCCCAAGAAGATCCTAAAGACCTCCCCTTATGAACTAGTATATGGAAAAGAGGTAGTTTTACCTGTTTACATAGAAATCCCTGCTTTACAACTACAGAAAGCCCTGGAAGTTGAAGAAAGTGGCGAAATGAAGTACGACTAGAAGAACTCCTCAAACTTGAAGAGGATAGAGAAAAAGGTCATACAAACATTATCAGTTGCCAATAGATAGTGAATCCATGGTTCAACAAAAAAACCTCCAACCTAGGTTTCAAGGAAGGGAGCCTAGTACTAAAATATGATGAGTGCACTATGAAACCAGGATAACATAGTAAATTTAAAGTGCTATGGAAGGGACCCTTCAAAATTAGCACGTGCAAGGAAAATAATGTGTATGAGCATGAAGATATGGAAGGTAATGCTTTGGATATATCAGTGAATGGTATTTATCTAAAATTGTTCCATTAGGCATGTAGTTCTTTAAAAAAATTAGTAGTTATGTACCATATGTAATTTTTTTTGTAAATACTCTCTAATTTTGAGAATAAGTCATGAGAAAAACACAGAGGAAGTAGAATTTTTTTATTATATTATATTCATTGAAAATTTACAATGTAATACAAGCTCGAGGCTTAGATTTAAATATGAATCCCTCTCAAGTGCACCCAAAAAGATTCACAAAGAAAAAAGAGGCAAAAAGGAGGCAACGTGCAAAAAATAGTAAAACTACACCTCCAGCCATTGTCCAGAAAGCCGAAGCGGCTTGTCATCAAGTTTTATTTTCTTGTTCTTGTTCTTGTCCTTGTTCTTGGTCAAGATGCAAAAGGGGAGTGAACACAGCACAAGCAAGCTCCACACAACACAAACCATAGGCCTAGTCGATGTGATTATACACGAAAAACTCGAAGTGCATCTTCTAGTCGAGCCCTGAAACGCACTCCACACTATATGCCCACTGTAGGTAGGTGGTTGCTGGTAGAGAATTTGAGTGATGCCCTTCAAGGTCTATGGTGAAGAAATTAGAAAGGAAGGGAAACCAAGGTATTTCTATCATGTAGTCCACGTGCCTGTGAATATCCATGGTGCTTGGAATACCAATGTCAAGGATAGCTACATGCACAATTTTTCTGGGCCCTTCCATTAGCACAGAGTCAAACATTTGGTAGCACAACTCAATTATCATAGTCTTGGACATGTTTAGGTCAATAAGGGAGGCGATGAAGCGAGAAAGTACACTGTAGTTTCTCGTCAACTAGTTTTTATCGTCAATATAGTCTAGGTCGACTACCCACTTAAATACAACTAGGCTAAGGTGCTCACACCTTTTCACCAGGAATTTAATTCTATTGTTGGTGATCTCTCCCACAAAGCATTATTGTGTCCTTCATGGTTGAAGCCAAATAGGAGTGCCTAGGCTAGAATAAACATTCTGATAAAGTAGCGGATTATAGCGGAACAAGAGGAAGCGAGAAAAGCTTGCTAAACTTAAAGGATATTGTTTTTGAATGAATATTGCAATAAGGTGGCATAGCTATATATAGAAAAGATGAGCCAGAAAACCCAGCCAACAGGAAGTCCATTTTGGGCTTTGGAAGTAAATACTCTTATATGTTGATTGTCGACATGTGTCCTTCATTATCATCAACACCAACCAACTTACTTATGTGAAAAGACATGTATTAAAGCATTAAATTCTATCAAATCAAATAGGCACATATTTTCAAAAGTTCCTTGCATTACTTCAGGATGTTTCTCATAGATAAAGGAATTCTTTCCAAGGCAATAAGTTTATCTATGAAAGAGGCGGCAGGGAGAATGTACTACCATTCTTGCAACATTTTTAGCATTCCCAAGGGATATAGATCTCAAATCCACATGTATCACCTTAGTGGTAACATTTAATGGACTAATGGTAACGACGTACCCTTAACTACATGTACATGCAAGGGAATTAACTAAACCAAGAAGTATATTTTTCTAAGAACTGAATGGAAAACTTGGCCATTTTCATTGAGGAAACTCTCGACAACTTCTTGACACATCCATGGAAAATTCATCAACATCTATTAGAAAATTTGGAGCCTCATCTAAAAGGCCTGGTTACAATAATATCTTTGGGAAACAATTATTTTCCAATGCCCTAGTGTTTGAGGAGCGGCAGTTTGAATTTTGTAAAAGGTGCAACTAGATAGACGTATCGAGGGAGAGGTGGTGCAAGATCTGGCCAACAATATTTTTGACCCCAAGTTAACAACTAACCCTAAAAACCTTAGGGAGGGGGATTTTCAAAGAATGATAGATCATGGGTCTTCTGAGGGTTTTGTGTCTCATCTCTAGAATTGTGGCTTGCCACAGTTCATGTTGCTTGTGATACACCCTTGTTCAGAGCTGGTGGATGTGCCAAAAGATTCAACAAAAAGATAGGAGCCATTGAGGGTAACAAGATCAAAGTACCAATTTCTACCGAAGCCATATGGGATATGTTGTGTATCCCTACCACTTAGGTCACTGCACGTTTTGATGAGGAGATGATGGAAATCTCCTAGGAGGGAAGAACCCAGAAGGAAAGCTCTTATGAGGGTGAGAAAAAGGAAAAACTGGTGAGAGGAAACTTTCCCTTTCCCATTGTGAGCAAAAAATTTAAGAAAGACACATAGATTATATTCTCGATGCTAGCCTAGATTTACGACCCTGATAATGATGAGGAAGTTCATCCCTTCTACATGGGCTTGGCTTTTATGCTCAAAAGGGAGAAGAATCAACAATATTATGATTTTTCCGATGCAGTAGCTAGAACAATGCTAGAACAATTGAAGAACTATAATACTGAGTATAAATTTAGGTATTCCTCTTTCTTTTCCCACTTGATTTTGCATCAAAATTTTGAGTTGCTAGAAAGAAGTATACTAGTGTCTAGGTTTGATGCTAAAGGTTGCTATCAACCAGTTTCTATATGGACTCATGTGCTTTCAAAAATGGGGGATTACTACTAGTTTGTAGATCATTTTCTGGGCCAGTGCTTAAATATTTTTTTCCATGACCTATAGGTCATTTCTCTCCTAAGGTCATGCGATGGATGGAAACCGCGCCTACCTGAATGAATTACTTCCTAGGAGAGGATTTTATACTTATCAGGTTTCATGGTTTTGTCGAGGAGCTTTTCAAATTCCCCAAATTTTTAACAGATAGAGTTTTCGTGTTGGAGGCATGCTGTTAGACAACCATTGATGAAAACACCTATGATGCCAGAAGGAACAGGACAAAGATATACCCACTCCCCCTCACAATTTCCAACATTCAGGTGAGACTGAGCAAGCGGAAGGCCGAGGGTGAGCTTACAAACCTATTGGCGGCCCTAGGCTTAGTCCTCATTTGTGACATGTGGGACTACAATCTGACAAAGCATTTCACTTTGAAACATGAGAGCAAGGATAATTTGAGAGGAGGAATTTGAATTAGGGAAGGCCAAAAGTATACATTGACTTGGCTCGCATTCCACTCAAATGACCAAAATGCTTGAATTTCTATGTGCTATAGGAGGAGTATTAGAAGAACCTCCTAATGGGAAAATCCCTCAACACACAATTAAAGCACAAGGGATGGTCAAAAAGAAAGAAGGAAGACTTCTGGAGGTCCTGACAATAAATGAAATGCCCCAATTCCATGTTTAGAGATTTTCAGCCACATGATGAAAGGTTTGAAGATATTTATGATCAATATGCCAACATTGACAATAGTAATCCAGAGACAAGTCATGAGATTGAAGAGGAGTAGCTCCCACACCATACTTCTCATCCTCAAGAATTCGACAGGGGGAGAGGATTGAAGCAAAGGGACTCAAAAGTCACATCCTTTGTCAGTGCTTGAAGCACAGGAAAAAGGACCCGATGGTCCCCAAGAGGGTCCACTATGGTTATCAAAGGAAAAATTTCAAAGGGATCAGCTACCAAAGGATTGAAACATACCAATTTTAGTCATGCAAAGAGAATATGAGTCAAGGATATAGGTGCACCCGATGCATCAAACTAAGGAGAAGAAGAAGTGGAGTATGTTCTACAAATTGTTTTGACTGCTATGGCCCAGTTAAGTTTTAATCCCTCTCTTCTTTCTACCTTTGCATCTCTAGTTACTCCTCTACCCCCCATTCGTAAAAAGGAATCCTTTTTCCTCAGACCCTGAGCTTTTAATCTTGAATACACCCCCTGCCATTTTTAATGAAACTTCCAAAGCAACCCCGCGCACCAAACGAGAAGCGTCTGCCTCAGCCACTATTGATTCTTTAATCACCCTGTCAAGGGTCCCCATTGAAAGATTTGAAACATCCATGTTTCCTGTCACTCCTAATCCATCTGCTTTTGGGAAAAAAACTCTCCTTCCACCCATACCTCTTTTCACCCCAACTGTCCTTTCCTTTTCCCAATCTTAATTTGGTGTCTCACCTTTTTCTATGATTACACTCCCTTTTGCTTCACTGCATGCTCATATATATGAGGTTTCTCCCTCTTTCACCCTTTTTGGTCTCCATCCTAGTGCTTCCATTGAAACACAAATAATTGATACCCCTCAGAGTCTCCAAGAGCATTTTTTTGCAACCGATAAGGTCCGACAGACCAAAAAGAAAAAATGACTATTAAAGAATGTCATGCTACCGACCACCAGGAAGATTGAAGCTTGCTTCAATGAGGAGTAGAAATAACTGATGATCACTACCATGAGGCCACTTGTATCCAAGCTCAAGGGATAAATGTAGATGGAGGATTATGACATTAGAGCCATGGGCCTGGATTTGAATGAGAATTTCTCGTGCAATAAAGTGGTACTAGCTAAGGCCACCCAGAAGGTGGTATATGTGGATTATGAGAAACTGGATAGAAATTTGAAGAAGCATGAGTCAGAGCTGATAAATGTAAAGGAAAAAATGAACAGGCTATAGACAGAAATCAAAGCCAAAGATGTCAAGATGACTTGCAAAAGGAAAATACAAAATAAACAAGGAGAAACATCTAAATTGCGTGCAGAGACCCAAGGTGAACAAGTTTAGCTGTATACTGAAATTGAAAAGTTGAAAGTTCAGCTTGTTGAACACTAGACAAATGTAGAGTACCAACATGCTCAGGAGAACATAAAAAGAGAGTTGGATGGTGTTTGATCTCAAGATTCCAACGATCTACGAAAGGCCTAGGCAGAAACAAAAAATTCAACACAAGAAATTGGAAGGTTGAACTCAAAACTAACAAATTCCCTTAGAGAGAAGAACTAAATGGAGGAGAATGCAATAGCGAGAGAGGATTAGTTTAATCAGGAGCTATTTGTTGCACAAGAGGTTGGGATCCTCCTGATGTTGAAAAAATTAATTTCCATGCTTTTGGAGTGAATCATAGTTGCAGTTGCCATTCTTAGGCCCGCTTTACAATTTTTAAGGGATGTTTAGGAATTAAATAGGAAGGTTGGCCCGATGGTTGATCAAATTCTATAGATATGTGCTCCATGAGTGGCTGAATCACAAAGCTTTATTTATAGATTGTCTGTGGCCACTAATGAGACCCTAAAAGGTGTAGGGATTCCTAATCAAAGAGACACCTCCATCAAAGAAAAGGAGATCATGAACTACCACAAGATCTCAGTAAGGTGCAAGGAATTTCAAACAGTGTTGAACAAGAGGGTCGATGAAATCAAGAAGGATTTTGGTGTCCTAGTTAGCTCTGGGCTACCTCCTCTTTTCTCACTGGATGGAGATGTGCTATGAGTTGAGCAGGTCATGGATGCAATCTGATATAAGGCCCAAAATTATATGGAACTCTCGAGTTCAAGCGTGACACTCGTCGTTGATGGAATCGAGTGTGAGATCTTTCCTCTTTCTCATCTCTACTATCATCTTACGACAGTTTCTGGAAGATGGGGAGTTGTTTCTTTCAAGAAAGTCTTTGAGCTAGATCAAGCATTTAAGCTCATCCGTACTCTCATCCGACCGAATGATGCAGATTTGTGCCTCCACAAGCGAAGGCCACCTATGAGTTGCCAGAACTCTAAAGCATTTTTATTTTCAGATTTTTTATTTTTTTGGCTTTGGATGTGTTTGTGCTCAAAGTAAGTTGTTCAGAAAGGTGTGCAATGCAGCACATGGTGGTTGCATGAATTTCATTTATTACCTTCCTTTTAGGACTGAGCCAGGACACATTTCAGCTCGGTGAAGGTTTTCTCAAGGAAATTTTTCATAAAGTATGAGAATACCTACCCGCTTGACACACCATCTCTTCGCTGCGGGTAGTTTGTGATTTTATGAAGCGATCTCTTTTGGAGTGTGTCAGAGCTTTCTAGTTTCCTCTTAGGTTTTAGGATGGTACATGTGATTGGTCAACTAGAATTTTTCTAGGCTATTTCTAGGATCTCGCCATTTTTAGATAATGATCCTTTTGCTAAATATCTAAATGGAATTAATACGACAATTGAGAATTGATGAGAAAAGATTGTCATGACCTAATTATGATCAAATCACGAGCTATCAAATTCCAATATCTGGAAACAATTACTTCTAGAATGTGGTGGCGGTCTTCTCTTTTTCTAGCTATAAATGGGGAGGCAGAAACAAAATATAAGTTTTTTTTTCCAAAAAAGTTCCAAGTTTCGGTTTCTTGTTATCAGGAAATTTTTCTTTTGTTTTCTAAAGTTATAAAACTATTTTCAAAAGTAAAATTTGCAAAGATGCTTTTCTCTAGCATGTTATATTGTTTATGTTCAAACTATTATCAGATTGGCATCTGACCTCTATTTTAAATTTTATTTTATATTCAAGCACAAACCATTTGGAACAAATCTTTGAGACTGTGCATGATATGGCCTTTATTAAGTTATTTCTTAATGTTTTCGTTCATAATGAAACACTGTGTTAATCTGAATTCAAGTAGTTTGAACAATTAATTTTCATGCTATAGGCTTATATGGTAGGATAATAACCTGTGAAAATTGGACTATGTCTGTGAACTTCTTTATTTTTTTAAAAAGGTTGTTGTTTTGTTATATTATGTTGTAAGAAGAGAGAGGGTTTATGCAATTTTTGAATGTTTTTCTATTAACCTTGGAAATATTTATGCTTGATCAAACCTTAATGAACACTACCTTTGGGGAGATTTAAAAGACTACAATGTGCTTGTAGTTAGCCTTTGTTGTTCATTCTCTTTCGAACAATGAAGGGTTGTGGTGTTTTGTGTCTAAAATATTATTCATAAGAAATATTGACTTTAAAATGTTGTAAAACCTTTGGCGCATCACCATTTTTATGTTTTATGTTTACATTTTCTTCTACCCTTTTCTCCAAAACTCAGAGAAGAGTTGGCTTTCTATAAAAATCCCAAAGGTATTTAGTGAGGCACAAATTAGTCCCCCACTCACTGAATTTCCCATAAAGCTATCAGAGAGGCACATGTTGTGATGATCAATAGGATTATGAAGAGCTTGATGTTAGAAGCAACATAAAGTTAAAGGTTGGAAGGGGCGTTTCACAGAAGGATAAGGAAGGACTAAAGGATCTATGTTCTAGATATGACAAGGTTGTAGCCTAGAACTATGATGATCTTAGAGGGTATGATCCCTACATAATTCAACATACTATTGACTTGGCTAAATGATCAAATCCCATATGAAAAAAAAAGGTCGGTCAATCCAAAGGTCAAAGAGTTGATGGCACAAGAACTCGCCAAATTAATTGAATCAAGGATCATATATTTGATTAAACATTCCACCTAGCTTTCTAATTTGATACTGGTTCACAAAAAGAATGGTGATATTAAGCTTTGTGTTGATTTCAGGGATTTGAATAAAGCCTTGCTAAAAGACCACTACCTTTTTCCATCAGTGGAGAAAATCCTGCAGACTGTGATTAGATCAAAGATGTTTTCATTGTTTGATGGTTTCTCAGGTTATAACTAGGTATATTTAAAGGAAGTTGACCAGCATAAAACAACATTTACTACTAAATGGGGAATGTTTGCATACTCAAAAATTTTGTTTAGACTTTCAAATGCTGGTGTGACTTTTCAATGAGTAATGAATATTTATTTTAGAGGATTAATTAATCATTTTATTTTAATGTATCTGGATGACCTAATGGTCTTTCCAAAGTTAGAGGATGGTCACTTTGATCATCTAGAAAAGGTTTTCCAAAAATGACAACAGTTTAGGATTTCCTTAAATCCTAAGAAATGTGTTTTCAAAGTGCGCCAAGGCAAGCTACTCGATTTTGTGCTATCGAAGGAAGGAATAGTGATAGACCTCAAATGGGTGAGATCTATAATGGAGTTTCCCCTACCAATAAATCAAAAGGGGTTGCAGTCTTTTCTAGGGAAGATCAACTTTGTTAGTTGGTTCATTTTAGACTTCATAGGCATCATGAGACCTATCATGTTGATGCTAAAAAAGAATCTAATGTTCAAATGGACCCCCAAAGGAAAATAAACTTTTGAGCAGATAAAGGTAGCTATCTCTTCTACCCCAGTGTTGGATAACCCAAACTTTTCCAAGGACTTTCTACTCGATGTATATAGTGGCCAACATAGCATATCTTTGGTACTCACTCAAGGATGAAGGAAAGAACATAGAGCATTTCATTGCATTTCACTCAAGAACTCCTAAAGGATATGAAGCTAGGTATAAATTTGTTGAAAAGTAGGATTTTTCTATTGTTAAAAGCCTAAATTTCTTCTAACACTTGGTGTCAATCAATAGAATCACCATTCTCGTCACACATCCCAGTGTGTGGGAGTATATCACTCAGGGCGAGATAACTGAAAAGAAAGCCAACTGGATCACTAAGATTTTGGAATACAATGTGGATATTAAACCAACTAAATTGGTTTGGGGAAGAGGTCTATGCAAATATCTTATGTAGGAATCAAGTTCCTTAGCTGAGAAGTAGACTAATCAGGCCTACAAAAATCAATTCAAGTCTGACAAGTCTTGGGTGATGGATCGAACACAGTATATGCAAAAGGGGGAGTAACCATGCCCAACCTTCCATCTCACAAAAGGTGATACTACCAACTGCAAGGCACCAGGTTGTATTAATTGAATGTATCTTATTCAAAAGGGATTATGATGGTGTCCTACTCCGATGCTTGAATAAACTATAGGTGAAAAGAGTTCTTAATGAATTTCATACCAATCCTGAGGGTGGAAATCTATCCACCAAGACTACTGCCTTAAAGATAATGTAAGAAGGATATTATTGGCCCTCTATGTTTTCTAAAGTGCATGATGTGGTGCAAAAGTGTACTCAGTGCCAATACTTTGTTGGAAAAATAAACAATTTATCCTTTCCTTTGAGCCTAATTGTAATTGAGGAACCCTTTGCTCAATGGGGTTTTCATTCCATTGGGATGATAAATCCTATTTCCAATGCTAGCCATAAGTGGATCCTTATGATGACCAACTACTTCAAAAGGTGGATGGAGGTCATCGCCTTAAAAATGCTATAGAAGGCGAGATCGTTAACTTCTTTAGAGAGCTGGTGATAAAAATTGGTTCACTAAAAACCATCATATCCGACAATGCATGGGATTTTGTGGGTTTAGGGATGTTGTATTTCACTATCAAACATGGGGTTTACCTTAAAACTTCATCAAATTTCTACCCAAAAGGAAATATATTAGCAGAGTCGACCAACAAAAACCTAATTAGGTTAATCAAACACATCTGGTTAGAGTGACAAAGGGATTGGAAAAAGCACTTGCAAGATGCTCTATGGGAAGACAAGATTACACCCAAGAAGATCTTGAAGGCCTCCCCTTATGAACTAGTATACAAAAAATAGGTAGTTTTACCTGTATCCATAATGATCCCGACCTTGCAACTATTAAAAGTGTTGGAGATCAAAGAAAGCGGTGGGATGGAAGTAAGGTTGGCGGAACTCCTCAAACTTAAGGAAGATAGAGAAAAAGCTTATGGAGCCATGATTAGTCACCAACAAATAGTAATCACCAACAAATAGTAAAGTGATGGTTCGATAAAAAGACCTCCAACCTAGATTTCAGGGAAGGAAGCATGGTACTAAAGTATGATGAACGCGCTGCAAAACTAGGACAACATACAAAATATGAAGCACTATGGAAGGGACCCTTCCATATTAGCGCGTGTAAGGAAAATAATGCATATGAGCTAGAAGATATGGAAGATAATGTTCTAGATATACTGGTTAATAGTATTTATCTAAAATTGTTCCATTAAAATGTGTAGTTATTTAAAAAAATTCACAGTTATGTACCATATGTAAACTTTTTTGTAAAATACGATTTATTTTTTAGAATAAAGTCATTAGAATAACATTGGAAGAAGAAAAAAAGGTACTATATTACATTCATTAAAAAATTTAAATTATAGTATGAGCCCAAGGCTCCAAGTGAAGCCGAAGCTTCTTTTGAAAACCCAAAAAGAGCTATACTATGAAAAGGAAAAAAGGAGAGGTAGCAAGAAAAAAATAGTAAGATTCATAAGCCTCCAACCGTCACTAAGCAGTCAAAAGTATCTCTTTAATGGTTTCTTCTTCTTCTTTGATAGGGTGAAAGGGGGTCAAAAAAACACATGTAGCCTTAGTACACCAATGACCTTAGTCCTCATTCCTGTGGTTATACGCTAGGAACTCAAAGTTCTTTTTCTAGTTAATCCCACCAACGCGCTCCATGTTAAAATCCCTCAAAAGGAAGGTGGTTGTAGGATGAGATAGCTCTGTGAGTGGTGCCTCTCAACATCCATGGTTTGAAATTTAGTAAGGAAGGGTATCCAAACCACATCCTCCCCATAATCAATGTGCCTGTGGAGGTCCATGGCATTTAGAATACTGAAACTAGGGATGGCCACTTGGATTTTTTTTCCAAGATCATCCAAGTACATGGAGACAAACATGGCATGGCATAGTAAAATTATATAGGGCTTGACTATGTCCAGGTTGAGTAGGGAGGCCACAAAGTGAGAGATGACATTGGAGTTACATCATGGCTGGTTTTCATCATCCACATAGTCCTTGCCAAGTACCCACTTGCACACAACAACATTGAGGCGGTCGTTCTTCTTCACCAGACACTTAATTATGTCATAGGTAATTTCACCAGTGAAAGAGTATTGTAGCCTTCGTGGAAGGAGCTAAATGAGAGTTCCTAGACCAGACAACATGATGGTAGTAAAATCTAAGGCTGGCGGAATGGGAGATAGCAAGAAAATCTTGCTAAAGTTAAAATGCTATTTTTTGAATGAATATTGTAATAAGGTGTCATAGCTATTTATAGAAAAGATGCGCCGGTGAACCCAGCCAACAAAAAATCTATTTTTGGCCGAATGCCAATGAAGAAAATATCAAAGTATCCGGAGGGTAAGAGGTGAATTGTATGAAAAATTTAACAGAGGCGTTGAGAAATAAATTTGGGCATTGGGAGTAAATGCTCTGTAGTTTGATCATCACCATGTGTCCTTTTCCATCATCAACACCATCTAGCTTGCTTACATGAAAATATGTTTATTAATGCATTAAGCTTTGAAAAATTAAATAGGCACATCTTTTTAAAAGTACCTTGCACTACTTAACCATGCTTCTGATAGCTAAAATCATGCTTTCCAATGTGTTTAGCTTATTTGTGAAAGAGGTGAAAGAAAGAATGTACTAATTCCATTCTCGCAACAAATTTGGCATTCCCAAGGGATACAGATCCCAAATCCACATGTATCGCCTCGGTGGAAACATTTACTGGACCAACAGTAATGGAAGAGCCTTAACTACATGTACATGCAAAAGAATTAACTACACCCAAAAATAAAATTTTGCTAAGTAGCAAAACAACAAGTGGTGTTTCACTGAATAAACTCTTTGCAACTTCTCAGCACAACCATGGTAGAAGAATCAACATTTGGTAGAAAGGTTGGAGCCTCATCCAAAAGGACAGGTTACACAAATATCTTTTGGAGGGATTTATTTGACAATGCCCCAACATCGAAAGAATGACAGTTTGATTATACCAAATTAGTGCAACCAGATAATCTGTCAGAAGAGAGGTGGTGCAAGATTTCGCAGAAAACATTTTTGACCCAAAGTTGGCAACTAACCCTAAAAACCTTAGAGAAGGGGAATTGTAAAGAATGATTTAGCATGGGTTGGCCAAAGGTTTTGCATCTTGGCTCTGGAATTGTGGTTTGCCTCAGTTCATGTTGCTCGCCGTACACCCTTTCCCGGAGCTGGTAGATGCTTGTGCTAAAAGATTCAACAAGGAGAACAATTATTGTCATCAACAAGATACATGTTACAATTACTACAGCAGCCATATAGGATATGTTGTGTATCCCTACAACTTGGGGCATCGAGCACTTTGACGAGGAATAGATGGAAAGTTTCTGAGAAGCCATAACTAAGAAGGGGAAATTTTATGAGGATGAAACAAAGGGAAGGCCAGAGAGAGATCATTTTCCTTTTCCTCTTGTACACAGGAAATTCAAGAAAGATACACAATCTATTTTCTCAGGGTATGTGCAGGATCATCATGGAAAAAACAGGGCCTTAAGTGGTGAAAAATTTAGAAAAATTGGAGTTAGGCAACTTTCCATAAAAATTTGAATAAGTTATCTATGTTATTTCAAAAATATGTAAGAATAGAATCTGTAGCAAATTGAATGTAGTTTCTAAACTACTAGGTTTATTTTTTTTAAAAAATCTATTTGGTGAAAATTTGAAATTTCAATGCATTAGTACTTAAATTTAAAGGAAAAAATAAGAAGTAGGTGTATGTCTGACCACCCTAACCACAATAAAATGATAATATTTTTTTATAAGATTATAGATATAAGTAGAGGACTCATGTCTCGATGTGATGCATATTTTTTTGTAATTTGTTTCCAAGTAAATAATTAATTATGAATTTTTGATTACAAATTTTAAAAAATATAAAAACTCGTATGTCTGACCACCTTAACTTGGTAAAAAATTCATGAAATTCATTTTTTTTAAATCCTATATTATGTGAAGCACATAATGTGACACATGTTTCAGATTCAAAAAATGTGATACCATTTGAAAGCTATAGATGTTTTTTAATCAGCCTATCAATTAGGACTTTAGTCGTAATTCAAATAGAAAATGAATAGTAATTATTTATTAAATTCAAAGTAAAGCATAATTTATATTGGTGGAAAGCTGAGAATCTCCTTTAAAAACCCTTTTCATTTCATCAATTGTGGGTAAAAAAAATTCATCAGCCACATACCCTACACATACCCATCATAACGCAAGTTTTTGGCCCATCATGATCTTGCACATACCCCTCAATGCTGGCCTGGATTTATGGTCTTGATGATGATGAAGAGGTCCATCCTTTTAAGATGGGCTTGGCTTTCATGCTTAATAGGGAGAAAAGTCAAAAGTATTATGATTTTGATGATGCAATAGTTGAAGGGATGCTAGAGTAGTTGATGACCTATGATATTGAGAATAAATTTAGGTATTCTTCTTTCTTGGTTCACTTGATTTTGCATCAAAATTCTGAGTTTCTAGAGAGAAGTTTGTCATTATTTAGGTTCGATGTAAATAGTTTCTATCATCTAGTTTTTGTATGGACTCATGTACTTTCAATAACATGGGATTATTACTAGTTTGTGTATTATTTTATGAGAGCAGTACTTCAAGATTTGTTCCCACGCCCTATAGGCCGCTTCTCTCCTATGTTCTTGCAATGGATGAAGACTTCATCGACCCTAGTGGATTATTTCCTAGGTCAAGATTTCACTTTTATCATATTCCATGGTGTTTTTGGGGAGCCTTTCGGAGTCCCCAAATTTGAAATTGATAGAACTTTTTCTTTGGAGGCATGTCGTCAGGAAACCCTTGCCAACAATGTATATGAAATCATAAGGAAAAAGATAGGACTTTACATTACTCCCCTTAACATTGCAAATAGTCAGATAATGCTAGTCAAGTGGAAGGCAGAGGGTGAGCTTAAAAAAAATGGCACTCTTAGGGTTGGTTCTTATTTATGACACATGGGACTACAATCCGACGAAGTACCTCCCAACTTTGAAACATCAGAGTTAGGAGTATTTTAAGTCAAGGAAGAATCTGACTCAAGAAAGGCCAGAAGTATATGCCAACTTGGCCCACATACCATTTAAATGACCACCATGGTTGAACTTCTATGTTCAATAGGTGGAGTATCAGAAGAACCTCCCAATGGGTGAATACCTCAACACAAAATTGCAACACTTGGGGTGGTCGAAAAGGAAGAAAGTAGATTTTTGGAGGTTCCAACAAGAAATGAGATGCCCCAATGCCCTGTTCGAAGATCTTTGGCCAAACAATGAAAGGTTTGATGAGGTTTACAACGAAGAGGCCGATACTGACAATAGTAATCTGGAGACTAGTCATGAGATTGAATAGGAGGAGCTTTTGTGCCATGCTTCCCGACCTCAAGAATTAGACAAAAGAAATGGATCAAGGAAAAAAGACTCACAAGTCATGTCCTCCATCAGTGTCCAAAGAAAAGGGAAAAGAACCCGATGGTCACCAAGAAAGTTTGTTGTGGTTATCAAAGGCCAAGTTTCAGTGAGATTGACCACCAAAGGATCATAATGTACCATTTCTGGCCATACAAAGAGAAGACAAATCCAAGATCTAGGCAGACCCAGTGCATCAGTTAGAGGAGAAGAAGAAATGGAATTTTCTATGCAAGGATTTTCAGCCGCTACGGCCTAGGTAAGTTTTGCTCCCTCTCTTCTTTTTTCCTCTACATCTCTAGTTACCCCTTTCCCCCCATCTGTGGAGAAGAGTCCTCCATCCATGGTGCCCAATATTTTTGTCCTTAATGAAACCCCAACCATTTTCAACAATGAACCATGTGAAGTAACCCCGCACATCAAACAAGCATCATCCCCTTTGGCCACTATTGATTCTCTAATTGCCTTGTCAAGGGCCCCCATTGAAAGAGCCGAAACATCCATGTTTCCCATTACTTCAGGTCCATCCTCTTTTGCAAAAATGTCTCTCCTTCTGCCCACTTCTCTTTTCACCATGACTAGTTTTCCCCTTGCTCAATCTCAATTTGGTAGCTCACAATTTTCTATGATAACTCTCCCATTTTCCTCCATGTAGTCTCATACATCTAAGGTTTCTCCTTTTGTCACCCTTTTTGGTCTCCCTCTATGTTCTTTTGAACAATAGATTTTTGGGTAGGGCTTATAGCCTACTCTTGCACTCTTAGGATATTTCACCTAAAAGGAGAGAAATAAACCATACTAAAAATATCTAGCTAGGTTCACTCAAATTTTGCAATGTATGATGCTATTTAGACTAAATGGAATGAACTAAGTGCAATTAGATGAACTATTTGACTGATTATGTATGCAAAACCTAAGATTTATGCAATGTTGGAAAACATAATGTGATATGAAAATAATGAACTATGAATGAAAAAATGCAAAAAAGAAAAGAAGGTTGATTCAGAGTGCACCTAGGCAGAGAATGGAGAATCTAGAATCTTTTGAATGTTGTATGAGATTACTAAAAATCACTAGTGTGACTCATTTTCCACTAATGGCGAATCAGTCCTGCTTCTGATGAAAATTGTCAGAAACTAGTTTCTGAGTGTCGAGATCTAGAATCTAACAAAATCTAGATTTCCATCCTTAACATGGGACTCATTCACCACTGATGGTGAATAAATCCTCTCCCAAAATTTTGAGAAATTAGGGGACAATTCTGCAACACCAAATCTGAGGTTGTCTACTTGTTAGGTTGATGAAGTTAATTCTACATAAAACAGATAGAATGTCTTCTCCAAGCTTGAAATAGGATTGATTTGAATTGAAGCACCTTGTTGACTTTTTGACCACTCTTCAACACCTAAATTCTTGTTAAATTTGCATACACAAGTCTGCAAATACACATACAAAAGGGGGGAAATGGTTGAGGGTTAGAGAATAGGGGTTTTCCTTGGTCAAACCCCACTTTGGTAATCAAAACCTTAATGAAATAATGAAATATAGGAGAATAATAAACAAATAACATGCAAATGCTATCAACTTACCAAATCCTTGTTGAAGGAAATATGAAGATATGTTAATGGTTGCTCCAAAATACTTTATTAGATGATGTAAAGTGTTTGAATGAATGGGAAGATTGCTTGAATGTGTTAGGAGATTGCAGGAGATATAAAATGAGGAGAAAAACACTTATTTATACATTCTTGTTCCTTAGTAACCCATTTATACCTCATCATAGGCTGACATCAAGTAATTTTGAATAAAAACCCAAAAGGAAATTTGAATTTTTTTGAATTTGGGGCCAAGAGGGACTTATTTGCCACCCATGGTGAATGGATCCCACCTTGGACCTGAAAGTGGGTGTTGGAAATTATCTTGCATTTAATGTGGTTTATTGGGTTTGCATTCAAAAATACATTTAATTAAGGATTATAAGGGCATAAATGGGTCAAACAAAGCATACAAAAGGTGTAAATAGTGAAATTAAGCTTAGAAAAGCATGAAATCTTGTTACAACACTTTACAATACTTCAAAATAGGACTTGATAAGTGATTAAAAGGTGATTTTTAGGTGAATTGTAATGAATAGAGTCTAGAAAAGTGTAGAAATGTTTTACAACACTTCACAACACCTTCACAAGACACCATAATTTGAATTTTAGGGACCTAATGCACATGTTCAAGTCACATTACAACATTAAATCAAAGAAAAATGGAGCAAACATCATGAAGAAATACCGAAAAGGCCATGAAAATGACAAGGGGCCATTTTTCTATGGCACATTTAGCCCCCACTTTAGTGAGAGGATGAAATTGCTTTAAACTCATACTAAAGTAGCCATGCATATTGAGAAAGATACCAATGCACTTATGTTAGTGAGATGGAATGATCAAAAGGGATGATCAAGCCCCCAGGATCAAGAACCCATGGAAAACTAAACATAAGAACAAAGGAACACAAGTGTTGAAATGAAAGAAGAGAATAGGATGAAGCTTTGATCGTCTATCCAACTAGTTGTGGATTAGATCTAGGTTGTTTGTTTGAAAAAGAGAAATGTGAACTCACTCTGGGGTGACAGAACTTATGGTTGTCCATCGGGTGAGAAGGCCCAAGTATACTCACTTTGGGGCCATGGACTTCTGGTTGTCTGTGGGGTCAGAAGTCCCAAAAGGGGAGATACATACACTAGTTGGTATGCACTCACAAACACAAAGGTGGCTATGGGGAAAGTCGTGTCATTGAATGGGATTCCTGCTCAACCATATCAAAGTTATGGCTCTTGATAACTTTAACAAGGCACCACAAAGGAAAATGTCAGTTCGTGCTTCATGAGACATGTAAAGCTTCATATTTTTATAACTCATGAACAAAAGGCAAGGTACCACGAGCATGCAAGCTGAATTATGCAAGGTGGCAAAGATGTAAAATGTAAAAAAGGAAAAATGGAAAATATGTTCAAAGGAGTCTTGTTAAGTTCATGCAAGGTCTATCACTTAGGGAACACTGTGTCTAATGTATCCAAGAGAGTACCAATCAAAGAATAAAATATTCACAACTTAGGGGATGCAGTGCGTCACATCAGGCGACTAAGAGGAATGCAATATGCTAAGATAGATCACAGTTATGAAAGACATCACACCCAATGTTGTCCAAAAAGTAACAAACACATCGTATGAAGGGACAAGGCTGCACTAAGAACTAAGAATGTAAATGAAATGATGCCAATGTATGCCCTCCTCTTTAAAGGAATTTCTACACATCGGTTTATGAGCAATTACTTTAAAGTAGCATGGGAAAGAAAAATCAAAAAGGAAAAACAATACATGAGAGCCAACTCGGAAAGCTCTATGCCAAGTCATATGTTTCTGAGTTAGGGTGCTTCATGAAAAAGAAAGAAAAACAAAAGGAGTTTCCCCCCTAGAAAGGAACACACCAAAAATATAAGGGATTTATGGATTTGGGGTAAATATGTTCATTGCTGTAATATTTTTATTAAAGAGCTCAAAACTATCATCATTCCACAAAGCACATAGAACTGGAAGAATGTCACACAGAGAGTGAAAACAAAAGAAAAACAAAGGTCATTTTGGGTCAACATGGAAGGTACATTGCGGTCTCAATGCTTTTGGTCATGCCCAAAAGAAAAACACAAGCGAAAGGAAAATGGAAAGGCAAAGAAAAAGAAAAATATTTTTGGTCAACATGAAGGAGACATTTCAGTCTCAATTCCTTGCATCATCCCCAAAAGGAAATACACAAATGAAAAGAGAAAAGGGACCTTTTGGGTCAACATGGAAGAGACATAGGTAATCTGAATGCTTTGCGTCATCCCGAAAAGGAGAACACAAAACAAAAGCAAAAAAGGAAATGCATGACATATAGAAGAATAGAGGTACAAATAGAGGAAGTGTACAAAGAGAGAGAACATCAAACACACGATACACACATACAAGAAAAAAAAAGGGAAAATGAAAAGGAAAATGAATATAAAAGACTAGTAAGGTGAAGGAAAGTCAACCATCTAACAATTCATCCACCTCCCAATCATGTTCAATGTATTGCAAGGGTGGTTGAATGTCGAAAGGAAGAATTGCAAGTGCCGAACTAGGAGATGTACCAGGTTCTTAACTTGGTTGAGAAGATTTATCATTTAAGCTCATGGTAGATGAAATAAAGAGTTTAAATAATTATGCACCTCTTCATCTATTTTTGTGATCTCATCCTCCTCCTCCTCATCATCATCATCATCAGGATTGATTACGATAGGAGGACGAAGGGTTATTTCTAAGGAAGGATGTATCAAAAGTTGTGACTATTGGATCGGTTCATTTTGTTGTGCAGATTGGACTATGCTATCTTGTGGCAGGTCAAGAGAAAGAGGGTGGTCATCTATTGCTTCTGTCAAAGGTGGAGGTTGGTTTTCTTTGTTTTCTTCCATTCGATATTGATAAGCAAGGAGACGACGATGATTCCTATGTTTCCTAGCACCGCGGTTGCGTTTAATTTTATTTTAAATTTGTTGAGGTGTAAGAGTAGGTTGATCCATCATAGGTTCCTTTTCTTTCAAAGGGGGAAGAATGGAAGAAACCGAAGAGGATGGGTCAATCACTTTCTCTTTATCTTTATACACTTGTTTAATTTGGGGAGGCATGTTGGGATTGGTTTCACTTTCTCTTGGTCATTTAAACAATGGATGGGTAGTGTATTTAATTGGTTGTTCATGAAGTTGTGTGGTTTGTTCAATGTTGGACTCAGGCTGAAGCATGGTTTCATCTGGAATAGGAGGAGTGGAAGTGGATGGGGACATGTTATGAAGAGACAACTCAGCTATTCATTTGGCTTTAAACTTTTGATAGGCTATGAAAAAGAAATCTTTATGAGGGGTGATGGGTTCCATAGGTTCAGGCCAAAAGGCTTCTAGGGAAAAGTTACCTTTGGAAGACAATGGATGAAAACCACTATGATGTATGGTAAATATTTCATTTCCATGGAGAAACTTTAAACATTTGTGAACAACTAAAGGGACCACTTTCATTGAGTGAAGCCAAGTCTGGCCTAGCCGCAAATGAAATTGATCCAATTGAGGAATAATGGAAAATGTTACCTCCAAAGTTTTGGGTCCTATTTGTAAGGGGAGTGCGATCGATCCAATTATAGGGAACACAAAACTAGTATGTGTTTTAACCATGCAGTTGGTTTATTATAGTCATCTTGATATAGCTCATGTAATACTAAAAATTCTTTCGTGATCACATTCTCGCCACATGTGGGATCTATTAATATCCCATTGGTGGGCTTATCATAGATTTTTCTGGCTATGTAAAGAGGAACATCAAGAAGTTTTTTAAGTATATCTTTAGAATAAAAAGTGATGTCAAGAGTTTTGTTGGTTGGGCCCTTATGAGGGATAACATCTATCGCACCCACAAGTTCATCCATAGGATTAACTTGGGTAACATTTGGAGTTATACCATGTTGTTCATTATTTGTATCAACATTCATTACATCAGTGTTTGAAGGTTCACTAGCCTTGAAAAATGAAATATTGTGTTTAGGCATGGGGTTGGTGAAAATTTGTAAATTCTTGTTAGGGGGTGCAACAGACTTATTGCCTTGATCATTGACACCCACAATGGACAAATGGCCTGAATCAATGAGGTCTTGGACTAAGTGTTTGAGATGCTTACAGTGTTCAGTGTCATGGCCATTTTGGCGATGAAAATGGCAATAAGCATTTGGTTTAAAGGTGGGTGGTAAAGGTTTGGTGGTATCAAATGGTTTAACGATAGGGAAGGTGATCATTTGTTGTTGGAGTAATTGGTTCATTGTATTATGGAGGGTATCAGGTAAGGGAGTAAATTTTCTCTTCGAATCCCCGTAGGTGTAAGGCACCACTGCTTTAACAGTTGCCACTTGATTTAGAACAGGTTGGGGTTTTGGTTGAGGAGGTGGGTTGAACTATAAAAAGCCTATGTATGGTTTGTGAAAGTTTTGTGTGTTGTTTTGGTTATTAGGCTCAGAATTATTAGTTCAGTTAGAAGTGAAATTTGAATCACAACTAGAAACCGAGTTGTTATAGTCACATGGGGTTGTGCATAAGTGCATGAACGAAGGGAATTTCATCATAGTTAACTTATCCTAAAGGTTTGTGTGCAAGTTTTTGATAAACATCTTCTGTAGATGTGAATTAGAAATTTTGACAGCAACTTGAGCATACAATGATTGATAACGTGAAATGAAGTTAGTTACTTTTTCACCAATGTCATTTTGTCTACAATGCATTAGATCAACCATTGTCTTTTTAGGAGTCATATGAACTTGGAAGTGACTTATGAAGGCATCCACAAGGTCATTGAATGATCAGATAGAATGATTAGGCAAGTTTTGAAAACCACTCTAATGCAGTATCTTTCAGGGTCCTATGAATTTTTTTGGTTGAGTTTATCATCAAGGAAAAAATCACTACATCAAGTTGTATAAGCATTGACATGGTTAATAGGCTCTCCTTTACCTCTGTACTTCTCAAACCTAGGCATTTCTATCCCTTGTGGCATCGGGGTGTGTAAGATTTATAAGGATAAGGGGCCACTACGAACATGATATGTGGGTGGATCGTTTTGACCTTGGCTAATGGTTGAAATTTGTTGTTGCATGGATGAAACAATATTAAGGAGTTGTGTAATGATGGGGTTGGGGTAAGTGGTTTGAGGTGGAAGAGAAAATGGTGATGGAGTGTATGTAATGTTAAGGGAAGTGAAAGGAACACTAAGAGGGGTGAAGGTGGTAGACGGGATATGTGATGCCACAATGGAACTAGGAATGCTAGTTGGAATTACGAAAGAAGGAGCCACATGACTAACCTATTGCATATTTGTTGTAACTTGAGGAGTGGTATAAGTAGCTATGGATTCTATGGTTGAAGGGGGAGAAATGTTAGGCCCTCCATGGCTTGCAACTATTTTTTTTTATTAGGAATTAGAAGAAGCACATGTTTATTGTAAATCTCAGCAATTCTTTTCATAACTTGTAGGCCATCATCACTTTCAATCAAATGATGAAGGTTTTCTATGGATAGTATGGCAGTGGTGGAAATTTTTTCAAGGGACAAGTCTTGTTGTAAGTGTGTGGAATCCTCATGAATATTAATGACTTTTTCTTGCGAGATGGAATTGTTTTGTGTGTCAAAATTCATTGGATGGAAAAGTGAGGGCATAAAAGTAGTATTGTCCATGCCTAATACACCATTGTCCATACTAGGAGTAGGAGCTCTTGAGATCCCAAGGTCCACAACGAAAGTGCTATCGTAAGAAGCCATGAGTCTAGAACTTTGTCTCACTAAAGTATTATCAATGGGGCACCAAACACTCATACAAGTACCACAAAACATGGGATCAATGCCAATGCAAGGTAATCTACGAGTGCAAAATGTAAATAACATAAATTCTACAAACTACAATAGAGAACTAACACCAGAGAACCTAAATGTAGGAAAATGCTAGAAAAATGCCTGAAAATGCAATATGAAATGTGCAGGTGGACTGATTCACCCAGGGTGTCGAATGAGTCCAACTATGAGAATTTTTTATGTTTTTTAGAAAATTTAAAGTGATTCTAATGCTTTTTAGATGCCAATTAAGAATGCAAATGCATATTTTTAGTTTTTTCAATGATATGTAATACACAAATGAGATCTAAATGAATCTTTAACTAATGCAATTTTGAGAAACCCTAGCATGCAAAAACAATACAATACCCTAATTGAATGTTGATGCAATTGAAATCAGAAATGTGAAGTGCTCAATATGCAATTTCACCAAAATGAACCATAGATTTTTGGGTAGGGCTTATAGCCTACTCTTGTGCTCTTAGGATGTTTCATCTAAAAGGAGAGAGATAAACCCTACTCAAAAGATCTAGCTAGGTTCACTCAAATTATGCAATGTATGATGTTATTTAGAAAAAATGGAATGAATTAAGTACAACTAGATGACCTATTTGACCAATTATGTATGCAAAACCTAAGATTTATGCAATGTTGGAAAACACTATATGATATGCAAACAATGAACTATGAATGAACAAATGAAAAACAAAAAAGAAGGTTGATTTAGAGTGCACCTAGGCAGAGAATGGAGAATCTAGAATCTTCTGAATGTTGTCTGAGATTACTGAAAATCACTAGTGTGACTCATTTTCCATTGATGGCGAATCAGTCCTGCTTTTGATGAAAACTGTCAGAAACTAGTTTTTGAGTGTCGAGATCCAAAATCTAGCAAAATATGGATTTCCAGCCTTAAGATGGGACTCATTCACCACTGACGGTGAATAAGTCCTCTCCCAAAATTCTAAGAAATCAGGGGACAATTCTACAATGCCAGATCTGAGGTTGTCTACTTGTCAGGTTGATGAAGTTAATTCTGCAGAAAATGGACAAAATGTCTTTTCCAAGCTTGAAATAGGATTGATTTGACTTCAAGCACCTCATTGACTTGTTGACCACTCTTCAACACCTAAATGATTGTTAAATCTACATACACAAGTCTATAAATACACATGCAAGAGGGGAAAATGGTTGAGGGTTAAAGAATAGGGGTTGCCTTGGTCAAACCCCACTTTGGTAATCAAACCCTTAATGAAATAATGAAATGTAAGAGAATGATAAATAAATAACATGCAAAATTCTATCAACTTACCAAATCCTTGTTGAAGGAAATCTAAAGATATGTGAATGGCTTCTCCAAAATACTTAATTAGATGATGCAAAGTGCTTGAATGTTTGATGAATGCTTGAATGAATGGGAAGATTGCTTGAATGTGTTAGGAGATTGTAGGAGATATAAAATAAGGATAAAAACACTTATTTATACATTCTTGTGCCTTAGTAACCCATTGATACCTCATCACAGGCTGACATCAAGTAATTTTGAATAAAAACCCAAAAGGAAATTTGAAAAAATTTGAATTTGGAGCCAAGAGGGACTCATTCGCCACCCATGGCAAACGGGTCCCACCTTGGACCTGAAAGTGCCTGTGTCAAAAATTATCTTGCATTTAATGTGGTTTGTTAGGTTTACATTAAAAAATACACTTAATTAAGGATTATAAGGGCATAAAGGGGTCAAATAAAGCATAAGAAAGGTGTAAATAGTAAAATTAAGCTTAGAAAAGCATGAAATCTTGTTGCAAGAATTGACAACACTTCAAAATAGGACTTGATAAGTGATTAAAAGGTAATTTTTAGGTGAATTGTAATGAATAGAGTCTAGAGAAATGTAGAAATATCTTACAACACTTCACAGCACCTTCATAAGATGCCATAATTTGAATTTTAAGGACCTAATGTGCATGTTCAAGTTACATTGCAACATTAAATCAAAGCAAAATTGAGCAAGAATCATGAAGAAAGACCTAAAAGGCCATGAAAATGACAAGGGGCCATTTTTATATGACACAACCTCCATTGTTGCACCGTTTCAATGCAACCAAGCAGGATCAACGGGCCAAAAAGCACAAACTATAGTTAAAATGCATCGTGTAGCCAGTTACTAAGAAGATTGAAGCTTGCTTCAATGAAGAGTGGAATTCTTTGTTGATCACTACCATGAAGCCACTCATATCCAAGCCTGAGGGATAAATATAGATGGAATATTATGACATCAAATCCATGGGCCTAGAATTAAGTGAAACTTGTCTGTGTGACAAGGTGGTCCTAGCTAAAGCCACCCAGAAGGTTGTATATGTGGATTATGAGAGGCTAGATAGGAAATTGAAGAAGCACGAGGTTGAGTTGGTAAATGTAAGGGATACGATGAGTAGGATACAAATGAAGATCAAGGCCAGAGATTTTGAGATGGCCTGCATAAGACAGATACAAGATCAACAAGGAGAAGCAACTAAGTTGCTTGAGGAGGCCCAAAGTGAACAAATTCAACTATATGCTGAGATTGAAAAATTAAGAGTTGAGCTTGCTACTGAGCACCAGACAAATGCAGAATACCAACATAGTCAGGAAAACATACAGAGAGATTTGGATGGTGTTTGATTTTAGGCTTCAGACAATATACAAAAGGCCTAGGCAGAAGTAGAAAGGTCAAGGCAAGAGAAACAATAGATTATGTCCACTTTGTAGGATCGCAATCAAGAGGTTAGAAGGTTGAACTCCAAACTAACAAACACCCTTCGAGAGAGGAATGAAATGGAGGAAAATGTAAGAGGAAGAGAGGCTTAGTTCCACTAGGAGTTAACTGCTACACAAGGGTCTGGGACCCTCTCGATATTGAAGAAACTGATAACCCCACATTGGGAAAGGATCATATTTGTGGTTTCCATTCTTAGGCTAGTCCTATATATTTTTTAAGGGATGCTCGAGAATTAAATGGAAAGGTTGTCTCGATGGCCAACCAAATTCTATAGATATATGCTCCCCGAGTAGTGGAATTGCAAAATCTAATTTCCAAATTGTGTGTGGCCACTGATGAGGTCCTAAGAAGTGTAGGGATTCTAGATTGGATGGTCACCTCAAGCAAAGAAAGTAAATTCATCAACTACCACAAAGTCATAGCAAAGAGCAAGGAACGCCAGGCAGTGTTGAACAAAAGGGTTGATGAAATCAAAAAGGATTTCAATGTTCTACTTAGCTTCAATTTTCCTTCCCTTTTCTCATCAGATGGAGATGTGTTATCAGTTGAGAAAATCATAGATGCAAACAAACAGAAGGTCTGGAATTCTACAAAATTCCCAGGTTTAAGCCCGACGCCCACCGTTGATGAAATTGAGGATGAGATATTTCCCCTTTCTCATCTCTATTATCACCTTGGGGTTGTTTCAGCAAGATGGGGAGCCATTTCTTTTAATTAATTCTTTGATTTAGATCAAATGTACATGATCATTCACACTCTCATCTGACCCATTGATTTGGACTAGGAGGTACAACATTCCACCTTCATCAAACTCTAAGAATTTCTAGAGCTCTAGGTTCGTGCCTCCGCAAGTGAAGGCTACCTATGAGTCACCAGACCTATGAAGCAATTTTGCCTTAATCTTCTTTTGGTTTTCAGCTTTTATATGTTTAAGGCCCCTGATGAATCTGTGCTTAAAACAAAAGTTGTTTCAAAAGGCGTGCAATGCGCCATGTGGTGGTCGCACTACTTTTGTTTATTGTCTTCCTTTTGGGAGAAAGTTGGGGCACATGTTAGCTTGGCATGGACTTTCTCTAGGGCTATTTTAATAAATTTGAGATTCTCTGCTTGCTCAACACATCATCACCTCACTTTGGGAAAGTTGTTCTTTTAAGGAGCGATCTCTTTTTGGAGTTTGTCGAAGCATGCTGGGTGTTTCTTGTTTTTAGGTTGGAACCTTTGAGTCCACATTGTCAATTTATGTGATTGGTCAAATCAGATTATGCCAGGCTATTTTCTAGGATCCAATTATTTTCAGATAGAAATATTTACTAAATATCTAAAGGACATTAATGAGGCAATTGGGAATTAATGAGCAAGGATTGCCACAATCTAATCAAAGATCTATGATTGGATTGTGGGCTATCAAATGTTGGAATTTGGTAGTATTTACTTATAGAGTGTTGTTGGAAGCTCTCTCTTTTTCGCTATAAATAGGAGGTGGTGATAGAAAAAAAAATCTTCTTTTTTTTTTTTTTTTTTTTTCTGAGAGTTCTTTTAGTTTTCCTTAGTTATAGAGATATTTTTAGAAGTTTAAAGCTTGCAGAACATTGCTTTTCTTTGGCATGTTATATCATTTTAACTCAAACTATTATCAAATTGGCATTTGATCTTTGTTTTTAAATTCATTTGATACTTAAGTATGATTTCTTTGGAAGAAATCTTTGAAACTATGCATGTTATGGCCATTGTCAAGTTCCTTCTTTATGTTTTTGTTCTGAATAGAACACTAGGTTAAGCTTAATTCAATAGTTTGAATAGTTGATTTTCATGCTATAGCCTTCTATGATATAATAATAACTTGCAGAAATTGGATTATGTATGTTGAACTTCTCCATTTTCTTTAAGGGTTGTTTTTTTCATATTATGTTGTAAAAGGAGAGGGTTTTTTGCAATTTATGAATGTCTTTCTGTTAACTTTTGGAACTTTTATTCTTGATTGGACCTTAATGAACACATCTCGTGGGGAGATTTGAAAGACTACACTATGCTTATACTTAGCCTTTGTTACTCCTCTTCCCAAAAATGAAGGGTTGTGGCATTCTATGTCTATTATATCATTCATAGGAGAATAATTGAGTTTGAAATGTTGTAAAAGATTTGGTGTATCACCATTTTTATGTTTTATATTGACATTTCCTTCTACCTTTTCTCCAAACTCAAAGAAGAGTTGACTTTCTATAAAAATCCTGGAGGTATTCAATGAGGGGAAAATTGGTCTCCCACTCGTTGAATTTCCCATAAGGCTATCAAAGAGGCACAAGCTTTAATGATGATCAACATGATCATTTTCAATGACTTCTATCAAATGATAGTGGCTACTTTTTACTATAGCATTATAATTCAATGACAGCAGTTAGTTTTCATGACTATGGTAATATATCCTAGTACTATAGCATTCATATCACGTCAATAGCTGCATTTTTCCTAAATTACAATTATTATTTTAGTTCTACTTTGACCATTAATTACAAAAGCATAAAATGAAAAAAGAAAAAACAGAAAGAGTACATACCGCAATCCCTATGTCGGATGGCCATTGGAACTGATGGACTGCGTCTTCTCTTTGTGGGGCACTTGGAATGCAATCAATTGCAAATCAACAATCATAACACCAAATCACCAGCAAGCTAGAATTGAGAAAAGCTGAGAGTGTAAATGAGGCTAAATGACCCCTAATTTTCTATTTTAACCCCCCAAACACTAATTTTTACTCCTAGGAACCCTCCTAGGTTAAATTTTGATCACCCTCTTAAAATGTGAACCCTAGGGCCTAATTTTTTGTCCTCTACACATCAAAACTACTAAACCTTGTCATGAGCTTGACCCGAAAAGTAATTTTTCTAGCAAACCTCTTGAGGGGGCAGCCCAATGTCTAATCATCCTTCCATTGACTGTCAAGGCACAATGGGGCATATTAAATTTTTCAATCTTGATCTAAAAATCAAATTCTTTGAAACATTGTAACCAATACTTTGTGTCAAAGAGGGGCAAAATGTAGACATGTAAAAATGGCTTAAAACATATCACACATTCTAAATGACATTTTTCCATTATCAACATCACTTTCATTATCATTATTGCATTTTGCTTTATTAACATCCTTAATCCCCTTTTCAACATCATTTACATCATTAACCCTATTTTCCTCTATTAATTAAATTAAATCTTGAATTGTTTAAATAATTCACTGTCATCACCTAATTTAACCTTATTCCTCTTGATTAATTAAATCAATATTATTTATTTAATTGTCTCTAACATTACTTATTCTTCGAAATTAATTAAAGTTATCATTAATTATTTAATTAATATACTTTCCTTCTTCCAAATTAAATAATTTAATCAATTATTTGATTTCCCAAAATTCACTCAGTATAGCCCATTAATAAATAAAATTTTATTTATTAAATCAAATACATCTTGCACATTCCTCTCAACATTAATTAATTAATCATCCTCACACATTTTTATTGAACAAATCATGTCCACTAATTTCTCAATCTAATTTTTTAATTCCATCGATTACTCCAATCTCATTGATTATCCAATTAATTCCCTTAATTGGATTAATCAGGATAGTTAACTGATCAATCTATTTCCTCTCAACAGACATGAACCATTGATCCTAATATTTCATCCTTGCTTCCTGATCATTCATTTGAAATCAACAAATCTATAAAACAACCTTCTTCCCTCTCATAATTCATCTCCAAAATTTGTAGAAAGGTCATGTCAAACTGATTCTTGAAAAAATTGAGCAAACATTCTTGCATTCTAGTTCATCATCATCATCATTGTTATCAAGATTTTGCAAACCATGGAGGCTTTGTGTTGAAGAGAAATCTAACATATCATTATCAACACGAATACACTCTAACATGGGATGGTAAGATTGTGTAGTTTGAATTCATTTTTGTTTCATTTCCATTGTGCTAACCTCATTTGTTGAGTTCATAGCTATGGAAATTACATTTCATGAGTAGGTTGGGTTGTATCCTTTTGCTTTGATTTCATTGATACTGATTTTTGTCCATTAATTCCCCCTTACATAGAATGAAATGGATGTTAAGATCAAATGCTTAAGATTAGATAGAGGAGGTGAATTTACTTCACATGAATTCAATTTTTTTGTGAAGATCATGATATTAGGAGAAATTTGTCTACTCCTAGGACCCATTAATAGAATGGGGTTGTGGAGAGGAAGAATAGGATTGCGCACGAGATGGCTAGGACAATGATGAAAGATGTTGATTTTCCTAATATGCATTGGAATGAAGAAATTCACATTGGTGTCTACTTCCTTAATAGAGTGGAGTTGAGAGTTAATAGCACTAAGAAACCTTATGAGTTATGGTATGGAAGGCCTCCCACTATTAGATACTTCAAGATCTTTGGTAGTAGATTCTACTTCAGAAGAGATAAAGAAGACCTTGTAAAATTTGATTCAAGGTGTGATGAAGGAATCTTTCTTGGCTACTCAACCAAAATCAAGGCCTATAGATGATACAACAAGAGATTAGAAAAGATGATTGAAAACATAAATTTTAAGGTAAATGAAGACTTGTGTCAGATCTCATAAACTAGAGGTTTATAGATCTAATATACCTCCTCACATTCAAGAAGAAGAAGAAAAAGAAGAGAAAGAAGAGAATAAACAAGAATAAAAAAAGGCCCTTAAGACTCAAGCAAAGTATGTTAAAAAGAAAAATTATGTAGATTAGATCATTACAGATAAGAATGAGGGTTTGTTGACTAGGAGAAGGCTTGCAAAAGAAAGTGATAAAGTAAATTTAAGTTTATTGTCAAAAGTAGAGCTCAAGAACTTTGATGATGCTAGAAAACATGATTGTTGGATAAAGGCAATGGAAGAGGAATTGAATCAGTAGAAAAGAATTAGACATGGGAATTTCTTCCCAGACTAGTTGATAAGAGTGTTATTGGAACTAAGTGGGTGTTCAAGAACAAGGTGAATGAAGATGGTGAAGTTGTGTGGAACAAAGAAAAACTAGTATGTAAGAGATATTCACAAGTTGAAGGTATTGATTTTGAGGAGTTTTTTTCTTCGGTGGCTAGAATGGAGCCAATCAGGATGTTTCTTGCCTTTTCTACTCGCAATAATTTCAAAGTTTATTAGATGGAATTCAAATTATCCTTCTTGAATGATAATTTAGAGGAAGAGTTATATATTGAGCAACTAGAAGGTTTCCAATTTTCAGAAGATCTAGATATGGTGTGCAAAATTAAGAAAGCTTTGTATGGACTCAAGAAATCTCCTAGAGCTTGGTATGTTTTATTGGATAAGTACTTCCTTTTGAAAGATGTCAAGAAAAGTAATATAGATAGTAATCTTTATATTAAGTTACATCAAGACTAGATTTTATAGTTGTTGTATATGTTCGTGACATCATCTTTGGTGGAGATGATGATATGTGTAAGAGGTTTGCAAAAGAGATACAAAAAGAGTTTGAGATGTCTATGATTGGTGAGGTGTCTTTCTTCCTTAGGCTTCAAAGTGTTCAACTAGATGATAGTATCTTTATATCTTATGCTAAGTATGTTAAAGAGATGTTGAAGAAATTTAACATGGAGGATTCCAAACCAGTAAGTACTCCTATGGTCACAAATTATCACTTAATCAAGACTAATGAGTCTCCTAAGGTTGATCAAACTCTTTATAGAGCTATGATTGGAGGTTTGTTGTACTTGATAACTTCTAGAATTGATATGATGCATGTATTATGTTTGGTTGCCAAATATCAAGTTAATCCTAAGCAATCTCATGAGAAAGTGTGAAAAGAATATTTAGATATTTGAAGGCAACTCTACATTATGGTTTGTGGTATAAGAAGGATGATATTATTTTGATGTTGATTGGGTAGGATGTGTGGATGATCAAATAAGTACTAGTGAAAGTGAATTTTTATTAGGAGATAGATTGGTCTCTTAGTTTAATAAGAAGTGGGCCTCAATGTCATTATCCACAACATAAGTTGAGCATATTACTGCAACATATTGTTGCACCCAAGTGCTTTGGATGAAGAAATTTTTGAAGGATATAAATGTGGTGTATGATGAACCCATTCCTATATTATGTGATAATACTAGTGCAATAAATATTTCTCAAAATCGAGTGATGCATTCAAGGACCTAAAATATATTACTATTCAGCAACACTTCCTAAGGGAAAAGGTTGCAGATCAAGAAGTCAAATTAGAGTATGTTCCCAATAAGGATCATATTGCATATATCTTCATGAAGGTGCTTTCAAAGGATACCTTTGAGTATCTCTACTGAAGTTAGGGGTTATTACCCCTCCATTTTCTAACTAGATGCATAGATGGTGCATCTATCTAGGAGAGAAATTCATGTCATATCCTTTTCTCCTGGATTCATGTGTGCTACCTCTCAAGGGGAGTAGGTATTTAGTTGTTTGTTAATAGGGGGAGCATGTATAGTCAGTCAAAAAAGAAGTGTTGTTGGTCAAAGGGGGAGAATGTTCTGCTGATCTACAATGAAGATTATGGTCCTTTACAGTCCTTGATGTCAAAGGGGGAGAATGAATAGGTTTGCATTGCCATCAATACCAAAGGGGGAGATTGTTTCATATATGTTTGGAAATGTTTGTCATTGATGTCAACACTTTGTTTGGAAGATTGTTGCACATATATTCGATATATTTTTTATATTTAGGTACACTTAGTTTGGGCTATTAGTGATGTATAATGATGTGTCAATAGTGATGTTGTTGATGTTCATGATTGCATGTCATGCCTTGTTTGATGAAAATTAAAGTGGTATTGAGTATGGTTGTTGTGAGTAGAAATGATATCATGATAATATATTAAGATGGGGATTGGAAGCATTAAAATGAGGATTAGAAGTAATTTTGAGTTGGATATATGTTCTTGATGGTCTCTATTATGTTCTAATCTCTCTCTTTTCATTCCCGAGGAATTGTGTGTTGCTACAAGGATGTTCTGGTATCCACATGTTGATGAAAGTTTCTACTATAGGAAGTTGTTTTGAAGATTGTTTGGGAGAATGCTCTGCATTCTTTTGCCATTGAAACTATGGTCTTGTGGTGTGGTATTCAATGTTTTTTTTTTTGGATGTTGTGTTCCTATCTTTTAGGTCACCAATTTTACCAAGGAGGTTTCTTGTAATTGTAGAAGGTTGGCAGTTTGTTGGTTGTTTGGAATACTCTACAAAATGCTCTGCATTTCTCCACATTGATGTTTTTTCTCATGTGGCTTGGGAACATTCTCTTAGTGTTTATGAAGTGTCTCAATTCAAATTTCATGTGAAGTGTTCTGCAAGTTGGTCTAATAATGTTCTATCTCTTAGTTGTGTATTTTGTGCTTCTAAGATGAAGTGTTAACTATATTATTGTTTGATTTACGGTGATTGTTTGTGGAATGACATCATGAAAGAAGTATTTGGAAGTGTTGTTGGATGTTCATGGAACATATCTTTTTGGTCCACACATCAATGATTAATCTTTTTGGTGCCGCATATTGGTTGAGTTGGTTTTCTAGGTAATTTGTAGATGTCTAGCGACAAGGCTTGTTCTCTTGCTTACACTATGCGCTTGGGAGTCTGCACTAGCATTTGAGGTTGTGTTAAGATGGATTTAGGTCTTGACCTATCTTGTTGAGGACCGCATTGAGTAAATTAAGTTAAAAGTATGTTTTTTGGCAATCTCATAATGTGTTGCATGTTTCATCTACACATTTCCATGTACTCAACTTGGGTTGATGTGCTTCAACATGTGTTAAATTGTTTGGGATCACATTAGAAGTTGTAATAATTTTTTTTGGTCCTCTCTATCTCCTAGATAGGACCACATTATGTTTTTGTAGCTGACTTGTTGAGATTATTGTTTATCTTCTATTCTGGATGACCTAATTGATGTTTTGAGATTTTGTAGAGGATATAAATGAAAGAAAAAAATCAATTGCAAGTTGAGTGAGAATGTGGTGGTGTGCAAGTATGGAATGATGAAGTAAATTGTGGAAAATAAAGATCAAATGAGCTTTAACAACTAAGTCAGTAGAGTGTATTAAATTGGTCCATATGTTGTAATTTAAATTTTCATGTATCTTACTATAAGATAGTCCAGGCCTCTTTAGCAGGTCCTTGTAACTTGTATCTTGCACTGGGGTTATGTGCCTCAATACTACAAGTCCTTTGTATCTTTCCCTAATGTTGTGCACCTTAGCCTACAATTCCTTCAGGGAGCAGTGTGCTTCCTAAGGCAATGAGGCTTAAAACAAACTATAATTTATGTAATCAGTCAGCTCCCTATATTGTGAGATTTCTCATTCTGGTTTTTCCCTTCTTGGGTTTTCCACATAAATCTAGTGTTATCCTGTGCATGTGTGTTCATTGTGTTATCTTTCATTTTTTTTACTTGATTAAGTTTTACTAATTTTCTTATAAGTTTGTGTATCCTATTAAAAGTCCATATTTGTATATTGTTGAAGGGTTTAACCCCCCGCCCCACTCTCAGTATTCAGGTGTATTCAAAATTTTCATTAGAGAGTTCTCAACCACCACTAGCCTTTCTATGGATAGTTGAAAATCTCAAGAATATTTTTTTGGTTTTGCACTAGAGATCAAGAAACTTTTATTTGGATATATGATTGTTTCAATCCCTTTCCACCTGATCCATCCTCATGAATTATGGTTTTGTTGTACAATTGGCATTATCTCCTATTTAAATTTGCTTAGATTTTACATGAGTTGAGGCTAGAAATTCTATTTAGTATTTGAAAAGATGTAAATTTTTCTCCCTCCAAGTTCTTTAGCTAAGATTCACTTCTCTATATACAAAAACCATGATTTTCTCTAATGTTATTATGTAGATCTAGGTGAAAAATCATATGATTGTTATTGAATTTGTACATCTACATAAGCTCCTTTATCATTGGAGTAGTGTCCCTTACATTATTTTGAGAGTTCCAACTCCTACCTCTTCCCGACCTATTGCACATAGGTGTGGTCATAGTCAATCTATCAAAATAGATAAAGGATGCCAATCTCAAGGCCCTTAGGCTCAAGGCTATATGGATTGTGAATCCCATGTTATTATCAACCTTCTCAATTACCTTCAACCTATTTCCATAGGTTTGATACTATTGGCTACTATATTTTAGCAAGCTTCCTTGCCTAGAGCTAGCTATTTATCTTTTTAGTGCTCAACAACCTAGAGATGAAGTCAACCTAGAGATGAAGACTAAGGGGAGGATGCTCTCACTATTTGGGAGCCTATTGATGAAGGTTCCATCCCTACCAATGTTGGGGATGAACTATATGACCATGATCCCAATCCTATGGAAGTTTCTTTTACCACTTAGTAGTCTTGTATTTTTATTGGCATTCAAGATTGATGCATAGCTTGATGGCTTTCACCTGAAACAACTCAATTCAAGTTAGTCCAAACAACAATTTGTCTCACAAACTCTTACAAAGCCCTTTTCCAAACTAACTCCGTCCTTTGACAAGTAGGTCTGCAGACCTAGTTTGTTCAAATTTTCTCCTTAGAGAACCTTCCAAAACTCAAGCCCTTGACACCTTCAGAATACCATCAAGGCCAACTAAAACATATTTCAAAACCACCATATGTTCCTTTTGAACAACTCACTCAAATTCATGTGACCACGTTGACCTAATAGACCAATTAGGTCCCTTTTCCAAAGAATTTTTTCTTAAATTTTGGAACCAAACTCAACAAACCACCCAAACTTTATTAACAGGTAAGCAAAGGCCATATTCAACAGTTTCAAAAGCATACACCTTCATTTGGTCACTATCCTAGCAAACCCTCATTTTCACTCTTTAAGGGTAGGGCTTATTAGAATTAATGGTTCCCAACAAAATAAATACTTCTCACATACTCTATCACTTCAATATGCCTACTAAAACTCATGAAACCTTCACAAGCCACTACACTCAACACTTCATCAAACTCTCTCTTTAAACCATCACTTTCATACCCAATTTCGCCATTTTTCCTCAGGACAGTTCTAGTTTCTCCCCAAAATTTCACATACAGAACAAATACTACATAATACCATCCTAAAACTAGCATATTATGCCCATTCCACTTAGACACAATGAGTATAGTATGTGGAATGAGCTTTATTCCACGTTTAGAGCTTCAAAACCCTAAATTTGCACCTACATGCCAGTTATTGTAATTTGGTAATAAATCTCCTCAAATTAAATGAACCCCAATATGGATTCAAATGAGAGTCAAAACTACTCTACAATGATTTTCACAAATATTAGTTCAAAATTTTGTCATACAGTCATGTACCAAGTCTACAATTTTAGAGATTATATGCAAAAATATAGAATTACTGACAAAATAGGGAGCTTTATTAAAGATTCTTCAAAAAAAGATTTTCCAACCTCTTATTTCGAGGTTCTACAACCTTTTAAACACAAAACCAAGCCATCCCAATGGCTCAAACTACCTCTTCACATCTTAAGACTGTTAGACTTCCCAAGAGGTGCAACTTTTAAATTTTGCAACATTTTAGATTGACAACTTTTCTCAATTTTTCCAATTTTGCAACTTAAACTCCCCAAACCTCCTAATAAACACTACATAAACTCAATATAATATTTAATTATCCAATAGGACCTTATTTAACATAATCCAAGACTTAACACCCTTAAACCCTTCAAAAATCCTTATTTACATATTTTTCATTTTTGAGCATCATTGACAACATTGCATCCCTTTACAAAAATAAACTCCTAAATGCATTCTAATGGTCCATTATAGACCTTATTGACACACCTCATGACCTCAATACCTATGACAAACTAAACTTGAAAAAATTCAAAAGAAATTAGATTGGTGCTCCTGCACCATATAACCGCCCATAAAACCTTTCCAAGTCTCTTGGAAATGGACCGTAGACTGCTCCATCTTGTCTCCTACAACTCTTTGTTCTTCATTCACTCTTTTCCTTTTCCTTAAGGTCGTATGTTGTTTTCTTGCATCATCATGTTTGTAACTGAACTACTTACTAGCTAACCTTGGCTTTTTTTGCATAGGCCGCCCTGTCAAACTTCTCTTGAATCTTCCTTTGCTTATGACTATCCTTTTACTTGCTTCAAAACTTGCAAACACATCTTTCTCAATCTTGTGTCCATCTACTTCTCCATTATCTCTGAATTTAGCCATGAAATTTTTACTTTGTTCTTGAATCACCTTGACTCTTTCTTGCATCATTGTGATCAAACTTTCTTTCTCGGTAACCTCTGCCTTGATAGTCTTTTACACCACTGTATTATCAATACTTGGATGCCTCTTCATTTCCTTAGTAGCTATCGGAAAAAATACTGTCCCAACCTCAATTCCTTCTTTCCCTTTGAACTCCTTTTAAATCTTTCCACCCTTGTCCTCTCCTAACTCAGACTTATTTACCTTTCCTTCACCTTCCTTGTTGCTCTTCATGACTGTGGTAGCATGAAAATTCAAATTCCTCTCTTCTCCTAACCTTGAAGTGGCTACAAGTGTCTTTTTTCCTTCTTGTTTATTTCCTACAAACTTCTCAACCTCTTTATTTCCAAAAATAATAACCTTGGTTTCCTTGTTCTACTCATTTTCACCCTCCTACAATGCGGTTAGTATAAAAGAGATACCATCCTTCAAAATATGATATGTGTTAGCTCTCCCATCATAGATTGAGTGCCTATCAAATTTCCATGTTCTTCCAAGGATTAAATGACAACAACTCATTGGTAAGATATCACAAAGCACTTTATCCCTATATTCACTAATTTGAAATTCAACTAGTGTTTGCTCTTTAACAAGAATAGATTGATCATCACTCACCCATGAAGCTTGATATGGTGTTTCAAGAGGGATCCTTTCTAACTATAACTTGTCAACCATTTCACAAGACACTATATTATCTATAGATCCTAAATCTATCACAATTTTGCACACCTTACCTTTGCACTTGCAAGTTGTCTTCAACAATTGCCTTCTTTGAGCCATCTCCTTCTCCTTGCATGCTTGAAACAAAGTTCTTCTCACCATCAAAATTTCTCCATCTTCAGGTGCAACATGTAGACTATTGGAATTAGAACTCTCACATTCATCTTCTTGGACTATTTGAGCTCTTCTTTCATTCTTCCTTTCTCCACCACTTGATGAAGCACCAGAATTTTCAGGGCATTTCCAAGAAGGATGTCCATACTCATTACATTTGTAGCACCTTCTTGAGCATATATTTGCATTCCTTCCACCTCCAAATCTTCCTTTTGATCCCCTAAATCCACCTTTGAAAATTTGCAACTGGTTCTTGTCATTTTTTTGCATCACCTTAGCTTTCATTGGTTTTTCTAGAAGAAATCTCTACCCTTTGAAGTGTTGCCCCTACCTCTTGTTGACTTTTCTTGTCTCCTTTTAACCTTTTCTTCTACCCTTATAGCCATCTAATAACATTCTTCAATTGTCTTAGGATTATTCAAACTTATTTCATCTTGGATGTTAAATCTCAATCCACTATGGTACTTGGCCACTTTCTCAACATCATCTACCATATGACCTACCCTTATGCTAAGTTTATAAAAATAATTAGTATAGGTTTTCACATCCATTTCTTTTCGCTTTAAATCTTGAAGTTTTTTTGACATTTGGATAGCATAATCATTTGGAAAAAATTTACCCTTTAACTTGGCTACCATCCTATCCCATGAAACAATTTTAGACTTACCTCTTCTTCTCCTCTCTACTTGTTCATAATCCCACCAAACTAATGCATTCCCCTTCAATTTAGTCTTGGCTATCCTCACTTTTTCCTCATTTGATACATCCTCACATTCAAACAAGTTGTCTAAAGAAAAAATCCAATCTAACAATGCTTCTTCATCTAAAGTACCATCATACATTGGTAATTCAAATTTTACCTTATGCTTGTTACCTTTCACTTCTCTCAGTAGCTTGGCCATTCATTAGTCTTTAGGATCCAACTCTTCATCAACATCTTCATATTCTTCATCCTCTTCATCATCTTCAGTCTCACTTTCATCTCCCACAGTCATTCCTCTCTTTTGTCATGTCTCAACATCCTCCAACCTTGCTAAGAATATCTTTTGCAGCTCTTGCAACTTTCTTATCTCACTTTTAGTTTTCTCTTCCATCTCTTGCATCTTTCTTACCACATTATCTCTTTTTGGAGGAATCTTGACACTTTGACTATTCAACTTCCTACTTTCTTCTCTTCAATCAACATCTTTCAATCTTCAAAGGACCTATTCCCCATGCTCTAATACCAACTGATGCAAATCTTGATGGATTTCACTTGAAACAACTCAATTCAAGTTAGTCCAAACAACATTTTGTCTCACAAACTCTTACAAAGCCCTTTTCCAAACTAACTCTATCCTTTGACAAGTAGGTCTGCAAACCTAGTTTGTCCAACTTTTCTCCTTAGATAACCTTCAAACATTCAAGCCCTTGACACCTTTAGACACCCATCAAATCCAACTAAAACATATTTTAAAACCACCATAGGTTCCTTTTGAACAACTCACTCAAATTCATGTGACCACACTGACCTAGTAGACCAATTAGGTCTCTTTTCCAAATAAAGTGTTCTTAAATTTTGCAACCAGACTCAACAAACCACCCATAACTTATTAATAGGTAACCAAAGGCCCTATTCAATAGTTTTTAGAAACATACACCTTCATTTGGTCATTGTTCCAACAAACCCTCATTTTCACTCTTTAAGGGTAGGGATTATTAGAATTAATGGTTCCTAACCAGATACATACTTCTCATAGCCTCCAACACTCTTCAATATGCTTGATCAAAGTCACAAAACCTTCACAAGCCACTACACTCAATATTTCATCAAACTCTCTCTTTAAACCATGACTTTTATACCCAATTTCACTATTTTTTCTTAAGACAATCCTAGTTTCTCCCCAAAATTTCACATACAAAACAAACCCTACATAATACAATCCTAAAACTAGCATCTTATTCCCATTCCACCTAGAAAAAATGAGTATAGTATGTGGAATGGGATTTATTCCATGTTTAGAGCTTCAAAACCCTAAATCTGCACCTACAGGCCAGTTACTATAATTTGGCAATAAATCTCCTCAAATTAAATGAAAAACCACCAATATGGATTCAAATGAGAGTTAAAACTAGTCTACAATTATTTTCACAAATATCAATTCAAAATATTGTCTTATAGTCACGTACCAAGTTTACAATTTCAGATATTATATGCAAAAATATAGAATTACTAACAAAATAGGGAGCTTTATTGGAGATTCTTCAAAATAATGTTTTCCAATCTCTTGTTTTGAGGTTATAAAACATTTTAAACACAAAAAAATCCATCCCAATAGCTCAAATTACCTCTTCACATCTTTAGACCATTAGACTTCCCAAGAGGTGCAACTTTTAAATTTTGCAACATTTTAGATTGACAACTTTTGTCAATTTTACCAATTTTGCAACTTAAAGCCCCCAAAACCTCCTAATAACCACTACATAGACTCAATACCATATTTAATTATCCAATAGGACCTTATTTAACATAATACAAGACTTAACACCCATAAACCCTTCAAAAACCCTTATTTACATATTTTGCATTTTTTAGCATCATTGACAACATTGCATCCCTTTACAAAAATAAACTCCTAAATGCATTCTAATGGTCCATTATAGACCTTATTGACACAACTCATTACCTCAATCCCTATGACAACCTAAACTTGAACAAATTCAAAAGAAATTAGATTGGTGCTCCTACACCAAAGCTTGATCCCATTCAAACTATTCTATCTATTATTTTAGATGATCAATCATTGACTCTATCCAACAAAGACCCTCAAAATGAACTATTTTACCACCTCCATTTTTTAAATGGCAACATCTTTATAATTCTTTAAAAATAATTAAGATCTTATTCATTAAAAAGACCAATTTCCTTTTTTTTGCAATTATTTCAAACATATCATTGATAACGGTTAAAACTCTAAAATTATTAAAAAAAAATTAAAAAAACATTCATTGTATTAATTACAAGCAACGGTGTCATCTCGGGAATTTCCAAGTTGAAGAAAATTTAGCACTAGCAGTCACAGTCGCAATCACTTTTTTCACATTTAGTTTTCAGAATTTCTTTCTTTATAGAAATTTGTACGTTATTTAAGATTGTGTGCCTAAGGGAGAGGGGCCCATAGTGGAGCACCCTAACTTCGTGTTTCTCAAAATCCTACATGGAATTTCAAATCAGTCCCAATTTTGTACGGTAGTTTATTTGGCAACTCACTTGCTTAAAAAGTGAGACCGATAGTGGTGCACTCAGTCATGTTTTATTTTTACGCCAGTGTGGCATCACATGATTTGTCAGTTTGTGTACTTTATGGATACACAATATTTTGCAATTGGATATTAAGATGCTCCACTATGAGAACCACTGAGGACTACTTTTATCCCCACTATTAGAACCCACTCCACTATGAGCCCCTCTCCCCTATTTGACTACGATTAATTTTGTTAAATTCTTTCTTTCTTTCTTTCTTTCGATTTCAACAATTAAAAAATCAGTTGGAAGCCAATGACATCGCTAGTCTTAAATCAACTTCAAAGACAACAATAACTGTATCTTCAATACCTATTTATTCAATAGAGAATCATCTGATGGCCGACGAAAATCTAAGATGTCCCACAATATTTTGGAATTTTACTCATATTTTATGGATAAAAGAGAATATATAATACCATTCTATGTCGGTTGCTCACTTCAAAGTCGTCATCTTATTTTACAAACAAGAAAATTACTTACTTAGACTTGGTTATCTTTTATTTTCCATTTGTCTATATCTTGATCTAGATGCCATTTACTTTTGGAAATATTTAACTTGAAAGTGCACGTTTTCAAAATATTACTCAATGTTATATGTAATGAAGATTTTGCTTTTAATATATTTAAAAAAATTTAGATGGAGAAAGTTATGGCTCAAATTTTAAGTAAATTCAGGTTTTGAATATTATAATTAAACAAAAAGATAATGGTGTTAAGTAGCAAGACTCGGAAGTAGGTCATGATTATCTTCTTTAGTCTATCATCTATTGTAGTACTATTATTGAAAATTCAATATTTTTCTTATTATTTACAATTAAAATATAAATAATGGCGATAATGATTTGAATAAAAATGATAGTAGCATTGGTGACAAGAATGCACCACAACAACATTCACTTTTTTTTTTTTGATACAACAGGGGTGTCCCTATGACCCAACCCAACAGCCAACACAACGACATCAACTTTTATGACTTGATAACAATATGAATTTCTTTTGTGTTGGTAGAATAGATGACTAATGATTACTAAAAAGTTTTATAAGGTTGTTTTGATCTAGCACAAATATTTTATGTGATGACAAAACTCTCAAAAGTGACATAAATAATTTTTGTTTTGAATGGTTTACCTACTCTCTAGGTTCATAGAAATGCACTCCAATTTTTTAAAACAAAATAGCACATTCTTCCACTCTTTAGAATTACAGTCATATCTCCTTAGATCAATTCCTTTTATGCAATTTCATTTAACCAATATGTAAGGTAATTATCTACACTTTTTGCTCCATTTTCTTCCTCAACAATGAGGCTTTGATACCATTGATAGGGCAAAATAAAAATAACATATAACGTAGTTGCATTATTATAAAACCAAAGGAATATTCTTATTCTCATTTAGGTAGAAATTAAAATTTCAACTATTCAAACTAAAAACTAAATGGGTTAACCTAATTAACCCATAACCATTAATAATTATAAAATTTGGATGAATGTTTGAGCACCAAGCATTTTGAGCAATTTTTTTAGATTGCATGTTGGGGGGAGCGGGTATTTTATAGATGTTTCTCTGAATTTTCCATCGATGGGCCTTGGTTGCATTTAGTTTTGTTTTGAATTTCAAGTTAAACTTCTAGTCTAGTGGGATGAACACTCTCCCGTTGCTCAAATATTCTAAACTTATAAGAATGTATTTCAGGTATAAGATTAATATAAATAGTTTAGTCCTTTGACCTTTGATAAAAAAAAAAAATCAACTACCACATAAAGGAAAACTATTTAAACTAAAAACTAAATGGGTTAACCTAATTATCCTATAAAGATTAATAATTATAAATTTTTATATTGTGTCATAATCTTGTTAGTCAATATGTATTTGAGAGTGTTCTTATGATAGATTAATGTTAGTAATCATCGCTAGGCTATTACCATAAATTAAAAAGTAATAATAAGCTACATTATTACTGAGTGAAGAAAACTATCATGTCAAAATACCTCTTCCATTTGCTAATTCAATTCATGCTCAAACTAAATGGTGTTCATTATTTAAGGTATTAATTTTTTAGACTTTTAAGGTCTAGATTCATTTGAAAGAATTTTGAGTGCATTTGAGAGAGCCCAATGTTTTTATACACCATTTGTTATAAAAAAATGTTCAAAATTTCAAATCATTGTAGATGACTCTAATGTGAAAACATTTTGAATTGTCTTAGAATAGTCAATAATTAGGAAAATAAAAATAAAATAATAATAAATACAACATTAAGAGGTTTTCTATTACTCAATATTAATGGAATTGCTTCAAAAAACCTATGACCAATTATTAGTGTTAAACATGAAGGATAGAATTACATTAATATATTTCAAAGGTTGAAAATACGCTTTATTTATATGTTTGATTAACCAAGTTGTATGTGTTGTTCAATATTGAGTAAAATAAATAGCAATGAAGATATAGGTTGATTAAATACCTAGAGTAGATTTGAGATTTTCCTTTCAACATAAAATTGTTTGGAGTGATTAAATTTCTAGAGGTGAATTGAGATTCATATTTTATAGTAAAACTATTTGTAACAAGTTGAAGGTTGATATTCTATAAGAATATTGTTAATTATATCAAACATATGTGTAGAAATTAGCTGGCATAATGAGGGGTTGTGACCAATAAAATTCAATGAACATAGGAATCTATAATTACTCCATTTACATTCAACTAGTTCATATAAAGGAGGAAACATTCAATCCATAAAATAATTATAACTAACTTACAATTACAAAGAAAGAGACAATTAGACACAACCTACACACTTAAAAAAAGGCACAACTTAAAATGCCTCTTTTTTACAATATATTTAGAACTCTTTCCATCAAAACAAGAAACCACAACTTCATATTAGCATACACTTCAACTTGTCAACAATGACTTATTCATGAACTTCAGAAGATAAGATTCAATTGTGTATAAATGATGTTAATCAAACAATATGCTCATGAATTTCAGCACCATGTCTTTCACTTCACAACTCTTTTGATTATCGGTCCTTTGTCTGCTCCTCTAAACTCTCTCTTTTGACATCTCTGATCACCACTCCATTTAGATCACATGCAACCTTCCATAATACCACTATGTTGATGCCAATGACAACACATGCAACATAATTAGCTAATTAAATCATTAAAAAGATATATAATTATGTGAGATGAGAGTAATGCATGATTTAGTTAAATAATTAAAAATTATTTAATTAAAGTGGACAAGGAATGATGTCTGATTAATTAAATAACTAAAAATATTTAATTAATACTGATGAAAGGGTTGATGAGTGACGATGATGTGAAATTATGAATTTAGAAGAATGTGTTAGACATTTTTAGGTTTCTACAATTATGGAGTGTGGAGATTCCACTTATTTCTCTCATGTAAGGCCCATATAATCATTGACTCGTGTATTTTGACCTATGGTACAACACTTTGTATTCTTCCATCTTGATAAGGTCTTTGTGATGCATGAATCATAAGATATATTTTACTTATGATTGATACCTTGGAACATTTGACCAGTGTCTCTTTGATATAATATGAGACCACTATCTTTGGTTTGATACTAAATAGCCAATGGTACAACAAGGGGAATATGTTAGGCTCAATCCTTATTAAACTCATTGTGGTTGTACCAAGTGTCTCTTTGATGCACTCTTCTCAACTAAGTCTTTATTGCAAGGAAGTTAGACTCGCCTATTTGTCAAGTCATTTATCTTAATGAATGGTGCAACACTTTGTAGGTGTTAGTTCTACTATAGTCATAATTAAGCACCAAGATGACACTTGTCTTAAGTGCTTTGCCTTTTCCTTTATGTCCACTTGATGATGAATCACATATCTCAACCAATAGCACATGGGGAAAAAATATTAGTTCTACCATATTTATATTCTTTCCACCAAGATGACACATAGAGACTCTTTAGAAAAACTGAACAATAGTGCAACAAAGATTAAACTATTTCAAAATGTTAACATGTGGCAACTCCTATTCTCAAAATTTATTGGTTGTGCCTTGTAAAAATAAAATTCAAAATGATAAGCTACTACTCGACTCATAATCTAAAAGAAATAGAGAGTGGGGGTCTACAATATGACCATTGAATTTTCTTGAGTTGGAATTTGTAATCCATTAGATAAATTGACTTTGCAACTATTAGTTTAATGGTTTCCAATGCTGAACTTTGTAATGCTATTAATTCAAGGCATGAATTGTTGATAGCTTGAATTGTGCTTTCATTCAATGGTTCCATTTGTACACACTACACAAGGACAATGTTCAACAACATTATCATTTAGAGTTAATTAACAATAATTTTGTTAATACACATTACATGAAGACAATGTTAAATAAGGATATAATGATGGTTCTATTTGTATACAAATTATAAAAACAATAATAAGATAAACATCTATCCAACCAAGACAAATTAAGTCAATAGAACATATGCTTTAAGTTGTAAATCAATCTATTCATATAACATGACATATAATTTATATAAAAAATATGAATACTCTATTCTAAAAAAAATATTCATTAAATATTCTTAATACATACCAAATTTTAGATTGTAATATTAAATTGAAAATAAGACAAGAAAAATGTGCACACATCTATTTTAAAGAAGACATATTTAATATTTAATTAAATTTAAATACAATAAAATTTGCATACTTGACTTTACTATAACATGTAAAAATGTCACATTATAAAATAATAAAAAATAGATATGAAAGAAAAACATGCGGTTAAACAAAACTCTAAAACACTATCATTTTATATATTTTGACATTAAAAATCCTTTTACATTGTCATATAAATTTATTTATTTCCATCATTAATCATGCCGCTTTTATGGATATATAAAACCATCCAATCATGCCACTTAAAAAAAATTATTCATGCATCTTAAATTTACGGATTTTATTTTGTTTTTAAATAAACAAACAACCATGTTGATAATCTATTTTATGAAGTTGGCGAGATTTTAGGAAGAAAATTTCTTCCTAGACCCCACAACCAAATATATTTCCCTTTTATTAAGGTGGCTATTTCCATACAGCTCAGCAGGTAATAGGTTGTTGGCTGATGTGGTGCTCCACCTAGATTGCAGTAATCTTCCCTGCCACATCAGACTATCTACTCCATCTATCGTATTTATTTTCTATCTTCTTCTTCCTTCTATTTCCCTCATCTAGACAACTCTATTTTGGCGGATATTCTAGAAACTTCCCTGTTGCTAAGTGAAGAACTTTGTTTTGAAAATATTAAATGCGGACTGTAGTAGGCATATGTTCTAGAATTTTCCCTGAAACTTCTCAAGACTTCTATAAAAGAGGCAGTTGTACTCACTTTGAGCAAGCAATATAAAACCATGCAGCAGCAGGTGAAAGTTCTGTGTTTGAGTTTCTTAATGTGTGTTTAGTCTTCTGTCTTCTTTATCTATTTTTACTCCTCTCTGCATTCCAACACAGGTGGTAGCAACGACTACAAGCCTAGTGACGACAAACTAGCTTGCAGATTAAAGAGAGCATGGAAGGAGGTCTTGTGTGAATTGAAAAATCAAACCAGTGAGCTGAGCATGGGCGTAGAAAAAGAAATTCAAGTCCCAACCTTGGTGGAAGACTTTGCAGGGGCACTTAAACTTTATGACAATGGAGGTATCGTTCGCACGGACGAGCATCTCATTGTGAACGTCCCTTCCTCTCTACACAACCATCCTGTCAATAGTAGAGATGTTGTAATAGATGAGCAACTGGGTATTTGGGTGCGCTTCTTCCTTCCTCCCCCTAAGCCCACCTCCTCCAAGCTACCTGTTGCTCTTTTCTTCCATGGCGGCGGCTTCTGTTTCCTTTCACCTGCGTTTGTTGCTTCCCACTTCTTTTGCGAAAAGTGGGCTGCAAGCTTAGGGGTACTGGTTGTTTCAGTGAATTACAGATTGGCCCCGGAGAATCGCCTTCCTGCAGCCTACGACGACTCGATGGCTGTACTCCAATGGCTTTTCTCCACTGAGCGTGCGTCTGATCCGTGGCTCAATGCCTACGCGGATATTAGAAACGTGTTTCTGATTGGGGAGAGCTCGGGAGGGAATATAGCCCATCATCTCCTTATGCGCGCCCATGCTTGCGATTTCTTTGGTAATACCAGAGGAGTTATTCTGATTCAGCCTTTCTTTGGAGGGAAAGATCGTACTCTGTCGGAGAATGTGTGTCCAGGCGATGTTTTGGTGAATGTAGAGACCAGTGATACACTTTGGAGGTTGGCGTTGCCCTTTGAAGCCGATGGAAATAGAGATCACCCATTCAGCAATCCGGTCATGTACTTCCCTTCAAAGTTAAGCAGCGTAATTGGTGTTCCTCCGATGTTGATTGTGTTGGGAGGGAAAGATTGTTTGAGGGATAGAGGAGCGGAGTACTACGAAGCTATCAAAATCTCCGGCAAGTGTAAGCATATTGATTTGATGGTGTTTGATAAGGAAGAACATGGGTTTCATCTTTCTTTCAATGAAAAAGAGCCTGATAATCAGGACTCTAACAACGGGAGACTAATGCGCGAGGCGGCTCTCTTTGTGTCTTCCAATAGCCTTTGAATTCGCTCTGTATTTTACAGTCGAATTTTATAACTGTCATGTGAATTTGCCCTCCTTATTTCAGGCAACGTTGGTGAAGTCTGGACACTACAAAGCTTCATTTACTGGCTATGTTTGGATCTGTACTAGTTTTTATTTCTGTTGGAGAATTATTCTATTCTTCAGTATATTTTAACAGTTTTGTTTCAGAAGTGTCCGACATTAATAATTGTATGCATTTTAGAATATCATAAAATTTGATTAGATGGTCAAAGCTTGATAAACTAATCTTTTGTTAATGTTCAATACTAAATGTCGTTTTATTCCAGTACGTTATCTTAAACTCGTGAGTTTTGTACTAAATGACAATGTTTATATCAAAATTGTGGACTCTCGTGGAAAGAAAATCATCTACATAAATGTTTATTATATACACTTTATGCAGATAGTTGAAACAAGAAAAAGTTTGATCATCGGCATCATTTATGTACTTCGATTAGTCAATGTGCATAGCATAATAATCGTATAATACTATTAATACTTTATTTATATACAGTTTTCATTTGACACCACTCATCACTATCTTTGTATATCTTCTCGCTCTATAGATAGCTACACGTGATATGGCTAGTTAGATCATACATATGTGATGTGCATAGAGCATTTAATTTAAGTTTTTATTTATTCGATTATAATTAATTCACTTCTATTTTCAAACGTTTATATGCTTGCTTCTCTATTGGTAATAATGGATTGATCTGTGATATGATGTTTCATTGTTTTTAGGTGGTTACATGCTTCCGACTGCATTTACAACATCAACCTATTGAATGAATTTAGTATCAAATAGGCTTAAAAGGAACTTTTGTCTTAGAAAAATTTCAAACAAAAAATTTGTATTTTGACTCTATCTATTTATGTGAGAATAATTGTCCTGTTTCACTAGATCTAAAGGTTAGGCTGGCCTAGGCTATTCACTCTACAAACAAATTCATATTTTGGAAGATGTAGAGGATCTCACGCATACCTTGGAAGATGTCAAGTGTTGTAGAGGAGGATATTGCTTGTGCCAATAAAGAGTCATGCATAAGAGATCACACATTGTTTTACTATTAAGAATGAAGTGTGAGGGGACGATAGTTAATGTTGTTGTACTAACTATATCCAATGAGATGATAATGTTCTTCTCTACTAATCGAGGAAATGTCTTCTTAGTACCATCTCCTTATTACCGTAGGTATGCTGGGCCATAGAGATATGATGACAGCCTTATGGAATAAGTGTTAAACTTCATGAGAATAATCCATTTAATATTATAATTGGTATTTGATGGGTATTATTTACTTTGTAAGTTACTTTTTAGTTTTGTGATAATGAATTATATGTTACACATAGTTATTGTTTAATTTTTTTTTTTTTATATAGGTTTGACAAAGATATGAAGTAGTACATAGGAGTATAGATTGTGACAAACTAATATTATCAACAATTTATTTAGTAGTGAATCTTTATCAATTGATGAATAGATTGTGTAGTGTATAAAATTGTACTCCCTTTTTGGAGATGGTACAATTTCACACTTAGTTTGGACCTATTTTAGTACCTTTGCATTCATAACCCTTTAATCATTATTAATAAGCCCCTAAGATCCTTTATTTTAGATCCCAAAGATTATTTCAATTGAAATCCTAACAAAATCAACAAATGCATTCAATTTTTTAACACCTTGACATTTTCTTACCTTGAAAAGCTAGGGTGGGACTCATATGCCACCTTAGGCATATGACTCCCCCTAGGTGAGACCCATATGCCACCTGGTGAATCATGATGGATTCTAGGTTGGGGAGATGTAACTAGCCATTGAACCAAGCCTAATGACTTGTTTTCTAAGTAATTCCATCCTCCATTATCACTCTACTTTCTACCTAAAGGAAGGTACATGCATTATTGTGGCTTATTAGGGTGATTAGAGATCTCCCAAAGTGAGTAATCATCTTTATGTTTCATTCATGCATCTTATTCTAGCACATTAGAATAGGGTTTCATTGCATTTTAGATCTCTTAATCTTAGATGCACTTAAGATTAGGAATTTCACACATATTTATTTTCAAGGTTGATCCTTTCTATCAAGGTTTAATTACCAAAATAGGGGTTTGATGAAGGAAATCCCCCATAAGCAAATCAACACAACATTTTGTTTTGCAAGTTTTAAGCAGGTTTGAATCTGGAAGCAAAATTGTGACAATAGAAGAAGGAAGTGTAGAGATAGAAGAACAAATTCAGATATTGACTTTCTAAAAAAGAAGAACGAGACTAAATGGCCACTTGTGGCGTATGAGTCTTCGTACAAGGATTTTTCTAATTTCAGAGCATTCAGGCTTATCACTGTAAAATTCTAGTTTCTTCTTGAACCATAGATTTTTGTGTAGGGTGCTATGACTCTCTTACTCAATTAGGGTTTTTCACCTAAAGGAGAGAGATAGACCCCAAAAATCTAGGTGGTTCACTCAAACTAATGCAAGTACAATGAAAATATGCCTAAATGCATTGACCTAAATGCAACAAACTGATAAAATGGACTGATTATTTATGCAAAACCTAAGAAACATTAAGTGTTTGAAAACACAATATGATATGCAAAAATAAACTAGAAACAAAAAAATGGAAACATAACTTAATGAAGTTGAATGGAGTGCACCTAGAGGTAGAATGCTGATGTAAGAAGGTTCTGGAATGCTTCAAAAATTACTATTGATGACCATTGGGACTCATTCGCCATATATGGTGAATTAGTCCTTCTTCTGGTGAATTCTGTTGAAACAAGTTTCGGGGTGCCAGGAACCGAAAACCTCAGAAAACATTTTCTCCATCCTGGCAGTGGGACTAATTTTCCACATATGGAAAATTAGTCCACTTACAGAAATCTAAAAATTCTGACGTCAACTCTTTGGGTCCAGATCTGTACTTGTTTGCTTGTCGGGTTGACGGATCCAAATATACAGAAAATGGGTTGAATGATGTCTCCAAGCTTGAATTAGTTCTTTGCTAACTTGAATAGCTTTGATGACTTGTTGACCACTTTACAACACCTATCTCCTTGAAAAATCTGCCTACAAGACCTACAAACACACATGCAAAGAGGGGGAAAATAGTTCAGGGTTAGAGTATATGGGTTTTCCTTGGTCAAACCCCACTTTGGTAATAAAAACCTAGATAATAAAATGAAATAAGGAAGGAATGATGAATAAATAACATGCAAGTTTCATGAACTCACCAAACCCTTGATGTTGAAGTTTGAAGATATGTCAAGGGATTCTCCAAGATGCTTGATAATTGCTTGATTGAATGATGAAAAATGTTTGAATGCTATGATGCTTTTGATGAGTGAATGTTTGAATGAGTTGATGGGATGGTAAAATGAGAGAAAAACATATATTTACACACACTTATGCCCTAATTTCTTGAAAATACAACATCACAGGCTAACCTAAGGTCTTAATGAATAAAAACCTGAAAGAAATTGAATTTATTTTGAATTTTGTGCCAAGAGGGACTCATTTTCCACCCATGGTGAATGGGTCCCACTCAAGGAAAGCAAGTGGGTGTCGGGGATTAAGTTGCATTTAATGATATTTGTTGGGTTTATATTCAAAAATACACTTAATTAACGCCTGTAAGTGCATAAAGGGGCCAAATAAAGCATAAGAAAGGTGTAATTAGTGGTGACAAGCCTAGAAAAGTGTGAAAGTTTGTTACAAGACTTTACAACACTTTAAAATAAGACTTGGTAAGGGATAAAAATGGAATATTTAGATGAATTATAATAAGAAGAGTTTAGAAAAGTGTAGAAATGTGTTTCAACACTTCACAACACTTTTATAAGACATCATAAAGTCTTAATAATTTGAATATTCAAGACCTAAAATGTGAATGTATAAGTCACATTACAACATTAAATCTAAGAAAAATAGGCCAAGAATCACAGGAAAAAGACCTAAATGACCATGAAAATATCCAAAGATACATTTTTCTACAGTACATTTAGCCCCTATTTTAGTGAGAGGATGAACTTGCTTCAAACTCATGCTAAAGTAGCCATGCATATTGAGAGGGATCCAAATGTGCTTATGCTAGCAAGATGAGATAACAATGATCAAGAGGGATGATCAAGCCCCCAGGATGAAGATCCCATGGAAAACTAAACATAAGAACAAAGGAACACACATATGGAAGAGAAAATGAAAAGGAAGATAAAAAGGAAAAGTCAGATCAAGCTTTGATCATTTTCCCAACTAGTTGTGGATTAGAGCTAGGTTGTTTGTATGAAAAATAAAATGCATACTCACTCTGGGGTGATGGGACTCATGGTTTTCTTCCAGGTGAGAAGGCCCAAAAGGTGAGAAACATATGCTCGGTTGGTATGTACTCACAAACACACAGGTGGCTATGGGGAAATTCATGCCTTAGAATGGACTTCAGGCCACTCAACCATATCAAAGTTATACCTCCTAATAACTTTAATAAAGTGCCATAAAGGAAAATGTCGGTTCAAGCTTCATGAAACAAGAAAAGCTTCATATGCTTAGAACTCGTGAACAAGCAGGATGGCACCACAGGAATGCAAGATGCATTATGCAAGGTGGCCATATGAATGCAAAATATAAAATGTAAAAATGTAAAATGCAAAAGATGTTCAAAGGAGTCCTGTTTATTTCATGCGAGGTCTTTAACTTAGGGAACATTGTGTCTAATGTCTCAAGGAGAGGACCAATCAAAGAATAAAATATTCACATCTTAGGGGATGCAGTGTGTCACATTAGGCCACTAAGAGGAATGTAATATCCTAAGATAGATCTTACTTATGAAGGACATCACACCCAATGTCATCCACAAAGTGACAAACACATCATATGAAGTAGCAAGGCTACACTAAGAACCAAGAAAAAAGAAAAATCAATATGAATAATGCCAATGTATGCCCCCACTTAAAATAGATTGCTACACACCATTCTATGAGAAATTACTTTAAAGTAGCGAAGGAAAAATGCAAGAAGATAGAAGACATGAGAGCCAACTTGAAAAGCCCCTATGCCAAGTCATATGATTTCAAGTAAGGTTGCGTCATGTGATAGAAACAAAAAAAGAAAAGGAGAGAGGTTTCCCCCAAGAAGGAAAACACAAAACACATAAGAGATCTATGGATTTAGGGTTAGTATGTTTGTTGTTGCAATGTTTTGTAAAGAGATTGAAACTATCATCATTCCCCGAATACGTAGAACTGGAAAAATGACACAAAGAGAGTGAAAACAAATAAAGGGAAACCTTTGGGTCAACATGGAAGAGACATAGGATGTCTCAACGCTTTGCATCATCCCAAAAATAAAAACACAAAACAAAAGCGAAAAGATAACAACAAAAGGTGAAAGGGAAAAAGGAAGACTTTTAGGTCAACATGAAGGAGATATTTAGGTCTCAATGCCTTACATCATCCCCAAAAGGAAAACACAAGAAAAGACAAAGTAAAAGGAAAAGGGACCTTTTGGGTCAACATGGAAGAGACATAGGGTATCTCAACGCTTTGCGTCATTCCCAAAAGGAAAACATAAAACAAAAGCGAAAGGCAAAAGAAATGTACAACATATAGAAGAATGAAGGTACAAATAGAAGAATTTGCACAAAGAGAGAAAATTAAACACACATTACAGGAGATCATAGTAGCACATGCAATCACACCAAAGAAAAGAAAAAGAAAAAGGAAAATGTAAAATGGCTAGTAAGGAAAACACACGTCAACCATCTAACAAGTAATCCGCCTCCCAATCATGTTCAGTGTAATGTGAGGGTGGTTGACTATCCAAAGGAAGAATTGCAAGTGTCGAACTAGGGGAAGCACCTAGTTCTTCACTTATTGTAGGGGATTTTTCATTTAAACTCATGGAAGAGGAAAATAAAGTATTTAGATCATTATGCACCTCTTCGTCTATTTTAGAAATCTCATCATCATCATCCATATTAATCACAACGGGAGGATGGATGGTAATTTCTAATGAAGGGTGTATCAGGAGTTGTGCCTGTTGTATTGGATCATTTTTTTGTGATTGAGGAGGAGGGTCATCAGGCAGTGCTTCTGTCAAAGGAACTTGTTGGTTTTCTTTGTTTTCTTTAGATTGTACTTAACGAGCAAGGAGATGATGTCGACACCTATGCTCCCTAGCACCTTGGTTTCTTTTAATTATATTTTGAAGTTGTTTAGGTGTAAGAGTGGATTGATCTACTATAGGCTCCTTTTCGTCCTGAGGGGGAGGAATGAAAGGAGTCAAAGGAGATGGGTCAATCACTTTCTATTTTTCTTTATAAACTTGTTTAATGCAAGGAGGCATGATGGGTTAGTTTCAGTAACTCTTGGGTGTTTAGACGATGAAGGTGAAGTGTTTATTGTTGGTTGCTCTTGACGTTGTAATGCTTGTTCAGGTTCTGATTCAGGTTGAAGCATTGTCTCATCTAGGATAGGAGTGTCAAAAGTGGACAGGGACATGTGGCAAAGAGACAACTCGACTATTCATTTGGCTTTGAACTTTTGATAGGTAATGAAAAAGAAGTCTGCAAGGGGTGATGGTTTCCATAGGTTCAAGCTAGAAGGATTCCAAAGAAAAATTACCTTTAGAAGACAATGGATTAAAGCCACTATGGTGTACAGTAAATATCTCATTGTCAAGTAGAAACTTCAAACACTTGTGAACGACAGAAGGGACAACTTTCATCAAGCAAAGCCAAGGATGACCTAGTTGCAAACAAAAATGATCCAACTATAGAATGATAGAGAATGTTACATCTAATGTTTTAGGTCATATCTATAATGGGAGTATGATCAACAGATCATAGGGCATGCAAAACCAGTATGTGTTTTAATCCATGTTGGTTTGTCATAATCATCTTGATAAAGATCATGTAATACTAAAAATTCCTCCATGATCACATTCACCCCACAAGCAAGATCTATTAATATCACATTGGTGGGATTATCATAGATGCGTCTGGCTATGTAAAGAGGACCAATGGGAAGTTTTTAAAGTATATCGTGAGAAAAAAAAGTAATACCAAGAGATTGGTTAATTGGGTCTTTACTAGGGATAATGCCTATCATACCAACCATTTCATCCATAGGGTTAACATGGGTAACATTTGGAGTAAGATCATGTTGTTCATCGACATTCATTACACCAATGTTTGAAGGTTCATTGGCTTTGAAAAATGAAACATTGTGTTTAGGCATGGGGTTGGTAAAAATTTGTAAATTCTGATTTGGGAGGGGTGACGAACTTATCACCTTGATCATTAACACCTGCAATGGATAGATGACCAGAATCAATGAGGTCTTGCACAAGGTGTTTGAGATGCTTGGATTGTTCTGTATCATGTCCATTTTGGTGATGAAAATGACAATAAGCATTTGGTTTAAAGGTGGGGGGTAAAGGCTTGGTAGGATCAAATGGTTTGACTGTAGGAAAAGTGATAATTTGTTGTTGTAGCAGTTGATTCATTGTGCTATGGAGAGTATTAGGTAAAGGGGTAAACTATCTCTTCAAGTCCCCATAGGTAAATGGCATTGTTGTTTTAACAGCTGCCACTTGGTTATTAACAAGTTGAGTGTATTGTGGAGGAGGGGGACTGAATAAGAAGCATTTGTTTGGTTTTCTAAAGTTTTGTGAGTTTTTTTGGTTGCTTTGTTCAGACTTCTTAGCTTGACTAGAAGTGGATTTTGCATCACGACTAGTAACTGAGTTGTGATAGTCACAAAGGGTTGTGTATAAATGCATGAAAGAAGGAAATTTCATCATGGTCAATTTATCCTGAATGTGAGTTTGTAAGTTTTCAATAATTTTTTTTGGAGATGTGAATCAAGAACCTTGACATCTATTTGAGCATACAATGACTGATAGTGTGAAATGAAATCACTTACTTTTTCATCCACATTTTGTTTACACCTCATTAAATCAATGATTATCTTTTTGGTAGTCATATGGACTTGGAAATGACTTATAAAGGCATCAAAAAGTTCATTAAATGAATGAATTGAATGATTGGGTAAAGAGGAAAACCACTCCAAGGCAATATCCTTTAAAGTCCTAGGAAACAGTTTAGCTAACAGTTTATCGTCAAGGACAAAATCACTGCATAAGGTTGTAAAGGCATTGACATGATTAGTAGGGTCTCCTTTCCATCCGTACTTCTCAAACCTAGGCATGGAAATAATAGGTGGGTGGTGCATTTTGGCTTTGGTTTGTGGTAGATATTTGTTGTTGCATGGAAGAAATAGTGTGAAAGAGTTGTGTGATGAGGGGATCGGTATAACTTGTATGGGGTGGAAGAGAGAGTGGTGATGGAGTGTATGTAGTGTTAGGACAAGTAAAGGGGACACTAATAGGGGTGAAGGTAGTGGAAGATGGAACATTTGATGTCACAAAAGAACTAGGAATGCTAGTTGGAATAGTGAAAGAAGGAGTCACATGACTAACCTATTGCATGGTTGTTGTAACTTGAGGGGTGGTATAGGTGGGTATGGCTGCTATGGTTGAAGGAGGAGGAATATGAGATCCTTCTTCGCTAACCATAGTGTGTGTTGGTTGAGATGTGCTAGAGGTGGAAGAAGCATGTTTTTGATATATCTCAACAATTCGTTTCATAGCATCTAAGCCTTTATCACTTTCAAGCATTTGATGGATGTTTTCTATAGTAGGAATGGCAGTGGTTGAAATGTTTTCAAGACACAAGTTATGTTGGAGATGTACTAAGTCCTCATGAATGTTAACTACTTTGTCTTGTGGAAGGGAATTAATTTTTGTGTCAACATGCATTGTATGGGAAGGAAAAGGTGTACTAGTGGTAGTATCCATGCCTAATGCACCATTGTCAATACCAGGAGTAGGAGCTCTGGATAACCCAAGGTCCACAACAAATGTGCTATCACGGGAAGCCATGAGTTAGGAACTTCGTCTCACTAAAGTATTATCAATAGGGCACCAAACACTCATACAAATACCACAAAAGGTAGGGTGGATGCAAATGCAAACTAGGAACAATAAAATGTGAATAAAAGAAATTTAGTAAATTGAAATAGGAATGCAATAATAGAAAACAAAAATGCAAAAAACACTGTGAAAATGACAAAAAATGTTGTGCAGAAAGTGCAACTAGACTGATTCACCCAGGGTGGCGAATGAGTCCGGGGCAGGGAATTTTGATTTTTGAAAATCTAAAATATTTTATGACTTTCTCCTGGATGCAAAACTAGGATGTAGATGTAGAATCAGCATTTTAATTGCTTTGGTTTTTGAAAAATGAAATCTATACAGATATCTACCTAACATAAATTTTGAAAACCCTGTGATACAAACAATGCAAAAGCTTACCGCAAGGATTCCTAGATGTAAATGCAAATTAGAAAGAAAATGCTTTAGAATGCAGGTTCACCAAAATGAACCATATATTTTGTAGGTTGCTATGACTCTTTGCATTCAATTGGCGCTTTTCACCCAAAAGTGATAGAGATAGATTCAAAAATTCAGGGTGGTTCACTCCAAATTATCGCAAGTAATAATGAAAATATGCAATGGATGGAATGGAATGGAATGGATGGAAATGGAATGGAGGGAATGGAATGGAAGGAATGGAATGGAATGGAATGGAATGGAATGGAATGGATGGATGGAATGGAATGAATTGAAAACCTCATAAAACACTTTCTCCAGCCTGGTAGTGGGATGGATTCACCACATATGGAAAATTAGTCAACCTACAAAAATTTGCAAATTTTGAAGTCAACTTTGTGGATCCGGATTTGTACTTGTCTACTTGTCGGGTTGATGGATCCAAATCTACAAAAAATGGGTTGAATGATGTCTCTAAGCTTGAATTAGGTCTTTGTTGACTTTAAAAGCTTTGATGACTTGTTGACCAATTTTCAACGCCTATCTCTTTGACAAATCTTCCTACAAGACCTACAAACACACATGCAAAGAGGGGAAAAATGGTTAAGGGTTAGAGTATAGGGATTTCGCTTGGTGAAACCCCACTTTGGTAATCAAACCCTAGATAATAAAATGAAATAAGGAATGATGAAAAAATAACATGCAAGTGTCATGAACTCACCAAACCCTTGATGTCGAAGTCTGAAGATATGTCAATGGTTGCTCCAAGATGCTTGATAATTTCTTGATTGAATGATGAAAAATGTTTGAATTCTATGATGCTTTTAATGAGTGAATGTTTGAATGAGTTGATGGGATGGTAAAATGAGAGAAAAACATATATTTATACACACTTATGCCCTAATTTCTTGAAAATACATCACAGGCTGACCTAAGGTATTAATGAATACTTGAAAGAAATTGAATTTATTTTGAATTTTTTGTGAAGAGGGACTCATTTTCCACCCATGGCGAATGGGTCCCACTCAAGGCAAGCAAGTGGGTGTCGGGGATTAAGTTGCATTTAATGATATTTGTTGGGTTTATATTCAAAAATACACTTAATTAAGGCCTATAAGTGCATAAAGGGGCCAAAGAAAGCATAAGAAAGGTGTAATTAGTGGTGACAAGCCTAGAAAAGTGTGAAAGTTTGTTACAAGACTTTACAACACTTTAAAATAAGACTTGGTAAGGATAAAAAGGAAATATTTAGATGAATTATAATAAAAAGAGTCTAGAAAAGTGTAGAAATATGTTAGAACAATTCACAACATCTTTACAAGACATTGTAATGTCTTAATAATTTGAATATTTAAGACCTAATGTGAATGTATAAGTCACATTACAACATTAAATCTAAGAAAAATAGGCCAAGCATCAGAGGAAAAAGACCTAAATGACAATGGAAATATCCAAAGATCCATTTTTCTACAATACACATCCCCAAAATTCTAAACTAGGACTAAATCGCCTAGCTTGGTGTATGAGTCACAGTGTGCTTCAAGAGTCATAATTTTGGGATTTTAGAGCTTATTTCAAACATCATCAACTTCCTAGGTGCAATTTTGTTCATTGTCAATCCATTATTCTAATTTTGTGCTTTATAATCTAGGTTACATAGTTACATTTGCATTTCATTTACATCTCTTTTTTCTAAGCCTTTGCTTAGTTTAGAACCCCCTTTTTGTCTTTAATCACACCCTAGGAGACCTTATAGAAGATCTCTTCTCTCGCTTGTACCATTGTATTGAGATCTCTAGGGTTTCCTTGAATGAAATAAAAGAAAATAGGGCCCCCTTTTGTGTGTTCCATCTCTTAATAGGTGGAGCACACCCCTTATTTTCTTTGTTTCAGATTGTATCAACTAGTTCAATTTTGGAAAATATAAGGAAACTAATGGAATCTTAATCACCTATATTTTATTTTTTATTATTGATATGAATGTTAAATTACCTCTATTCTATTTAGGAGGCATTTAGAAGTAATATTTTCTCTACTAAAAACTACGCATTTGTAATAGGGAAATGCATTGAATTTCAAAGGCATGTTTTAATTAGCTGACATATTCACTAATACCATTAATATTTCATCATGTATGAGGACCAATATTGTCAATACCATTATAATTACATGCTAATTGTAGGTCCATAATCTCCTTAAAAGTGATAACTTACATTTATGATCATTTGCATTGACTATTTTACTATTAGGAAAGGTGTCTCAATCTTTCTCATAATGTCAAATATATAATGAGTGCAATTTTAGATGAAAAACTTTATTTTTGAGAAAACTAAAAATTTGGGATCTATAGATGAAAAATAACAAGCTTTAACATGTTACTAGAAAAAAATTTATGACCTTAAAAAAATAGGCCTCCTACATTGGAAAGGGAAAAATATTTAAGACAATATTTTTTTTAAGAGGTAGTTACATTTGAGCAATTTATGATGCATGCTAGAAAATACATTGTAATGTATCATTGAGTGGAGATAATAACCCAAAAATGGAATGCCCAAGTTGGTGAGTGGATAATGATGCACCTATGATAGTGCAAAAAATGTAATTTTTAGCTTATGAACTCATCTTGGAATTTGGATGTAATTTTTTAAACTAAGTATTTGGGTGAGATATTTTTGATGGGTTTAGCTCATAGTTTAGGAATTGCCATTTTATGGTGTCATGCATTACTTTTTCTATTTATTTGGTTCTTGAGATGGAGGTTTGAGTAGTAAGTTTGTATGTATTGTTGTGTGATCAAAATTAGTCTAGATTTCTAGTTGTTGATACTCCCAAAAAATATTTATCTATAATATATATTAATAATTAGATTATTATATAATACATTGGAATAATTTGGAGTGTGGGTTTTTTCTCTTTAAATGGTTTTTCCCACATACATTTATGTTGTAGTATAATTTGTTTATCAATGTATTATGTGTTTCTCCTTTCTTTATTTGTAAAGATCTAAAATTTACACATTACTCTTTAAGATTTTCCTAGAAATTGTTTCTACATAACTTTATTACTTTCATTTATAATAACATGGGATTTGCCATATTTTTACCCCTCTATTTTAAATTTTATCAAATTTGGATACATTTGAATAGATATAAATAAAATTAAAACTTTGAATTAATATTTTTCACATATTTTTCTACTAAATTTATATTGGATTTATTCTTTAATATTTATGTATCCTTTGTCCAAAATTATATTTTGGAATCCTTTCTTTGGTTTCTTGTATACCTAGTTCCTACATTTTATCTATAATTATATCTGTAGTGATTCACAAACAATTATAAACATTAGCATGTTTGGGTAAGTGAATGGAAATGAAGGACAAATTATTGGTTGGCCTTAAGATTTTCATTAATATGCATTTTCATTATGAAAGTATAACACATGTTTTTTTAATGCATATAT
>VDFB02075321.1:159214737-159314951 GCA_007258455.2 Sequoia sempervirens | reverse complement strand
AAATAAAATGCAAACTAGTGTAATGCAATGTAAACTAATGCAAATCCTAGATCTAGTGTTTGAATGGAATCTAATTTTATAATTTTAGATGTACAATGTCAGGTTAACCAAAATGAAATGAAGGGAAATATAGGGTTTTGATGTGTGATAGAAGTATGCACCTATATTCCCTATTTCATTAGGAAAAAAATATCCCCTAGGATAAGATTGACTTTCAACCCTTAGGTGAGTCAAACTTAATAGAGATCTTGTTGTTTTCCTTATGATTGAGGACAGGGTTAATATGCCTAAAATGCACTTTTGGGAGACCAATGAAAAATACTATGGATCCAATTATGCAATGTAAAACTTGAATCATCAATTTAAATCATAATAGGAACATAAACAATCAACTTTTGACAGATTTGAGAAGGGGAATTGGATGTGTACCAGTCACCAAAAGCAATTGCAGAGTGTCCTCCTAGGATAGATTTGACCTAGGGTGAATGGGTCCTGCTATAGGGATCAAAAGTTTGTTTGGATAGTCCTCTGATCTTGAGTTTGCACTCCCGATTCCTTCGGATCTCACAGTTGGAAAGTCAAAATTAAATTCTGCAAGTGATTTTCCATGGCTTGACAACTTTGATAACAACTTTGAAAACTTTGAAAAATTGCACTTTTGATCAACTTTCAATCCTTCTTCACCTACAAATCTACAAACACAAAGAGAGGAAAAAATTGTTTGTTTTTGATGAATGGGGATTTTCCTTGGTCAAACCTCATTTTGGTAATTAAACTTTTAAATGAAATAAAACATGAATGGGAGGAATGATGAATGAACAATGCTATGTTTGCAACTCACCAAACCCTTGAATGGAGATCCTTAGAGGGCTAAAGTCTAACACATCTCTCCAAGGTCTTTATCTTACATGAAATGGCTTGATTGTATGTTGATCTTGATGCTTGAATTTTGACTTGAATGCTTGAAGCCTACATCAGAGTGTTAGCTCCAAAAACATGCATGAATGAAGATAAATTTGACATGATGCTTGAGATCTGTAATGCTGATGTAGAAGAATAATAAATCTAGTCTTGAACACCTTTGACAATAATATTTTTTATAGGAATTGATCTCTTGAAAATTCTAGCTTGCTTCTAGATATTGAATTTATAAAAAGACCTTGTATTTATGGGTAATTTTCTAATTTCTCGATAATGAAAATTCAAAAGCCAATAATTGCAAATTAAATTTGAATCACAAAAATGTCACCAAAAATATAAAAAATGAGATCCTAAACTTAAGAGGGACCCATTCATGCTTGGGTGAATGGGTCCTAGGATCTAAATCTAGGACACTTAATTTCCAAGACAATTTAATTAATGTTTGCAATTATTTAATACAAGTTTCCCATTCAGAAAAAAGGATTAATTAGGCTTTTAAATGCATAATTGGGTCAATTAGAAGCTTAATTAAGTCCAATTTATTAAGTGACCCAAATATAGTGTGAAAATGTAAAGGTGTACATTTTTCTACACTATAAAAACAACTCCAAGATGTAGCTCATAATTAATTGTGACCTCATTCACGATCTTCCACTACTAGTCGTGAGGTGAAATTCAGACCAATGACACTCACTTTAAGCTCCTATTGATATGAGACCTTCTTGGGCTTGCACACAATGAACACATACCAAAAGAAAATGCCAAGCTCATAAAGTAAGCTTTTCAGACCCTTTTCGAGGGCACACAATGTTGGGCACATGGCAATATCCCACAATCATTAAGCCGGTCAAACATCAATTCCCCAATAGCCAATAGTGCAGCAAAAAACATCTGTTAGGAAGGACCCACAACCTTCTGAATAGGAAACTGACCAATGGCACACCTTCCCTCGTCCTTCAAGCTCAAAACATTCTTGAACTTGCACACATATGACATATGGCACCATCGGACGTGAGGCACAATATATTCTTTTTAGAACCTTAGTTTGGGGAAATGTAAGACAACGATCGTGAAATTAACTTGCAAGCTTAAAACATCAACCCACCATCCTAGGAGCTTAACAAGATAATTACTACTTAGCCCTGACGGACAACTATCGTGCAATCATGAAGTGATCAATATAACAATGAATCGAGAACCAAACAAATGACTCTCCACACCAACATTGTGGAAAGCAAGGTTGACCAGATGTTAACCACCTAGTTAGCTTGAGACCCTAGGGACATCGCTCCCTTGGCCTTATTTGTGGATGATTTGTGCAAAATCCTCCAATTTGGAAAAGTTGGAAGAATCAATTTGGAGGGCTTTTGTCTCCATTTTACAAGCATGGTTTGTTAATGTGTCTGTTACTAAATTGGCTTCCCTATAACAATGTGTAATTATTATGAAAACAAAAACTTCAAGGAGTTCCTAAACACTCTCAAAATGTAAGAGATGGCCAAATTATTGGCTTAAATATTATTATTATTATATGTTAATTTGTAGATTATAATAACATACTTGTAATTGGATAAAGAAAAAAGAAAAAAATTATTAAATATTGTATGTTGGCTCTAAATTTTATTTAAATTGAATTTAAACAAATTCTAGTCCATTGATCATATTGTATATTTTATCATTAAGGATTCTTTTGCATTGTGTCTTATAAATTTAAATATTTATTTCCTTTTGATTCAAACAAATAGTCATCATATGTTACTTAAGTAAATAATCTCTTTTAAAGAAATTAGTGAGATTTTACGAGTAATAAACTTATACCCATTTCTATTATTGAATTTCTAGATTAGATGCCAAATCACGAATATAACTTGATGGTGTTCTCTCATGAGAAATTTATACACATTTTCATTATTGAGTCTTTAGATCAAATATCAAATTATGAACCAAAATTGTACTATTAACTTAAATGACATTATCCCATGAAAAATTTATGTGTTTTATTATTAGATTTTTAGATTAAATGTCAAATCATGAACATAAATTATGCGATTAACCTAAATGACATTATTATCACCATTTTCACTATTAACTTTTTAACTTTTTAAACCTGATTTCAAATCTTGAACGAAAATTGTGCTATTAATTTAAGTAGTGCTCTATCACATCACAAGTCCAAAATTGTCAAAACATTTTAGAATGTTCATAAGCATCGTGTACGCTTGGTAATGCCCAAGCGGCCTTGACTTACTGCAAGTTTAGCTAATTAGCTTTCAAGATTCCTACCAACTCTTTTTGCCGCCAACTTATTCTCCAAATTGGGTACCTTACCGTCCAATTTCCACCGCGTTTAAAGGAATCCCTATTGTTGGTTCCAGCTGTACAAGCAAGCAAATATGTTTGAGGATCTTTCTATTTATTTGAGTCTTATCTTCCCATTTTCTCCAGATATGCAGGCCAGGCCACCCTGATCGGCTCTTCACTCTGCAAACGACTTCAATGGCTTTCCAAAAAATGAAGCAGAGAAGGTGGTGAAGACGAAGAGGACAAGAGGAGCGTTGCAGACGAAGGGAATGCAGTCTTTTCCACTGGGTAAACATGAAAGACTCCATGCACTTGAAAGAAGATCCAGGAGATACATTCAACCTGGTCTCGTATAAAATCTCTTTCCATAGTTTTTTAATCTTCTCTAAGTCATTTGATGGAAGCAGATGACTCATGTTTACCCAGCAGAAAAGGCCTGCATTCCTTTCTTTGTGTTTAATGCCAACTCGTTCAAGCCTTGAGACAACCAATGTATGCTTCTCTTTAATCTCTTCTTAAATGCCGAGTCTGAGATGAAACCATGCAAAAATTGGACATTCTTTTCGCCATTCTGACTATTTTAATTGTTACAGGAATAAATTGGCTGAACTCTGAGGTCTGGAAGGCCTGGGTCCTTTGATAAACTGTACACTATGTGATCATTATCTGGGTGTAATTTTCTATACCTACAATCTCTGTAATGTTTTGAAAGTGTGGATAACAGGAGTAAATCTCATCGCACACTAACTGTTTTTTCCTTTTAAGTGCAAAAGAAAGTAGGTACCATCTTCAGTGTGTTAGCACTAGATATTGTGCCTAGTGGATTGCATGGATTGTTACAAGAATTCTTTTCTATCTTCTTCTTTAGATTTTTGGGCTTTCTTGAATGTTGATTCCACTGCAAATTTGGAGATATAAAAGTTGTTTGAGGTGTAACAATGGATTGGCACAATATCTACTTCAGATCTCTATCAAAGCTATAGTAAAAAGAACAACTGTGGAAAAGAACTATTTGCAACAAATAAATCATCATCTCGATGTCAAATACTAGACCTCAAATTTTATGTTCAATTAACATATTTATAGTGTTCTAAAATATTGCATCTTAATACTATGTTTACCTTACGATTCATCTCACTCAAAACGTAGTTTTCAAAATTAACCATTAATATTAATAGATTAATTGCTCCTATAATTTATAGGAAATTTGATAGAAATCAAATTTGAATAGGTTAATGGTAATGTAAGAAAAATATATTTTATCAAAATTGTGTAAGAAAAAGAAATGTAATTCATAATGCATAATGGATATAGGTGATAGATATATGTTTCAATATATAAAAATAATAATATTATATATATACATGTATATATTGAATTTCTACATATAACATAAAAGTATTAGAGTTTATATTTTTAAATTGTTAATGGAAAAATTTATAATTTGTTACCTAAATTCTAGCATTTTTAAGCCACATAGATTAAATAAATTTTTTTCCACAGTTGTAACAATGCAAATAGTTCAGATGTGTGGAAATTTGACTAAGTGTCAAATCTACTAGTATATGTAACAATGCATCATCTTTTGGGTCCACGCTACTCCACAAATAAAGGTTTCACTTTACACTTCTAACATCATTTTGATGGATGTTAAATCTACCTAATTCAAATATTTCATCATGTTTGGACAAGTGGATTGAGAGATATGAGTAGCACAGTTCAACCTAGCATATTACAATTATTTTATGTATAGTACAATTGTGTGGGAGATTCCGCACATCTCCATAGATGAGTATTTGGTTTTGCACTCTTGAAGATAAGTTGCCAGATGTTAGTAGAGCATAAATTCTAGATGGTATCAAGTTTTGAGGTCCACGTGTTGAGATGTGGATACATAGATGAAGGCTTTTGCTATTAGGTCTTATGTGAAGTTGACCTAACACATTTGATATTGTGTGAAGGTTAAATATGTATTTCTATCTTATGTGGGATTTATTATAGGTCTGTTTCGACTGATCTTAACATGTTCTGAGTTTTGAATTGTGGCGTGTTATGTGGATGAAATGTTTTGAGTTGACAAGTCATATTTGGTGGTATAACATCTAATTAGGCTGACCTAATTGATGTTATACTTGATGCAAGTATATATATTTTAGTATTTTGATGCAATGCAATGAATATGTGATGTGTGTGATGTGAATTTGAGAAGAGCAGTGTAAAGTTAAGTTGTGAATGTTAAGTTGAATATCAGATTTGTGTGAATGAAGAGTGAGGAAGAGTGTTGAATCAAAATCGAATAAGGATTATTTATTAAGATTCATTGGGATTGTAGTCATGCATATGTAAGATGAAAATTGTAATAGTTCAAACATAGGTTGTGAGCCACTATCTCTCTTCTATATTTTTCTCTATGGACAATGATTCCACTTGGACATTGAGTCGACCTATAGTGAAAATTTAAATAAATATACATAATCGATTATAATATATATTGAGCTAAGGTCCTCACCATGGTTTTTCCCATTTTGGGTTTTCCATGTAAAAATCCAAGTTTTTCATGTGTTATGTGATATTGTGAATGTTTAATGATTTATTTCCTTGTTGTAGTTGAATATGCATTTAGTGACTAGATGTTTAGTGTTAGAATGGTTTAAGAGAATACTAATTCATTTCCCTCTCAGTATTTTGGGTGTTCAACAATTAGTATCAGAGCTTGGTTCCTTGGAAGGAGCTTAACTACTTTGGGAAGATCTTGGAGGTTGGACACATGGTTGATAGAAAATTTTCTATTCCTCTGGAAGAGATTCCTACTATTGATTTTATAGAAGAATATTGCATGCTTGAAAAATATGGAGAACTCAAAGTCACTCTTGAAGATCTAGAAAAAATTGAAGGTGAAAACAAAGATCTGAAGGAAAATTTTAAAAAAGCAAATTAGTGCATTAGAAAACTAAGAGAGAAAATCAGGAAGTTCAATGAAAGGCATAAGGAAGTCATTTAATAGTTGAAATAAGTAAATGAAAACATCACTGGAATAAAAGTGCAAGTCAAAGAAAAGAAAAGAGTTGAGTGTCTAAATAGAATGGTGAAAATAAAATTTGATGAATGCATAAGGCTTGAACAAGAAGTGGAAAATTTGAGATTAGATCTAGAGAAAGAAATAAGTCATGAAGACAAATTCAAGATGAGTTCTACAATGCTTGATGAGATGATTGTAGATTAGAAATCATCCAAAATCAAAGGTGGCTTAGGATTTGAAAAAGGGAAAATCTCAAAAGTAGATTAGACACCTAATGCAGAAGAGAAGATCAATGAAACAAACAAGACAGAAGACAAGAAGAACAATGGAAAGATCTAGAATCAAAATAATGAAGCTAGAAGACCTCCAATCAGACAACCAAATGCTCAAAGGTACCCATCTTTCAATGTTTTTGTTACTCTTTCTTGATAATTTTGGACATAAAGCAATAAAATGTAGAAGTAGAATGAATCAAAATGTTCCATCCTTTTTTGGTCAATGTTTTACATGCAAAAGATTTGGTCATAGAGCAAGTGAATGAAAAAGTCAAATGATGAATGGCTATAAAAATAGTAGAATAATTCAATCTTTCAATGGTTACTATTATAAATGCTATGGATTTGGACAAGAGGCTAATCAATGTAAATATAGAGTAAATGGATAAAATATTGTTCAAAAGAATATCACATGTCACAATTGCAGTAGAATTGGACATATTGCTAAGTTTTATAGAAGAAGAAATACAAGGAAAGATAATCTGGTAAAAATGAATGAACTAGTTAAAAAGGTTGATATGGTTGAAGTAAAGAAGGAAATGGAAAGGATTTGGAGAAAGAATGAAGAGATAAAAGACAAGGGAGAATCTATACCATCCCTTGGTGTAGATGTTTCCTTTGAAAACTAAGCCAAGAGCTATGGCTTAGGGGGAGCTTTAATGGATATATTTTGTCCCTCGCCAAAAACTAGGTGTTGATGCCACAACACAAAGATATGTGATGTAGATCAATATCGTTGATCTATTGGTAAAGATTTTGAAAGAAAATATGATGATTGGGAAGCTTGCAGAGCTTTGGAAGTTGATTGTACATACAGATAAAGTGTTGTTACCTTTATGGGTTGAAGTATTTAATGCAAAATTTGGGTAGATCAAAGGGTTATAAGAAAATTCATTTCAAAAAGACATTCAAAGAGGAGAAAAGCAACAAGAAGAAAATTTTAAGTGCATAAGGTGATTTTAGTTTTAGAGTATTGAAACCCTAGTTCAGCGAATAAAGTAAAAAGATGTTTTGTAAATCTTGTGTGCCTTAGTTTTTAAAAATATTATTTTGAAAGCAATCTAAATTTAGTTTTCAATGGTTGCACTGAGTTTCATAGAGATTATGGAGAAACCACAAACAAAATTCAAAAGGTATCCAACAAAATCCATAGTCAAGTATATAGTTGTCCTTGTGGTAGACATGTGGAACATAAAGAAGCATGTACCTAAATATTGTGGAACATTTTTTTGAAGAGAAGAGAAGAAGCCATAAAATAGCATGAAAGGTTAAAAGAAGAGGCTTTGGAGAGAGTGAGTGCTCCATTATCTGAGGATAATAGAGCCACATTGGCTATTGCATTTAGCAAGGAGTTGAGGACCAAACAAAGTGTTAGTACCCTTATGGGTAAAGAAAAAGATGAGCTTGAAAGAATCCAGAAGGAAAGCAATGATAAAGTAGAGGGGATTATACAAAAGCTAGGATTGCTTCTATTGGTTGGAGTAAGTTTTGACACCATTGCACTCTAGATAAAAATGTAGAAGAAGTGTAGATAGATGATGTTCAACATAAGCATGACATAAATGTAGATAGTTCATAGGACAACAATCCTTTGGAAGTAGAGGACATGACAAAAGAAGATGATGAGGATGTAATGATCAGAGAAGACATTGCAAAGGATATTACCATTACTCCTCTGACACAAGATGACACTACTCTTCTAGCCAATACTAAAAAATCTATAGAGGAAGAGAATTTAAAGAAAGATGATAATGAAGAAAAAAGGGTGATGAAGAGAAAGAAGAAGAGCATAAGGAGGAAGATGAAGATAAAGAAATTGATGCATCTAGAGATGTAGGAAAAGATAAACCAGTTGATTTTGGTACTGCAAAGGATAAGGGAAAGGTTGTAGAAGCAAAAAAGGCTCCTGGTGAATCTTTTGGCTCCTCCAAAGATTCTCCAAAAAATATTTTGAGAGTACTACCTGGTTTTCAACCAATTTTGTCTTCACAACTATTGCAATTGTTAATATGTCAATGGAATGTTGATATGGAGAAGATATCTCTCATCCACAAGCTTCAATTGGGAGACATGTTTCATGCATCTGTCACAAAAGAAATAATTGAAACACATCAAAAGAGAAGAGAATTGATGTAAGAAATCATTAGAGCATTCCAAGAGATCATACCCAAATCAAATATTGACACTACACTATCTGGTGTGGAAAAATTCAAAATTTTGATTGATTCCTTTAAGACTTATACATTTGGATTGAAGGAATAAGATGAGAAAAAAGTGGAGAAAATAATGAATGATAAGAAAATGTTAGAAATAACTAAGATATGTCCCATTGTACACATAATTTTTTTAGAGTTGCTAAAGGATACAAAAGGATGTGTAGATGAGGCAAAGGACTTGTACCAGTATGACATGAAGTGGCCTAGAGCCACATAGAGCATAAAGAAGGAGATAGAATCTATTGAGTCCCAAATAAATGATTCCTCTAGTGCATATGACCCAGCTATTGACCTCACCAAAATAAAAAGGAACATAATCAAGAATATCTACACAAGAAATTCTTCCAACTACAAGCAGAAAAAGAACATATCATCCTACAGTTTGGACAGGTAGGGGATCTGGTCAATCCCAAATTTGTACTTATTTGAAAATCTCTTCTTAGTTTTGATAAAGCAAGTAAGATGAATCTAGTACCTGCTACTCTAGAAGAAGGAGAACTTTTATTAGAGTTTGAAACATAGAGCAGGTTGCTTGTGGAGGCTAAGTGTGAATTGGAAGATGGAATTCAAGCCTGGGAAGATCATTTGAAGAAGTTGTAGGCATCAACCACCTCCGATTGACTCATTCCTTATCTTTTTTATGAATTTATTTTCAAATTCTTTATAAATATGCAGATAATATAAAGAATTTTTCCAATACCTTTTTGGTTTTTCTCTAGTACATGACTCAGGGGGAGTCAACTTATTATTTCCCAAATGTATATATGACTACAATATTCAAGGGGAGTTCTAGTAAGAGTTAGAACATTTTATATAGGTGCCCTTTGCCCTTGATGTTAAAGGGTAGAGTATTTTTGGAGATTTTTGGCATGTTGCCATCAATGACAAAGGGGGGGATTATTAAAAGTTTGGGGAGATTTTTTAAGTTTTCCATTGGTGATGTTTGGAAACATGAGCATGGATGGTACATAGCAATGTAATGTAGTGTTTTCATTGATGTCGACATTGTTGCGTATCATTTTGATTAATATTAATAGGTTTTTGAGATATTAAGGAAGACATTTATGAAATTTGATTTGGTCTAGAAAGTTTAGTTGTGTGGGAATTTGACTAAGTGTAAAATCTATTAGTACAATGTAACAGTGCGTTAGCTTTTGGGTCCACACCACTACACAAATGAAGGTTTCACTTTGCACTTCTAGCATCATTTTTTGGATGTTAGATGTACCTAATTATAATATTTCATCATGTTTGGACAAGTGGATTGAGAGATATGAGTAAGAAAGTTCATCTTGGCATATTATAGTTATTTTTTGTACAGTATAGTTGTGTGGGAGATTCCACATGTCTCTGTGGATGATTGTTTGGTTTTGTGCTCTTGAAGATAAGTTTCTAGATGTCAATAGAGTATAGATTCCAAATGGTATCGAGTTTTGAGGTCCACATGTTGAGATGTGGATATACAAATAAAGGAAGGTGATCAAGCCTCCAAGATCTAAGATCTCATGGAAAAACCAACAAAGGGACAAAAAGACACATGCCTATGTTAAACATATATATGTATGTAGTAATGAAAAGATACTCAATCATACAATTCCAAAGACTCAAATAAAGAAGAGAAAAGAAAAAGGAAGGGGTGGATCAATCCTTGATTATCCAAAGTGATGTGTATCACACCTCAATCGTTTGTGCAAAAAAATTTACAAGTGGAACCCACTATCCAATATGCAAACAACAATGCATGATCACATGGGCTAGTGAAATTTGTTGTCCACTAGGTGAGCCCCCAAGGGTGGAAAATGAGAGTCTTATTAGGATCCCATACCATACCAAAGTTATACCTCCCATAACTTTAATAAGGCACCACATAATATGAACTTCGAGCTTCATAAGGCTTAGCAAGCTACATTATGCTAAACACTTATGAAAATACTAGGAATCACATACAAGAAAAGTGTGTTATGCTTGGTGGCCATGAAAAGGGTTGTAACTTAGAGCTTCACAAGATTAGCAAGTTGTGTTATGCTAAACACATGAAAAAAATGCAAGTAGGATAAGACATGTTCAAAGGGGTTTTGCTTAGTTCATGTAAGGTCTCCACTTAGGGACCAAAATCATGCCTAATGTCTCCAAGAGAGGACAATTCTAGGATAAACTTTGGATTAGAAACTTAGGAAATGAAATTCTTAGCATCGCCACTAAGAGGAAAGTCATATTCCAAGAAAGGTCACACTCTTGGAGGACATTAAACCCAATGACACCACCAAGAAGAAGACATATCACAATAAGTAAGAAGACCACACAATGTAACATAATCTAATATACTCTAAGATCTCCAAAAATGATAATGCCAATGCATGCCCCCACTTGAAAGAAATTTATAACACTGTGGTGTGAGAAATTAATTTAAAGTAGCAAATGATAAATTATAACAAGACATGAGAGCTTATTTGGAAAGCCCTATGCCAAGTCATATGTTTCCAAATGAAGCTACATCATGGAAAGGGAAGGGGTTTTCCCCAAAATGAAATCCCAAAATCACATAAGGGATTCACAAATTTGAGGTCAACGTATGTCTTTGATACAATAATATTATAGAGCTTAAAAACATCATCATTCCCCAAATACTCATGGAACAAGAAGAATGACACATAGAGAGAGAAATAAAAGAAAAATATTTTGGCTCAACATGGAAGAGACCTAAATTTCTTGACACCTTGCATCATCCCTAAAAGGAAAACAAAAGAAAAACGATAAGGTAAAAGGTTTACAACATATAGAAGAATGAAAGTACAAATAGAGGAATGGGCATGAAGACACATCAAATCAAACAGTATAGGGGATGACATTATGCACATGAAATCACATATTAAAGAAAATGAAAAAGAAAACAAAGATAGGACTAGTAAGGCACATACGAGTCAGCCTATAGTAGGTAATTTGCATCCTTGTCTTGTTCATCATATATGTGGAAGGTGGATAACTAGCCGAAGGGCCAACATCAAGTGCCAAACTAGGACAATCACCAAGTTCAAAATGTGGTGAATCACTCTTTTTAGGAAGATCATCATTATTTTTTTCATTTAAACTCACTGAAGAGGAAAATAATAAATTTAACTCTTTATGCACTTCCTCATCAATTTTTACAATTTCATTATCATCGTCCAAGTTAATCACAATAGAAGGTGTAAAGATAATATCCATAGAATATTCTTGTTCTTGTTGTGTTTGAGGTTTAGGATTTTCTTGTTTTGGAAAAGGTGGAGAATCATCATGCATTATTTTAGGTATGTTTATATTGTGATTTTTTGTGTTGTTCTTTTCTTCTTTTTCTTGTAACAAACAAGAAAAATCATGACGTCTACACCTACTCTCTATAGAATTTTGGTCTCCCTTTGTTTGATTTTCAATTTGCGATTATGTAGGAGTGGGGTTATCAGCCATAAGCTTATTTTCTTCCCTTAAGGGAGGAATGGAAGGAACCATGGGAGGTTGTTAAACCACTTTATCTTTAGCTTTAAATAAACTTGTTTTATTTTAGGAGGAACAATGGGACTTATTTGGTTATCTCATGGTCTCTTATAGGAAATAGGTGGAGGATTTTCTATGTTTTGGTCCTGGTTACTTGGAGGGGATTTTAGTTCAATCATAGTTTCATCAAGGATAGGAGGCTCAATTGTGGATTGAGGCATATTGTTGAGGTATAATTATGCTATGCACTTTTCCTTAAACTATTGATGTGATTTGAAAATCAAGTCCTCACGAGGCCTAATAGGTTCCATAGGTTTGATCCAAAATAAATCCAATGAGAAATTCCCATGGGAAGACACATGATTAAAGCCACTATGATGAATAGTAAATATCTCATTGACAAATGGAAATTTTAAACATTTATGCACTAGTGATGGGAAAACTTTCATGGAGCAAAGCCATGCGTAGCCTAACTTCACACAAAATAGGTATGGCGATGAGATGATGGAAAATGAGACACTTAATATTTTTAGTCTAACTTTTCATGGAAGAGTTATTGAACCTATCATAGGGAAAGAAAAACCATTATGCATTTTGATCCATGCTTCCAATTTTTCATAAGTATATTGATAAAGCTCAAGCACAAATAATAATTCTTCAGTGATCACATTCTCTACACAAATGGGATCAATTAATATCCCATTAGTAGGATTTTTGTTGATTCTTCTAGCTATGTAAAGAGGACCATTAGGCGCATGTTTAATTATGTCATGTTATGAGAAATAAATTTCAAGCGACATCTTGGTTAGGCCCTTACGAGGTTGAATTTCAATGAAGATGATTAAAGGGTTTATAGTATACTTTTCTTTATTTCTTATGTGATTTTCCATGATGTAATCAAGGCTAAGCACCATTTCTATTCCTTGTTTAGTTTTAATTAACTTTCTTATGTTTGTATCATAGGAAAGTTCTACATTAGTAGTGATGGGTTCATAACTTACAAAGTCTTACAATTTCTCTAACTCTTCATCCATTCTCATAAGGTTCCCATGAGGGAAATTAGCAATCATTGTATCAACATCAGTCACATTAGGTATGGGTAGGGAAGTCATGGGAAATAAAATGTTACTTGGGTATGGTCCATATTGGGTGGACTAGTGTCAACACTATGAATGAAAGAGTTAGAAAACCCAAGATCCACAACGAGTGATGTATCAAAGGATGACACGAGTCTCAAACTATGTCTCATAATAGTATTGGAAATAGGACACCAAGTTTTGAAGCTCATACAAGTTTCACAAATCCAAGGTGCACCCAAAATAGATAATAGGTAAAAGGAAATCAAATACCCTAGAATGTAAAGTGCCATGGCACTATGTAAAAGAAATTTCCATATTTAAAACAAGATAAAGTTTTGATTATGCTATGCAAAAACCTAAAAATGATGTCTTTTAGATGCAACTTTGAATTCAAATAATGCACTGAATTTGAAAAATTGAGCTTAACATGAACAATTTTAGATAATAGAAATTATGGAAACGAAAATAGTAAAGTAAACACAAAAACACAGAATGCAAAAACACTATTTTTAATGCTTAGAAATTCTAAAAAAAGACTTGATCAAGGACTTGAATTTTCCCATAGGCGAATGGGTCTCACTTCAAGGATTTTAAAAATTAAGTTGTAGGTTTTTGAGATGATTTCTAAGGTTTTTCATATTCTGGTTTCAGACATGAGGTTACAGTTTTAGATTTTTATAAAATGAGGTCTAAATGCAAGTGCAAAATAATGCAAAATGAGAAGCAAAAAGACCTAATTTGAGATACAATTTTGATTCAATTTTGTAATGTAAATGACTGATGATGCAATGTTATGTATTTACACTATGCAAAATGACTAATCTTTTTGAATTTTCTAGATTTTAAAGAATGCAAAAAAGAAAACCTAAAACCCTAAATGAGACACAAGATAATGCAAGGGAAAAACCCTAAATGAGATGCCAATAAATGCAATATAATACAAATGAATGAAAAACCTAGATCTAGGGCTAAAAATGGACTCCAAATTAGTGAGATATGGTACTCAAAACTCAGGTTCACTAGAATGAAATGAAGAAAAATAGGTGTAAATTAAAGTGGGGTGAACTAAATATCATGTGATGAGAGACCTATTTTCATTTATTTTATTAGGAAATGAGATCCGCATAATGAATTGATCAACAACCCTTAGGTGAATCAACCCAAAGTGAGAATCTTCATATTTCCATATGACTTAAGGATGGGGGTCAAGGTCAAACAACACTTTGGGGAGAAAAAAAAAAAACTAGTAAATCAATTCCAAAATGCAATCTAACACTTGAAACAACAATATTATACTCAATATTTGTAGAACCAGAAAAACAAATGTAGATTTGATAAGGGAAGAGATGTACTTACCAGTCACCAAATGTGCTTTCTAGAAGATTATCTAAGACTCATTTGTGCATGGGCGAATGGGTCCAAGCATAGGGGTTTCAATAATCTTTTAGGAGCCTCTAATATAGATCTATAGCTTTTATAGCTTTTAATTTGTCTAGGTTTCAATGTCAGAAAGTCAAAAATCAGATCTATAGGTTTGATTTTGTGATTAAACTTCAACTTTGACAACTTTGTAAATTTTCAAAATGTCTTGAACCCTTCTTCAACCTAAATCTAGAATCACACACACAAGAGAGAAATTTTTTTTTTGGGTGAATGGGGGTTTTCCTTAGTCAAACACCATTTTGGTAATCAAACTTTGAATTGAAATAATGAAATGAAAGAGGGAATGAAGAATGAACAAATCTATGTTACCACTCAACAAACCCTTGAATGAAACCTTGATAATGGAGATCTTACGAGGTATGAAACTTGCATGAAATGAATTAATTGGATGTGGATCTTGACACTTGAATAATACTTTGAATTCTTGAACTTGATCTTGAAACCTACATCACAATGTTAGCTCCAAAAAAATGCATGATGCAAGAAGACTTTAACATGATAGATAGATCTTGAATGATGCAATAAATATTTGATATATCTTCTCTTGAATGTCCTTGGTTTCTCTTGAAATGCTCATAAAATTTCTAGCTTCTTAGATGTTGATTTGATGGAATAACCTTGTAGTTATAGGTATAAATCCTTAATTTCCCAAAATTCAAATATCACAAGCTGATATTGAATTATTGATTTATAAATGTTAAAATACCACCAAAAACATAATTTAAATTTAAGTCCAAATGTCTATGGAGGACCCATTTTACCATAGGTGAATGGGTCCTAGATCCCTATTCCTGGAACACACATTGCTCAAGGTAAAGTGTTATGTTTAGGCATTAATTATTGTCAAGTTTTCCCTTCAAAAAATATAATTAATTAGGCTTGTAAATGAATTAAAGGGATTATTAAGGTATAATTAAGCTCAATTTAATTAAGATGGCCCAAATAAGTGTGAAAATGTAAAGGGGTAGATTTATCAACACCAAATTAAGGCATTATTAAGTACATTTTAAATAGGAGAACCCAAATAAGTGAGAAATTGTAAGGGATACATTTTCCTACACTACAATTTAAACATAGATTATCAAAATCCAAAAACATTCATAAAACATCTAGATATACTCCAAAAATAGTGTCAATCATGGTCATTCAAACTACATTGTCTCTGTGTGTATAACGTAGGAAAGGCCATCATCAATGAGCCCTTGAGGCATTAGGTCAGTCCCCTTAGGTCCCCCTCTTGGTCTCTAAATATATTGAAAAAGTAAAAAACAACATCAAATAACCTTAAAATCATAAAAAATCTCAAAAATCCTATCTCTATTATCACCTATCCACAATAAAATCTTTATCCATAATAAAAAATCATCACCTTCAACCTTTGACAACACAATCAACAAGTAAAGCAGACATCGAAATCCAAAATTTCCAAGCGAAGAATCAAAATGATTGGATCATCATTAGTCTAAAATAATGCCTAAGAATTAACTACCCTACCTTTTGAAAATAATCATCAATGTCCTAATGTGTTTCTTAATAGATAAATTGTTCCTACAATAGGCATCATCAATGGGTAACATCATGAAACATCAAAAATATATGTTAAGTGATACAAAAACATTGTTTATCTTTTACCTAGGGTCTTATCTTTTTGATGTATCTTATTGTCACATTCCTAGGATCTCTCAAGAATGTGCATAAGTATTTAGAGAGGAAGGAGTGAGGCATTGATCATTGGTTTTCTATCTACTTTGTATGTTGGATATTTTTGCAATACTACCCTATTGAATACTTTCTTTGTTATGTGTGTGGAAATCATTTTGGGGAAATTTGTGTAGCAGATGCATGTTGGGTACTTCATACCTCTCTATGTAACTACTCCTAAATATTTTTAAAATTCTCACCCATATACTCTAATAGGGTTTTCGTATGCCTGGTATGAGCAAGAATACTATTTTTTTGTAGATTCAAAAGTCCACACAATAGATGCAAAGCCACCATTGGTTATTAATACCCTGTGCATAGTGTCTATTTTCTACATTAATAAGGATTACTATAAACTAATTAGTTATCCATGAAAGAAAAAGAAAAATCATCAATGCATATAATCACATATCATCAAAGTACAACTTCAATCATATCATCAATGCATATCATCATATAAATCATAATCTATGCATTTTCAGAAATTAGATTAAGATCATCAATTTTCTTCTAAAAAATCCTACTAACATTTCTTCTTACTAACATCTCCATCCTGCATCACAAATATCATTAGTACCATAGGCATCTTGCATCCAAAAACTCATTAGTGCATATCATGACCATCATATAAACATCATACATCATAACGCTATCCATAGCATGCAGGAACAAATCATTCATACATCCATATCATATAAACACATCAGAGCAGTACAAAAAACATGAGCATATAATCATAAATCAACTATCATATGCATGTAAGCATCCATAAGAAATTCATAAGCATCTCATACATATTAAATGTTGCATCAAAATGGTATATCTCATATATATCATCAAAATGAGAAGTGTTAGTACATCATCAAATATCATATGTGATATCAAAATTTACAAAATATATATGAGGCCTCATATGGGCCAATGAATGTATATACAAAAAGATATGTCTACATTAGAGTTTGTGATACAAATAACATAAACATAAATATCATGAAATATCATTGTCAACCCTACTACCCATCTTGGGGTGGGGATCTACGCTACTCCCCGTCATGTTGGTCTTTGTGGATGCATGTAGGAGGCTTTTGTGGCCGAAGATAAGACTAATGTGGTTGTCTAACTGATTGTCCCCTTGATGACTTTGCATATGTCACTACACTGAAAACTACAAATCTTGGGCATCTCTATGGTATTGGGACTTGAGCCTCATAGAGATTCCAATAGTATGTTCTCTCCTCGATTAGGGAACCCCACACTTGCTGATGTTGTTGTCTCTTCGAATCACACTCTTGTCTCAGACTATCTTTATTTGCCTAGGTCTGGTCTCTCTCTACTATAATAGTGGATAACTGCACCTCTAATTCCTATCATTGAGTTGCCTCTGCATCTCTCTATAGCTCTAGCATTTTTTTCAGCTGTAAGTTGAGTAATCTATCCTATCATATCCCCTATGGGGGAGGTTCCTGTGGTGCCTATTGATGCTACTGTTGTTGATCTTGTGGTGTTTGTTGATCATCTTGTTGCTAGTCACCATCATGCTACTCATCATGAGCTCTCTCCAACTGCTCATGTGAAATCTACAACCTTTTTCTATCTCCCCTCCTCCATGCAACACTAACCATCCTCCAAACCTATCCAATCATTAGCCCAGTGCCAACAGGAGCTGTAAATTGTAATGGCTGATGACAGGCCCACCACTATGTGTAATCCTCGATGGTCCCTGAATCTAGGCATCCAACTACCCATCCCCATCTAATAGGTATCAGTGCTTGGAACTGTGTAATAGCTAACCCTAAGTCTTCTTTGGGACCCCATGCATTGAACCTCAGGCCATACATCCAAAATAGGCATGATATCCATCTACTAGGCGAGTGTCTATCTCTTGCCAAACTATCTCAAAACCTTATTAGGAATATACCTCTCAAGAATGATGTCAACTTGACATATCAACCACCAAGTATATCAACAATAATTCAACTACTCATGGTCATCCTCCTAGGCCTTGCATACTATAAAGGGTTTCCAAATGAACTTAGTAACATCATCAAAGATAACACACTAATACAATAGCCTATTTGGTTGCATATAATGCAAATAATCAAAATATTTGTATGAAAAGGGATCATCAGGATCCCGTCAAACTATGTCATCCAGATGTGTCACTACAATATTCTCCCACACCCACACATAAAGGAGACTCATCCTAGCCAAAATAGAACTACCACTCCAATAGAAAACCTCATGCATATCTCTATACAAATGAGCCAGTACACACGACCCCAACCAACTACAAATCCTCTCACCCTATGATTAGGAATCAAGGGTCTGATAATCAATCCAACCAACACCATCAACATTAGATAGGAAATATCAATAAAAAGGAGTAAGGTCAATCTCTAAATCAATAACCTATAGCTGATCTACACCCAGAAATATCTACATGGCCTGGGTACCCCTCTAGACATGACCAACTCCCCATGAATTGGAAATTGTAGTATCCTCTAGGTATCCTTGAGAGTGATGGTACACTATATAGTAGGAAAGTTGAAGGAAGAGGTCTTAGACCTCCATCTCTTGACTAGAGCAGCCATTATAGCCCTGTGTTCTCTAATCTTGAGCATGTAACAAATGTATCACAACCCTACTGCATCTAAGAAGTCCCTCTCCAACTTCTAAACTATAGTAATGAAATTTAATAGTTGTCATGGCCGACACTCTCTAGAATACAACGGTTTGAGAATCTCCTACAAACATTCAACCCACAATGACAAAATTTTGTTAGGAAATCAAATCAGAAACTTAAAACTACCAAAACACTAGCTAAAAAAATAATTTTTAACAATAGTGAGCTTTTCGAGGTCAATGATGACCCTATTTTAGTACAATAGTAGCTCTCTATTATGATAGCAAGCCTATTACACTACAATAGCAACTAGTTTTGACAATAGCAGTCATTTTCCTAATTGGTTCAACCATGTGATCTATAAAGCAATTTTTCCTTAATCTTCTTTTTTTTTTTTGGATTTTATACATTTAAGGACCCTAATGAATCCATGCTTAAAGAAAAAGTTGTTGCAAAAGGCATGCAATGTGCCACATGGTGGTTGCATGAATTTTGTTTATCGTCTTCCTTTCAAGAGAAAGCCAAGGCATGTGTCAACTTGGTGGGGACTTTCTCTAGGGCTATTTTCATAAATTTGAGATTCGTCGCCTGCTCAATGCATCATCACTTTTCTTTGGGAAAGTTTGGTTTTTAAGGAGAAATCTCTTTTTGGAGTTTGTCAGAGCATGTTGGGTCTTTATTTTTTACAGGTTGGGACCTTCGAGTCCACACCATCAATTTATGTGATTGGTCAAATCAAATTCTGCCAGGCTATTTTCAAGGATCTGATTATTTTCATATGGTAATCTTTGCTAAATATCTAAAGGACATTAATGAGGTAGTTGGGAACTAATGAGCAAGTATTGCTACAATCTAATAAAATATCTATGATCAGATCATAAGCTATCAGATGCTAGCATCTGGCAATATTTACTTCTAGAATGTTGGTGGCAATTCTCTCTTTTCAGCTATAAATAGGTGGCAACAAAAAAGAAAAAAGTTTTTTTTGAAAGTTGTTTTAGTTTTCCTTAGTTATAGAAATATTTTCAGAAGTTTAAAGCTTTCGAAACATTACTTTTCTCTAGCATGTTATATTGTTTTAACTCAAACTATTATCAGATTGGCATCTAACCTTTGTTTTTAAGTTCATTTGATACTTAAGTATGATTTGCTTGGAACAAATCTTTGAAACTGTGCATGTTATGGCCTTTGTTAAGTTCCTTCTTTATGTTTTCATTCTTAATAGAACACTGTGTAAAGCTTAATTCAATAGTTTGAGTAGTTGATTTCCATGTTGTAGGCTTCTATGATATAATAATAACTTGTGGAAATTGGATTATGTTTGTTGAACTTCTCCATTTTCTTTAAGGGTTTTTTTTTTTTTTTCATATTATGCTATAAAAGGAGAAAGGGTTGTGCTATTTTTGATTTTCTTTCTGTTAACTTTTGGAACTTTTATGCTTGATTGAACCTTAATGAGCACTTCCTATGGGGAGGTTTGAAAGACTACAATGTGCTTGTACTTAGTCTTTTTTGCTCATTCTCTTCCCAATAATGAAGGGTTGTGGCATTTTGTGTCTATTATATCATTCATAGGAGAAGAATTGAGTTTGAAATGTTGTAAAAGCTTTGGCGTATTTCCATTTTTATGTTTTATATTTACATTTCCTTCTACCTTTTCTCCAAACTCAATGACGAGTCGAATTTCTATAAAAATCTTAGAGGTATTCAATGAAGCACAAATTGGTCCCCCACTCATTGAATTTACCATAAGGTTGTTGGAGAGGCACAAGATTTGATGATCAACAGTTCTTTTTCTAGCACGCCCGGTGGGACTAAAAAAAACCCTCACCTAATTAGAAGTTAGAAATATTTCTAAAATCAGGCCAAGGAAAGAGGCTAGAAATTTTATGCCCAGAATCCAAACAAGAGCATCGTCAAGGGCTATTTCCAGTACTCCTAGTTACCTACCTCAGTATCTAGGAAAAGAAAACTTACAAGTTCTATATCACTTGTGAGGAGTAACAGGGTGAGAAGTGAAAACCAAAGATCTAGAGCCTTATCTACTCCACTTGGAGGCCGAACTTTCCAAATCAGAATACCAATATACATGATTCATAGGAATCTATTCTCTATGGCTCACATAGCTTCCCTTGCTCCTAGAATTTTTTTAACATTGGCTAGTGGTAGTCCGCTATAACCACCCACGCCCCCAGATGTATGGCATACCATACCCACTAATTCCCCCAAAGCTATTCCAAAATTTTATGGAGAAGACTTCAAAACCCCCTCCAAAAACCTCCAAGATATAGAGGAGGTATGCAAGGTACATAACATAGAAAAGGAAAATATCGCTCTTAGGGTGCTGGCCACTTTTTTCAAATGAAAAGCTCAATTTTGGTATCGAGCTTTGGATTTTGTTTTTGTATACTCCTAGGATCAGCTCAGAGAAAGGTTGTTCAAACACTTCTCAAAGAAGAGAGATCACTCTTCTTTGCTATATCAATTAATCACCATCAAAAGAGCATCGCAAGAGGCCATGAACAACTTCAACACCAAGTTTCACAAAACTTGGTAAAGAATCCCTATAACCTCCTAACCCCTAGTTGTGATGGATTTTATGTTCTACCTGAAGGATTTCAATTTAGATATCGTGGTTATGATAACCTCTATGGGAGGGGATATCTTTCTCAATGCATACAATTTAGTTGTGTGTGTAGAGAAGAGTTTGATTGATGTTGGGAAGCTTCCACCATGACCTTTGATGCTCATATTTGTATAAATATCCAGAGGTCCATAGGAAGAAGATACTCCAAGCACTTTTTCTCCACAAATTGCAACATCAGCTACATTGCAATCCATGTACATATACCCCTTTGCACAGATAAGCACATTAGTCTCTTCCTCTATAGCAGCAGACATCAATGATATGAAGAGTCTCATGTAGTCTTTTGTTAGTTAGTTAGTCCTCATCAAATGATAAGTGATACCTCCAAATTAGGCCACTCATACCTATCAAGGAAAAATAACATCCTATCAACAGAACACATACCAAGGACTCTCCAAGGGACGAGGTCAACAAAAAATGTTCACAAATTAGATAGCTCTGGTGACTATGCCGCTATAGACAATCAAGGACACCCAAAGTAAAGAATTATTCCCAGGATAGAACAACCTGGTAGAAGATGAGAACATATGGTGCTTCTCGTGTAGTGATAGCCACATGCCCCAAAATTGTCCAAGGGGAAATCTACAATAGAAGATAGCAAAACAAAGAAACAAGGGCATGCTTCTGAATACCGAAGAATATTAGTCTCCTGAAATGGAAAATGCTCGTTTTAGAGCACAAAAGAAAGGAATGTATGTAGAACAAGAGATGGATATTATGCTAGACCAAGTGCTATTTTCATGGATGGAGGGAGAAGATGCAGTATTCATGAACAAGGCTCCAATGACTAGTGCTCCACAAGTACAATAATACTACAGCATAAGATCCAAAAGAAGGCTCACAGGAGAATATGTACAACAAGCTTTACCACATCTACAGTTACATCAACCATAGCTACAATAAAAGTAGGCTCCATAGGCCACTAGCCAATCTACTCAGTAGTCACGAACTTCATCATTTCCAGAGAAGGATTTGGATAAGATTCCAAGCCCATTCATGATAGGTCATTTTCCCCCAAAGACGAGAGAGATACCATCATTCAAACCCAAGATCCTACTATTCAGAATGCTCAATGTGGTGGAACAATTGAAGAAAGAACTTGCTAACGTATCTCTCTGGGACATCATATCCATTCCTGAAAAAAATACATTGATCTAAGAAGCATTAAAGAAGGAAGAACAAATATCGTAGATGGATGCAACTCCACCATGTAGTCAAGATAAAGATAAAGAGCCCACCTTGGATCCTCAATCTTTGAAATCTATAGCTTATGTGAATGACTTGGGAAATGAAAAAGAGAAAGAGGTAAGCAAGCCAAATCCCACACCTTTCTTTTTGACACTTATTGTGGGAGATAAGCTTTTGCATAATAACATGATTGATTCGGGAGCTAGTACAAGGGTCATGCCAAAATAAGTGGTCAATGCCTTGAACCTTAAGTATGAGACCCTTGAGAAGGGTATCATGTAGTTAGATGGGAAGAAGGTTTCAACCGTCGTCCACATTAAAGATCTACCTTTAACCCTCTTCTCATTCCCAAGCCAAATGGTCACACAAGAAATTGTGGTGATAGACATTCCCCTGATATTCAAAATGTGTCTTTCAAGAGATTTCACAACAAAGCTTGGTGAATATTTAGTGCTCGATTGGTCTCACCTAATATTAATGACAAAGTATGGGGTGAAGATGAAAATTATGTCTGAATCTTTGCATCTAGAACACATAGCGTAAAACACAGTCCTATACTTTGAAGTAGCACATACCTCCTTCTTGCAAAGGAAAAGGCATTGTGTAGAGATGCTAGAAGATGAAGAAGACACAAGTGATCATACCCTCGAAGAAGAAGCCCTCCTCAAATAATTCATTGACTCTGACCCATTTGGAAACTTTCATGTGACAAGACTAGGCACCTATGTGATCTTTGATGATGATCAAGTCTTTCCAAAATTAATAAAGGATCAGGAAGAATATGATGATCTAGGTGACAACCGTCTATGAACATTATATTTTGATGGCACCAAATGAAAATCCAGTTCTAGTGTAGGTGTCTGACTAGTGTCCTTGACAAGATCAGAGACCCTTTAAGGCTTTTAATTTTCAGTTCCCATGCTCAAACAATGATACAAAATATGAAGCTTTGGTTCACAATCTGATTCTTGCAGAACAAATAGGCGTAAAGAGAATGCAAGCATTTGGAGATTCAAAGTTAGTTGTGAGCCAGGTTCGTGGGCAAGCGACTGCGAAGAATATAAGAATGAAGTAATACAGACATTGAATATTGGATTTTATTGGAAGTTTTGAAGCTTTTAATATACAAGTTATTCCTTGATCTCCAAATAGTGTCATCGATTAGATGGCTTCAATCGGTTCACAATTTGAACTAGTTTTTGATTCAACAACAAAGAAAAATATAGTAAAAATCATCATCTGACCAACAATTCCCAACAATGATCAAAACTAGCAAGTATTTGAGGATGATATATAGATCAATGCCTTTTTAGATAAATGAGGAAGAGCTTTTGACCATTCATAACCAAAAACAAAATCTCTTGAAGGGAAAGTTATCTAGTTAAAGGGAAATAAGCTTCCTTGAGGTTTAATATCCCTCAAAAATATTTTTGACTGTGATGACGCAAGAAATAGCAAACAAAGGTTCATTGCAGATGTTAGGGATTTGTGAAGCATTTTTTCCGTAATCATTTTTTATTTTTGGCCTTTTTATTTTTTTGGCTTTAGATGTGTCTACACTCAAAGTAAGTTGTTTAGAAAGGTGCACAATGTGCCACATGGTGGTTGCACAACTTTCATTTATCGCCTTCCCTTTGGGAGAGAGCTAGGACACATGTCCACTCGGCATAGGTTTTCTCAAGGATGATTTTCATAAAGTCTAAGAATACCTTCCTGCTTGACACGTCATCTCTTTGCTATGGGCAGTTTGCACTTTTATGAAGCGATCTCTTTTGGAGTGTGTCAGAGCTTCCTAGTTTCCTTTTGGTTTTTAGGATGGAAGCTTTGAGTCGGTGCCATTGTTCCACGTGATTGGTCAACTAGAATTTTTCTAGGCTATTTTCTAGGATCTGATTAGTTTTAGATAATGATCTTTGCTAAATGTCTAAAGGGTATTAATGCGATAGTTGGGAATTGATGAGGAAATATTTTCATGACCTAATTAAAGATCTACGATCAGATTGTGAGCTATCAAATGCCGACATCTGGTAGCAATTGCTTTTGGAATGTGGCAGTGGTCTTCTCTTTTTCTATCTATAAATGGGAGGCAGCAACAGAAAAGAAGTTTTTTCAAATAAAGTTCCAAGTTTTGGTTTCCTACTCTTAGGAAAAGTTTCTTTAGTTTTCTAAAGTTATAGAACTATTTTCATGAGTACAATTTGAAAAGTTTCTTTTCTATGGCATGTTATATTGTTTGTATTCAAACAATTATCGGATTGGCATTCGACTTTTATTTTAAAGTTCATTTTATATTCAAGCACAAACCATTTGGAAGAAATATTTGAGACTGTGCATGATATGGCCTTTATCAAGTTCTTTCTTTATATTTTTTTTTAGAATGAAACATTGTGTTAAGTTGAATTCAAGTAATTTGAACAATTAATTTCCATGCACTAGGCTTATATGGTAGGTTATTAACCTATGAAAATTGGACTATGTCTATGAAATTCTCTATTTTTCTAAAAGGTTTTTGTTTTGTTATATTCTATTGTAAGAAGAGAGAGGGTTTATGCAATTTTTGAATGTTTTTCTATTAACCTTGGAAATATTTATGCTTGATTAGACCTTAATGAGCATTACCTGCGAGGATATTTGAAAGATTGTACTATGCTTCTAGTTAGCCTTTGTTGTTCACTCTCTTCCCAACAATGAAGGGTTGTGGCATTCTATACATATAAAATATCATTCATATGAAAGATTGGGTTTAAAATTTTGTAAAACATTTGGCACATCACCAATTTTTGTGTTTTATGTTTACATTTTCTTCTACCCTTTTCTCCAAAACTCATAGAAGAGTCAACTTTCTATAAAATTCCTAGAGGTATTCAGTGAGTTGCAAATCGGTCCCCCACTCGCTGAATTTCCCATAAGGCTATTGAAGAGGTGCAAGCTTTGATGATCAATAGTTATTTTTCTACAATGCCCAGTGGGACTAGAAGTTCTCCAAATGCTTAATTAGAAGTCAAAAATATTTTTGAAATCAAGCCAAGGAAAGAAGTTGGAAATTTCATGCCTCGATTCCAAACAAGAGCATCCTCAAGAGGCCATTTCCAATACTCCCAGTTACCTACCTTAGTACCTAGGAGAAGAATAATTATAGGTTTTGTATCACCTGTAAGGAGTGATAGAGCAAGGAGAAAGATCCCAAAGTTTAGAGCCTTATCTACACCACCTAGAGGCCGAACTTTCCAAATCAGAATACCTATATGCCCGATTCATAGGAATCTGTTCTCTTTGGTTAATAAAGTTGCCCCTACTCCTAGAAATTTCATAACCTAGGATAGTGGTAGTCCACTACAACCACCTATGTCCCTAAATGTATGGCCTGCCATACCCGCTAATGCCCTCAAGGATAGTCTAATTTTTTTTTAAGACTTCAAAACCCCCTCCAAACACCTTCAAGATATAGTGGAGGTATGTAGGGTACATAACATAGCAGAGGAAAATATTGGTTGTAGGCTATTAGCCACCTCCTTCAATGGAAATGCTCAAGATTCATATCAATCTTTGGCCTCTGGTTCTATCCACTCCTAGGATGAACTCAAAGAGAGGTTGTTTGAATGCTTCTCAGAGAAGGGAGATCATTATTCATTGCTACATCAATTGATCACCATCAAAAGAGTCCCACAAGAGGCCATGAGTGACTTCAACACAAGGTTTGATAAAACCTGGTAAAGAATTCCTATGATTTCCTAGCATCTAGTTGCGATGGAATTTATGTTCTACCTAAAGGATTTAAATTTAGATATCATGGTGATGATAACTTCCATGGGAGGGTTTATCTTACCCAATGCATACTAGTTGGTTGTGCACACGAAAAATAGTTTTATTGATGCTAGGAAGCTTCCGCCATGACCTCCAATGCTTGTGTTTGTAGAAATCTCTGGTAGTCCTCGAGAAGAAGCTACTCCAAGCACTTCCACTACACAACTGACGACATCCGTTGTGCCACAGTCCATGTACATGTACCCTACCACACAACCTAGCATGTCGGGCTCTTCTTCTATAGCAACAGACATCAGAGACATGAAGAGTCTTATGTGAACATTTTCTAACAAGTTGGTTCTCATCAAACGACAACAAGCAGCACCTCCTAAGTAGACCACTCAAACCTATGGTGGAAGTAGGAAATCCTATCACTAAAACACATACCAGGGACCCTCTAGAGGAGGAGGCCAACAAATAGCATCTACAAACCAGATATTTTCGATCACCATGCCACTTCAAGTAGTGAAGGAAAGCCAGAGTAAGGAGTTAATCCTAGGCCAAAAAAATCTAGCAGAGGATGAGAATGTATGGAATTTCCCATGCAATGATGGTCATATGCCCCGAAATTATCTGAGGGGAAATATGCATTAGAAAGTAGCAGAACAAAGAAACAAGGGGGCATTCCCAAATGCAAATGAATATGAGTCTTCTAAAATGGAAAATACCAACTTCAGAGAGAAAATGCATGGAATTTCCTTGGAGCAAGAATTGGATATTGCATTCAACCAAGCACTATTAAAGAATTGATTCATTTTTCCTTCATCAAACTTGTTTCTCATTACCCAACTAATCATTTTCACTTGAAATCTACATTATGTAATGTCCAATCTTCCCACATTCAAAGCATATTTTGGAAAGGGAACCATAAAACTGATTTATCCTGCTCTTACATTCAATTTCTCTATGACCATATTTATTACAAGAAAAAATAACACCATCAAAAGAGGGGTACCTCTATGCATTAAGCTATCTCACAGGTGGTCTTCTCACAAAATTCCTTCTCTACTTCTTCTTGCCTTGATTTTTTTTCACATCTTTAGAACTTTCACCTGTATCAACTCCCAAGCCACCTTTGTCCTTACATGGTTTTTGTCCTACAAGCAGTTCTTCAAGTTTACCTTAGCTAGATCTGAAATTATTTTCATAGAGTTTAGCCTTCTCCAGTTCCACTCTTAAGTTTACTATCTCCTGCTCAAGTCTAGAACATTTATTAGACTTGTTCTACACCATTGTATTCAGACATTCATCAATCCTCTTCTTTACTTCTATAGTCACTTTCGGTCCAATTATCTCTTGTTTCAACTGTTCACCTACTTCTCTATGTCTTTCCTTAAATTTCTTCAACTGTTCCTTTAGTTTTTGAACACATTCATTTGCTTCATCAAGATTCTCTTTTAGATCTTTGTTTTCTCTTTCCACTTTATCAAGATCTTCAAGAGTAGTTCAAATCTCTCCTTTATCATCCATTCAACCAGCCTTCAAGATTCTCCTTAAGTAGTTAAGCTCTACACAAGGAACCAAATCTCTGATACCAATTGTTAAATAGATGTTGGACAACTAAGAGTGGGGGGGTGAATCAGTTGTGACACACGTTCAAACTACAAAGTTTGTCACTTATCAATTCTTCAACCACACAATTTTGTTATTAAATATGAGGATGAAACACAAATAAGAGAAAGTAAATCAACATAATGAACACCAAATTTTTACATGGAAAACCCAATGATGGAAAAATTGCGGTGAGGGTTAACTCACAATATAAAGTATTTCAAAAGAGGCTCACTACCTACAAAAGATTATACAAAATAGAATAAGTCTTTTCAACCCAAAATGAACTAGAAAGATGCACCTATCATGTGCTGATATAGTTCCAGAGATGCTCAGTATTCAGACTTTACACCCTTTATTCTTCACTAATTTTACATCGACTACTTCCTTTCTAATCACACCTTTTCTTTCATTACTCGCTCACTATTTCTTCTATCTCTTCTCTACTGTTGATCATTCACACACTCTCACTTTTACAAAAAAAATTCGCCATATATTTATATCTGATCTCCATCACAAGCATCAAATTGGGTCCACCTAATTAGATGAAATTTATTTACAAAAGATATCAACTGTCGGCTCCAATAGATCACAAAATATTTTCAAAAAGCAATTTAACAGTTAGCATGTTATATTATTTATTCTTAGACCAAGAAATAGGTCACATATAAGTTTTCATATCATATCAAAATTATCTTAACAAGTCAACCCAGAATAGTCTTCAATGCAACAAACAAAATAATGTCACTTTGTCATACGAGCACTAGAATACAAAATAACCTGATCATGCATTCCTTTAACATCCATAAGTAATTTCCTAAAACCACAATTAGAAATTGTCAACTATAGAGAAATGTGGACTAGAATACTAGAGACGCACCAAAAATACTAGATCAATCACCAGAGAAGATAAGTCAATTATACACACTAGTTTTAGAGTACCAGACCAATCTACCAACATGGTGAGATCAATGAAAACATATAGATATCCTACTCATTCTTCCAATAGATGTTGTATTTGCAAATGAAGCTCTGGCAACTAGTACTCCACAAATAAAATTGGATTACAACACAAGATCCAAAAGAAGGATAACAAGAGAATGTGTGCAACAAGCTCTACCATTTCCTTAGCCATTACAGTTGCCACCACAAGAGAAGTAGGCTCCTCTAGTCATAGGCCAACCTACTTAATAGCCATGAGTTCCATCATTGCTAGAGAAGGAGATGGATAAGGTGTCGAGCCCATTCATGACAAATTGATTTCCTATAAAGATGAGAGAGATACCACCATTTAAGCCCAAGGTCCAGCTAGTTAGAACACTCAATGTGGTGGAACAACTAAAGAAGGCATTCACTAATGCATCTCTATGGGATTTCATAACTATTCTCGAACAAAAGACATTTCTTCAGGAAGCATTAAAGAAGGAAGAATGAACATCATAGACGAATGCGACTCCATCGTGTGATCAAAGTAAAGATAAAGAAACTGCCTCAGAACCTCAATCTCTGAAAGAAAAAAATTTTACAAACGAAGTGGACAATGTAAAAGAGAAAGAGGTAAGCAAGCCAAATCCCACACCTTTATTTTTAACACTTATTGTGGGAGATAAGCTTTTGCATAATAATATGATTGATTCAGGAGCTAGTACAACGGTCATGCCAAAGTAAGTGCTTGATGCCCTAAAACTTAGGTATGAGCCCCTTGAGAAGGGAATCATGCATTTAGATGGGAAGAAGGTTTCAAACATTGGTCAGATAAAAGATCTATCTTTAACCCTCTTCTCATGCCCAAGCCAAATAGTCTCACAAGAATTAGTGGCGATAGACATTCCCCTAGTCTTTAAAATGTGTCTTTCAAGAGATTTCACCATGAAGCTTGGTGGATATTTGGTGCTCAATTGGTCCCACCTAATATTGAGAACCAAGCATGGGGAAAAGATGAAGATTTTGTTTGAATATTTGCATCTCAAACACATAGCAGAAAATGCAGTCCTATGATTTGAAGAAGCACATACCTCTTTCTCGCAGCAAGAGAGATATTGTGTAGAGATGCTAGAAGATGAAGAAGACACAAGTGATCAAACTCCCAAGGAAGAGGTGCTACTCAACCAATTCATCGACTCTGACCCATTTGGAAACTTTCATGTGATGGGACTAGGAACTTATGTGATCTTCGACAATGATCAAGTCTTTCTGAAATTGATAAAGGATTGGGATGAATATAATGATTTAGGTGACAATCGTCTATGGACCTTATACTTTGATGGCACCAAATGTAAAGATGGTTCTAGACCAAGTATTTGACTAGTGTCCCCGACAGGATTGGAAACCCTCAAGGATTTTCATTTTTAGTTCTCATGCTTGAAAAATGATGTGGAATATGAGGCCTTGGTCCATGGTCTGACCCTTTCCAAACGAATGGGTGTAAAGAAAATGTAAGCATTCAAAGATTCAAAATTAGTAGTGAGCCAGGTTTGTGGGAAAGTAGTTGCAAAGAATACAAGAATGAAGTCATATAGACATAAGATATGGGATCTAATTGAGAGTTTTGAAGCTTTCAATATACAAGTTATTCCTCAATCACAAAATAGTGTCACTGATCAGATGGTATCTATCAGTTCATAATTTGAACTAGTATATGATTCAACAACAAAGCAAAATGTAGTATAGGTCATCATCTGACCAACAATCCCCAACAATGATCAAAATTAGCAAGTATTTGAGGATGAAATTCAAATTGCTACCTTTATATAGAAATCAAGAGGAGCTTGCAACTATTCACAGTGAGGAGAATAATCTCCTGAAGAGAAAATTATCCAGTTAAAAGGTAATAAGCTTCCTCGAGGTATAATCTCGCTTAAAAATCTCTTTGACTCTGAAGATGCAAGAAGTGGCAAGTAGAGGTTCATTGTGGATGTGAGAGACTATGAAGATATTCATGTCAAAAGTGGTAGAAAGTTAAAAGTTAGAAGAGAGGTTTTTCATAAGGACAAGGAAAGACTAAAGAATCTATGTTTTAGATATGATGGGGTTATAGCCTAGAACTATGATGATCTTAGAGGGTATGATTCAGGCATAATTCAACATACCATTGACTTGGCGGAAGGATCAAAGCTCGTTTGAAAAAAAAAAGACTAGTTAATTAGAGGGTTGAAGCGTTGATGGCACATAAGCTTACCAAATTGATCGAGTCAAAGATCATATATCTAATTAAGCATTCCACCTGGGTGTCAAATTTGGTACCAATTCAGAAAAAGAATGGCAATATTAGGCTCTGTGTCAATTTTCAAGATTTGAATAAAGCTTCGCTAAAAGACCACTACCCCTTGCCATCAATGGAGCAAATCCTACAAATTGTGGTTGGATCAGAGATGTTTTCATTGCTTGATGGTTTCTTAGGCTATAACTAGGTATATGTAAAGGAAGGAGACCAACATAAGACAACATTTACCACTAAGTGGGGAATGTTAGTATACTCAAAAATGTTGTTTGGAATTTCAAATGTAGGTGTGACTTTTCAATGAGCAATGGATATTTCATTCAAAGGATTAATTAATCTGATTATTCTCATATGTCTAGATGAATTAACGGTCTTTTCAAAGTCAAAGGATGGTCACTTTGATCATCTGGAAAAGGTTTTCCAGAAGTGTCAACAGTTCAAGATTTCTTCGAATTTCAAATAATGTGTTTTTGGAGTACCCCAAGGTAAGCTACTTGGTTTTGTAGTGTCAAAAGAGGGAATAGAAATAGACCCTGAAAGGGTGAGATCCATAATAGAGTTACCCCTACCAGTAAATCAGAAAGGATTGTAGGCCTTCTTGGGGAAGATCAAATTTGTTAGTAGGTGTATTTCAGATTTCACAAGCATTGTGAGATCTATCATATTGATGCTAAAAAAGAACCTAATTTTCAAATGAACCCCTGAAGGAAAAATAGTTTTTGAGTAGATAAAGATAACTATCTTTGTTTCTTTGGTGTTGGCTAACCCATACCTTTTCAAATATTTCCTACTCTATATATACAACGGCCAGTACAACATAGCTTTGGTGCTCACTCAGAAGGACGAGGGAAATAATAGAGAGCATCCTATTGCATTTCACTCAAGGACTCTTAAATATTATGAGGCTAGGTATAATTTTGTTGAAAAGTAGGATTTTTACATTGTTAAAGGCCTAAAGAAGTTTTGACATTTGGTGTTAGCCAATAAAATCACTATTCTCATAGCACATCCCAGTGTGCGGGAGTATATCACCAAAGGTGAGATAACCAAAGAGAGGGAAAATTGGATCACCAAGATCCTAGAGTATGATGTGGATATTAGACCAACCAAACTAGTTCAGGGAAGAGGTCTATGCATATACATTGCACATGAATCAAGTTGCATAGCTGACAAGGAGGTTGATCAAGTCTATTCAAACTAGTTCGAGTCCAACGATTCGTTGGTGGTGGATTGAACATAGTATATGAAAAAGGGGCACCACCGGACTAGCCTTCCATCCCACAAAAGGTGATACTATGACTATAAGGCACTAGGTATGTATTAATTGAAGGTATATTATTCAAGAGAAATTATGATGGTGTCCTACTATGATGCTTAGATAAGTTATACGTGGAAATAGTTCTTAACAAATTCCATAGTAGTCTTGAGGATGGAAATTTCTCTACCAAGACTACCACCTTGGAGATAATGCGAGTAAGATATTATTGTCCTCTATGTTTTCCAAAGTGCACCATCTGGTGCAAAAGTGTACATAGTGCCAATTCTTTATTGGCAAAAGAAAGAATTTTTCTTTTCCTTTAAGCCCAATTCTAACTGAGGAACCCTTTGCTCAATGGGGTCTGGATTTTGTCAAAATGATAAATCCTATTTCTAATTTTTTCCACAAATGGATCCTTATTCCAACTGACTACTTCACAAGGTGGATAGAGTTCGTCACCCTAAAAAATGCAATAGAGGGCAAGATCGTCAATTTCCTCAAAGAACTACTAACTAGATTTGGTTCGCCAAAAATTATCATATATGAAAATGCTTGAGATTTTTTAGGTTTAGGGATGTCAGACTTTTCTATCAAATATGGGGTTTACCTTAAAAATTCATCAAATTATTACCCATAAGGAAATGTATTAGTGGAGTCAACCAACAAAAACCTAATTAGGTTAATCAAGTGCATCAGGTCAGAACGACAAAGGGATTTGCACAAGCACCTACGAGCTACTCTATAGGTAGACCAAATTACTCCCAATAAGATCCTAAAGACCTCCCCTTATGAACTAGTCTATGGAAAAGAGGTAGTTTTATCTATTTACATAGAAATCCATGCTTTACAACTATAGAAAGCCCTGGAAGTTGAAGAAAGTGGCGAAATGGAAGTACAACTAGAAGAACTCCTCAAACTTGAAGAGGATAGAGAAAAAGATCATACAAACATGATCGGTTACCAATAGACAGTGAATCCATGGTTCAAAAAAAAAACCTCCAACCTAGGTTTCAGGGAAGGGGGCCTAGTACTAAAATACGATGAGTGCACTATGAAACTAGGATAACACAGTAAATTTAAAGTGCTATGGAAGGGACCCTTCAAAATTAATAGGTGCAAGGAAAAGAATGTATATGAGCATGAAGATATGGAAGGTAATGCTTTGGATATATCGGTGAATGGTTTTTATCTAAAATTGTTCCATTAGGCATGTAGTTCTTTAAAAAAATTAGTAGTTATGTACCATATGTAATTTTTTTTGTAAATACTCTCTAATTTTGAGAATAAGTCATGAGAAAAACATAGAGGAAGTAGAAAGTATTTATTATATGATATTCATTGAAAATTTACAATGTAATACAAGCCCAAGGCTCAGATTTAAATATGAAGCCCTCTCAAGTGAACCCAGAAAGATTCACAAAGAAAAAAGAGGCAAAAAGGAGGCAACGTGCAAAAAACAGTAAAACTACACCTCCAGTCGTTGTCCAGAAAGCTCAAGTGGCTCGTCATCAGGTTTTCTTTTCTTGTTCTTGTTCTTGTTCTTGTTCTTGGTCAAGATGCAAAAGGGGGGTGAACACATAGCACAAGTAGGCTCCACACAACACAAACCACATGTCTAGTCGTTGTGATTAAACACCAAAAACTCGAAGTGCTTCTTCTAGTCGAGCCCTGAAACGCACTCCACACTGTACGCCCACTGCAGGTAGGTGGTTGCTGGTAGAGAATTTGAGTGATTCCCTTCAAGGTCTATGGTGAAGAAATTAGAAAGAAAGGGAAACCAAGGTATGTCTATCCTATAGTCCACGTGCCTGTGAATATCCATGGCAGTTGGAATACCAATGCCAATGATAGCTACCTGCACAATTTTTTTGAGCCCTTCCATTAGCACAGAGTCAAACATTTGGTAGCACAACTCAATTATTATAGGCTTGGCCATGTTTAGGTCACTAAGGGAGGCAATGAAGTGGGAAAGTACATTGTAGTTGCTCGTCAACTAGTTTTCATCGTCAATATAGTCTAAGCCGACTACCCACTTAAATACAACGAGGCTAAGGTGCTCACACCTTTTCACCAAGAATTTAATTCTATTGCTGGTGATCTCTCCCACAAAGCATTATTGCGTCCTTCATGATAGAAGGAAAATAGGAGTGCCTAGGATAACAAACATTCTGATAAAGTAGTGGATTATAGCGAAATAAGAGGAAGCGAGAAAAGATTGCTAAACTTAAAGGATTTTTTTTTTTGAATGAATATTGCAAGCTATATATAGAAAAGATGAGCTAGAAAACCCAACCAACAGGAAGTCCATTTTGTGCTTTGGAAGTAAATGCTCTTATATGCTGATTGTCGACATGTGTCCTTCATTATCATCAGCACCAACCAAATTACTAATGTGAAAATACATGTATTAAAGCATTAAATTATATCAAATTAAATAGGCACATCTTTTCAAAAGTGCCTTGCATTACTTTAGGATGTTTCTCATAGATAAAGGCATGTTTTCCAAGGCAACGAGTTTATCTATGAAAGAGGTGGCAAGGAGAATGTAATACCATTCTTGCAATGTTTCTAGCATTCCCAAGGGATATAGATCTCAAATCCACATGTATCACCTTAGTGGTAACATTTAATGGACTAATGGTAATGACGTAGCCTTAACTGCATTTACGTGCAAGGGAATTAACTAAACCAAGAAGTATATTTTTCTAAGAAGTGAAAGGAAAACTTGGCCATTTTCATTGAGGAAACTCTCTGCAACTTCTTGACACATCCATGGAAAACTCATCAACATCTATTAGAAAATTTGGAGCCTCATCTAAAAGGCCTGGTTACGATAATATCTTTGGGAAAAAATCATTTTCCAATGCCCTAGTGTTTGAGGAGCAGCAGTTTGAATTTTGTAAATAGGTGTAACTAGATAGACATATCGAGGGGGACGCAGTGCAAGATTTGGGCAACAATATTTTTGACCCCAAGTTAACAACTAACCCTAAAAACCTTAGGGAGGGGGATTTTCAAAGAATGACAGATCATGGGTCTTCTAAGGGTTTTGTGTCTCATCTCTAGAATTGTGGCTTGACATAGTTCATGTTGCCTGCCATACACCCATGCTCAGAGCTGGTGGATGCATGTGCCAAAAGATTCAACAAAAATATAGGAGCCATTGAGGGTAACAAGATCAAAGTACCAATTTCTACCGAAGCCATATGGGATATGTTCTGTATCCCTACCACTTAGGGCACTACACGTTTTGATGAGGAGATGATGGAAATCTCCTAGGAGGGAAGAACCTAGAAGGAAAGCTCTTATGAGGGTGAGACAAAGGAAAAATTGGTGAGAGACCACTTTCCCTTTCCCATTGTGCGCAAAAAATGCAAGAAAGAAACATAGATTATCTTCTCAATGCTAGCCTAGATTTACGACCCTGTTACTGATGAGGAAGTTCATCCCTTCTACATGGGCTTGGCTTTTATGCTCAAAAGGGAGAAGAATCAACAATATTATGATTTTTCTTATGCAATAGCCAGAACAATGCTAGAATAATTGAAGAACTATAATACTGAGTATAAATTTAGGTATTCCTCCTTCTTTTCCCACTTGATTTTGTATCAAAATTCTGAGTTGCTAGAAAGAAGTATACTAGTGTCTAGGTTTGATGCTAAAGGTTGCTATTAGCCAGTTTCTGTATGGACTCATGTGCTCTCAAAAATGGGGGATTACTACTAGTTTGTAGATCATTTTCTGAGGCCAGTGCTTCAAGATTTGTTGCCATGACCTATAGGTCATTTCTCTCCTGAGGTCATGTGATGGATGGAAACCATGCCTACCTGAATGGATTACTTCCTAGGAGAGGATTTTACACTTATCAGGTTTCATGGTTTTGTCGAGGAGCTTTTCAAATTCCCCAGATTTGTAACAAATAGAGTTTTCACGTTGGAGGCATGCCATTAGACAACCATTGATGAAAACACCTACAATGCCAGAAGGAATAGGAGAAAGATATACCCACTCCCCCTCACAATTTCCAATAGTCAGGTGACACTGAGCAAGTGGAAGGCCGAGGGTGAGCTTACAAACCTATTGGCGGCCCTAGACTTGGTCCTCATTTGTGACATGTGGGACTACAATCTGACAAAGCATTTCACTTTGAAACATGAGAGCAGGGATAATTTTGAGAGGAGGAATTTGAATCAACAAAGGCCAAAAGTATACATTGACTTGGCTCGCATTCCACTCAAATGACCAAAATGCTTGAATTTCTATGTGCTATAGGAGGAGTATTAGAAGAACCTCCTAATGGGAAAATCCCTCAACATGCAATTAAAGCACAAGGGATGGTCAAAAAGAAAGAAGGAAGACTTATGGAGGTCCTGACAATAAATGAAATGCCCCAATTCCATGTTCAAAGGTTTTCAACCACATAATGAAAGGTTTGAAGATATTTATGATCAATAGGTTGTCATTGACAATAGTAATCTAAAGAAAAGTCATGATATTGAAGAGGAGTAGCTCCCACACCATACTTCTCATCCTCAAGAATTTGACAGGGGGAGAGGTTGGAAGCAAAGGGACTCACAAGTCACATCCTCTGCCAGTGCTTGAAGCACAGGAAAAATGACCCGATGGTCCCCAAGAGGGTCCGCTATGGTTATCAAAGGAAAAATTTCAGAGGGATCAACTACCAAAGGATTGAAACATACCAATTTTAGTCATGTAAAGAGAAGATGAATCAAGGATATAGGTGCACCCAATGCATCAAACTGAGAAGAAGAAGTGGAGTCTGTTCTACAAATTGTTTTGACCGCTGTGGCCCAATTAAGTTTTAATCCCTCTCTTCTTTCTACCTCTGCATCTCTAGTTACTCCTGCATCTCTAGTTACTCCTCTACCCCCCATCCATGAAAAGGAATCCTTTTTCCTCAGACCCTGAGATTTTAATCTTGAATACACCCCGTGCCATTTTTAAAGAAACTTGCAAAGCAACCCCATTCACCGAACAAGAAGCATCCACCTCAACCACTATTGATTCTTTAATCACCCTGTCAAGGGTCCCCATCGAAAGACTTGAAACATCCATGTTTCTTGTCACTCCTAATCCATCTGCTTTTGGGAAAAAATATCTCCTTCCACCCATACCTCTTTTCACCCCAACTGTCCTTTCCTCCGCCCAATCTTAATTTGGTGTCTCACCTTTTTCTATGATGATGCTCCCTTTTGCTTCACTACATGCTCATACATTTGAGGTTTCTCCCTCCTAGTGCTTCCATTGAAACACAAATAATTGTTACCCCTCAAAGTCTCCAAGAGAATTTTATTGCAAGTGATAAGTCCTGACAAGCCAGAAAGCAAAAATGACCATTAAAGAATATCGCGATGCTGACCACCAGGAAGATTAAAGCTTGCTTTAATGAGGAGCAGAAATAACTGATGATCACTACCATGAGGTCGCTTGTATCTAAGCTCAAGGGATAAATGTAGATGGAGGATTATGACATCAGATCCATGGGCTTGGATTTGAATGGGACTTTCTCGTGCAACAAAGTGGTCCTAGCTAAGGCCACCCAAAAGGTGGTATATGTGGATTACAAGAAATTGGATAGAAATTTGAAGAAGCGTGAGTTGGAGCTAATAAATGTAAAGGAAACAATGAATAGGCTGCAAACAGAAATCAAATCCAAAGATGTCAAGATGACTTGCATAAGGAAAATACAAAATCAACAAGGAGAAACATCTAAGTTGCTTACAGAGACCCAAGGTGAACAGGTTTAGCTATATACTGAAATTAAAAAGTTGAAAGTTGAGCTTGTTGAACACTAGACAAATGTAGAGTACCAACATGCTCAGGAGAACATAAAAAGAGAGTTGGATGGTGTCCGATCTCAAGCTTCCGATGATCTATGAAAGGCCTAGGAAGAAATAGAAAATTCAACACAAGAAATTGGAAGGTTGAACTCAAAACTAACAAATTCCCTCAGAGAGAAGAACTAAATGGAGGATAATGCAATAGCAAGAGAGGATTAGTATAATTAGGAGCTATTTGTTGCACAAGAGGCTGGGATCCTCCTAATGTTGAAAACATTAATTTCCATGCTTTTGGAGTGAATCATAGTTGTGGTTTCCATTCTTAGGCCTCCTTTACAATTTTTAAGGGATGTTTAGGAATTAAATAGGAAGGTTGGCCCAATGGTTGATCAAATTCTATAGATATGTGCTCCCCGAGTGCCCGAATCACAAAGCTTTATTTATAGATTGTATGTGGCCACTAATGAGACCCTAAAAGGTGTAGGGATTCCTGATCAAAGAGACACCTCCATCAAAGAAAATGAGATCATGAACTACGACAAGATCATAGTAAGGTGCAAGGAATGTCAAACAATGTTGAACAAGAGGGTCAATGAAATTGAGAAGGATTTTGGTGTCCTAGTTAGCTTTGGGTTACCTCCTCTTTTCTCACTGGATGGAGATGTGCTATGAGTTGAACAGGTCATGGATGCAATCTGATATAAGGCCCAAACTTCTATGGAACTCTCGAGTTCAAGCGTGACACTCATCATTGATGAAATCGAGCATGAGATCTTACTCTTTCTCATCTCTACTATCATCTTACGACAATTTCTGCAAGATGGGGAGTTGTTTCTTTCAAGGTAGTCTTTTAGTTAGATCAAGCATATAAGCTCATCTGTACTCTCATCCGACTGAATGATGCAAATTGGGAGGCATAGCATTTTGCTTTCCTCAAACTCCAAGAAGTTCTAGAGTTCTAGGTTTGTGCCTCCACAAACAAAGGCCACCTGTGAGTTTCCAGAACTGTGAAGCATTTTTATTTTCAATTTTTTTATGTTTTTGGCTTTGGATGTGTCTGTGCTCAAAGTAAGTTGTTCAGAAAGGTGTGCAATGTAGCACATGGTGGTTGCATGACTTTCATTTATTACCTTCCTTTTAGGACTGAGCTAGGACACATTTCAACTCGGTGAAGGTTTTCTCAAGGACGATTTTCATAAAGTATGAGAATACCCACCCGCTTGACACATCATCTCTTCGTTGTGGGTAGTTTGTGATTTTATGAAGCAATATTTTTTGGAGTGTGTTAGAGCTTGCTAGTTTCCTTTTGGGTTTTAGGATGGTACATGTGATTGTTCAATTAGAATTTTGCTAGGCTATTTTCTAGGATCTGATCATTTTTAGATAATGATATTTTTGCTAAATATCTAAATGGCATTAATACAACAATTGAGAATTGATGAGAAAAGATTGTCATGACCTAATTATGATCAAATCGGGAGCTATCAAATTCTAATATCTGGAAAAAATTACTTCTAGAATGTGGTGCGGTCTTCTCTTTTTCTAGCTATAAAAGGGAGGCAACAACAAAAAATAAGTTTTTTTTTCCAAAAAAGTTCCAAGTTTCGGTTTCTTGTTATTAGGAAAAGTTTCTTTAGTTTTCTAAAGTTATAGAACTATTTTCAAAAGTAGAATTTGCAAAGCTGTTTTTCTCTAGCATGTTATATTGTTTATGTTCAAACTATTATCGGATTGGCATCTGACCTCTATTTTAAATTTTATTTTATATTCAAGCACAAACCATTTGGAACAAATCTTTGAGACTCTGCATGATATGGCCTTTATTGATTTATTTCTTAATGTTTTCGTTCATAATGAAACACTGTGTTAAGCTGAATTCAAGTAGTTTGAACAATTAATTTTCATGCTATAGGCTTATATGGTAGGATAATAACTTGTGAAAATTGGACTATGTTTGTGAACTTTATTTTTTTAAAAGGTTTTTGTTTTGTTATATTATGTTGAAGAAGAGAGAGGGTTTATGCAATTTTTGAATGTTTTTCTATTAACCTTGGAAATATTTATGCTTGATCAGACCTTAATGAACACTACCTGTGGGGAGATTTGAAAGACTACAATGTGCTTGTAGTTAGCCTTTGTTGTTCATTCTCTTCCGAAAAATGAAGGGTTGTGGTGTTCTGTGTCTAAAATATCATTCATAAGAAATATTGGCTTTAAAATGTTGTAAAACCTTTGGCACATCACCATTTTTATGTTTTATGTTTACATTTTCCTCTACCCTTTTCTCCAAAACTCAGAGAAGAGTCAGTTTTCTATAAAAATCCCAGAGGTATTTGTGAGGCACAAATCAATCCCCCACTCACTGAATTTCCCATAAAGCTATTAGAGAGGCACATGTTGTGATGATCAATAGGATTATGAAGTTCTTGATGTTAGAAGCAACAAAAAGTTAAAGGTTGGAAGGGACGTTTTGCAGAAGGATAAGGAAGGACTAAAGGATCTATGTTCTAGATATGATGGGGTTGTAACCTAGACCTGTGATGATCTTAGAGGGTATGATCCCTACATAATTCAACATACTATTGACTTGGCTAAATGATCAAAGCCCATCTGAAGAAAAAAAGTTTGGTCAATCCAAAGGTCAAAGAGTTGATGGCACAAGAACTCGCCAAATTAATCAAATCAAGGATCATATATTTGATTAAGCATTCCACCTAGGTTTCTAATTTGATACTAGTTCAAAAAAAGAATGGTGATATTAGGCTTTGTGTTGATTTCAGTGATTTGAATAAAGCCTTGCTAAAAGACCACTACCTTTTTCCATCAATGGAGAAGATCCTGCAGACTGTGGTCAGATCAAAGATGTTTTCATTGTTTGATGGTTTCTTAGGTTATAACCAGGTATATTTAAAGGAAGGTGACCAACATAAAACAACATTTACTACTAAATGGGGAATGGTTGCATACTCAAAAATGTCTTTTAGACTTTCAAATGCTGGTGTGACTTTTCAATGAGTAATGAATATTTATTTTAGAGGATTAATTAATCATTTTATTTTAATATATCTGGATGACCTAATGGTCTTTTCAAAGTTAGAGGATGGCCACTTTGATCATCTGGAAAAGGTTTTCCAAAAATGACAATAGTTTAGGATTTCCTTAAATCCTAAGAAATGTGTTTTCAAAGTGCGCCAAGGAAAGCTACTTGATTTTTTGCTATCGAAGGAACGAATAGTGATAGACCCTGAATGGGTGAGATCTATAATGGAGTTTCCCCTACCAATAAATCAAAAAGGGTTGTAGTCTTTTCTAGGGAAGATCAAATTTGTTAGTTGGTTCATTTTAGACTTCATAGGCATCATGAGACCTATCATGTTGATGCTCAAAAAGAACCTAATGTTCAAATGGACCCCCAAAGGAAAAGCAACTTTTGAGTAGATAAAGGTAGCTATCTCTTCTACCCCAGTGTTGGCTAACCCAGAATTTTCCAAGGACTTTCTACTCGATGTATATAGTGGCCAACATACCATATCTTTGGTACTCACTCAGAAGGGTGAAGGAAAGAACATAGAGCATTTCATTGCATTTCACTCAAGAACTCCTAAAGGATATGAAGCTAAGTATAACTTTGTTGAAAAGTAGGATTTTTCTATTGTTAAAATCCTAAATTTCTTCTAACACTTGGTGTCAATCAATAGAATCACCATTCTCGTCACACATCCCTGTGTGTGGGAGTATATCACTCAGGGAAAGATAACTAAAAAGAGAGCCAACTGGATCACTAAGATTTTGGAATACAATGTGGATATTAAACCAACTAAATTGGTTTGGGGAAGAGGTCTATGCAAATATCTTATGTAGGAATCAAGTTCCTTAGCTGAGAAGGAGACTAATCAGGCCTACACAAATCAATTTGAGTCTGAAAAGTCTTGGGTGATGGATCAAACACAGTATATGCAAAAGGGGGAGTAACCAACCAACCTTCAATCTCACAAAAGGTGATACTACCAACTGCAAGGCACCAGGTTGTATTAATTGAATTTATCTTATTCAAAAGGGATTATGATGGTGTCCTGCTCCGATGCTTGAATAAACTATAGGTGGAAAGAGTTCTTAATGAATTTCATACCATTCCTAAGGGTGGAAATCTCTCCACAAAGACTATTTCCTTAAAGATAATGCAAGAAGATTATTATTGGCCCTCTATGTTTTCTAAAGTGCATGATTTGGTGCAAAAGTGTACTCAGTGCCAATACTTTGTTGGAAAAAGAAACAATTTCTCCTTTCCTTTGAGCCTAATTGTAATTGAGGAACCTTTGCTCAATGGGGTTTGGATTTCATTGGGATGATAAATCCTATTTCTAGTGCTGGCCATAAGTGGATCCTTATGATGACCAACTACTTCACAAGGTGGATGGAGGCCATCACCTTAAAAAATGATATAGAAGGCGAGATAGTTAACTTCCTTAGAGAGCTGGTGATAAAAAATGGTTCGCTGAAAACCATCATATCTGACAACGCATGGGATTTTGTGGGTTCAGGGATGTTGTATTTCACTATCAAACATGGGGTTTACCTTAAAACATCATCAAATTTCTACCCGAAATGAAATAGATTAGTAGAGTCGACCAATAAAAACCTAATTAGGTTAATCAAGAACATCGGGTTAGAGTGACAAAGGGATTGGAAAAAGCACTTGCAAGATGCTCTATGGGAAGACAAGATTACACCCAAGAAGATCTTGAAGGCATCCCCTTATGAACTAGTATACAAAAAATAGGTAGTTTTACCTGTATCCATAAAGATCCCCACCTTGCAACTATTAAAAGTGTTGGAGATCAAAGAAAGTGGTGGGATGGAAGTGAGTTTGGCAGAACTCCTCAAACTTAAGGAAGATAGAGAAAAAGGTTATGGAGCCATGATCAGTCACCAACAAATAGTAAAGTGATGGTTCAATAAAAATACCTCCAACCTAGATTTTAGGGAAGGAAGCATGGTACTAAAGTATGATGAACGCACTGCAAAACTAGGACAACATAGAAAATTTGAAGCACTATGGAAGGGACCCTTCCATATTAGCATGTGTAAGGAAAATAATGCATATGGGCTAGAAGATATGGAAGATAGTGTTCTAGATATATTGGTTAATAGTATTTATGTAAAATTGTTCCATTAAAATGTGTAGTTATATAAAAAAATTCACAGTTATGTACCATATGTAAACCTTTTTGTAAATAATGATTTATTTTTGAGAATAAAGTCATTAAAATAACATTGGAAGAAGTAGAAAAGGTACTATATTACATTCATTAAAAAATTAAAATTATAGTATGAGCCCAAGGCTCCAAGTGAAGCCGAAGCTTCTTTTGAAAACCCAAAAAGAGCTATACTATGAAAAGGAAAAAAGGAGAGGTAGCAAGAAAAATTAAGTAAGATTCATAAGCCTCCAACCATCACTAGCAGTCAAAAGTATCTCTTTAATGGTTTCTTCTTCTTCTTCTTCTTTGACAAGCTAAAAGGGGGTCAAAAAAACACATGCAGCCTTAGCATACCAATGAGCTTAGTCCTCATTCCTGTGGTTGTATGCTAGGAACTCAAAGTTCTTTTTCTAGTTAAGCCCACCAACACACTCCATGTTAAAATCCCTCAAAAGGAAGGTGGTTGTAGAATGAGATAGCGAGTGGTGCCTCTCAACATCCATGGTTTGAAATTTAGTAAGGAAGGGTATCCATACCACATCCTCCCCATAATTAATGTGCCTGTGGAGGTCAATGGCATTTAGAATATTGAAACTAGGGATAGCCACTTGGAATTTTTTTCCAAGATCATCCAAGTACATGGAGACAAACATGGCATGGCACATTACAATTATATAGGGCTTGGCTATGTCTAGGTTGAGTAGGGAGGCCACAAAATGAGAGATGACATTGGAGTTACATTGTGGCTGGTTTTCATCATCCACATAGTCCTTTCCAAGTACCCACTTGCACACAACAACATTGAGGCAGTCGTTCTTCTTCACCAAACACTTATTTATGTCATAGGTAATTTCACCAGTGAAAGAGTATTGTAGCCTTCATGGAAGGAGCTAAATGAGAGTTCCTAGACCAGAAAACATGATGGTAGTAAAATATAAGGCTAGCAGAATGGGAGATAGCAAGAAAAGGTTTCTAAACTTAAAATGCTATTTTTTGAATGAATATTGTAATAAGGTGTCATAACTATTTATATAAAATACACACCGATGAACCCAACCAACAAAAAATCTATTTTTGGTCGGATACCAATGAAGAAAATATCAAAGTAGCCGGAGGGTAAGAGGTGAATTGTATGAAAAATTTAGCAGAGGCCTTGAGAAATAAATTTTGGCATTGGGAGTAAATTCTTTGTAGGTCAATCATCACCATGTGTCCTTTGTCATCATCAACACCATCTAGCTTGCTTACATGAAAATATGTTGATTAATGCATTAAGTTTTGAAAAATTAAATAGGCACATCTTTTTAAAAGTACCTTGCACTACTTAACCATGCTTCTTATAGCTAAAAGCATGCTTTCCAATGTGTTTAGCTTATTTATGAAAGAGGCGAAAGAAAGAATGTACTAATTCCATTCTCGCAACGAATTTGGCATTCCCAAGGGATACGGATCCCAAATCCACATGTATTGCCTCGGTGGCAACATTTACTTGACCAATAGTAATGGTAGAGCCTTAACTACATGTACATGCAAAAGAATTAACTACACCCAAAAAGAAAATTTTACTAAGTAGCAAAACAACAAGTGGTGTTTCACTGAATAAACTCTCTACAACTTCTCGGCACAACCATGGTAGAAGCATCAACATTTGGTAGAAAGGTTGGAGCCTCATCCAAAAGGCTGGGTTACATAAATATCTTTTGGAGGGATTCATTTGCCAATGCCCCAACATCGGAAGAATGATAGTTTGATTATACTAAATCAATGCAACTGGATAATCTGTCAGAAGAGAGGTGGTGCAAGATTTCGTAGACAACATTTTTGACCCAAAGTTGGCAACTAACCCTAAAAACCTTAGAGAAGGGGAATTGCAAAGAATGATTTAGCATGGGTTGGTCAAAGGTTTTGCATCTTGGCTCTGGAATTGTGGTTTGCCACAGTTCATGTTGCTCGCCATACACCCTTTCCCAGAGCTGCTATATGCTTGTGCTAAAAGATTCAACAAGGAGACAACATTTATTGTCATCAACAAGATACAGGTTACAATTACTGCAACAACCATATAGGATATGTTGTGTATCCCTACAACTTGGGGCATCAAGCACTTTGACAAGGAACAGATGGAAAGTTTTTGGGAAGCCATAACTAAGAAGGGGAAATTTTATGAGGATGAAACAAAGGGAAGGCCAGAGAGAGATCATTTTCCTTTTCCTCTTGTACATGGGAAATTCAAGAAAGATACACAGTCTATTTTCTCAGGGTATGTGCAAGATCATCACGGAAAAAACAGGGTGTTAAGTGGTGAAAAATTTAGAAAAATTGGAGTTAGGAAACTTGCCATAAAATTTTGAATAAGTTATCTATGTTATTTCAAAAATATGTAAGAATAGAATCTGTAGCAAATTGAATGTAGTTTCTAAACTACTAGGTTTATGTTTTTTAAAAATCTACTTGGTGAAAATTTGAAATTTCAATGCATTAGTACTTAAATTTCAAGGAAAAACTAAGAAGTAGGTGTCTGTCTGACCACCCTAACCACAATAAAATGATAATATTTTTTATAATATTATAGATATAAGTAGAGGACTCATGTCTTGATGTGATACATATTTTTTTGTAATTTTTTTCCAAGTAAATAATTAATTATGAATTTTTTATTACAATTTTTAAAAAATATAAAAACTCATATGTTTGACCATCTTAACTTGGTCAAAAATTCATGAAATTCATTTTTTTTAAATCCTAATGTGATACAATAGGAGGACGAAGGGTTATTTCTAAGGAAGGATGTATCAAAAGTTGTGGCTATTGGATCGGTTCATTTTGTTGTGCAAGTTGGACTATGCTATCTTATGGCAGGTCAAGAGAAAGAGGGTGGTCATCTATTGCTTTTTTCAAAGGTGGAGGTTGGTTTTCTTTGTTTTCTTCCATTCGATATTGATAAGCAAGGAGACAATGATGATTCCTATGTTTCCTAGCACCGCGGTTGCGTTTAATTTTTTTAAAATTTGTTGAGGTGTAAGAGTAGGTTGATCCATCATAGGTTCCTTTTCTTTCAAAGGGGGAAGAATGGAAGAAACTGAAGAGGATGGGTTAATCACTTTCTCTTTAGCTTTTTAAACTTGTTTAATTTTGGGAGGCATGTTGGGATTGTTTTCACTTTCTCTTGGTCATTTAAACGATGGATGGGTAGTGTATTTAATTGGTTGTTCATGAAGTTGTGTGGTTTGTTCAATGTTGGACTCAGGCTGAAGCATGGTTTCATCTAGGATAGGAGGAGTGGAAGTGGATGGGGACATGTTATGAAGAGACAACTCGACTATTCATTTGGCTTTGAACTTTTGATAGGCTATGAAAAAAAAATCTTTACAAGGGGTGATGGGTTCCATAGGTTCAGGCCAAAAGACTTCTAGGGAAAAGTTACCTTTGGAAGACAATGGATGAAAGCCACTATGATGTATGGTAAATATTTTATTGCCATGTAGAAACTTTAAACATTTGTGAACAACTAAAGGGGCCACTTTCATTGAGTGAAGCCAAGTCTCACCTAGCCGCAAATGAAATTGATCCAATTGAGGAATAATGGAAAATGTTACCTCCAAAGTTTTGGGTCCTATTTGTAAGGGGAGTACGATTGATCCAATTGTAGGGAACACAAAACTAGTATGTGTTTTAACCATGCAGTTGGTTTATTATAGTCATCTTGATATAGCTCATGTAATACTAAAAATTCTTCTGTTATCACATTCTCGCCACAGGTGGGATCTATTAATATCCCATTGGTGGGCTTATCATAGATTCATCTGGCTATGTAAAGAGGATCATCAGGAAGTTTTTTAAGTATATCTTTAGAAGAAAAAGTGCTATCAAGAGTTTTGTTGGTTGGGCCCTTATGAGGGATAACATCTATCACACCCACAACTTCATCCATAGGATTACTTGGGTAACATTTGGAGTTATAACATGTTGTTCATTATTTGTATCAACATTCATTACATCAGTGTTTGAAGGTTCACTAGCCTTGAAAAATGAAATATTGTCTTTAGGCATGGGGTTGGTAAAAATTGTAAATTCTAGTTAGGGGGTGCAACGAACTTATTGCCTTGATCATTGACACCCACAATGGAAAAATGGCCTGAATCAATGAGGTCTTCGACTAAGTGTTTGAGATGCTTACAGTGTTCAGTGTCATGGCCATTTTGGTGATGAAAATGGCAATAAGCATTTGGTTTAAAGGTGGGTGGTAAAGGTTTGGTGGTATCAAATGGTTTAACGATAGGGAAGGTGATCATTTGTTGTTGGAGTAATTGGTTCATTGTATTATGGAGGGTATCAGGTAAGGGAGTAAATTGTCTCTTCAGATCCCCATAGGTGTAAGGCACAACTGCTTTAATAGTTACCACTTGATTTAGAACAGGTTGGGGTTTTGGTTGAGGAGGCGGGTTGATCTGTAAAAGGCCTATGTTTGGTTTGTGAAAGTTTTGTTTGTTGTTTCGGTTATTAGGCTCAAAATTCTTAGTTCAGTTAGAAGTGGAATTTGAATCACAACTAGAAACTGAGTTGTTATAGTCACATGGGGTTGTGCATAAGTGCATGAACGAAGGGAATTTCATCATAGTTAACTTATCCTAAAGGTTTGTGTGCAAGTTTTTGATAAAAAACTTCTGCAGATGTGAATTAGAAATTTTGACAGCAACTTGAGCATACAATGACTGATAATGTGAAATGAAGTTAGTTACTTTTTCACCAACATTTTTTCTACAATGCATTAGATCAGCCATTGTCTTTTTAGGAGTCATATGAACTTGGAAGTGACTTATGAAGGCATCCACAAGGTCATTGAATGATCAGATAGAATGATTAGGCAAGTTTGAAAACCACTCTAATGCAGTATCTTTCAGGGTCCTACAAATATTTTTGGCTGAGTTTATCATCAAGGACAAAATCACTACATCAATTTGTATAAGCATTGACATGGTTAATAGGTTCTCCTTTACCTCCATACTTCTCAAACCTATTCATTTCTATCCCTTGTGGCATGGGGGTGTGTAAGATTTATAAGGATAAGGAGCTACTACGAACATGATATGTTGGTGGATTGTTTTAACCTTGGCTAAGGGTTGAAATTTGTTGTTGCATGGATGAAACAATATTAAGGAGTTGTGTAATGATGGGGTTGGGGTAAGTGGTTTGAGGTGGAAGAGAAAATGGTGATGGAGTGTATGTAATGTTAAGGGAAGTGAAAGGAACACTAAGAGGGGTGAAGGTGGTAGATGGGATATGTGATGCCACAATGGAACTAGGAATGCTAGTGGGAATTACAAAAGAATGAGCCACATGACTAACCTATTGCATATTTGTTGTAACTTGAGGAGTGGTATAAGTTGCTATGGATTATGTGGTTGAAGGGGGAGGAATGTCAGGCCCTCCATGGCTTGCAACTATTTTTTTTTATTAGGAATTAGAAGAAGCACATGTTTATTGTAAATCTCAGCAATTCTTTTCATAACTTGTAGGCCATCATCACTTTCAATCAAATGATGAAGTTTTTCTATGGATAGTATGGCAGTGGTGGAAATTTTTTCAAGGGACAAGTCTTGTTGTAAGTGTGTGAAATCCTCATGAATATTAATGACTTTTTCTTGCGGGATGGAATTTTTTTGTGTGTCGACATTCATTGGATGGAAAGGTGAGGGCATAGAAGTGGTATTGTCCATTCCTAATACACCATTGTCCATACTAGAAGTAGGAGCTCTTGAGATCCCAAGGTCCACAGCAAAAGTGCTATCACAAGAAGCCATGAGTATAGAACTTTGTCTCACTAAAGTATTATCAATGGGGCACCAAACACTCATACAAGTACCACAAAACATGCGATCAATGACAATGCAAGGTAATCTAAGAGTGAAAAATGCAAATAACAGAAATTCTACAAACTACAATAGAGAACTAACACCAGAGAACATAAATGTAGGAAAATGCTAGAAAAATGCTAAAAAAATGTCTACAAATGCAATATGAAATGTGCAGGTGGACTAATTCACCCAAGGTGGCGAATGAGTCCAACTATGAGAATTTTTTATGTTTTTTAGAAAATTTAAAGCAATTCTAATACTTTTTAGATGCTAATTAAGAATACAAATGCATATTTTCAAATTTTTCAATGATATGTAATACAAAAATGAGATCTAAATGAATCTTTCACTAATGCAATTTTGAGAAACCCTAGCATGCAAAAACAATACAATACCCTAATTGAATGTTGATGTAATTGAAATCAAAAATGTAAAGTGCTCAATATGCAGTTTCACCAAAATGAACCGTAGATTTTTGGGTAGGGCTTATAGGCTACTCTTGTGCTCTTAGGATGTTTCACCTAAAAGGAGAGAGATAAACCCTACTCAAAAGATCTAGCTAGATTCACTCAAATTATGCAATGTATGATGTTATTTAGAAAAAATGGAATGAATTAAGTACAATTAGATGACCTATTTGACCAATTATGTATGCAAAACCTAAGATTTATGCAATGTTGGAAAACACTATGTGATATGCAAACAATGAACTATGAATGAACAAATGAAAAACAAAAAAGAAGGTTGATTCAGAGTGCACCTGGGAAGAGAATAGAGAATGTAGAATCTTCTGAATGTTGTCTAAGATTACTGAAAATAACTAGTGTGACTCATTTGCCACTGATGGCGAATCAGTCCTGCTTCTGATGAAAACTGTCAGAAACTAGTTTTTGAGTATCGAGATCCAGAATCTAACAAAATATGGATTTCCAGCCTTAAGATGGGACTCATTCACCACTGATGGTGAATAATTCCTCTCCCAAAATTGTAAGAAATCAGGGGACAATTCTACAATGCCAAATCTAAGGTTGTCTGCTTGTCAAGATGACGAAGTTAATTCTACAGAAAACAGACAAAATGTCTTCTCCAAGCTTGAAATAGGATTGATTTTACTTCAAGCACCTCATTGACTTGTTGACCACTCTTCAACACCTAAATGATTGTTAAATCTACATACACAAGTCTATAAATACACATGCAAGAGGGGAAAATGGCTGAGGGTTAGAGAATAGGGGTTTGCCTTGGTCAAACCCTACTTTGGTAATCAAACCCTTAATGAAATAATGAAATGTAAGAGAATGATAAATAAATAACATGAAAATTCTATCAACTTACCAAATCCTTGTTGAAGGAAGTCTGAAGATATGTCAATGGCTTCTCCAAAATACTTGATTAAATGATGCAAAGTGCTTGAATGTTTGATGAATTCTTGAATGAATGGGAAGATTGCTCGAATGTGTTAGGAGATTGTAGGAGATATAAAATAAGGATAAAAGCACTTATTTATACATTCTTGTGCCTTAGTAACCCATTGATACCTCATCATAGGCTGACATCAAGTAATTTTGAATAAAAACCCAAAAGGAAATTTGAAATTTTTTGAATTTGGAGCCAAGAGGGACTCATTCGCCACCCATGGCAAACGGGTCCCACCTTGGACCTAAAAGTGCCCGTGTTAGAAATTATCTTTCATTTAATGTGGTTTGTCAGGTTTACATTAAAAATTATAATTAATTAAGGGTTATAAGGGCATAAAGGGGTGAAATAAAGCATAAGAAAGGTGTAAATAGTAAAATTAAGCTTAGAAAAGCATGAAATCTTGTTGCAAGAATTTACAACACTTCAAAATAAGACTTGATAAGTGATTAAAAGGTAATTTTTAGGTGAATTGTAATGAATAGAGTCTAGAAAAGTGTAGAAATGTCTTACAACACTTCACAACACCTTCATAAGATGCCATAATTTCAATTTTAAGGACCTAATGTGCATGTTCAAGTTACATTGTAACATTAAATCAAAGCAAAATGGAGCAAGAATCATGAAGAAAGAAATAAAAGGCCATGAAAATGAAAAGGGGCCATTTTTCTATGACACAACTTCCATTGTTGCACAAGGAATTGACACCACACAGACTCTCCAAGGCCGTTTCAATGCAACCAAGCAGTCTCAATGGGCCAGAAAGCACAAACTAAAGTTAAAATGCATCGTGTAGCCAGTTACTAAGAAGATTGAAGCTTGCTTCAATGAAGAGTGGAATTCTTTGTTGATCACTACCATGAAGTTGCTCATATCCAAGCCTAAGGGATAAATATAGATGGAAGATTACGACATTAGATCCATGGGCTTGGAATTAAGTGAAACTTGTCTGTGTGACAAGGTGGTCCTAGCTAAAGCCACCCAAAAGGTGGTATATGTGGATTATGAGAGGCTAAATAGGAAATTGAAGAAGCACGAGGTTGAGTTGGTAAATGTAAGGGATACGATGAGTAGGCTACAGATGAACATCAAGGCCAGAGATTTTGAGATGGCCTGCATAAGATAGATACAAGATCAACAAGGAGAAGCAACTAAGTTGCTTGAGGAGGCCCAAAGTGAACAAATTCAACTATATGTTGAAATTAAAAAATTAAGAGTTGAGCTTGCTACTGAGCACCAGACAAATGCAGAATACCGACATAGTCAGGAAAACATATAGAGAGAGTTGGATGGTGTTTGATTTCAGGCTTCAAACAATATACAAAAGGCATAAGTGGAAGTAGAAAGGTCAAGGCAAGAGAAACAATAGATCATGTCCACTTTGTAGGCTCGTGATCAAGAGGTTAGAAGGTTGAACTCCAAACTAACAAACACCCTTCGAGAGAGGAATCAAATGGAGGAAAATGTAAGAGTAAGAGAGGCTCAGTTCCACCAGGAGTTAACCGTTGCACAAGGGTCTGGGACCCTCTCGATATTGAAGAAATTGAGAACCCCACATTGGGAAAGGATCATATTTGTGGTTTCCATTCTTAGGCCAGTCCTATATATTTTTTAAGGGATGATCGATAATTAAATGGAAAGGTTGTCTCGGTGGCCAACCAAATTCTATAGATATATGCTCCCCGAGTAATGGAATTGCAAAATCTAATTTCCAGATTGTGTGTGGCCACTGATGAAGCCCTAAGAAGTGTAGGGATTCTAGATTGGATGGTCACCTCAAGAAAAGAAACTAAATTCGTCAACTACCACAAAGTCATAGCAAAGAGCAAGGAACGCCAGGAAATGTTGAACAAAAGGGTTGATGAAATGAAAAAGGATTTCAATGTTCTACTTAGCTTCAGTTTTCCTTCCCTTTTCTCATCAGATGGAGATGTGCTATCAATTGAGAAAATCATAGATGCAAACAAACATAAGGTTTGGAATTCTATAGAACTCCTAGGTTTAAGCCCGATGCCCACCGTTGATGAAATTGAGGATGAGATATTTCCCCTTTCTCGTCTCTATTATCACCTTGGGGTTGTTTCAACAAGATGGGGAGCCATTTCTTTTAATTAAGTCTTTGAGTTAGATCAAGTGTACATGATCATTCACACTCTCATCTGACCCATTGATTTGGACTAGGAGGTACAACATTCCACCTTCCTCAAACTCCAAGAATTTCTAGAGCTCTAGGTTCGTGCCTCCGCAAGTGAAGGCCCCCTATGAGTCACTAGAACTATGAAGCAATTTTGTCTTAATCTTCTTTTGGTTTTCAACTTTTATATGTTTAAGGCCCATGATGAATCTGTGCTTAAAACAAAAGTTGTTTCAAAAGGTGCGCAATGCACCACATGGTGGTCGCACTACTTTTGTTTATTTTCCTCCTTTCAGGAGAAAGTCAAGGCACATGTTAGCTTGGCATGAACTTTCTCTAGGGATATTTTAATAAATTTGAGATTCCCTGCCTGCTCAACACATCATCACCTCACTTTGGGAAAGTTTTTCTTTTAAGGAGCGATCTCTTTTTGGAGTTTTTCAAAGCATGCTGGGTGTTTCTTGTTTTTAGGTTGGAACCTTTGAGTCCACACTATCAATTTATGCGATTGGTCAAATCAGATTTTGCCAGGCTATTTTCTAGGATCCAATTATTTTCAAATGGAAATCTTTGCTAAACATCTAAAGGACATTAATGAGGCAGTTGGGAATTAATGAGTAAGGATTGCCACAATCTAATTAAAGATCTATGATCGGATTGTGGGCTATCAAATGTTGGAATTTGGTAGTATTTACTTATAGAGTGTTGGTGGAAACGCTCTTTTTCGCTATAAATAGGAGGTGGTGATAGAAAAAAAATTCTTTTTTTCTGAGAGTTCTGTTAGTTTTCCTTAGCTATAGAGATATTTTTAGAAGTTTAAAGCTTGTAGAACATTTCTTTTCTTTGGCATGTTATATCATTTTAACTCAAACTATTATCAAATTGGCATTCGACCTTTGTTTTAAAGTTCATTTGATACTTAAGTATGATCTGTTTGGAAGAAATCTTTGAAACTATGCATGTTATGGCCTTTGTCAAGTTCCTTCTTTATGTTTTTGTTCTGAATAGAACACTAGGTTAAGCTTAATTCAATAGTTTGAATAGTTGATTTCCATGTTGTAGGCTTCTATGATATAATAATAACTTGCAGAAATTGGATTATGTCTGTTGAACTTCTCCTTTTTCTTTAAGGGTTTTTTTTTTCATATTATGCTGTAAAAGGAGAGGGTTTTTTGCAATTTCTGAATGTCTTTCTGTTAACTTTTGGAAATTTTATTCTTGATTGGACCTTAATGAAGACATCTTGTGGGGAGATTTGAAAGACTGCACTGTGCTTGTACTTAGCCTTTGTTACTCCTCTTCCCAAAAATGAAGGGTTGTGGCATTCTATGTCTATTATATCATTCATAGGAGAATAATTCATTTTGAAATGTTGTAAAAGATTTGGTGTATCACCATTTTTATGTTTTATATTTACATTTCCTTCTACCTTTTCTCCAAACTCAAAGAAGAGATGACTTTCTATAAAAATCCCGGAGGTATTCAATGAGGGGAAAATTGGCCTCCCACTCGTTGAATTTCTCATAAGGCTATCAGAGAGGCACAAGCTTTAATGATGATCAACATGATCATTTTCAATGACTGCTATCAAACGATAGTGACTACTTTTTACTATAGCATTATAATTCAATGATAGCAGTTAGTTTTCATGACTATGGTAATCTATCCTAGTACTATAGCATTCATATCACGTCAATAGCGACATTTTTCCTAAATTACAATTATCATTTTAGTTCTAAATTGAGCATCAATTACAAAAACATAAGATGAAAAAAGAAAAAACAAAAAGAGTACATACCACAATACCTATGTCGGATGGCCATTGGAACGGATGGACTGCGTCTTCTCTTTGTGGGGCACTTGGAATGCAATCCATTGCAAATCAACAATCGTAACACCAAATCACCAGCAAGCTAGAATTGAAAAAAGCTAAGAGTGTAAATGAGGCTAAATGAGCCCTAATTTTCTATTTTAACCCCCCAAACACTAATTTTTACCCCTAGGAACCCTCCTAGGTTAAATTTTTATCACCCTCTTAAAATGTGAACCCTAGGGCCTAATTTTTTGTCCTCTACACATCAAAACTACTAAACCTTTTCATGAGCTTGACCTGAAAAGTAATTTTTCTAGCAAACCTCTTGAGGGGGAAGCCCAATGTCTAATCATCCTTCCATTGACTGTCAAGGAACAGTGGGGCATATTAAATTTTTCAATCTTGATCTAAACATCAAATTCTTTGAAACAATGTAACCAATACTTTGTGTCAAAGAGGGGCAAAATGTAGACATGTAAAAATGGCTTAAAACATATCACACATTCTAAATGACATTTTTCCAGTATCGACATCACTTTCATTATCATTATTGCATTTTTCTTTATTAACATCCTTAATCCCCTTTTCAACATCATTTACATCATTAACCCTATTTTCCTCTATTAATTAAATTAAATCTTGAATTGTTTAAATAATTCACTATGTCATCACCTAATTTAACCTTATTCCTCTTGATTAATTAAATCAATATTATTTATTTAATTGTCTCTAACATTACTTATTCTTCTAAATTAATTAAAGTTATCATTAATTATTTAATTAATATACTTTCCCTCTTCCAAATTAAATAATTTAATCAATTATTTGATTTCCCAAAATTCACTCAATATAGTCCATTAATAAATAAAATTTTATTTATTAAATCAAATACATATTGCACATTCCTCTCAACATTAATTTATTATTTAATTAATTAATCATCCTCACACATTTTGATTAAACAAATCATGTCCACTAATTTCTCAATCTATTGTTTTAATTCCATCGATTACTCCAATCTCATTGATTATCCAATTAATTCCCTTAATTGGATTAATCAGGATAGTTAACTAATCAATCTATTTCCTCTCAACAGACATGAACCATTGATCCTAATATTTCATCCTTGCTTCCTGATCATTCATTTGAAATCAACAAATGTATAAAACAGCCTTCATCCCTCTCATAATTCATCTGCAAAATTTGTAGAAAGGTCATGTCAAATTGATTCTTGAACAAATTGAGCAAACATTCTTGCATTCTAGTTCATCATCATTATCATTGTTATCAAGATTTTGCAAACCATGGAGGCTTTGTATTGAAGAGCAATCTAACATATCATTATCAGCACGAATACACTCTAACATGGGATGGTAAGATTGTGTAGTTTGAATTCATTTTTGTTTCATTTCCATTGTGCTAACCTCATTTGTTGAGTTCATAGCTATGGAAATTAAATTTCATGAGTAGGTTGGGTTGTATCCTTTTGCTTTGATTTCATTTATACTGATTTTGGTCCATTAATTCCCCCTTACATAGAATGAAATGGATGCTAAGATCAAATGCTTAAGATTAGATAGAGGAGGTGAATTTACTTCACATGAATTCAAATTTTTTTGTGAAGATCATGATATTAGGATAAATTTGTCTACTCCTAGGACCCATTAATAGAATGGGGTTGTGGAGAGGAAGAATAGGATTGCACACGAGATGGCTAGGACAATGATGAAAGATGCAAATTTTCCTGATATGCATTGGAAGGAAGCAATTTACATTGGTGTCTACTTGCTTAATAGAGTGCAATTGAGGGTCAATAGCACTAAGAACCCTTATGAGTTATGGTATGGAAGGCCTCCCACTATTAGATACTTCAGGATCTATGGTAGTAGATGCTACTTCAGAAGAGATAAAGAAGACCTTGTAAAGTTTGATTCAAGGTGTGATGAAGGAATCTTTCTTAGCTACTCAACCAAAATAAAGGCCTATAGATGCTACAACAAGAGATTAGAAAAGATTATTGAAAACATAAATTTTAAGGTAAATGAAGACTTGTGTTAGATCTCATAAACTAGAAGTTTATAGATCTGATATACCTCACCACATTCAAGAAGAAGAAGAAGAGAAAGAAGAGAAAGAAGAGAAGAAACAAGAATAAAAAAAGGCCCTTAAGACTCAAGCAAAGTATGATTAGATCATTACAGATAAGAATGAGGGTTTTTTGACTAGGAGAAGGCTTGCAAAAGAAAGTGAGAAAGTAAATTTGAGTTTATTTTCAAAAGTAGAGCTCAAGAACTTTGATGATGCTAGAAAAGATGATTGTTGGATAAAGGCAATGGAAGAGGAATTGAATCAGATAGAAAAGAATTAGACATGGGAATTTCTTCCCGGACTAGTTGATGAGAGTGTTATTGGAACTAAGTGGGTGTTCAAGAACAAGGTGAATGAAGATGGTGAAGTTGTGTGGAACAAAGAAAAATTAGTATGTAAGGGATATTCACAAGTTGAAGGTATTGATTTTGAGGAGTTTTTTGCTTTGGTAGCTAGAATGGAGCCAATCAGGATGTTTCTTACCTTTTCTACTCACAATAATTTCAAAGTTTATTAGATGGAATTCAAATTATCCTTCTTGAATGATGATTTAGAGGAAGAGGTATATATTGAGCAACTAGATGGTTTCCAATTTTTAGAAGATCTAGATATGGTGTGCAAAATCAAGAAATCTTTGTATTGACTCAAGAAATCTCTTAGAGCTTGGTATGTTCTATTGGATAAGTACTTCATTTTGCAAGATTTCAAGAAAAGTACTATAGATAGTAATCTTTATATTAAGTTACATCAAGACTAGATTTTATAGTTGTTGTATATGTTCGTGACATCATCTTTGGTGGAGATGATGATATGTGTAAGAGGTTTGCAAAAGAGATACAAAAAGAGTTTGAGATGTCTATGATTGGTGAGGTGTCTTTCTTCCTTAGGCTTCAAAGTGTTCAACTAGATGATAGTATCTTTATATCTTATGCTAAGTATGTTAAAGAGATGTTGAAGAACTTTAACATGGAGGATTCCAAACCAGTAAGTACTCCTATGGTCACCAATTATCACTTAATCAAGAATAATGAGTCTCCTAAGGTTGATCAAACTCTTTATATAGTTATGATTGGAGGTTTGTTGTACTTGATAGCTTCTAGAATTGATACGATGCATGTATTATGTTTGGTTTCCAAATATCAAGTTAATCCTAAGCAATCTCATGAGAAAGTGTGAAAAGAATATTTAGATATTTGAAGGCAACTCTAGATTATGCTTTGTGGTATAAGAAGGATGATAATTTTTCTATGAGTGCTTATTTTGATGTTGATTGGGTAGGATGTGTGGATGATTAAAGAAGTACTAGTGGAAGTGAATTTTTATTAGGAGACAGATTGGTCTCTTGGTTTAATAAGAAGTGGGACTCAATGTCATTATCCACAACATAAGTTGAGCATATTACTGCAACATCTTGTTGCGCCCAAGTGCTTTGGATGAAGAAAATTTTGAAGGATATAAAGGTGGTGTATGCTAAACCCATTCCCATATTATGTGATAATACTAGTACAATAAATATTTCTCAAAATCGAGTGATGCATTCAAGGACCTAAAATATATTACTATTCAACATCACTTCCTAAGGGAAAAGGTTGCAGATCAAGAAGTCAAATTAGAGTATGTTCCCACTAAGGATCATATTGCATATATCTTCATGAAGGTTCTTTCAAAGGATACCTTTGAGTATCTCTACTGAAGTTAGGGGTTATTACCCCTCCATTTTCTAACTAGATGCATAGATGGTGCATCTATCTAGGAGAGAAATTCATGTCATATCCTTTTCTCTTGGATTTATGTGTGCTACCTCTCAAGGGGAGTAGGTATTTAGTTGTTTGTTAATAAGGGGGGCATGTATAGTCAGTCGAAAAAGAAGTGTTGTTGGTCAAAGGGGGAGAATGTTCTACTGATCTACAATGAAGATTATGTCCCTTTACAGTCCTTGATGTCAAAGGGGGAGAATGAATAGGTTTGTGTTGCCATCAATTCCAAAGGGGGAGATTGTTTCATATATGTTTGGAAATGTTTGCCATTGATGTCAACACTTTGTTTGGGAGACTATTGCACATATGTTGGATATTTTTTATATTTAGGTACACTTAGTTTGGGATATTAGTGATGTATAATGATGTGTCAATAGTGACGTTGTTGATATTCATGGTTGCATGTCATGCCTTGTTTGATGAAAATTAAAGTGGTATTGAGTATGGTTGCTATCAGTAGAAATGATATCATGATAATATATTAAGATGAGGATTGGATGATTTAAAATGAGGATTAGAAGTAATTTTGAGTCGGAGATATGTTCTTGATGGTCTCTAGTATGTTCTACTCTCTCTCTTTTCATTCCCGAGGAATTGTGTGTTGCTACAAGGATGTTTTGGTATCCACATGTTGATGAAAGTTTCTACTATAGGAAGTTGTTTTGAAGATTGTTTGGGAGAATGCTCTACATTCTTTCACCATTGATACTATGGTCTTGTGGTGTGGGATTCAATGTTTATGATTTTTGGATGTTGCACTCCTATCTTTTTAGGTCACCAATGTTACCAAGGAGGTTTCTTGTAATTGTAGAAGGTTGGCAGTTTTGTTGGTTGTCTGGACTAGTCTAGAAAATGCTCTGCATTTCTCCAAATTGATGTTTTTTCTCATGTGGCTTGGTGAACATGATCTTAGTGTTTATAAAGTGTCTCAATTCAAATTTCATGTGAAGTGTTCTGCAAGTTGGTCTAATAATGTTCTATCTCTTAGTTGTGTATTTTGTGCTTCTAGGATGAAGTGTTATATTATTGTTTGATTTACGGTGACTATTTGTAGCATGACATCATGAAAGAAGTATTTGGAAGTGTTGTTGTATGTTCATGGAACATATCTTTATGGTCCACACATCAATGGTTAATATTTTTGGTGCCACATATTGGTTGAGTTGGTTTTCTAGGTAATTTGTAGATGTCTAGCAACAAGACTTGTTCTCTTGCTTACACTATGCACTTGGGAGTCTGCACTAGCATTTGAGGTTGAGTTAAGATGGATTTAGGTCTTGACCTATCTTGCTGAGGACTGTATTGAGTAAATTAAGTTAAAATTAGGTTTTTGGCAATCTCATAATGTGTTGCATGTTTCATCTACACATTTCCATGTTGTCAACTTGGGTTGATGTGCGTCAGCATGTGTTAAATTGTTTGGGATCACATTAGAAGTTGTAATAAGTTATTTTTGGTCCTCTCTATCTCCTGGATAGGACCACATTATGCTTTTGTAGCTGACTTGTTGAGATTATTGTTTATCTTCTATTCTGGATGACCTAATTGATGTTTTGAGATTTTGTAGACGATATAAATGAAATAAAAAATCAATTTCAAGTTGAGTGAGAGTGTGGTGGTGTGCAAGTATTGAATGATGCAGTAAATTGTGGAAAATAAAGATCAAATGAGCTTTAACAACTAAGTCAATAGAATGTATTAAATTGGTCCATATGGGTATGTGCAAGATCATGATGGGCCAAAAAGTGGCAATATGATGGGTATGTGGTTGATGACTATTTTTTTACCCAAAATTGATGAAATGAAAAGGGTTTTTTAAGTAGATTCTCAGCTTTCCACCGATATAAATTATTATTTACGTTGAATTTAATAACTAATTATTATTCATTTTCTATTCAAATTACGACTAAAGTCTTGATTGACAAGCTAATTGAAAAACATCTATAACTTTCAAATGGTATCACATTTTTTGAATCCAAAACATGCATCACATTGTATGATTTGCATGCTATAGGATTAAGAAAAGAAAAAATGAATTTCATGAAGTTTTGGCCAAGTTAAGGTGGTCAGACATACGAGTTTTTATATTTTTTTAAAAGTTGTAATAAAAAATTCAGAATTAATTATTTACTTGGAAAAAAATTACAAAAGAATATGCATCACATTAGGGCATGAGTCCTCTACTTATATGTAAAATATTATAAAAAAATATTATCATTTTATTGTGGTTAGGGTGGTTAGACAAACACCTACTTCTTATTTTTTCCCTGAAATTTAAGTACCACTACATTGAAATTTCAAATTTTCACCAAATAGATTTTTGTTTTTAAACAAACCTAGTAGTTTAGAAACTACATTCAATTTGCTACAGATTCTATTCTTACATATTTTTGAAATAATATAGATAACTTATTCAAATTTTTATGTCAAGTTTCCTAACTCTGATTTTTTAAAAAAATTTGGCACTTAAGGGCCTATTTTTTCCATGATGATCTTGCACATACCCATATGTTGTAATTTAAATTTTCATGTATATTACTATAAGATAGTCCAGGCCTCTTTAGCAGGTCCTTGTAACTTGTATCTTGCACTGGGGTTATGTGCCTCAATACTACAAGTCCTTTGTATCTTTCCCTAATGTTGTGCACCTTAGCCTACAATTCCTTCAGGGAGCAGTGTGCTTCCTAAGGCAATGAGCCTTAAAAAAAAGTGTAATTTATGTAATCAGTCAGCTCCCTATATTGTGAGATTTCTCATTGTGGTTTTTCCCTTCTTGGGTTTTCCACATAAATCTAGTGTTATCATGTGCATGTGTGTCCATTGTGTTATCTTTCATTTTTTTTACTTGATTAAGTTTTACTAATTTTCTTGTAAGTTTGTGTATCCTGTTAAAATTTCATATTTGTATATTGTTGAAGGGTTTAAGATCTGAGGGGTTTAACCCCCCCCCCTTCTCAATATTCAGGTGTATTCAAAATTTTCATTAGAGAGTTCTCAACCACCACTAGCCTTTCTATGGATAGTTGAAAATCTCAAGAATATTTTTTGGGTTTTGCACTAGAGATCAAGAAACTTTTATTTGGATATATGATTGTTTCAATCCCTTTCCACCTAATCCATCCTCATGAATTATGGTTTTGTTGTACAATTGGAATTATCTCCTATTTAAATTTTCTTAGATTTGACATGAGTTGAGGCTAGAAATTCTATTTAGTATTTGAAAAGATGTAAATTTTTCTCCCTCCAAGTTTTTTAGCTAAGATTCACTTCTCTATATACCAAAACCATGATTTTCTCTAATGTTATTATGTAGATCTAGGTGAAAAATCATATGTTTGTTATTGAATTTGTACATCTACATAAGCTCGTTTATCATTTGAGTAGTGTCCCTTACATTATTTTGAGAGTTCCGACTCCTACCCCTTCCCGACCTCTTGCATATAGGTGTGGTCATAGTCAATCTATCAAAATAGATAAAGGATGCCAATCTCAAGGCCCTTAGGCTCAAGGCTATATGGATTGTGAATCCCATGTTGTTATCAACCTTCTCAATTACCTTCAACCTATTTCCATAGGTTTGATACTATTGGCTACTATATTTCAGCAAGCTTCCTTTCCTAGAGCTAGCTATTTATCTTTTTAGTGCTCAACAACCTAGAGGTGAAGACTAAGGGGAGGATTCTCTCACTATTTGGGAGCCTATTGATGAAGGTTCCATCCCTACCAATGTTGGGGATGAACTATATGACCATGATCCCCATCCTCTGGAAGTTGCTTTCACCACTTAGTAGTCTTGTATGTTTATTGGAAGTCAAGCTTGATGCATAGCTTGATGGCTTTCACCTGAAACAACGCAATTCAAGTTAGTCCAAACAACAATTTGTCTCACAAACTCTTACAAAGCCCTTTTCCAAACTAACTCTATCCTTTGACAAGTAGGTGTGCACACCTAGTTTGTTCAAATTTTCTCCTCAAAGAACCTTCCAACACTCAAGCCCTCGAAACCTTCAGAATACCATCAATGCCAACTAAAACATATTTCAAAACCACCATATGTTCCTTTTGAACAACTCACTCAAATTCATGTGACCACGTTTACCTAATAGACCAATTAGGTCTCTTTTCCAAAGAAATTTTTCTTAAATTTTGGAACCAGATTCAACAAACCATCTAGACATTATTAACAGGAAAGCAAAGGCCATATTCAATAGTTTTCAGAAGCATACACCTTCATTTGGTCACTATTCTAGCAAACCCTCATTTTCACTCTTTAAGGGTAGGGCTTATTAGAATTAATGGTTCCCAACCAAATACATACTTCTCACATCCTCTATCACTTCAATATGCCTGCTAAAACTCATGAAACCTTCTCAAGCCACTACACTCAACATTTCATCAAACTCTCTCTTTAAACCATCACTTTCATACCCAATTTCACTATTTTTCCTTAGGACAATCCTAGTTTCTCCCCAAAATTTCACATACAGAACAAACCCTACATACTACCATCCTAAAACTAGCATCTTATGCCCATTCCACTTAGACACAATGAATACAGTATGTGGAATGGGCTTTATTCCATGTTTAGAGCTTCAAAACCCTAAATTTGCACCTACATGCTGGTTATTGTAATTTGGTAATAAATCTCCTCAAATTAAATGAACCCCAATATGGATTCAAATGAGATTCAAAACTAGTCTACAATGATTTTCACAAATATTAGTTCAAAATGTTGCCATATAGTCATGTACCAAGTCTGCAATTTTAGAGATTATATGCAAAAATACATAACTACTAACAAAATAGGGAGCTTTATTGGAGATTCTTCAAAAAAATGTTTTCCAACCTCTTGTTTCGAGGTTCTACAACCTTTTAAACACAAAACCAAGCCATACCAATGGCTCAAACTACCTCTTCACATCTTAAGACCGTTAGACTTCCCAAGAGGTGCAACTTTTCAATTTTGCAACATTTTAGATTGACAACTTTTCTCAATTTTTTCAATTTTGCAACTTAAACTCCCCAAACCTCCTAATAACCACTACATAAACTCAATACCATATTTAATGATCCAATAGGACCTTATATAACATAATCCAAGACTTAACACCCTTAAACCCTTCAAAAATCCTTATTTACATATTTTTCATTTTTGAGAATCATTGACAACATTGCATCCCTTTACAAAAATAAAATCCTAAATGCATTCTAATGGTCCATTATAGACCTTATTGACACACCTCATGACCTTTATACCTATGACAACCTAAACTTGAAAAAATTCAAAAGAAATTAGATTGGTGCTCCTGCACCATATAACCGCCCATAAAACCTTTCCAAGTCTCTTGGAAATGGACCGTAGACTGCTCCATCTTGTCTCCTGCAACTCTTTGTTCTTCATTCACTCTTTTCCTTTTCCTCAAGGCCATATGTTGTTGTCTTGCATCATCATGTTTGTAACTAAACTACTTACTAGCTAACCTTGGCTTTTTTTTCATAGATTGCCCTGTCAAACTTCTCTTGACTCTTCCTTTGCTTATGACTATCCTTTTACCTGCTTCAAAACTTGCAAACACATCTTTCTCAATCTTGTGTCCATCTGCTTCTCCATTATCTCTAAATTTAGCCATGAAATTTTTACTTTGTTCTTGAATCACCTTGACTCGTTCTTGCATCATTGTGATCAAACTTTCTTTCTCAATAACCTCTGCCTTGATAGTCTTTTACACCACTGTATTATCAGTACTTGGCTGCCTCTTCATTTCCTTAGTAGCTATTGGAAAAAATACTGCCACAACCTCAATTCTTTCTTTCCCTTTGAACTCCTCAATCTTTACACCCTTGTCCTCTCCTAACTCAGACTTATTTACCTTTCCTTCACCTTCCTTTTTGCTCTTCATGATTGTGGTAGCCTGCAAATTCAATTTCCTCTCTTCTCCTAACCTTGAAGTGGCTATAGATGTCTTTTTTCCTTCTTGTCTATTTCCTACAAACTTCTAAACCTCTTTCTTTCCAAAAATAATAACCTTGGTTTCCTTGTTTTACTCATTTTCACCCTCCTACAATCGAGTTAGTATAAAAGAGATACCATCCTTCAAAATATGATATGTGTTAGCTCTCCCATCATAGATTGAGTGCCTATCAAATTTCCATGTTCTTCCAAGGAGTAAATGACAACAACTCATTGGTAAGATATCACAAAGCACTTTATCCCTATATTCACCATTTTTGAAATTCAACTAGTGTTTTCTCTTTAACAAGAATAGATTGATCATCACTCACCCATGAAGCTTGATATGGTATTTCAAGAGGGATCCTTTCTAACTATAACTTGTCAACCATTTCACAAGACACTATATTATCTATAGATCCTAAATCTATCACAATTTTGCACACCTTACCTTTGCACTTGCAAGTTGTCTTGAACAATTTCCTTCTTTGAGCCATCTCCTTCTCCTTGCATGCTTGAAACAAAGTTCTTCTCACCATCAAACTTTCTCCAACTTCAGGTGCAACATGTAGACTATTGGAATTAGAACTCTCACATTCATCTTCTTGGACAATTTGAGCTCTTCTTTCATTCTTCCTTTCTCCACCACTTGATGAAGCACCAAATTTTTTAGGGAATTTCCAAGAAGGATGTCCATACTCATTACAGTTGTAGCACCTTCCTAAGCATATATTTGCATTCCTTCCACCTCCAAATCTTCCTCTTGATCCCCTAAATCCACCTTTGAAATCTGCAACTAGTTCTTGTCCTTTTTGTGCATCACCTTGGTTTTCATTGGTTTTTCTAGAAGAAACCTCTACCCTTTGAAGTGTTTCCCCTACCTCTTGTTGACTTTTCTTGTCTCCTTTTAACGTTTTCTTCTGACCTTATAGCCATCTGATAACATTCTTCAATTTCCTTAGGATTATTCAAACTTATTTCATCTTGGATGTTAAATCTCAATCCACTAAGGTACTTGGCCACTTTGTCAACATCATCTACCATATGACCTGCCCTTATGCTTAGTTTATAAAACTCATTAGTATAGGTTTTCACATCCATTTCTTTTTGCTTTAAATCTTGAAGCTTTTTTGACATTTGGATAGCATAATAATTTGGCAAAAATTTACCCTTTAACTTGGCTACCATCCTATCCCATGAAACAATTTTAGACTTACCCCTTCTTCTCCTCTCTGCTTGTTCATAATCCCACCAAACTAATGCATTCCCCTTCAATTTAGTCTTGGCTATCCTCACTTTTTCCTCATTTGATACATCCTCACATTCAAACAAGTTGTCTAAAGAAAAAATCCAATCTAACAATGCTTCTTCATCTAAAGTACCATCATACATTGGTAATTCCGCTTTTACCTTATGCTTGTTACCTTTCACTTCTCTCAGTAGCTTGGCCCTTCTTTGGTCTTTAGGATCCAACTCTTCATCAACATCTTCATATTCTTCATCCTCTTCATCATCTTCAGTCTCACTTTCATCTCCCACAGTCATTCCTCTCTTTTGTCATGTCTCAAAATCCTCCAACCTTGCTAAGAATCTCTTTTGCAACTCTTGCAACTTTCTGATCTCACTTTTAGTTTTCTCTTCCATCTCTTGCATCTTTCTTACCACATTATCTCTTTTTGGAGGAATCTTGACACTTTGAATATTCGACTTCCTACTTTCTTCTCTTCAATCAACAACTTTCAATCTTCAAAATACCTATTCCCCATGCTCTAATACCAACTGATGCAAAGCTTGATGGATTTCACTTGAAACAACTCAATTCAAGTTAGTCCAAACAATATTTTGTCTCACAAACTCTTACAAAGCCCTTTTCCAAACTAACTCTATCCTTTGACAAGTAGGTCTGCAAACCCAGTTTGTCCAACTTTTCTCCTTAGAGAACCTTCAAACACTCAAGCCCTTGACACCTTTAGACACCCATCAAGGCCAACTAAAACATATTTTAAAACCACCATAGGTTCCTTTTGAACAACTCACTCAAATTCATGTGACCACGCTAACCTAGTAGACCAATTAGGTCTCTTTTCCAAAGAAAGTGTTCTTAAATCTTGCAACCAGACTAAAAAAATGACCCATAACTTATTAATAGGTAACCAAAGGCCCTATTCAATAGTTTTTAGAAACATACACCTTCATTTGGTCATTGTTCCAACAAACCCTCATTTTCACTCTTTAAAGGTAGGGATTATTGGAATTAATGGTTCCTAACCAGATACATACTTCTTATAGCCTCCAACACTCTTCAATATGCTTGATAAAACTCACAAAACCTTCACAAGCCACTACACTCAATATTTCATCAAACTCTCTCTTTAAACCATGACTTTTATACCCAATTTCACTATTTTTCCTCAAGACAATCCTAGTTTCTCCCCAAAATTTCACATACAAAACAAACCCTACATAATACAATCCTAAAAATAGAATCTTATTCCCATTCCACTTATACACAATGAGTATAGTATGTGGAATGGACTTTATTCCAAGTTTAGAGCTTCAAAACCCTAAATCTGCACCTACATGCCAATTACTGTAATTTGGCAATAAATCTCCTCAAATTAAATGAAAAACCACCAATATGGATTCAAATGAGAGTTAAAACTAGTCTACAATGATTTTCACAAATATCAATTCAAAATATTGTCTTACAGTCACGTATCGAGTCTACAATTTCAGAGATTATATGCAAAAATATAGAATTACTAACAAAACAGGGAGCTTTATTGGAGATTCTTCAAAACAATGTTTTCCAACCTCTTGTTTCAAGGTTAACCAACCTTTTAAACACAAAACAAATCCATCCCAACAGCTCAAACTGCCTCTTCATATCTCCAGACCATTAGACTTGCCAAGAGGTGCAACTTTTCAATTTTGCAACATTTTAGATTGACAACTTTTCTCAATTTTACCAATTTTGTAACTTAAACCCCCCAAAACCTCCTAATAACCACTACATAGACTCAATACCATATTTATTTATCCAATAGGACCTTATTTAACATAATACAACACTTAACACCCATAAACCCTTCAAAAACGCTTATTTACATATTTTGCATTTTTGAGCATCATTGACAACATTGCATCCCTTTACAAAAATAAACTCCTAAATGCATTATAATGGTCCATTATAGACCTTATTGACACACCTCATGACCTCAATCCCTATGAAAACCTAAACTTGAACAAATTCAAAAGAAATTAGATTGGTGCTCCTACACCAAAGCTTGATCCCATTCAAACTATTCTATCTATTATTTTAGATGATCAATATTTGACTCTATCCAACAAAGACCCTCAAAATGAAATATTTTACCACCTCCATTTTTTAAATGACAAAATATTTATAATTCTTAAAAAATAATTAAGATCTTATTCATTAAAAAGACCAATTTCTTATTTTTTGCAATTATTTCAAACATATCATTGATAACGATTAAAACTCCAAAATTATAAAAAAAACAAATTAACAAAACATTCATTGTATTAATTACAAGCAACGGTGTCATCTTAGGAATTTCCAAGTTGAAGAAAATTTAGCACCAGCAATCACAGTCACAATCACACTCTTTTCACATTTAGTTTGAATTTCTTTCTTTATAGAAATTTGTATGTTATTTAAGATTGCGTTCCTAGGGGAGAGGGGCCCATATTGGAGCACCCTAACTTCGTGTTTCTCAACATCCTACATGGAATTTCAAATCAATCACAATTTTGTATGGTAGTTTATTTGGCAACTCACTTGCTTAAAAAGTGAGACCGATAGTGGTGCACTCAGTCATGTTTTATTGGTACGCCGGTGTGGCATCACATGATTTGTTAGTTTGTGTACTTTATGGATAAACAATGTTTTGCAATTGGATATTAAGATGCTCCACTATGAGACCCACTGAGGACTACTTCTATCCCCACTATTAGAACCCACTCCACTATGAGTCCCTCTCCTCTATCTAACCATGATTAATTTTGTTTTCTTTCTTTCTTTCTTTCTTTCTTTCTTTCTTTCGATTTTAGCAATTAAAAATTAGTTGGAAGCCAATGACATCGCTAGTCTTAAATCAACTTCAAAGACAACAATAATTGTATCTTCAATACCTATTTATTCAACAGAGAATCTTCTAATGGCCGACAAAAATCTAAGATGTCCCACAATATTTTGGAATTTTACTCGGATTTTATCGATAAAAGAGAATATATAATACCATTCTATGTCAGTTGTTCACTTCAAAGTCATTGTCTAATTTCACAAACAAGAAAATTACTTACTTAGAATTGGTTATATTGGATTTTCCATTTGTCTATATCTTGATCTATATGCCATTTACTTTTAGAAATATTTAACTTGACTTGCACATTTTCAAAATATTACTCAATGTTATATGTAATGAATATTTTTCTTTTAATATATTTAAAAAATGTTAGATGCAGAAAGTTATAGCTCGAAGTTTAAGTAAATTCAAGTTTTGAATATTATAATTAAACAAAAAGATAATGGTGTTAAGTAGCAAGACTCGGAAGTAGGTCATGATTATCTTCTTTAGTCTATCATCTATTGTAGTACTATTATTGAAAATTCAATATTTTTCTTATTATTTACAATGAAACTATAAAGAATGGCGATAATGATTTGAATAGAAATGATAGTAGCATTGGTGATAAGAATGCACCACAACAACATTCACTTCTTTTTTTTGATACAACAAGGGTGTCCCCGCGACCCAACCCAACGGCCAACACAACGACATCAACTTTTATGACTTGATAACAATATGAATTTCTATTGTGTTGGTAGAATAGATGACTAATGATTACTAATTTTTTTTATAAGGTTGTTCTGATCTAGCACAGATATTTTATGTGATGACAAAACTCTCTAAAGCGACATAAATAATTTTTGTTTTGAATGGTTTACCTACTCTCTAGGTTCATAGAAATTCACTCCAATTTTTAAAACAAAATGGCACATTCTTCCACTCTTTAGAATTACAGTCATATCTCCTTAGATCAATTCCTTTTATGCAATTTCATTTAAACAATATGTAAGGTAACTATCTACACTTTTTGCTTCATTTTCTTCCTCAACAATGAGGCTTTGATACCATTGATAGGACAAAATAAAAATAACATATAACATAGTTGCATTATTATAAAACCAAAGGAATATTCTTATTCTCATTTAGGTAGAAATTAAAATTTCAACTATTCAAACTAAAAACTAAATGGGTTAACCTAATTAACCCATAACCATTAATAATTATAAAATTTGGATGAATGTTTGAGCACCAAGCATTTTGAGCAATTGCTTTAGATTGCATGTTGGGGGGAGCGGGTAGTTTATAGATGTTTCTCTGAATTTTCCATCGATGGGCCTTGGTTGCATTTAGTTTTGTTTTGAATTTCAAGTTAAACTTCCAGTCTAGTGGGATGAACACTCTCCCCTTGCTCAAATATTCTGAACTTATAAGAATGTATTTCAGCTATAAGATTAATATAAATGGTTTAGTCCTTTGACCTTTGGTCAAAAAAAAAATCAACTACCAGATAAAGGAAAACTATTTAAACTAAAAACTAAATGGGTTAACCTAATTATCCTATAAAGATTTTAATAATTATAAAATTTTATAGTGTCATAATCTTGTTAGTCAATATGTATTTGAGAGTGTTCTTATGATAGATTAATGTTAGTAATCATTGCTAGGCTATTACAATAAATTAAAAAAGTAATAATAAGCTACATTATTATTGAGTGAAGAAAACTATCATGTCAAAAGACCTCTTCCATTTGCTAATTCAATTCATGCTCAAACTAAATGGTGTTCATTAAATGTAATTTTTTTTAGACTTGTAAGGTCTAGATTCATTTGAAAGAATTTTGAGTGCATTTGAGAGAGCACAATGTTTTTATACACCATTTGTTATAAAAAATGTTCAAAAGTTCAAATCATTGTAGATGACTCTAATGTGATTTTTTTTTGAATTGTCTTAGAATAGTCAATAATTAGGAAAATAAAAAATAAAATAATAATAAATACAACATTAAGAGGTTTTCTATTACTCAATATTAATGGAATTGCTTCAAAAAACCTATGACCAATTATTAGTGTTAAACATGAAGGATATAATTACATTAAAATATATTTCAAAGGTTGAAAATACTCTTTATTTATATGTTTGATTAACCAAGTTGTATGTGTTGTTCAATATTGAGTAAAATAAATAGCAATGCAGATAGGTTGATTAAATACCTAGAGGTGATTTGAGATTTGTCTTTCAATATAAAATTGTTTGGAGTGATTAAATTTCTAGAGGTGAATTGAGATTCATCTTTTATAGTAAAACTATTTGGAACAAGTTGAAGGTTGATATTCTATAAGAATATTGTTAATTATATCAAACATATGTGTAGAAATTAGTTGGCATAATGAGGGGTTGTGACCAATAAAATTCAATGAACATAGGAATCTATAATTACTCCATTTACATTCAACTAGTTCATATAAAGGAGGAGACATTCAATCCATAAAATAATTATAACTAACTTACAATTACAAAGAAAGAGACAATTAGACACAACCTACACACTTAAAAAAAGGCACAACTTAAAATGCCTCTTTTTTACAATGTTTAGAACTCTTTCCATCAAAAACAAGAAACCACAACTTCATATCAGCATACACTTCAATTTGTCAACTTTCACTTATTCCTGAACTTCAGAAGATAAGATACAATTATGTATAAATGATGCTAATCAAGCAATATGCTCATGAATTTCAGCACCATGTCTTTCACTTCACAACTCTTTTGATTATCACTCCTTTGTCTACTCCTCTAAACTCTCTCTTTTGACATCTCTAATCACCACTCCATTTAGATCACATGCAACCTTCCATAATACCACTGTGTTGACGTCAATGACAACACATGCAACATAATTGGCTAATTAAATCATTAAAAAGATATATAATTATATGAGATGAGAGTAATGCATGATTTAGTTAAATAATTAAAAATTATTTAATTAAAGTGGACAAGGAATGATGTTTGATTAATTAAATAACTAAAAATTATTTAATTAATACTGATGAAAGGGTTGATGAGTGACGATGGCGTGAAATTATGAATTTAGAAGAATGTGTTAGACATTTTTAGGTTTCTACAATTATGGAGTGTGGAGATTCCACTTATTTCTCATGTAAGGCCCATAGAATCATTGACTCATGTATTTTGACCTATGGTACAACACTTCGTATTCTTCTATTTTGATAAGGTCTTTGTGATGCATTAATCATAATATATATTTTACTTATGATTGATACCTTGGATCCTTTGACTAGTGTCTCTTTGATATAATATGAGACCACTATCTTTGGTTTGAGACTAAATAGCCAATGGTACAACAAGGGGAATATGCCAGGCTCAATCCTTATTAAACTTAGTGTGGTTGTACCAAGTGTCTCTTTGATGCACTCTCCTCAACTTCTTTATTGCAAGGAAGTTAGACTCGAGTCATTCATCTTATTGAATGGTGCAACACTTTGTAGGTTTTAGTTCTACTATAGTCATAATTAAGCACCAAGATGACACTTGTCTTAAGTGCTTTGCCTTTTCCTTTATGTCCACTTGATGATGAATCGCATATCTCAACCAATAACACATGGGAAAAAATGATTAGTTCTACCATATTTATATTCTTGAACCACCAAGATGACACATAGAGACTCTTTAGAAAAATTGAACAATAGTGCAACAAAGATTAAACTATTTCAAAATGTTAACATGTGGCAACTCCTATTCTCAAAATTTATTGGTTGTGCATTGTAAAAATAAAATTCAACATGATAAGCTACTACTTGACTCATAATCTAAAAGAAATAGAGAGTGGGGGGTCTACAATATGACCATTGAATTTTCTTGAGTTGGAATTTGTAATCCATTAGATAAATTGTCTTTGCAACTATTAGTTTAATGGTTGCCAATGCCGAACTTTGTAATTCTATTAATTCAAGGCATGAATTGTTGATAGCTTGAATTTTACTTTCATTCAATGGTTCCATTTGTACACACTACACAAGGACAATGTTCAACAACAGTATCATTTAGAGTTAATTAACAATAATTTTGTTAATACACATTACATGAAGACAATGTTAAATAAGGATATAATGATGGGTCTATTTGTATACAAATTATAAAAACAATAATAAGATAAACATCTATCCAACCAAGACAAATTAAGTCAATAGAACATATGCTTTAAGTTGTAAATCAATCTATTCATATAACATGACATATAATTTATATAAAAAATATGAATACTCTATTCTAAAAAAAAATCCATTAAATATTCTTAATACATACCAAATTTTAGATTGTAATATTAAATGGAAAATACGACAAGGAAAATGTGCACACATCTATTTTAAAGAAGACATATTTAATATTTAATTAAATTTAAATACAATAAATTTTGCATACTTGACTTTACTATAACTTGTAAAAATGTCACATTATAAAATAATAAAAAAATAGATATGAAAGAAAAACATGCGGTTAAACAAAACTCTAAAACACTTATCATTTTATATATTTTGACATTAAAAATCCTTTTACATTGTCATATAAATTTATTTATTTCCATCATTAATCATGCCGCTTTTATGGATATATAAAACCATCCAATCATGCCAATTAAAAAAAATTATTCATGCATCTTAAATTTACGGATTTTATTTTATTTTTAAATAAACAAACAACCATGTTGATAATCTATTTTATGAAGTTGGCGAGATTTTAGGAAGAAAATTTCTTCCTAGACCCCACAACCTAATATATTTCCCTTTTATTAAGGTGGCTATTTCCATACAGCTCAGCAGGTAATAGGTTGTTGGCTGATGTGGTGCTCCACCTAGATTGCAGTAATCTTCCCTGCCACATCAGACTATCTACTCCATTTATCATATTTATTTTCTATCTTCTTCTTCCTTCTACTTCCCTCATCTAGACAACTCTATTTTGGCGCATATTCTAGAAACTTCCCTGTTGCTAAGTGAAGAACTTTGTTTTGAAAATATTAAATGCGGACTGTAGTACGCGTATGTTCTAGAATTTTCTCGGAAACTTCTCTAGACTTCTATAAAAGAGGCCGTTGTAATTACTTTGAGCAAGCAATAGAAAACCGTGCAGCAGCACGTGAAAGTTCTGTGTTTGAGTTTCTTAATGTGTGTTTAGTCTTCTGTCTTGTTTATCTATTTTTACTCCTCTCTGCATTCCAACACAGGTGGTAGCAACGACTACAAGCCTAGTGACGACAAACTAGCTTGCAGATTAAAGAGAGCATGGAAGGAGGTCTTGTGTGAATTGAAAAATCAAACCAGTGAGCTGAGCATGGGCGTAGAAAAAGAAATTCAAGTCCCAACCTTGGTGGAAGACTTTGCAGGGGCACTTAAACTTTATGACAATGGAGGCATCGTTCGCACGGACGAGCATCTCATTGTGAACGTCCCTTCCTCTCTACACAACCATCCTGTCAATAGTAGAGATGTTGTAATAGATGAGCAACTGGGTATTTGGGTGCGCTTCTTCCTTCCTCCCCCTAAGCCCACCTCCTCCAAGCTACCTGTTGCGCTTTTCTTCCATGGCGGCGGCTTCTGTTTCCTTTCACCTGCGTTTGTTGCTTCCCACTCCTTTTGCGAAAAATGGGCTGCAAGCTTAGGGGTACTGATTGTTTCAGTGAATTACAGATTGGCCCCGGAGAATCGCCTTCCTGCAGCCTACGACGACTCGATGGCTGTACTCCAATGGCTTTTCTCCACTGAGCGTGCGTCTGATCCGTGGCTCAATGCCTACGCGGATATTAGAAACGTGTTTCTGATTGGGGAGAGCTCGGGAGGGAATATAGCGCATCATCTCCTTATGCGCGCCCATGCTTGCGATTTCTTTGGTAATATCAGAGGAGTTATTCTGATTCAGCCTTTCTTTGGAGGGAAAGATCGTACTCTGTCGGAGAATGTGTGTCCAGGCGATGTTTTGGTGAATGTAGAGACCTGTGATACACTTTGGAGGTTGGCGTTGCCCTTTGAAGCCGATGGAAATAGAGATCACCCATTCAGCAATCCGGTCATGTACTTCCCTTCAAAGTTAAGCAGCGTAATTGGTGTTCCTCCGATGTTGATTGTGTTGGGAGGGAAAGATTGTTTGAGGGATAGAGGAGCGGAGTACTACGAAGCTATCAAAATCTCCGGCAAGTGTAAGCATATTGATTTGATGGTGTTTGATAAGGAAGAACATGGGTTTCATCTTTCTTTCAATGAAAAAGAGCCTGATAATCAGGACTCCAACAACGGGAGGCTAATGCGCGAGGCGGCTCTCTTTGTGTCTTCCAATAGCCTTTGAATTCGCTCTGTATTTTACAGTCGAATTTTATAAGTGTCATGTGAATTTTCCCTCCTTATTTCAGGCAACGTTGGTGAAGTCTGGACACTACAAAGCTTCATTTACTGGCTATGTTTGGATCTGCACTAGTTTTTATTTCTGTTGGAGAATTATTCTATTCTTCAGTATATTTTAACAGTTTTGTTTCAGAAGTGTCCGACATTAATAATTGTATGCATTTTAGAATATCATAAAATTTGATTAGATGGTCAAAGCTTGATAAACTAATCTTTTGTTAATGTTCAAAACTAAATGTCGTTTTATTCCAGTACGTTATCTTAAACTCGTGAGTTTTGTACTAAATGACAATGTTTATATCAAAATTGTGGACTCTCGTGGAAAGAAAACCATCTACATAAATGTTTATTATATACACTTTATGCAGATAGTTGAAACAAGAAAAAGTTTGATCATCGGCATCATTTATATACAGTTTTCATGCGACACCACTCCTCACTATCTTTGTACATCTTCTCGCTCTATAGATAGCTACACATGATATGGCTAGTTAGATCATACATATGTGATGTGCATAGAGCATCTAATTTAAGTTTTTATTTATTCTATTATAATTAATTCACTTCTATTTTCAAACATTTATATGCTTGCTTCTCTATTGGTAATAATGGATTGATTTGTGATATGATGTTTCATTGTTTTTAGGTGGTTACATGCTTCTGACTGCATTTACAACATCAACCTATTGAATGAATTTAGTATCAAATAGGTTTAAAAGGAACTTTTGTCTTAGAAAAATTTCAAACGAAAAATTTGTATTTTGACTCTATCTATTTATGTGAGAATAATTGTCCTATTTCACTAGATCTAAAGGTTAGGCTGGCCTAGGCTATTCACTCTACAAACAAATTCATATTTTGGAAGATGTAGAGGATCTCACGCATACCTTGGAAGATGTCAAGTGTTGTAGAGGAGGATATTGCTTGTGCCAATAAAGAGTCATGCATAAGAGATCACACATTGTTTTACTATTAAGAATGAAGTGTGAGGGGACGATAGTTAATGTTGTTGTACTAACTATATCCAATGAGATGATAATGTTCTTCTCTACTAATCGAGGAAATGTCTTCTTACTACCATCTCCTTATTACCGTAGGTATGCTGGGCCATAGAGATATGATGACAGCCTTATGGAATAAGTGTTAAACTTCATGAGAATAATCCATTTAATATTATAATTGGTATTTGATGGGTATTATTTACTTTGTAAGTTACTTTTTAGTTTTGTGATAATGAATTATATGTTACAAATAGTTATTGTTTAATTTTATTTTTTTTATATAGGTTTGACAAAGATATGAAGTAGTACATAGGAGTATAGATTGTGACAAACTAATATTATCAACAATTTATTTAGTAGTGAATCTTTATCAATTGATGAATAGATTGTGTAGTGTATAAAATTGTACTCCCTTTTTGGAGATGGTACAATTTCACACTTAATTTGGACCTATTTTAGTACCTTTGCATTCATAACCCTTTAATCATTATTAATAAGCCCCTAAGATCCTTTATTTTAGATCCCAAAGATTATTTCAGTTGAAATCCTAACAAAATCAACAAATGCATTCAATTTTCTAACGCCTTGACATTTTCTTACCTTTAAAAGCTAGGGTGGGACTCATATGCCACCTTAGGCATATGACTCCCCCTAGGTGAGACCCATATGCCACCTGGTGAATCATGATGGATTCTAGGTTGGGGAGATGTAACTAGCCATTGAACCAAGCCTAATGACTTGTTTTCTAAGTAATTCCATCCTCCATTATCACTCTACTTTCTACGTAAAAGAAGGTACATGCATTATTGTGGCTTATTAGGGTGATTAGAGATCTCCCAAAGTGAGTCATCATCTTTATGTTTCATTCATGCATCTTATTCTAGCACATTAGAATAGGGTTTCATTACATTTTAGATCTCTTAATCTTATATGCACTTAAGATTAGGAATTTCACACATATTTCTTTTCAAGGTTGATCCTTTCTATCAAGGTTTAATTACCAAAATAGGGGTTTGATGAAGGAAATCCCCCATAAGCAAATCAACACAACATTTTGTTTTGCAAGTTTTAAGTAGGTTTGAATCTAGAAGCAAAATTGTGACAATAGAAGAAGGAAGTGTAGAGATAGAAGAACAAATTCAGATATTGACTTTCTGAAAAAGAAGAACGAGACTAAATGGCCACTTGTGGCGTATGATTCTTCGTACAAGGATTTTTCTAATTTCAGAGGATTCAGGCTTATCACTGTAAAATTCTAGTTTCTTCTTGAACCATAGATTTTTGTGTAGGGTGCTATGACTCTCTTACTCAATTAGGGTTTTTCACCTAAAGGAGAGAGATAGACCCCAAAAATCTAGGTGGTTCACTCAAACTAATGCAAGTACAATGAAAATATGCCTAAATGCATTGACCTAAATGCAACAAATTGATAAAATGGACTGATTATTTATGCAAAACCTAAGAAACATGAAGTGTTTGAAAACACAATATGATATGCAAAAATAAACTAGAAACATAAAAAAATGGAAACATAACTTAATGAAGTTGAATGGAGTGCACCTAGAGGTAGAATGCTGATGTAAGAAGGTTCTGGAATGCTTCAGAAATTACTGTTGATGACCATTGAGACTCATTCGCCATATATGGTGAATTAGTCCTTCTTCTGGTGAATTCTATTGAAACAAGTTTCGGGGTGCCAGGAACTGAAAACCTCATAAAACGTTTTCTCCATCCTGGCAGTGGGACTAATTTGCCACATATGGAAAATTAGTCCACTTACAAAAATCTACAAATTCTGACGTCAACTCTTTGGGTCCAGATCTGTACTTGTTTGCTTGTCGGGTTGACGGATCCAAATATACAGAAAATGGGTTGAATGATGTCTCCAAGCTTGAATTAGTTCTTTGCTGACTTGAATAGCTTTGATGACTTGTTGACCACTTTACAACACCTATCTCTTTGACAAATCTGCCTACAAGACCTACAAACACACATGCAAAGAGGGGGAAAATAGTTAAGGGTTAGAGTATATGGGTTTTCCTTGGTCAAACCCCACTTTGGTAATAAAAACCTAGATAATAAAATGAAATAAGGAAGGAATGATGAAAAAATAACATGCAAGTTTCATGAACTCACCAAACCCTTGATGTTGAATTCTGAAAATATGTCAAGGGATTCTCCAAGATGCTTGATAATTGCTTGATTGAATGATGAAAAACGTTTGAATGCTATGATGCTTTTGATGAGTGAATGTTTGAATGAGTTGATGGGATGGTAAAATGAGAGAAAAACATATATTTACACACACTTATGCCCTAATTTCTTGAAAATACAACATCACAGGCTAACCTAAGGTCTTAATGAATAAAAACGTAAAAGAAATTGAATTTATTTTGAATTTTGTGCCAAGAGGGACTCATTTTCCACCCATGGTGAATGGGTCCCACTCAAGGAAAGCAAGTGGGTGTCGGGGATTAAGTTGCATTTAATGATATTTGTTGGGTTTATATTCAAAAATACACTTAATTAAGGCATGTAAGTGCATAAAGGGGCCAAATAAAGCATAAGAAAGGTGTAATTAATGGTGACAAGCCTAGAAAAGTGTGAAAGTTTGTTACAAGACTTTACAACACTTTAAAATAAGACTTGGTAAGGGATAAAAATGGAATATTTAGATGAATTATAATAAGAAGAGTTTAGAAAAGTGTAGAAATGTGTTACAACACTTCACAACACTTTTATAAGACATCATAAAGTCTTAATAATTTGAATATTCAAGACCTAATATGTGAATGTATAAGTCATATTACAACATTAAATCTAAGAAAAATAGGCCAAGAATCACAGGAAAAAGACCTAAATGACCATGAAAATATCCAAAGATACATTTTTCTATGGTACATTTAGCCCCTATTTTAGTGAGAGGATGAACTTGCTTCAAACTCACGCTAAAGTAGCCATGCATATTGAGAGGGATCCAAATGTGCTTATGCTAGCAAGATGAGATAACAATGATCAAGAGGGATGATCAAGCCCCCAGGATGAAGATCCCATGGAAAACTAAACATAAGAACAAAGGAACACACATATGGAAGAGAAAATGAAAAGGAAGATAAAAAGGAAAACTCAGATCAAGCTTTGATCATTTTCCCAACTAGTTATGGATTAGAGCTAGGTTGTTTGTATGAAAAATATAATGCATACTCACTTTGGGGTGATGGGACTCATGGTTTTCTGCCAGGTGAGAAGGCCCAAAAGGTGAGAAACATACGCTTGGTTGGTATGTACTCACAAACACACAGGTGGCTATGGGGAAATTCATGCCTTAGAATGGACTTCGGACCACTCAACCATATCAAAGTTATACCTCCTGATAAATTTAATAAAGTGCCATAAAGGAAAATGTCGGTTCAAGCTTCATGAAATAAGAAAAGCTTCATATGCTTAGAACTCATGAACAAGCAGGATGGCACCACAGGAATGCAAGGTGGCCATATGAATGCAAAATATAAAATGTAAAAATGTAAAATGAAAAAGATGTTCAAAGGAGTCTTGTTTATTTCATGTGAGGTCTTTAACTTAGGGAACATTGTGTCTAATGTCTCCAGGAGAGGACCAATCAAAGAATAAAATATTCACATCTTAGGGGATGCAGTGTGTCGCATTAGGCCACCAAGAGGAATGTAATATCCTAAGATAGATCAAACTTATGAAGGACATCACACCCAATGTCATCCACAAAGTGACAAACACATCATATGAAGTAGCAAGGCTACACTAAGAACCAAGAAAAAGGAAAAAATCAATATGAATAATGCCAATGTATGCCCCCACTTAAAATAGATTGCTACACACCATTCTATGAGAAATTACTTTAAAGTAGCGAAGGAAAAATGCAAGAAGATAGAAGACATGAGAGCCAACTTGAAAAGCCCCTATGCCAAGTCATATGATTTCAAGTAAGGTTGCGTCATGTGATAGAAACAAAAAAAGAAAAGGAGAGAGGTTTCCCCCAAGAAGGAAAACACAAAACACATAAGAGATCTATGGATTTAGGGTTAGTATGTTTGTTGTTGCAATGTTTTGTAAAGAGATTGAAACTATCATCATTCCCCGAATACGTAGAACTGGAAAAATGACACAAAGAGAGTGAAAACAAATAAAGGGAAACCTTTGGGTCAACATGGAAGAGACATAGGATGTCTCAACGCTTTGCATCATCCCAAAAATAAAAACACAAAACAAAAGCGAAAAGATAACAACAAAAGGTGAAAGGGAAAAAGGAAGACTTTTAGGTCAACATGAAGGAGATATTTAGGTCTCAATGCCTTACATCATCCCCAAAAGGAAAACACAAGAAAAGACAAAGTAAAAGGAAAAGGGACCTTTTGGGTCAACATGGAAGAGACATAGGGTATCTCAACGCTTTGCGTCATTCCCAAAAGGAAAACATAAAACAAAAGCGAAAGGCAAAAGAAATGTACAACATATAGAAGAATGAAGGTACAAATAGAAGAATTTGCACAAAGAGAGAAAATTAAACACACATTACAGGAGATCATAGTAGCACATGCAATCACACCAAAGAAAAGAAAAAGAAAAAGGAAAATGTAAAATGGCTAGTAAGGAAAACACACGTCAACCATCTAACAAGTAATCCGCCTCCCAATCATGTTCAGTGTAATGTGAGGGTGGTTGACTATCCAAAGGAAGAATTGCAAGTGTCGAACTAGGGGAAGCACCTAGTTCTTCACTTATTGTAGGGGATTTTTCATTTAAACTCATGGAAGAGGAAAATAAAGTATTTAGATCATTATGCACCTCTTCGTCTATTTTAGAAATCTCATCATCATCATCCATATTAATCACAACGGGAGGATGGATGGTAATTTCTAATGAAGGGTGTATCAGGAGTTGTGCCTGTTGTATTGGATCATTTTTTTGTGATTGAGGAGGAGGGTCATCAGGCAGTGCTTCTGTCAAAGGAACTTGTTGGTTTTCTTTGTTTTCTTTAGATTGTACTTAACGAGCAAGGAGATGATGTCGACACCTATGCTCCCTAGCACCTTGGTTTCTTTTAATTATATTTTGAAGTTGTTTAGGTGTAAGAGTGGATTGATCTACTATAGGCTCCTTTTCGTCCTGAGGGGGAGGAATGAAAGGAGTCAAAGGAGATGGGTCAATCACTTTCTATTTTTCTTTATAAACTTGTTTAATGCAAGGAGGCATGATGGGTTAGTTTCAGTAACTCTTGGGTGTTTAGACGATGAAGGTGAAGTGTTTATTGTTGGTTGCTCTTGACGTTGTAATGCTTGTTCAGGTTCTGATTCAGGTTGAAGCATTGTCTCATCTAGGATAGGAGTGTCAAAAGTGGACAGGGACATGTGGCAAAGAGACAACTCGACTATTCATTTGGCTTTGAACTTTTGATAGGTAATGAAAAAGAAGTCTGCAAGGGGTGATGGTTTCCATAGGTTCAAGCTAGAAGGATTCCAAAGAAAAATTACCTTTAGAAGACAATGGATTAAAGCCACTATGGTGTACAGTAAATATCTCATTGTCAAGTAGAAACTTCAAACACTTGTGAACGACAGAAGGGACAACTTTCATCAAGCAAAGCCAAGGATGACCTAGTTGCAAACAAAAATGATCCAACTATAGAATGATAGAGAATGTTACATCTAATGTTTTAGGTCATATCTATAATGGGAGTATGATCAACAGATCATAGGGCATGCAAAACCAGTATGTGTTTTAATCCATGTTGGTTTGTCATAATCATCTTGATAAAGATCATGTAATACTAAAAATTCCTCCATGATCACATTCACCCCACAAGCAAGATCTATTAATATCACATTGGTGGGATTATCATAGATGCGTCTGGCTATGTAAAGAGGACCAATGGGAAGTTTTTAAAGTATATCGTGAGAAAAAAAAGTAATACCAAGAGATTGGTTAATTGGGTCTTTACTAGGGATAATGCCTATCATACCAACCATTTCATCCATAGGGTTAACATGGGTAACATTTGGAGTAAGATCATGTTGTTCATCGACATTCATTACACCAATGTTTGAAGGTTCATTGGCTTTGAAAAATGAAACATTGTGTTTAGGCATGGGGTTGGTAAAAATTTGTAAATTCTGATTTGGGAGGGGTGACGAACTTATCACCTTGATCATTAACACCTGCAATGGATAGATGACCAGAATCAATGAGGTCTTGCACAAGGTGTTTGAGACGCTTGGATTGTTCTGTATCATGTCCATTTTGGTGATGAAAATGACAATAAGCATTTGGTTTAAAGGTGGGGGGTAAAGGCTTGGTAGGATCAAATGGTTTGACTGTAGGAAAAGTGATAATTTGTTGTTGTAGCAGTTGATTCATTGTGCTATGGAGAGTATTAGGTAAAGGGGTAAACTATCTCTTCAAGTCCCCATAGGTAAATGGCATTGTTGTTTTAACAGCTGCCACTTGGTTATTAACAAGTTGAGTGTATTGTGGAGGAGGGGGACTGAATTTTAAGAAGCATTTGTTTGGTTTTCTAAAGTTTTGTGAGTTTTTTTGGTTGCTTTGTTCAGACTTCTTAGCTTGACTAGAAGTGGATTTTGCATCACGACTAGTAACTGAGTTGTGATAGTCACAAAGGGTTGTGTATAAATGCATGAAAGAAGGAAATTTCATCATGGTCAATTTATCCTGAATGTGAGTTTGTAAGTTTTCAATAATTTTTTTTGGAGATGTGAATCAAGAACCTTGACATCTATTTGAGCATACAATGACTGATAGTGTGAAATGAAATCACTTACTTTTTCATCCACATTTTGTTTACACCTCATTAAATCAATGATTATCTTTTTGGTAGTCATATGGACTTGGAAATGACTTATAAAGGCATCAAAAAGTTCATTAAATGAATGAATTGAATGATTGGGTAAAGAGGAAAACCACTCCAAGGCAATATCCTTTAAAGTCCTAGGAAACAGTTTAGCTAACAGTTTATCGTCAAGGACAAAATCACTGCATAAGGTTGTAAAGGCATTGACATGATTAGTAGGGTCTCCTTTCCATCCGTACTTCTCAAACCTAGGCATGGAAATAATAGGTGGGTGGTGCATTTTGGCTTTGGTTTGTGGTAGATATTTGTTGTTGCATGGAAGAAATAGTGTGAAAGAGTTGTGTGATGAGGGGATCGGTATAACTTGTATGGGGTGGAAGAGAGAGTGGTGATGGAGTGTATGTAGTGTTAGGACAAGTAAAGGGGACACTAATAGGGGTGAAGGTAGTGGAAGATGGAACATTTGATGTCACAAAATAACTAGGAATGCTAGTTGGAATAGTGAAAGAAGGAGTCACATGACTAACCTATTGCATGGTTGTTGTAACTTGAGGGGTGTTATAGGTGGGTATGGCTGCTATGGTTGAAGGAGGAGGAATATGAGATCCTTCTTAGCTAACCATAGTGTGTGTTGGTTGAGATGTGCTAGAGGTGGAAGAAGCATGTTTTTTATATATCTCAACAATTTGTTTCATAACATCTAAGCCTTTATCACTTTCAAGCATTTGATGGATGTTTTCTATAGTAGGAATGGCAGTGGTTGAAATGTTTTCAAGACACAAGTTATGTTGGAGATGTGCTATGTCCTCATGAATGTTAACTACTTTGTCTTGTGGAAGGGAATTAATTTTTGTGTCAACATGCATTGTATGGGAAGGAAAAGGTGTACTAGTGGTAGTATCCATACCTAATGCACCATTTCAATACCAGGAGTAGGAGCTCTGGATAACCCAAGGTCCACAACAAATGTGCTATCACGGGAAGCCATGAGTTAGGAACTTTGTCTCACTAAAGTATTATCAATAGGGCACTAAACACTCATACAAATACCACAAAAGGTAGGGTGGATGCAAATGAAAACTAGGAACAATAAAATGTGAATAAAATAAATTTAGTAACCTGAAATAGGAATGCAATAATAGAAAACAAAAATGCAAAAAACACTGTGAAAATCACAAAAAATGTTGTGTAGAAAGTGCAATTGGACTGATTCACCCAGGGTGGCTAATGAGTCCAGTGGAAAAATTTTTTATGATTTTTTAGAAAATTTTAAAATATTTTTTATGATTTTCTGATGCAAAACTAGGATGTAGATGTAGAATTTTAGTATTTTTAATGTTTTGAAGTGAAAAAATGAAATCTATATGAGATATTCACTAATACAATTTTGAAAACCTTAGGATACAAAACAATGCAAAAGCTAATGCAAGGATTCCTAGGATGTAAATGCAAATGTAAATTAGAAAGAAAATGTTCAGAATGCAGGTTCACCAAAATGAACCATATATTTTTGTAGGTAGCTATGACTCTCTTACTCAATTAAGGTTTTTCACCTAAAGGATAGAGATAGACTCCAAAAATCTAGGTGGTTCACTCAAATTAATGCAAGTACAATGAAAATATGCCTAAATGCAATGACATAAATGCAAAAAATTGATAAAATGGATTGATTATTTATGTAAACCCTAAGAAATATTAAGTGTTTGAAAACACAATGTGATATGAAAAAAAGAACTAGAAACATAATCAAATGGAAGCAAAACTTAATGAAGTTGAATGGAGTGCACCTAGAGGTAGAATACTGATCCAGGAAGGTTTTTGAATGCTTCATAAATTACTATTGATGACCATTGGGACTCATTCGCCATAGATGGTGAATTAGTCGTGAATTAGTCCTACTTTTGGTGAATTTTGCTAAAACAGGTTTCAGGTTGTCGGGAATTGAAAACCTCATAAAACACTTTCTCCAACCTGGTAGTGGGATGGATTCACCACATATGGAAAATTAGTCAACCTACAAAAATCTACAAATTTTGAAGTCAACTTTGTGGATCCGGATTTGTACTTGTCTACTTGTCGGGTTGATGGATCCAAATCTACAAAAAAATGGGTTGAATGATGTCTCTAAGCTTGAATTATGTCTTTGTTGACTTTAAAAGCTTTGATGACTTGTTGACAAATTTTCAACGCCTATCTCTTTGACAAATCTTCCTACAAGACCTACAAACACACATGCAAAGAGGGGAAAAATGGTTAAGGGTTAGAGTATAGGGATTTCGCTTGGTGAAACCCCACTTTGGTAATCAAACCCTAGATAATAAAATGAAATAAGGAATGATGAACAAATAACATGCAAGTGTCATGAACTCACCAAACCCTTGATGTTGAAGTTTGAAGATATGTCAATGGTTGCTCCAAGATGCTTGATAATTGCTTGATTGAATGATGAAATTTTTTTGAATTCTGTGATGCTTTTGATGAGTGAATGTTTGAATGAGTTGATGGGATGGTAAAATGAGAGAAAAACATATATTTATACACACTTATGCCCTAATTTCTTGAAAATACGTCACAGGCTGACCTAAGGTATTAATGAATAAAACCCTAAAAGAAATTAAATTTATTTTGAATTTTGTGTGAAGAGGGACTCATTCTCCACCCATGGCGAATGGGTCCCACCAAGGCAAGCAAGTGGGTGTTGGGGATTAAGTTGCATTTAATGATATTTGTTGGGTTTATATTCAAAAATACACTTAATTAAGGCCTATAAGTGCATAAAGGGGCCAAAGAAAGAATAAGAAAGGTGTAATTAGTGGTGACAAGCCTAGAAAAGTGTGAAAGTTTGTTACAAGACTTTACAACACTTTAAAATAAGACTTGGTAAGGATAAAAAGGGAATATTTAGATGAATTATAATAAAAAGAGTCTAGAAAAGTGTAGAAATATGTTAGAACAATTCACAACATCTTTACAAGACATTGTAATGTCTTAATAATTTGAATATTTAAGACCTAATGTGAATGTATAAGTCACATTACAACATTAAATCTAAGCAAAATAGGCCAAGCATCACAGGAAAAAGACCTAAATGACAATGGAAATATCCAAAGATCCATTTTTCTACAATACACTTCCCCAAAATTCTAAACTAGGACTAAATCGCCTAGCTTGGTGTATGAGTCACAGTGTGCTTCAAGAGTCATAATTTTGGGATTTTAGAGCTTATTTCAAACATCGTCAGCTTCCTAGGTGCACTTTTGTTCATTGTCAATCCATTATTCTAATTTTGTGCTTTATAATCTAGGTTACATAGTTACATTTGCATTTCATTTACATCTCTTTCTTTCTAAGCCTTTGCTTAGTTTAGAACCCCCTTTTTGTCTTTAATCACACCCTAGGAGACCTTATAGAAGATCTCTTCTCTCGCTTGTACCATTGTATTGAGATCTCTAGGGTTTCCTTGAATGAAATAAAAGAAAATAGGGCCCCCTTTTGTGTGTTCCATCTCTTAATAGGTGGAGCAAACCCCTTATTTTCTTTGTTTCAGATTGTATCAACTAGTTCAATTTTGGAAAATATAAGGAAACTAATGGAATCTTAATCACCTATATTTTATTTTTTATTATTGATATGAATGTTAAATTACCTCTATTCTATTTAGGAGGCATTTAGAAGTAATATTTTCTCTACTAAAAACTATGCATTTGTAATAGGGAAATGCATTGAATTTCGAAGGCATGTTTTAATTAGCTGACATATTCACTAATACCATTAATATTTCATCATGTATGAGGACCGATATTGTCAATACCATTATAATTCCATGCTAATTGTAGGTCCATAATCTCCTTAAAAGTGATAACTTACATTTATGATCATTTGCATTGACTATTTTACTATTAGGAAAGGTGTCTCAATCTTTCTCATAATGTCAAATATATAATGAGTGCAATTTTAGATGAAAAACTTTATTTTTGAGAAAACTAAAAATTTGGGATTTATAGATGAAAAATAACAAGCTTTAACATGTTACTAGATAAAAATTTATGACCTTAAAAAATTAGGCCTCCTACATTGGAAAGGGAAAAATATTTAAGACAATATTTTTTTTAAGAGGTAGTTACATTTGAGCAATTTATGATGCATGCTAGAAAATACATTGTAATGTATCATTGAGTGGAGATAATAACCCAAAAATGGAATGCCCAAGTTGGTGAGTGGATAATGATGCACCTATGATAGTGCAAAAAATGCAATTTTTAGCTTATGAACTCATCTTGGAATTTGGATGTAATTTTTTAAACTAAGTATTTGGGTGAGATATTTTTGATGGGTTTAGCTCATAGTTTAGGAATTGCCATTTTATGGTGTCATGCATTACTTTTTCTATTTATTTGGTTCTTGAGATGGAAGTTTGAGTAGTAAGTTTGTATGTATTGTTGTGTGATCAAAATTAGTCTAGATTTCTAGTTGTTGATACTCCCAAAAAATATTTATCTATAATATATATTAATAATTAGATTATTATATAATACATTGGAATAATTTGAAGTGTGGGTTTTTTCTCCTGAAATGGTTTTTCCCACATACATTTATGTTGTAGTATAATTTGTTTATAAATGTATTATGTGTTTCCCCTTTCTTTATTTGTAAAGATCTAAAATTTACACATTACTCTTTAAGATTTTCCTAGAAATTGTTTCTACATAACTTTATTACTTTCATTTATAATAACATGGGATTTGCCATATTTTTACCCCTCTATTTTAAATTTTATCAAATTTGGATACATTTGAATTGATATAAATAAAATTAAAACTTTGAATTAATATTTTTCACATATTTTTCTACTAAATTTATATTGGATTTATTCTTTAATATTTATGTATCCTTTGTCTAGAATTATATTTTGGAATCCTTTCTTTGGTTTCTTGTATACCTAGTTCCTACATTTTATCTATAATTATATCTATAGTGATTCACAAACAATTATAAACATTAGCATGTTTGGGTAAGTGAATGGAAATGAAGGACAAATTATTGGTTGGCCTTAAGATTTTCATTAATATGCATTTTCATTATGAAAGTATAACACATGTTTTTTTAATGCATATATGTTCTTAATGCTTTAATTTTTTTTTTCTTATGATTTCATCCATTTAGGATTGGATTTATATGACAGAGTTGGAAATCCCTTGTGGATCCTAAGTTTATGTTTTTAACATAAAATAGCTTCAATTTGAATTTTGACCTCATTATTTTTATATGTTTTGCAATATAATTTTTTAGAAATATGATCAAATTGAAAAGCTACTTAAATTTTTATCCATATAATTCTTTTATATTTTGAGTAAGCTAAGGTATATATTTATTTTCTTTGAAAAGTGTCTTCATATTCCTCCAATATACATGTTTTTTTTTAATATAATTGTTGACCTATGTAGCCTCACACATTATTGTCACTTAAAATTCCATACTAGGTTAATAACTTGGTTTAAAGTGTTATGATGTATCTATTTTGTGGCTTAATAAAGAAAAATTATTTAGTCCCTTTTTAATAGGCCTATCAAGGAGAAATTTTACCAAGAAAATAGTACTCTACACTATTGTCTTTCCCATTTGCTTCAAAATTTTAAAATTGGAATATCAACCTTGTTATATTGCACAATGCATCTTGTTAGAATCACCCTCCAAAAGTTACTTGGGATGAATATATAAATAACCCTCTTTCTCTCATTTTATACACATTGACATACAAATATATCTATTAATAAGCTCTCTATTATTCTCTACAATCTCGAAGCTCTATACTTGTGAAACATTATTATTGTATGTACAGTAACCCTTTCAAGTGTTTAAGGACGCTTATTCCTTCTTCATCAAATCTTTGTGATGACTTGTGATATATGACATCACTCCAACAAGGCTTTCACTTTTTTTTCATTATATTTCATTTATTGTAATATTTATCACTTTTTTTTTACTCTACTCCCCCAAGAGAACATACTCTTTATCATCATCATCATCATCATCATCATCATCATTGTTTTTGTGGACGTAGGAACACCAAAACAAGGTTCAATTAAGGAAAACTATTATACAACACAATCATTTCCCCTTTCATTTTGTAGGTCCCAAATTGTTGTTATAGAAGGAAACTATGACATATCAAACATTTAGAACATATAAGGTCTCTCATATAGGAAAAATAGTTTCAATTTTTTCTCAGATGCTACAGTGGTGCTCTAGTGTCCTAAAAACAAATTCCCAATATTTTATGGTAAGTTCCTCTCTTCATTGCCATCCTAGATCTACTTTCAATTTATGCAAACTTTCTCTAAAACTCTCATATTATTGCTTAGATGTTAGTGTAGTGCTCTAGTTTCGACAACATTTAGTCCAATTTTTGGTGCTAAGTTCCTCTCTCTATTACCTTTTTCAAATATTCTCTCTATTTCTATACATTTATTCTATAACACCTATATATTATTAATTTCATTAATTTGATCAGTTTTTAACCTAGATCTAGTCATTCTTGAATCAACCTTCATAATTACAAAGGAAAAATGTCCCACCAAACATCATAGCTCTTCCTTGAGGATAGAAGCCAAGTCTTGAGCCTTTAGTGACTCGAATTCTAAATTTTGAATTTGAGAATGACTAATCTATATCAATATATTATTAGTCTAGGATATCTTTTCCCATATGATATTTTGGTGAACCTAGCGTGCTTGCAATATTCTTTACATTTTTTGTTAATGTTTGATTACTCAAGATTAATCAATTAAAAATTTCTATTGCATATGTTATAAATATTATATGCTAGTCTAGAAGGAAACATAATTTAAACATTGTCCTTTTAGATTAGAAAATGAAAGAAAAAGAGTGAAATATTTTCTTCTGACATATCATCAACATATTTATCTTGTCATCACATTTTCATTTCCAATTTCTTTCTGGAGATTTTCTCTTCTTTTTCTAAATCATTGATAGATGTTTCTTTCCATACCCTTCGTGGTGCTTCTTTAAGTGATGATGAGGAAAATGCTTGTCCCTCTCCCAATATTTTTTACTCATGAGGATATTTTGACACAAGAGGATCTAGTAATTGATGCAAGTTTCTTAACATCACATTCCTTTCTCTTCATTCAAATTCACTTCCTTTTGGAAATGTGGCATTCATATAAGAAGATTCCAAATTCACATTGAATCTCTCAAGAATAGATGTTAATCAAAAACTGCTCATTACAATTTATATTTCCAATTCACATAAAGAACCTATAAAACCTAAAAATTTTGTCCACATTTGTTCTAACATGAAAAATGTATCACAACAACCTCATTATCATTTGGTCTCTCACACATACAACACTCATAACAATAATTACAGTAAACATGCACCAATTGTTCCAACTTCTCTTTCTCCCCCCTTCCCCTCATATTTCTCAATATGCTAGTAGAGAATATGATCTTTTCAAGTAACTCCACACTACTATGACTAAGATCTCTCTTTGGGAATTAATACAAACCTCACCTGCATACCACAATATCCTCTACAAAAGGTAGTCATCCCACTTTTTGTTAGACCAAATGAGGTAGAAACCTTATTTGATTGTACATATATGCAACACATCTAGATATTACCTTTTCACAACATGAACTACCTTCTCTTAAAATTTAAAAACAATGTGATCCTATCATGATTTTATCCATTATTAATGCGTAAATGCAAACAGATGGTTCCAAAAAAGGGGGCTTAAGTGGCCACTTTTTTTCTTCTGAAATCAGGAAATACTGACCTTGAAAGTGAAATTGAGGATAGTTGCACACAAAAATTTTAGATGGAACAAAAACAAGGATCGAAGTGCTCTAAGTCTAATTTCTAAACTACTAATTTATTTTGAAAATGGTTGAGATTAATGGGTCCAAAAGAGGGACGGACACAAATCGGTGCTATTTTTTTTCAGAAAAACATAACATAGCAACTCTTGTACGTCCCTAGCATGATGAACTTTATTTTAGTATTTTTAAAATTGTTATAGTGAGAAGTTAGCTAATAGTATGTAGTTGATGCACAATTTTTTTGATAATTTTTTAATGAATATTTGATTATTTACTAATTTTCTAAGTAGACACTTCCTGAAAAATAGAATTTTGGCCGTGCTACCCCTACAAATTTTAGAAACTAATTGAATTTAAAATAAAATAAAAAATGTAGAATGGAGTCTTGTTTCTAAAAATGTAATTTATTTGAAATTTTGATGAATGGTTAATTTATAACGAAAAACACCAAACATTGCTTTTTGCCAAAAAAGTGACACACAAACAAATTAAATTATGGATGAAAGGCTTAACATTGTCAAAAAGTGAAAAAAATTACATCATTGGATAGCTAAGAGAGAACCTAACATTACCCATGTGTTTGATTTGTTTGATATTGAACCACAGGCAATCCTGACGGTGAGCATGAACCCAATCATGTGAAATATTGTAGAATTTGCAAAAACACGTCTCTAGTAGTTGGGAATGCCCTCCAAGCCTTTGTGTTGGTATTCCAAGGAAAATACCAATCCCAAGGCTTGGGGATTCACAAAGCAAGATATAACACATGTACGTTATAACACGCTCGCGTTATATCTTAGTTTTGACATGGTTTTTTGTGTTTGTGGGGAACATGTCTAGCAAGACATAATGTGAGTGTAGTATAACACACTCGCATTATGTCTTGCTTTATGTTAAACACTACTCTATTGAATGTATGTTTATATATTTGTATGCTTGTATGTACATGTATGCTTGTATGTCATGTATGTATGTATGTATGCCTGTACATATCAATGCATGAATATTGTATGTATTACTATATTTATTTAAGATTGTATGCACATGTACATGTGTGCTTGTATGTATGTAGGATTGTATGCACATATGTATTATGCTTGTATGTATGTAAGTATGTATGTATTTATGTATGTCTTTAGAGGGAGGGAGAATTTTAAGAGAGAGAGAGAGGGTTGTCTAGGTACTAGGGTGGGAGGGAGAGAGAGAGAGAGATAGAGGGAGTGGGAGACAAGGGGTTGGAGTGAGAGGGACTTATCTAGGTAGGGTGGGAGGGATAGAGGCAGGGAGAGAGAGAGAGAGGGGGGTGGGAGAGAGAGAATTGAGATAGAGGGAGAGAGAGAGGGGGGAGGGAGAGATATGGAGAGTAAGAGAGTTATGTAGGTGGGGTGCCAAAGGTAGAGACTTGAGAGTGTGAGGGGGGTGAGAGGGAGAGACTTGAGAGATAGGTACTGAGAGGGAGTGGGAGAGATAGGGAATGTGAGTGAGAGACCTAAGAGAGGGAGAGAAAGAGCAGGGTGGAGTGAGAGGGACTTATCTAGGTAGGTTGGGAGGGATAGATAAAGAGGGGAGAGAGATAGAGGGAGAGAGAGAGACTTACCTAGGTATGTTTCCAAAGGGAAAGACTTGAGAGAGAGAGAGGGGGTGGGAGGGAGAGACCTGAGAGAAAGGGAGAGAGAGTGGGAGAGTGGGAGTGGGAGGGAGATAGAGAGAGATAGATAGAGGGAGCAAGAGAGGTTGTTAGGGATTGATTGAGTGAGAGCTACATAGAAAGAGGGAGAGGGTAGATAGAGACAATTAGAGAGGGTAGGAGAGAGGGAGGGAGGGAGATATGAGATGTATAGATAGAGAGAAAGCGATAGGGGTTGAGGGTAAATGATTGAGGGATTAGGGTGGAGGATCTATAGGGTTGATGGTTTCTAGGGTATTAGGGTTTAATGGTTGAGGGTTGAATGAATAGGTTCGATGGTAGAGGGTAATGGGTTGAGGGTATAGGGTAGAAGGTTTAAGGGCTTAGGTTTAAAGTGCTTAGGGTTAACGGTTTAGGGTTGAGGGTAGAGGGTTTAGGGTATAGGTTTGATGGTATATGGTTGAAGGATTATGTTGATAGTCCAATGTAAATGGTAGAGGGTATAGGGGTTGAGGGTTTAGGGTTTAAGGATTGAGGGTTGAGGGATTAATGGTTGAGGTTAAAAATTAAGGTTTGAGGGTTTAATGTATAGGGTAGAGGGTTTAGGGTTGAGGGTTGAGGGTTTAAGGTTGAGGGTAGAGGATTGAGGGTATAGGGTATAGAATTAGAATTAGGGTTGAGGGTCCAATGTATAGGGTAGATGGTATAGGGGTTGAGGGATTAGGGTTTAAGGGTTGAGGGTTGAGGGTAGAGGGTTGAGGGTTTAAGGGTTGAAGGATTAAGGGTTGAGGTTTTAGGGATTAGGTTAGAGAGTTTTATTGGATTTAAGGGTTTAATGGTTGATGGATTAGGGTTTAGGGTAGAGGGTATTAGGTAGAGGGTAGAGGGTAGAGGTAGAGGGGAGTTTTAAGGGTTTAGGGAGTTGAGGGTTGAGGGTTTAGGGTTTAGGGTTGAGTTTTTAAAGGTTTAGGGGTTTAGGGTTGAGGGTTGAGGGATTAGGGTAGAGAGGGAGGGATGGATGTATAGAGAGATGGAGGAGAAGTGAGATAGAGAGAAGGAGAGAAGAGGGGGAAGGGGCATAGATATATGAGGGTTGAGGATCTAATGTATAGGGTAGAGGGTTGAGAATAGAGGGCATAGGGTTGACAACCTATAGGGTTGAGGGATGAGGGTATTGGGTTGAGGGTATAGGGTTGAGGAATTAGGGTTGAGGGTACATATGGTTGAAGGATTGGGGTTGAGAGTCCAATGTATTGAGTAGAGGGTATCAGGGTTGAGGGTTTAGGGTTTGAGGGTTTACAATTGAGGGATTAAGGGTTGAGGGTTGAGATTTGAGGGTAGAGGGTTTAATGTATAGGGTGGAGGGTTGAGGGTTTAAGGTTGAGGGTAGAGGATTGAGGGTATAGGGTTAGGAGATTAGGGTTGAGGGTCCAATGTATAGGGTGAAGAAGTTGAGAAAGCCAACTTCACAGAACCCAAAAATCACCTGCATGCAAATAACCTATCACAAAAAAGAGCTACAAAGAAAAAAGGAAAAGGTGCTCTGAAAGCCTCAAGATAAAATGCATTAATAGAGAATGGAGAAATATAAAATGAGATCAATCCTTATAAAAGGAGATCGAGAAACCCTAAAGAAAACCCTAAAGGGAGCATTTAATAATTAGAATAATTATTAAATGCCTACAAAATACATTCTAAGTTTATCTTAAGTGAAATAATAAAAGGTGACTTAATTAAATAAATAAGTAATAAACCTTTTACTCTAACACCCCCCCTTAAGATGAACTTAGGGAGTAGCTACAAACTATGTGCATGAAAGAAGTGCAATTACAAGCTAGAAAGAAAACTTGGATCCCAACAACTAGGCCTGATGAGGTACCCAATCACAACAAAATCTCTATAAAGTGGACTAAAGGAGAAAACCAAGTGGGAAAAAAATCCTCTCCAAAAAGAGATGAAAAGCACGCTAGACAAAAAAAAAGGAAGGAAGGAAGGCCTCATAGAGACCCCCCAAGGACAACTTCCTTCACCCCAAGCATGGAGTACAACTAAAGATAGCATGGTGATGCCAAAGGTTTAGTGAAGATGTCTGCAACCTAATCCTTTGTAGGAATGTACTCCAAGATGAGAGAACCATCCTAAACCAACTGCCTAATGAAGTGCATGTGGATCTCAATGTGCTTAGTCTACTGATGCTCCACTGGATTGTGGGAAATGTGAATGGAACTCTGATTGTCACACGAACTAATAGTGGGACTATCAGGAGGAAACCCAAACTCTATCATCAACTGCCAAAGCCATAGAATCTCCTAACTAGCTAACAGTGCTACTTGGTACTCAACCTATATAGATGGTAATGCAATAGAAGACTACTTCTTGCAAGACCATGTGATAGGACTAGAACCAAGGAACAAAACAAATCCAAAATTAGACTTTCGATCATTGACATCACCAACCCAATCTGAGTTGGTGAAGCCAACAATGTGAGGGTATCCTAAAGTGTAGTGAATGCCATAATGAGTGGTGCCTTTAATTTACCTCAAGATACATTTGGCTACTTTCCAATGGTTCTCATGTGGATCATGTGAGAACCAGGAGACAAGGCCAACCACAAAGGAAAGATTAGGACATGAATGTGTTAGGTACAACAAACTGCCAACCAACTGCCTATATAATGTTGAATCTACTAGAGGAGTAGAGAAAGTGGAGGACAAGACAACACCTAACTAAAATGTTGTCGGGCTAGGCTTGCAATCAAGCATTCCAAATCACTGGAGCATATGAAGAGCATACTTTTACTGAAATATGGAAATCCCATTCGAAGAATAAATAGCCTGAAGACCAAAAAAATAGTGCAGAAGACCGAGATCAGTCATCTCAAACTGCTCCATCAAAGCTCTTTGAACACTCTGAATCATGGAGGATGAGCTACCTATAATAATGAGATCATCAATATATAGCACAAGAATCAAAATATCACCCTCCTAATGTTGAATGTACACTGTGGGATCGAAATGACAGCGTGTGAAGTGAGAGGAGAGAAAAAAAGAGTCCATCTTCTCATACCAAGCCTGAGGGGCTTGTTTGAGACCATATAATGAATGTCGAAGTCAGAAAATCAAGAAAGAATCCTGCACAAAACCTTGAGGCTGCTCCATATAGATCTCCTCATGTAGGTCTCCATGTAAGAAAGCACTCTTCACATCCATCTGAAACACTATCTATCCTTGTGAAGCTACAAGTGAAAGTATAAGGAAAATAGAGTTCATCTTGGCAACAGGAGCAAAGGTCTCAAAGTAATCAATACCCTCCACCTAAGAAAACCCCTTCGCAACAAGACGTGCCTTATACTTATCAATTTAACCATCTACAACATACTTGGTATAATACACCCACTTGCACCTAACCAACTTTCTTCCCTTAGGAAGAGGACAAAGATCCCAAGTATGATTCTTCATCAAAGAAGAATGCTCCTCATCCATGGCCCTATCGCACTCAAGGAGACCTATCGCCTCTGAAAACTTTTGAGGATCATTTGAAATGGCATGACTCAAAAGGCTAGTACCAGATGTTTGAGCATGAGTATGACAAGAATCTGAAGGATCACCTGCCAAAGATCTATCCGCTTCAACAGTAACATGAGCCCACTTGGGAAAATGCTGAGTACGTGGTGGTGGTGGAGATGGTGGGTCATCATCTACATCATCCTCAAGAGATAAGTAATCCTCAAGAGATGAAGAGGAAGGAGTAGGCAGTGAGGGAGAAGCTGGTGATGGAGAATCCATTAGAAGAAAATGCTCATCAAACTAGACATCTCGCCGAAACAAGACCTCTCTAGAATCAAGATCAAACAACCTGTACACCTTAACATCCTCACGGTATCCAAAAAATATGAGTGGTTGGCTCTTGCTCTCCATGGATTTCCACTTAGAATCAGGAATAAATTCCCAAGCCTCACTACCAAAAACTTAGAATGTAGAAACATCAGGCTTGACATGAGTCCAAGCCTCCTTAGGAGTCATATGTCACAATTCCTTATGAGGCATCCGATTCTGAATATAATTGGCACAATTGACTGCCTCAGTCCAAAATGAATAACTCATAGCTCGAGAATGTATCATGCAATTGGCCATCTCCCATAAGGTTCTATTCTTTCTCTTAGTGACACCATTCTATTGAGGGGTGTAGGGTACTGTAAATTGATGTTGCAAACCATGCTCAGTGAAAAAATCCCTGAAAGCCTAATTAACATACTCCCCCCATTATCTGTGCATATCCTCCAGATAGAAAGTCCAGATTGCTTCTCAACAAATGTCTTAAAGATAAAAAAAATGAATCAAAGACATCATATTTGTACTTAAGAAAGTACACCCATGTACGTCTGGAGAAGTCATCAATAAATGTGAGCACATACTGGGCCCCTAAAAAAGGATTCGAAAAGGACATGAGATCACTATGTACCAACTCCAAGGGTGCCTTAGCACATGTGGCTCTATTTGTAGGAAAAGAATCTCAGTGATGTTTTGCAAGGGCACAACCTTGACATACACCATCAATACAAGAAATATGAGGGAGCCCAATCACAAGTGCCTAAGTAATCATCTGTTGTAGGTATCTATAATTGACACGACCAAAACGCTCATTCCAAAGCCTACTCACTGTGTCTACATGTGCTATAAGAGAGAAACCTGAAATGTTGGAACTCTAAAAGCCATCAAATTGGTATAAGCGAGACTCAAAATCAACACTCCCAGTAGCAACAACCAAATCAGTATCATGAAGGTCTCGAATAACCACATCATGTGGTGAGAACTCAACTGTCTTACCAATGCCAGAATGGAAAATATGATAAAATGAAAGAAGGTTTGTCAAAATTTCAAGAACTAGAAGCACATCTTGAAGACAACCACCATCCAATGAAACAGTACTTGAACCCTTAACTAAAAGTTGTGCTAAGTCACCAAATGGAATTTGTGAAGTATCACTATGGGCAAGTGCAGTGACAATCTCCTATGAGTGTGTCATATAGTGTGAAGCACCAGAATCAATAATCCATGTGGATCCTAAAGATAAGGCCCATGCAGAAAGAGCATGACCTTTCCCTATGCGTGGGGAAGGAGATTGAGGTGAGGTGATATTATGTTGTTGCATGGTTTCCTCTAAAGCCTTTAATCATTTCCCTTGGAAACTGGATGCCCTTTCTTGCCATAGAAATTACAAGGATCACTTGATTTCTTCTTAGTCTTGGAGGAAGACTCACCAAACTTAGAAGATTTTCCCTATTTAGGATTGGATTGTGGTTTTGAATTAGGCTTTGGAGGTGGCTTGGAGGAATTCTCACTACCACTGAATCTGTCTTCATCTTCAGTTTTTTATTCTTTTTCCCTTTAGATGTCTAAGCTACCAATGCTTGATTCTTTGATCCTGTGAGAGAATCCAAATGTGATAGCTTGGCCTACTCATTATTCAAAGAATCACAGAACACCTCAAAAGTAGGAATGGTAAATTTTTGGCCCAAGGCATCCATGGTAGAATAAAATGTCGAAGAGAATATCTAAAAAAGGACCTTGAAGCTTAGAAAGAATAGATGAATACACTCGGTGTCAGTCTTTTTCTTACCATAACCCTGTAAAAGAGATTTGAGTGATTTGAATTTCATCAAGAAATCCTCAATGGAGGAAAAGGAATCAGGTACTAGCAGTCAATTCTAGCTCAATCTATAGTGCACGAAACTCATTGATGGTGCCAAACAGATCATTAAAATTTGTACACATAGCCCGAGGAGTTGTGCAACCCTCTAGATGAAATGGGAGAGTATCTAAAACATGCAATGATAGCAAACCCATGGCCTCATTTATTATGTTCGTGTGTTGTAGAACCTCAAATGGTCATGTCAACTATGGTTGAATTTCATCCAAACATGACCATAACCCCTTTGACATGAGAATTCTGGTCATATGTTCCTTCCAAGTGTGATTATTGTGTGGGGTGAGACATTCAATAGAAGAGGAGTCTGACATAATGAATGAGTTTTGAAATGTGTTTTATGGAAGAGTTTCTAGTTTTTTTATATAGATTACAAAAAGCAAGAAAAAAAAACCACAACACAAGAAGCCAAACCCCAATACAATTTTAAAGCTGGAAAAGAAAGAAAAAGAAAGAAACACTTCAAACTGTATGTTGTGTACCTAATAAATATTTTGATGAAAAAACCTTTAGGTCTAGAAAGAGCATTCAAAAATTTTGAACGCAAAAGTTATGCCCTCAAAAGTGCAAAAAACATGTTCTGACTTGACTGGAAAGAAAGGCATCAAAAAATAAAAACCAAAAAATCACACCTACACCATTGGATAGTTCCCAGATCTAGCTTTCTGATGCCTATTTGTTTGCAAAAAATAGAGATTGTATGTCCATTTTACACCCGATTTTGTGAAAAAACTCCAAAAAAGCCAATAAGCCCTTCAATACACCTTGCGGGCTAAAAAAATTTGGCCCCTGGTCATATGTAGGACCACCTGCTGGCACAGAGGGGCTAAGGTCATCAGCCCCTAGTCACCCACGTGACCACATGAGGTGTTGGAAGTAGGCGCCTGGGCATTGAGAAGATCGCTCGTTGGGTTTGAAGCCCTTAGGGGCTAGCAGATGGAGATGGGCAGTAGCTGGGTGGCGCCCAGAAAATACACTGGCAATGCTTTTTTTAAAAGGGTTTTATTTATTTATTTTTATTTATTTTTGAAATTTTTGAAATTTTTCTCTTGAAAAATGTCCCCTAGGGCCTGTATGGCCTTGGGGAAAAAAAAATTTGCCTCTCGAATCAACTGCACCAAATTGGACAAATTTATAGTCAATTCTGGGGTTTTGAGCCACTGCAAACACAATGGTGAGGTCCATTTTGGCTCAAAATGTTCCAATAAAATGGGTATGCCCTGGATCAAAAAAGGAAAACCCCAAACCCTTGAAGTTACATGAATCCCTCAGAAGACGAACAAGAAGCGACAAGTCTGAAGCTCTGATACCATGAAGAAGTTGAGAAAGCCAACTTCATATAACCTAGAAATCACTTGCATGCAAATAACCTGTCACAAAAAAGAGCTATAGAGAAAAAAGGCAAAGGTGCTTTGAAATCCTCAAAATAAAATGCATTAATAGAGAATGAAAAAATATACAATGAGATCAATCCTTATAAAAGGAGATCGAGAAACCCTAAAGAAAACCCTAAAGGGAAAATTTAATAATTAGAATAATTATTAAATTCCTACAAAATGCATTCTAAGTTTATCTTAAGTGAAATAATAAAAGGTGACTTAATTAAATAATTAAGTAATAAACCTTTTACTCTAACATAGGATAGAGGGTATAGGGGTTGAGGGATTAGGGTTTAAGGGTTGAGGGATTAAGGGTCAAGAAGGTTGATTGATTAGGGTAGATAGTTTACTGAATGGGTTTAAGGGTTTAAGGATTGAGGGATTAGGGTTAAGGGTAGAGGGTAGAGGATTGAGGGTAGAGGGTTTAAGGGTTGAGGGTTTAGGGTTTAGGGTTGAGTGTTTAAGGGTTATGGGGTAGAGAGTAGAGGGTTTGAGGTTGAGGATAGAGGATTGAGGGTATAGGGTTGGGGGATTAGGGTTGAGGATCCAATGTGTAGGGTAGAGGGTATAGGGGTCGAGGG
>VDFB02075321.1:159115723-159213524 GCA_007258455.2 Sequoia sempervirens | reverse complement strand
ATAGAGGGTAGAGGATAGAGGGTATAAGTGTTAAGGGTAGAGGGTAGAGGTGAGAGAGATAGAATTAGGGTATAAGGGTAGATGGGAGAGATATATAATTAGGATAGAGGGTTAGACAAAGAGAGAGAAAATAAATCTATAAAAAGATCAACTTTATCATAACATGAGTGCATTTTGAAGGAGTAGATATATGGCAATTGTTTAGCAAGAAATAATGCACTCACATTATAATGCAAGCAAATTTTGGCTTGCTCTAAAAATGGTAAAAATCTCAATATACTTGTGATCTCAGGGCCCACATTCTATATATTCCACTACTTCTACACATGCTCTAAAAAAAAGTAGCTTTTTTATGATGTTTTGAAGTGTGCGTGCATTTTTTCCACATTCCACCACCTTTTTCATGATCTTTCCACCACCTTTTCATGAAATAGTAGAGTTTTCACATTGAAAGGCATATAATTTCAATTCAAGTCTGAAATTTCATTAAAAAGTGATATACAATGTAAGTTTGGAGGGGAACAAGCTTTTGAAAAAGTCAAATTGTTGAGGAGTTTGAAGAAAGAAGAAGCAAAGGCTACATAATTGGGTAGAACTCCCCCATTTGAAACTCTGGTTTTTTAGGTATGTGAAGTCCTTACACATTTTCTTTCATTCTATTATGGCTTGCTTTCATTTTTTTTATTTTTCATATTCCATGTTGATCATTGTTTGTTTGTCATTATAACCCTAGGTTGTTAATGCACATTTTAAATTACACAATTCTATACACTTTCCAATTACATTTTTAAACCACATCTCTTTAAGGCATTTTGTTATTTAACAATTGACTTACCTTGTGTATGCTTCCACATTTTGTATACACATATATATGACATAAGTTATAAGTTATAAGTTATAATCAATCCTTTATTATGGATGTGCATACCACTCTCAAAATATTTCATTGAGGTATTTTGTCAACTAGTTATACCAAGCAGTCGATTGCCTTGTCTATGCTACCAAATTTTCCATACAAGTATCTAAAAAAATAGAATATACTCCTCCCACATTGAAAAATATTTCAAAATATTTTGGTTTTCATCTCTATTTCTAAATTTACCTCATCACTAAACCTACATCATCAATTATGTTGTGATATAATAAAAATGTTTCCTTGATTATTCTACCTACAAAGGATTCTAACCCTTCTCTCAATTATTTCAAGACTCTTTATTCAAGGCTAAGTTAGCAACATGGGGAAAGATGCAACCTATCTTGCAATCGTGGCTCAAGATGGAAGCTTGGACAAAGCATTTGAATTGTTTGACAATAATGTTTTTGTATAAATGTATGCAAAATGTGGTAGCATTGACAAGCTAGTGAGCTTGGAAAGATAGTGAGCTCACTCACTAGCTTGCCAATACGGTAGGGTTGAGAAGGTAGGGGAAGTGTATGCCTAATAGAAATGGGGTCTCATGGTGATATACATCACCATGAGTTCCCAATTCTATGAGGCATATGTTTCCCATACCTTGTCAACCCTACCACATTGGCAAGCTAGTGAGTAAGCTAGCTTGCTAATGCTCCACTAGCTTGCCAATGTGATAGGGTTGAGAAAGTAGGGGCAGCATATGGCTCATAGAAATGGGGTCTCATGGTCACCATGAGACCCCATTTCTATGAGGCATACACTTCCCCTACCTTCTCACCATGAGACCCCATTTCTACGAGGCATACGCTGCATTGGCATGCTAGTGAGTGAGCTAGCTTGCCAATGCTCCACTAGCTTTCCAATGCGGCAGGGTTGTGATGTAGAGCAGGGAGAAAAACCTCAAAACAAAACAATTCAAACCAAATCCAACAATTCTTCAATTCATAAAACCACAACTTGAGCTTATTTCATCATACCTTCAAGTTTCTCTTATAACATTGCAAATAGAGAATTTTCTTCACAACTTCCAAAAGAAACTCCAAACCCACAAAATAATTGGCATTTCAGATACCCATTAAGGCATATTTTATCATATCTTAAAATATCCTAGGGTCACTTTGGACCATCAACCCCAAATCACTGCTTCTACACTGCCCCAAAGCCAAATTAGGCCGCTTTTGCAAAACAACTACTTTGTAACCTCCACCCCAATCAAAAAACTTTATTCCCAAACCTCAAGCAGACCCAAAATACATTGAATCAACTTTTAACTAGAGAAATGCCTACCAAGTCCAAAAAAGACTAAACCCTTGTTTTAGGCCTATTTAGGCTTGCATAATGAGGGTTTATAGAAAATCTATTTTCCAGACCTCCAACCACTTTTCCAACACTTCAACACACATCATTTAAGGTTTTTCTATGCTATTGCAACCATCTCCCATCCTTTAACACTATAATTTCATCAAACTTCTATTCTTAGCCACCATTTTGTTTTAAAACTTGACTGTAAACACCTAGGGAATCATTCCAAATTCTACAAACTGCCCTCCCTACTCTAAGAAACCACTTAAAAATATAATCCTATGTCTAACCATGCCATTCCACCAAGTTATTTCAAATTTCACCAGTGGAATGGCCTAAAAACCCATTTTGTTACACCAAACCCTCAAAACAGGGTTTACAGACCTATTCCCAAAAAGATTGCAATAAAAATATTCTAACTTGATGAATTCAACCCAAGAAAAAACCATACATCTCTTAATTCATGCCCCCACAAGATTCAAAACATTTGAGAGAAAAAAACACTCAATACAGACTCGTACAAAGGTCTATAACAACAAATTACCAGTAAAAGGCAAGGAAAAATAGTGTTTTGTTATTGTTTCAACTTCAAATACAATCATTCTAACCTTGCTTCAAGCCTTTAAAGGCCTTTTTAAACTTGACACATCAAAAACTAATCCATCCAACTAATTCCAACCAACATTTGAACCCCATGACCGTTGGTTTCCCACACTTTGCATTTTTTTCACTTTTACAATATTGCATTTGACAACATTTACAAAATAAACCCCTAAAGACTCAAATTACATTACCAATGGTCTATTATGACCTTATTGAATGAAATCAGACTAAAACACCTTAAAACCTATTACATGACCTTATACACAAAAAGTGGACTTGGTTCCCCTACACTAGGTTGAGAAGGTAGGGGCAGTGTATGCCTCATAGAAATGGGGTCTCACAGTCACCATGAGACCCCATTTCTATGAGCCATACACTGCCCCTACCTTCTCAACCCTACCACATTGGAAATATAGTGAGTGAGCCAGCTTACCAATGCTCCACTGGCTTGCCAACGTGGTAGGGTTGAGACCATGAGACCCCATTTCTATGAGAAATACACTACCCCTACCTTCTCAACCCTACTGCATTGGCAAGCTAATGAGTGAGCTAGCTTACCAATGCTCCACTAGCTTGCCAACATGGTAGGGTTGAGAAGATAGGGGCAGAATATCCTCATAGAAATGGGGTCTCATGGTGACTGTGAGACCCCATTTCTATGAGGCATATGCTGCCCATACCTTCTCAACCCTACTGTATTGGCAGGCTAGTGAGTGAGATCACTAGCCTACCAATGTGGTACTAGGGTTGAGAAGGTAGGGGCAACATATGCCTCATAGAATTGGGGACTCACAGTGATATACATCACTGTGAGTCCCCAATTCTATGAGGCATACGGGGCTCACAGAATTGCCTCGTATGCCTCATAGAATTGGGGACTCACAGTGATGTATATCACCGTGAGTCCCCAATTCTATGAGGCATACACTGCCCCTACCTTGTCAACCCTGTCACATTGACAAGATAGTGAGTGAACTAGCTTTCCAATGCTCCACTAGCTTTCCAAGGAATATAAATTCACATGCCTTGTCCATGCATCCATTTTGAGTCTATCTTTCAATCATGGCATTCCACATTACCACATTTCTTTAAGGAATTCCATCAAAAAAATTTATGTGACCTTTGTCTATGCTAGAAATACTCTTCTACAAGATGATTGTAAGTATTTTTATAAAGCCTTGAATGACATATATTTCATTTATTTGAATGGATACATTTTTTTAGGAGCTAATCTTCCTCTCATTATGATGCTACAGGTTAAATTATCTTCCATTCCAAAGAAACAAACAAGGAATAAACTAACAAATGAAGAGTATGAAACCAAAAAATAAAAGGAGAGAGAACAAGTGGCAGCATATCGTGAGAAGAAGAAATTGGATACGATTGATAAAAAAAAGCCAATTGAAGAGGAACCTCAACCATCAAAAAGAGAATAGGCATTGGCAGCACAAAGGGATCAAATGCGAAAGCATCATGGTGAGATAGATTTAGATACCATAGTTGGAGACACTCCCTCTACTACAAGTGAATACGAAGGGACACCATTAAGCACAAGCAATATGGAGGGACACCATCTACCACAAGTGAATATGGAGGGACACCATCTACCACAAAGTGAATATGGTTGGAGACCATCCACCGCATCTCAAGTTGAGATTACATCATCACTCATATTTGACAAAGAAGGAATGCCATCATCCCCATGTGAACCTCAAGGTATTTCTTCTACTCCACCCTCAATCGAAGGTACGCAATCTAGCCCACCTCAATTAAATATTGATGAAATTCCTAATGTTGAGATGTATGTACCTAGGAGAACACCACCTAGAATTTTGTGTAGAAAGCCAAAGTATTTGATTAATATTGATGAGGATATTTTGCAGCACATGGAAGGTAAGATTCCAACACGCACTTGTAGAAGATATGCTAATAAAATTTGAAAATCATTCTTTGAAAGGCTAAAAGAGACCACAAGATGTCAACTATTTGTTGAAATGATGTGGGGTATAAAGTATAGAAACATCATGAACACTCTTGGGTTGAGAACATCTAATGCATCAAGTGAAAACACTATTGTGAAGAATCTAATGGATGCTTATGAGAGTGTGGGTAAGACCTCATGCTCAAAGTATAGTAATGTCACCCGATGTGTCATTACATTAACTTTGGTAAGTAGTCAAACAAAGAGATCTCACCTCATTAGAAAGATGAGTGAACAAATGAGAATTAGTAGAAAAACTTTATCAAGAGCCGTTCAAAGGCGACAAAGAATTGAGGGCACCGATTCAAATAAATTATGGGCATTCTTGGGGATACTTCCATAAAAAGATTAAAAAGTTGTTGAAGCATTGAGAGCACTAATTGAAGAGTATTTGAAGAATAACATAAGGCCATCTTTGAATCAAAGGGATGTGGTAAGAAGGAGAATCAGTAGTCAGAACCGTGAGCCACATCCAAAGCATTTTTTGGATATGACTCAAACCCAATTTTTTCATAAATTTCAATAGGATTATCCTCAAATTAGTATTTTTCAAAGATATTTTGAAATGCTTAAACCTTTTTATGTTAAGATAAATCACACACACACACTACTTGTTGTTGTAGACTACATATTGAATTCTCTAACCATTATGATGTTTATCATTCTATATGTTTATATTTGCATACTAACAATGTTTTGTAAGATTGTGGCATAAAAGCCCACCAACATCTTCAAGAGAGTTCTTATTAAAAAATTTATGTGAAATAGAGGATGGCCAAACATTCTATAGGACAACATGCTTGGATGGTTCATGCAAGTGTTGCGGTGATTTGCAGCGTATGCCAATATGTCAACATATGGAAAGCACAAATGAGGCGGGGCAAAAACTAGTAGATTTTAAGAAGTATAAAATAGTGGCATACATTACAAAAGATGGGTATCAAGCAAAAAGGTGTGATTTGGTTATTCAAAAGATTGTAGTGTATTATTTTATGTCCATGTTTCATGAAAATATAGAGTATGAGTATGAAAGGAATACCCATAGATCCCGATGGCTAGACACACAATTCAAGCTATATAAGGACACCTTTCTAGTTGGAAGCATAGTATCAGTGGTTGAATTTGCAGATAACTACACTCTACAGCCACAGTGTGAGGTGCAGTCACAGTATTACAACTCCACACAGGTTTTGATATTTGTGCACATAGCATTCATTCATACATCTGATAGTATAGAGGACCAAAGGAATTTATTGAGGGAGTATCACTTTTATATTAGTGATGATCACACACATTCTCCAGAGTTCATGCAAGGTTGCATCCAAATGTTCTACAATGATTTGGCTCAGAGGGGCATAGCATACGGTTGGCATATAATATGGTCAAATAACTGTGTAGCACAGTTCAAGAACTTGCGCATGTTATATTGGTTGAGTAGGATGCATGCCATTACAAGTGTTCAACATATGTGGAACTTTTGTGAGTTTGGGCATGGAAAGGGGGAGCATGATGGTGCAAGAGCATGTGTGAAAAGAGCATTAGCACAAGAAGAGTTAAAGTATAAAGATAGTGCAAAGTTGATAGATGCAAAATCAATCACCGAGTGGTGTAATGTTTCAATGGATCCAGGTAATGAAGGTACGTCTTTAGTTCGTAGTTTTTTTGGTTGATGGATGATACTAACATTGCACCATATGAGGATTCTTTTACACCAACAGGATCGAGTGAGCTACACTCTCTCCTTAGCTTAGATGTAGGTTCATGGAGTATCAATACACAGAAGATGGCATGTTTTTATTCTTCATGTACAATGCAAGCCTGGAATGATTGTGAGTCAAGGGAGTGGGTTGACAAATGGTTGACAAGTTATCTTAGCCCACTTCACATGTATCACTGTTTGATGGCATTGGAACTAACATAGATGGAATCATCGATCAAATTTGACCACATATCAAATCTAGTTCAACTAGGTAATTTTTTGAAATTCGTATTGTTATCTTACTTTGTAGTGTATTCGTAATGTTGACTAATTTCAAGAGATTTGTTGCACATATCAATGTAGGGCATGTTTATGCAGTTATTGTAGATGAAGACAATGAAGAGGGAACAAACTATTACTTGTGTTGTTGTATTGAGGCCAAAAATAAATTGGAGGCCCCAGTTATAGATGGATAAAACATCAAAAACCCTACAAGCTCAGTTGTTGTTACTAGAACATGGCTTAGAAGGTACCCACATAAGAGTGTTAAACATTAGTTGTTTTAGGACTTTGACATGCATCGTAAGATTCTTCATTACTCAAACATTTTCGTGACATCTAATGTTCATTTGACCAAATATGGGGGTAGACCTTTAAATAAGACCTTGTGGAAGGTCTGTGAGTCTGACCATGAGGCAATACTTGACACAATAAAGAGTAGAGCAAACCTGGATGGTTCATTGGATTAATTTGTAAGTATACACATTGGTTCTTATTAATTTATACTTTTATGCACATTAATTTATTTGATTCCAATGCTATCATCTTCTTTTACTTTGCTTATTTGTAAGTAACCTGCTAAAAATTGATTGGTGTACCCTTGCAGAAAATGTAGATTTATGAGCTATCCAAGAGAATCTCGGTCAAAAAAGCAATGCAACATCCTTATTTTGATGATCTTGACAAATCTCAATTATGATTTTAAGCCATTATAAAAGTGTGTGTGAATCTTGGTGAAGGATTTTCAAGTTATTCATTTGAATTTAACCTAATCATGAGCACCTATGATGTAGACATTATAAGAGCATCTTGAATTTCAAGGTATTCTATTCATGAGAGGTGCTATGTGCAATAGGTATATTGGAACTCCTAGTGAAGATGTATGACCAAGAGTGACTAAGTTGAGAGACTAGCATTCCTATCCTCAATGGAAGCATTAATATTTATGCCTTGTTGTTCTTGTTTTGGAACCAAATGGTGTGGATTTGTTGTCTGTAAGTGCCTTCGACCTATTTTCATTTCATTTCCATTTTGGATGGTCTTTCTTTTTCTTCTTTTACTTTGTGTATTTGTAAGTAGACTACTAAAAATTTATTGGTCTCTCCTTGTAGAAAATGTTGATTTATGAGCCATCAAAGAGAATCTTAGCCAAAAAATCAATGCAACATCCTTATTTTGATGATATTGAGAAATCTCAACTATGATTTGAAGCCATTATAAAAGAGTGTGTGAAACTTAGCGAGGGAATCTCAAGTTACTCATTTGAAGTTAACCTCATCATGTTTTTGTTTTTAAATAAGATCTTTAAGACCATGTTGCAATGTTTTGGGTCAGTTTTGGTTAGGAGGAGTCATTTTGAGTCAATTTGGCAAAGTTACAAAAATTGTAAAAAAGTTGCATAGCAACTTTTGCTTTTTTGATGTAAAAGGGAAGTTGAATAGTTAGGATGTTAAAAGTTAGTTGTAGTCAACTAGATATGGTTGGAAAAGGTTAAATATGCTTTGTAATGGTCGAAACTGGGGTTGGATGTACATTTGGAGGATTGAATAACAAAGATTCACCGTTTTCTGTGTTTTCCTACATTGAATTTTGCTGCTACAACTTGTAAGTTTTTGTATGGGCTGGAAGCACTCATTTGTGCATTGGAATTGATGGAGGAGTGAACTAAATCTCATTTTCATCTTGTATCATTTGATTTCATCAGGATTTTAGTGAGTTATAGTGTTTTGATAGCCTTCTTTGCATCAATATAACTAGCATACAGGTTAACTTATTATAAAAACTTCATTTATTAAAACAAATCAACCTAATTATTATATATCAATATCAATATAGCATAAAATCTATTGAATTAAACACTTGTAATGAGATTTACTCAAATATTAAAATTTATTACTGTCCTCAATATTTGTAATTCAAGCAACGTAATCCCTTAATAGTCCAAATTGCAAAAGGAAAACATAAGTTGATGGTCTGTTATCTAGATACCATGCTAGTTACAAGAATTCCTTCTAAGGATTTAGGATCATGTAAGGAAAATCTACAATAATCTCTCATTTTTTGTTATCTCAGAGTTATTTTTTCGTGGTGTCCAATTTTGACTTGATGGAAAAAGTGTCAATTGCAAGCAATGCAAAGTTGCAAAGTGGTGCAACTTTCATTCTGCAGCTCGTGTGACCAAATGAACTATTCCAATGTGTTTGAATGGGTATATTTACGCTAGGCATGGCCCTTTTTCACACCCAAACACGCAGAATCACTTTGTGCTACGTTCAACCAGATATATCCCTTAAGAGTCCAAAGTGCAAAAGGACATCAATCTTTGACATGGTCTATTACTCAAAAAATGTGACACTTAAGAACTCTTTGTCTAAGCCTACGAGATTATGTTGGACCCCTATATAATAAATTCTCTCTATTTTTATCTTGGAGTCATTTTCCCGTGGATTCCAGTTTTTACTTGATGGAAAAAGTGTCAAACGCAAGTAGTGTAAAGTTGCAAAGTGGTGCAACTTTCATTATGCAACTTGTGTGACCAAATGAACTATTCCAACACATCTAGATGGGTACATTTATTCTAGGCATGGTCCTCTTTAACACCCAAACACGCGAAATTGCTTCGAGCTATGTTCAATCGACTTGATCCCCTAAGGGTCCAAAGTGCAAAAGGGAAGCAATATTTGATGGAATATTACTCAGAAATTGTGGAACTTACAAAATCTTTGTCTAATCCTATGAGATTGCATTGGTCCCCTCTACAATAACCTCTCTCAATTTTTGTTATCTCAGAGTGGTTTTCTCGTGGTGTCCAGTTTTCACTTGATGGGAAAAGTGTCAAATGCAAGTAGTGCAAAGTTGCAAAGTGGTCCAACTTTCGTTCTGCAACTTGTGTGACCAAACATACTATTCCAATGCATCTAGATGGGTTGGTTTAAACTAGGTATAGTCCCCTTTCGCACGAAAACATGCAGAATCACTTTGAGCTACATTCAACTAGCAGAATCCCTTAATAGTCCAAAGTGCAAACTGCCTGCAATCTTTGATGGGATATTATTCGGACTTAGTGATGCTTAGAAAATTCTTTTTTGAGCTTATGGGATTGCGTTCAACCCCTATACAATAAACTCTCTCATTTTTCACTATCTTAGAGGCATTTTCCCATGGTGGCAAATTTTCAGTTGGGGAAAAGGTTGTAAAATGCAAGTAGTTAAAAGTTGCAAAGTGGTGCAATTTTCATTATGCAACTTGTGTGACCAAATGAACTGTTGCAACACATCTAAATGGGAACATTTACACTAGGAATGGTCCTCTTTTGCACCCAAAAACACTGAATCTCTCCGAGCTGTACATTCAATTGGTAGAATCCCTTAAGAGTCCAACTGCAAAATGGCTGCAAACTTCAGAATGTTGTTACTCGGATACCGTGATGCTTTGAAACTTCTCATCCAAGTCTATGGGATCAAACTGCCCCCTCTACAATAACCTCTCTTTATTTTTTCTATCTCGGAGGCATTTTTCTTGTGGTGGTGAATTTTCACTTGGGGAAAAAGCTGTCAAATGCAAGTATTTGAAAGTTTCAAAGTGGTGCAAATTTCGTTCTACAACTCGTGTGACCAAATGGACTATTCCAAAATGTTTGAATAGGTATTTTTATGTTAGGAATGGTCCTCTTTTGCACCCAAACACACAAAATTGCTTCGAGCTACATTCAACTAGATCAATCCCTTAAGATTCCAAAGTGCAAAATGGCTGCAAACTTTAGCATGTTGTTACCAAATATTGTGATGCTTAGAAACTTCTCATTTGAGCCTATAGGATCATGTTGGTGCCCTCTACAGTAACCTCTCTCATTTTTTTCTATCTTGAAGGAATTTTCCCTTGGTGGTGAATTTTCACTTAGGGAAAAAGTTGTCAAATGCAAGTGGTTGAAAGTTTCAAAGTGGTGCAACTTTGATTCTGCAACTCGTGTGACCAAACAAACTGTTCCAATGCATCCAAATAGATATTTTTATGCTAGGAATGGTCCTCTTTTGTACCCAAACACACTGAATCACTCTAAACTACATTCAACCAGATTGATCCCTTAAGAGTCCAAAGTGCAAAATGGCTACAAACTTCAACATGATGTTACTCAGATGCCCATGACACTTAGAAAATTCTCGTCTAATCCTATTGGATCATGTTGGGCCCCTCTATAATAAACTCTCTTATTTTTTTCTATCTCAAAGTCATTTTCCTGTGGTGGCGAATTTTCACTTGGGGAAAAAGTTATCAAATGCAAGTAGTTGAAAGTTGCAAAGTGGTACAACTTTTGTTCTGCAATTCATGTGACTAAATAAATTATTCCAATGCATCTAGATGGGTATATTTACACTAAGAATGGTCTTCTTTCACACCCCGTGGAATCGCTCTGAGCTATGTTCAACTGGCTCGATCCCTTAAGGGTCTAAAGTGCAAAGGGGAAACAATCTTTGACAGGCTATTACTCAGAAATTGTGGTGCTTAATAACTCTATGTTTGAGCCTACAAAATTGCGTTGGGCCCCTCTATAATAACCTCTCTCTTTTTTATTATCTCAAAGTAATTTTCCCGTGGTGTCCTATTTTCATTTGATGGAAAAAGTGTCAAATGCAAGCAATGTAAATTTGCAAAGTGGTGCAACTTTCATTTTGCAATTCGTGTGACCAAACAAACTACTCCAACGTATCCTGATAAGTATGTTTATGCTAGGAATGGTCCTCTTTCACACCCAAACATGTGGAAACATTCTGAGCAACGTTCAACCGGTTTGATCCCTTATGATGGCATGCAAAATAATCAAAAAGAGAAACATACACACGACGGTTGAGAAGTCCAAGTTTTCTACACAAAAATCATATGATCATCCTCGAGTCTAGAAAGTGCAAGACATTTTTAAATTATCCTCCTTTCTTTTAGAACAATATACAAAAAATTTTAAATGCGTATAATGGTGGAACTTTGAAACATTTTATTTTTCCTCAATTAACAACTTTGGTTGTGAAGCATTTTGTCATTTTTATTTGAAATCATTTGCTATGCTTGAATATTGGAGTCTAATAGAAACAAGTTATGCTCTCACGTATATTTATTATTTGGTGTGATAAATAAATATTCCATCATTGAGCCCATTTCTTATTTGTATTATAAATTATAACTTGCTTTCTCTTGAGTCCATTTTCTATACAAGAAATAATATTGTAAAAAGTTGACATATAAATCTTTCGACGTGTTTATATGGCGATGGATCAAGAACATAACAATTCATTCTACACTATGAGGATTATGTTGTGAAAATGTTTAAAGACTATTCAAGATAAATGTTTGTATGATAATGTGTCAAAAAGTTAACTACCTCATATACTATGAATATTATGTTTTACAAGTGTTGTGAAGGTTATGTATCCTTTGCTTAATTGAGTTGTTCCAATCAAAGGATTAAATATATTGGAATATTTTTATGAAACATTTCATGGAATACCAATTGAAAACGTGTTTTTTGTATTTAGATAAAGAATTTCATGGAACTATTTGGATTAAACTGAATTGAGATATGTAAGAACAAGGGAGGATTATGATACACATTGCTCAAGGATCTTAAATAAGCCTTCTCTCTCATTGCAAATTTGGGTGGATTATTAATTTCAAAGTATTGGGAATGCTTTGCCTATTTTCTAGTTGGTAGTTTCCATTCTAGAAGACCCATGTCTTGATATATTTTATACTCATTCTTAATCAATTATCAAGTTAATAATCAATACATTTATTTATAGTTAATCTTTTCTTTTCAACTTGTGCAATTTTGGAATTTGTAACTCTACTAGTATTCTTAGAAATATTAAAGTTGTTTAGCATAGACTAATAAAATTGTTTAGCATCAATCAATTAATATTCAAGACAAACCATGAAGGACAACAATGATCAATGCTAGGGCTAACCAATTAATAAGTATACATGTGAATAAGTCAAGCATGTACATGTGAATAAGGGAAGCACAAGTACTCAAAAACATGTAAGCCTTGAAGTATACACACAAATACATAGTATACAAAAATTAATACAAAGTATATGCATGAATACAAGGTATACGCATGAAAACGCGTAAGTCGCAAAGTATACATTGGAATACATGTAAGTCACAAAGTATACACTTGAATACACGTAACTCATATCTATTGAACCATGGATTTATAATGCAAATATGGACACCATCAATAAAAAAGATTTGTATTAACCAAATAGCCATGTGGGAATACATCAATATATGTCAATATAAGTATAAAATATAGGTGAAAAATAGCCATATAGGCTTACGAGTATGCCATATAGGCATACAATGTCAAATATATCCAATACAAAATATGTACAAAAATGCCATATAGGCATACAACAAAGGGCTCTGGAATCAAAATTCATCACTCTCCATACTCTCAAAATAAACTCTTGCCCTTTTCTAGTGGATCAAATGGCGATACGTCTATCACTCATTTATGCTATGGTCGAGGATTACTCTTGGTGCTCCTCCTAGGGTTTAGTTCTTGGTCAAGTCTTATCTGTTACAATAAGAAGTAAAGACATTAATATATAGAAATTACATTAAAAGAATGATGTATTTAACAAAATAATCACTTACCACCATCTAATGATCACTCTCCACGAGGGAAATATTCAAATGCCCATGTTGAGGCATGTTGAATCCCTGTATAAACCATCCAAATATAAATTAAACTACGAATAAATAATGGCTTGATTTTTCACTAACATCTATAACAACAAATGTAAATTGAAATTTTGTAATTTTCCTCTTACCTCCCCTGTCAAAGTCGTTGAGGATTCTATAGAAGATGAAACACCAATCTCAATTGCCCTCTAAACATTCAGAGGTGTTTCCACTTGCAACATCTAAAAATAAAACAACAAATTATTCAATCATGAAAACTACAATAGTGATCCACGTCATGACTTATAATGTATGAGATAATGAACAAAATTTTGAGTACTTATTAAACTATATATTTTTTACTATTATGCTTACTATTTTCCCTATCCATATCTTATTTGAAAGCACATATTTTTAGGCTTTTATCCATAGTAGTAAATCGATGAACCGTTTGATAAAATGCTTTCATAGACATGTATGATAATTGTGGTGGCATATAGAAGGTAGTGAACTATTTGAAAAAATACCTCAAAGAAATGGGGTCTCATGGTGATGGAATGCCATTACAAACAAATGCATATCATGGCATTCCATCACCATAAGACTACATTTCTTTCAGGCATTTTTTCAAACAGTTCATTGCCTTCTCTATGGTATTATGTTGGTATGGGGTGGATGGTATAGTGTGGCCTTGGCTATGAGATGGAGGGAAATCATGACATGAAGAGGGAGGATTGGGGACATGAACAAGTGGAATAAAGGGTGGAAGGCTCCATGGATTGGTAAATTGAGGATGAGGACCTTGAAAATAATTTGGAGGGTAATTTTGGCTAATGGGTTTCTATTCTTCAAGTAGTGAGTTGTTTGAAAAAATTCCTTAGAGAAATGTGGTCTCGTGAGGATGGAATGGCATTCCATCACCATGAGACCACATTTCTTCAAGGAATTTTTTTATACTGCTCACTGCCTTGACTATGATATTGCTTACTATTATGCTTTGATAGAAATTTTTCCAAGCATCCATAGTTTGTTGGAAAGCACATATTTTAGAATTTTAGCCATAGTAGCAAGGAAGTGAGTAGTTTGATAAAATGATTTGGTACACATGTATGGAAAATGTGGTATCATAGAAAGGGTGGTGAGCTATTTGAAGAAATGCCTTGAAGAAATGTGGTCTCATGGTGATGGAATGGCATTCCATCACCATGAGACCGCATTTCTTCAAGGTATTTTTTCAAACTACTCACTACCTTGTCTATGCTATTGCTTACTATTATGCTTTGATAATTTTTTTCCAAGCATCCATAGTTTGTTAGAAAGCACCTTTTTTAAGCTTTTAGCCATAATAGTGAGGAAATGAACTATTTGATAAAATTATTTGGTAGACATGTATGGAAAATGTGGTAGCATAGAAAAGGTGGTGAGCTATTTGAAAAAGTGCCTCAAAGAAATTGGGTCTCATGGTGATGGAAATCACCATGAAACCGCATTTCTTTGAGGAATTTTTTCAAACAACTCATTGGCTTGTCTATGCTATTGCTTACTATTATTCTTTCATATATTTCTTCCAAGCATCCATAGCATAGACAAGGCAATGAACTATTTGAAAAGATGCCTCAGCAAAAAGTGATCTCATGGAATACCATGACAAGCAAATACAATTGGAAGTTGCTCCTACTTATCACTTATGTTATGTGAAGTAATTGCATCATTTCTTATGTTGACTTTCTAAACAATTATATTGTAGTTGAAATTTTGTCATCTATCAACATCTAGTTATTAGTTATGGAATGTGAAGTAATGCTCTGAGTTTGAAAGATGTGCAATGCAATGTAATCAATGATATGAATATAAACTGCGCAATCTATTAAGTACAATTCATTAGTTAAACTCTTTATTCTATTACCTACATATAGGTTTGACTAAATCCACTGGCACTAGGAGGTGTTCCCTCAAAACCTCCAATATTATCCTATTCAACATACAAAATCACATATTAAAATACCATTCATAAAACAATGCTATTAACATGTAATAAATTTATAATTGTTTACTAGTTACATACCTCAATGGTAGATGCAGTGGAGAAATAAGCAGGTGTAGGGACGGTCTATCCAGTATCAACACTGTGACCCTACAATTTTATTAAAATCATAAAACTAAATTAGTTGATCTTGCATTTCAAAATTGAAATTTAATAAATTAAATTCAATGAACATGCTAACTTTTACCTGAGTATCAATTCCATAGGCCTCATTCAAAATTTCAATTGTCCTCACCATCTCCATAGCTATAGATGAATCCTACATAGTAGCCTCTTGAGTGTCAATGGGGTCATATGAACAAGTCACCTCAGAAGACTGACACAAACGGGATTGAAGCCCACCACTTGAAGACTCCCCTAGATGGCATTGTAGAATAGGGTTGGCATGCTAGATGATACTTTGGTTCAAAGAGTTGATGACCTGCAAAGTCTCTACGTCGACACTCTCCTTTGTGATGGAAGGGATAATGATGTTCTCATGAGGTGAAATAGCAAGAGGTTGTCTCCCTTGCCATGTAGGATCCTACTATGCTCCAGGTCTATCTTGAGCTGACCCCCAACCTCTCCCCTAGAAGTCCCTCATATCAAAATAATTTGAGATTTTGTTCAAGATGAACTCACAGTATAGTTTTCTAAGGAAATACTATGGGACTTCACAATTGTTTCATGGTGGGTAATCAAAAACCATGTACCACCTATCCCAAAAAAAGTTCCTAATCTATTGGTGGTGGCACCAATGAATATGAAACCTCTTCGCATTGAGGGTAAGATTTGCATTTGTGTGCGGGTTAGTGAATAATGAGCACAAATCAAATTTTGTAATTTTTAGATCTTTTACATCTTTATATGATAATTTATCTTGGTAATAAGCCCTATCCTCCTTCCTCCTATCTTTCCAATGAATTAATTGTTTGTTGATTGAATCTACATGTTTTAACATTTATTTGAGTGAATTTTCCAGGGTCATTCATTCCACGTTTGAACCGTTTGGATCATTCAACCTCCTGATTAAATCCTCAATTTTTTTATTGTTCTCAATTTCACTCATTAAGTTTTGTTGAGTGCTAGGAGGATGTTGAGGGATGGTGGATGGGACTGTTGTTGTGGTTGAATAACGAGGATTTTGTTGTTATTGTTCTGGATATGCTTGTTGAGGATTTTGTTCCTCTTGTTGTTGTTGTACTTTTTGAGTATTTTGAGGAGGGTTTGCAATTTGATTAACATCTCCTAAAAATTAAAAAAATAAATATAAAAAACAACCTAAAACTAACAAATTCAAAATAAAAAACAAACAATCCTTACCTCTCTAACCTCCTCATCAATGTGGTGGCATCCTAGCAATGAAACAACAATATTTTGATGAATAATCTTGTAAAATGGCTCTTCCTAGAATGCAAGCATGAAAATGAGGGGTTTTGGCTGTGGGCAGAAAAAAACATAGTCACAAATGAGAATGATTTTGATTTTTTTTTTCTTTTAATAGCTCATAGTGTGAGTGTGTTATAGCATGGTCACATTATGGGATCATTGTGGCCAAGCCTCAGGCTTGTCACACCAAGCCATAATGTGAGTGTGTTATAATGTGCTCGTGTTATAAACTTTTAAAACCTTTTTAAAAATTTGGCCACGAATTGGTTACCCGTCTTTTTGCACCCACCCTAATATAAATACAAAGTGTACTTTTATTGATTATGGATCAAGTCTTAATATTTGTAGCATAGACCTATTGCATAAAATTGATATGGATACATCTCTTATTGTTGGGTGAAAATTATGTAATCTCCTTTAAATAGATTACAAAACCTTAATTTCAACCACAGCTATGTAAGATACAATCTGTCCTCTTAGAAAGGGGAGGTGCCCTTCTTATTGCTTATTGAAACTAAGGTAAAAATAATTAGATATTTGCAATGACAATATGGGGTGTGTCACATTCATGATTCTCTCTTTTTTCAGAGAATATGTTTTCCAATGTTTCACAATTTAAGTTCTTGATGCGGTACAACTTCAAACTAAAATTAAGCAGTAATCCCAATATTCCTATCTTGTTAAAGAAAATATTAGGAATACCACTATGATAATAATAAGTAATAGATAAGAGCAACTCAGAAAGGCACAAAGTTGTTCTGTAGCTTTCACCAATGAATCCTTTAATATATATAACCAACATTGTATTAGAAGCACAAAGTCTTGTAGAGAATTCACCAATAGTATTCAACAATGTCACAAGTTCAGGTAATAAGTGGAACTCAAAGTTTACATAAATTCACTCAAAGCCCTTTAGATCTCAATCACTAATCATTACCAATTTTAATCAAATCCAAAATATAATTGATTCCAACACAAAGTCTGGTATGCAACTTCATTTATTTATTGATTAAAATAGATTCAAAAAGATGAGCACAAAGTTTCATGTATTTTCTTCTCAAATGGGCAGCACTTCATTGCAAAATATAAAAGATAGCCATTACAAAATAATCCTCTCTTATTTATAGATGAAAGAAGAGAGTAAATCTAGGAAAATTAGGTGAGCAAATCTAGGAAAATATCACCTAACAAGTCGACTTATTCAAAAATGTTGTCCATCATGATAGGAAAAAATCTATGTTTTTACATGTAATTACATTTTTTGAAATGACATGTAAGATGTTGAAACTTATTTACATAAAGCATGAAAAATGCTAAAACTTAGAAATCTAATCTAAGGAAAAAAATTTCCTTCTTCAACATCTTTCCCCACGAAAACTTCATGATGATGTGCACTTCATCACTATCTGGCATGGGAGTGTACTTTAGAGATGACGAGGATTCTTGAGATTGATTCCACCGATGAGATTGGAGGCTTTCAATTGCCTTACAAATCTAGAATAAGCTACAAATCCATCATTTTGTTCATTGAAACTATTGAGAAAGCTCTATCTTAAAATTCTTCTTGGCACTAAAAATCAATGCTTTAGCATATTAAAGGACTTGGGTAGTTTCATGTAAAAGCGGTGAAAAATGGAGCTTTTGCATGAAATATGTAAAAGCAGTGAAAAAAAAAAATCTACATGAAATATGTAAGAGTAGTGAAAAACAAAGCTCCTACATGTGACTTATGGTTTGAGATGTAGAAGCGCTAAAATATCACACTCCTACATGTGCTAGAAAATAACTAAGGAATGCAATATGTAAGAGCAATGAAAAATAGAGCTCCTACATGTGACTTTTGTTTTGAGATGTAGAAGTGCTAAGAAACCCTGCTCCTACATGTGCTAGAAAATGACTAAGGCATGAAATATGTAAGAGTAGTGAAGAATAGAGCTCCTACATGTGACTTGTGGTTTGAGATGTAGAAGCGCTAAAAAAGCCCACTCCTACATGTGCCATAAAATGACTAACGCATGAAATATGTAAGAGCAGTGAAAAATAGAGTTTCTACCTGTAATATGTAAAAGCATTAAAAATCAGTGCTCCTACATGTGCAAATTTTTTTCTAACTCCCAAAACTAAATTTTCACAACTTGGTTTAAAGTGTGAATTTTGATGAACTAACAAAGGTTAATGCTTAGAATGAATTTTTAAGGATAGGGGACCATGCACAAGGACCAATGCAATTTTCCTCATTTACATGCTTAGAGTACATGGGCTACAAAATAGATAAGTTTCAAAGGGGTTATCCCTAGAATTGAGTGCACTGAATTCAAGGATAATAGTTGGCTCTAGCTAGGGAGCTTCCTTCAATCATTATTTAAAATGAATGAAGGGATAAGAACTCTAGAATCCAAGCGCCTTTATCCATCCATTGGGAAACAAAATTGACCATGACTGACACAAAGAAAATGTATGAAAACAAGACACAAACCTATGCAAATGCACTTATTGAAAAGGAAAAAACCTACCTAATTTAAACTAGCCATCAATGAGACCTTCTCAAATGAAACCATTCATAGGTTCAACAAAATAGTTTCCTTTATTCAATAGCTTGCAATTCCTTCCATGATCATTAGCAGGTACATGTAAATAAAGTTGAGGCACTGCTTCTTGAAAGAGATGAACAGGTTCAGCTACCTCTGAAAATATATCAGATATACTACTACTCCAAAATGAATCATTGAATTTAGACTGCTCTTGCGCATTGACAAATACATCACTAGCTGCATCCTTAATTTTATCTTCACACTCAAGTACAAGTGGAACCTCTGTCTTCCCATTAGCCTCCAACCAAGCAAGATGTCTTGTGGGACATCCCTTCAATCAATCAAAGATTGAATGCTTCTTACCAATTGCTACTTGAACAACTGATTCATCAACCATGGCAACCTAATGTTGATCAAAATGATCTCCTTCATGTGGTTCAGATGAAGATATGACTGCACTACATACCTCAATATGTTGTTCGCCATCTTTAGACTTGGGAAAATTTGAAATATTGATAAGAAGGTCCTCATCATGCCTTTGGGAAGTTCTTTTATTCAACACATGTTCAAGTTCATGACCTCAAAACATAGATGCATTCTTTTCAACTTGACTAAGACCTTCATGCATGTCCATTTTTCAGATCTCAAGACAAGATTGTCTTCATTCACTCAAACTTCAGAAAAATCTCTCATCCTTTTGGTTTTCATCAATTGCTTTCTGAGATTGCATAAACCAAAATTAGGAGTCGCTAGCTATATCTACTCCCTTTTCCCAAAAGAGAATAGCAAGATCACTTGGATTGGAGTCAGGATGCTTCGCTACAAATTTTACTAATGGTGCCTCAAGAGCAAGCCTCTTCAGTGGTGAAGATAACCTGTGTTGATTCCCAATAGAAAAATTATGAGCAACATTTGAAAGTGGCCTCCCTGGTACATCCTTGCAAGGCACAAAAAACATGCCTTGAGCTAGCTTCTTTTTGAGGACAAGTAGGCCATTTTCCAACCTTTGCACCATAGGATCCATCCTTGTGATGAAAGAAAATAACTCCAAAGAAGGGCTTTCTTCATATTCATTTGATTCAATTTTTATTTGCCCAACAAGAATGAGATCATCTTCAATTTTTGCTGCCAAGGTCTACACAACTGCAAGAGTAGTTGGGGTTGTTCTTCTCAATAGAAAACTAACCTCAATCACTTAAGCATTTACAAATAAACATTTCAAATTATCAACTGTAGGTTGAGCAATAGTTGGAATTCTTCGTGTCAACTTGTTGAAATGAGCAATGAAATCATGCATAGGCATGTGAGATTCCTTCTTCAATTGGGTGAGCCGAGCCAACAAAGCATGAGCATCTTCAGGAGGTTTGAACCTTTCTTCAAACTTGGCTATGAGAATTGACCAGTTTGTGATGGTACGTGGTGCTAGATAATAAAACCAATCTGTAGTGACACCTTGGAGAGTCTCCACAAATAGCCTTACAAATACATCTTTGTGTTGAACTCCATAAGTGATGTAGAAAGAAGCAATGTGCTCATCAGGATGTTGTTGTCCATAACCAAGGAACTTGGGAAAGTTCTTCTGTGAGCCTTTAGGAAGAGCATGTAGGGGTAGAGCTAGACTCAACGAACCAAAATCATTTCCCCAAGGGCCTTGAGCAGCCATTTACATGTCCTTGGTGAAATCTTGAAAACATTACAAGAAAAATAAATTATAATGAAAAAGGACACGAGTATACTTCAAATGAAAGTGTGAGGCTTTCAAATGCGTATTGTGTCCCTAGTAGAGTCACCCAAAAACTGTTGGGTGAAAATTATGTAATCTCCTTTAAACAAATTACAAAACCTTGATTTCAACCGCAACTATGTGAGATACAATCTCTCCTCTCAAAAAGGGGAGGCACCCTTCTTACTGCTTATTGAAACTAAGGTAAAACTAATTAGATATTTACAATAACAATATGGCATATGTCACATTCACATTCCTCTCTTTTTTTAGAGAACATGTTTTACAATGTTTCACAATTTAAGTTCTCGATGTGGTACAATTTCAAACCAAAATTAAGCAGTAATCCCAATATTCCTATCTTGTCAAAGAAAACCTTAGGAATACCAGTATGATAATAATAAGTAATAGTTAATAACAACTCACAAAGGCACAAAGTCATTCTATAGATTTCACCAATGAATCTGTTAAGATATGTAGACATGCAAAATTAACAATATGCATTCAATTAGGTCCATTCATCAAGTAAACCAGGTTTCACATTCATACACTCATTAAATTAATCAAGTTCACCTTCATCCATTCATCAGGTAATCTCATTAATTTCAATCTCCTAAGGTAATTAATTTAAAATTAAATAAACTTTATCATCTACCTTTTAATTAAATAAATCAAACATTCATTTAATTAAATCCAAATGCATTTTCCATCCTTTTCTGATTTAAATAAATCAAATATTTAAGTCATAAAGGTCAAAATCATCATAATCATCATTAAGCTAATCTAATCCTAATTAGCCTAACCTAACCACCCATCACATCCTCTAGATAATCCCACTTGCACAAATAAATCAATTTATTGATTTATTAAAATCTTCATTTTCTTTCAACTTGGCATAAAAAATAGAATATTCCCTCAAGTTTGAAAATGATGACAAGTTGACTTGTCCCCTCCAACATTGTATTAATTTCCCATTTTCATGTCCCCCTCTCAAAATTTATTGCACAAATTTGAATTTGAAACTCCCTCTCTTGGGCACATTTCTCAAATCTTGCACATCCCTCAACCTATGGCAAGTTGACAAGTGGCCTCTTTTCATTGGTTTACATTTATTCCCACATTCATCCATTTGGCCAATCTCTCATCAATAAAATCTATAAATAAAGACCTTAATCTTCATCAAATCATCTACAACTCCTATGCAAAGTCACTCTCTTCATTTGAGAACTGATTTTTCCCATCTTATCATCATCATCTAGCTTATCTATTAAGGATTGGGAAAGGGCTATTTTCAACAATAGCACCAATCCACTATGACATATAATTTTCTCCATGTTTTGTTATATGCTTTCAATTTATCTATCTAAATATTTGTTGCTTTGATTGCATTATTAGCATGTAGAGTTATTTCATAGGGATGTTGATGATTAGTTTGGTTTTAAAATACTAACCATTACATATTTTGACATCCACATTATGGTGCTAGAAGGAGGGCTGAATGTTTGAATATGTTCAATAGGAACAATACATCATTGTTTTGTATGTATTTGATATAAATCATTGTTGTTTTGATAGAAAAATAAAATCCTTGAATTTTTGTGTCTTGCTTAAGATGTACAAGAAGGATTGAATCAGTAAAGTAAAAAAAAAAAAAAACACAGTAAGGAGAAGCATTTAGTGAATAAATGCAAAATAACAGTTTACCTTTTGAATGCTGGAATGCACTGATCAATAGCCCATTTGGCACGTATTGTGTTTTCAATGTCTAAGGCTAGAATATTAGTTCAGATTGAATCTCTGGCATATATTGAATCTTTTATCTTTATGTTGCCATATGCTAGTCACTTTACACAAATATCAAGAATCTTTTGTTAGCTATTATAGGATAATATTATAAGCTAATTCCCACGAGCTAACTATCCCCTCCCTATTGAGAAATAAGTTGGAAAATGAAGAGTCAGTTCATTGTGGACAAAGAGTAGTCAAAAGCCTGTATGCCTGAATATATGGGAGGGCAATCTCATTGACCCAAGAGTCTCTTCATGGTTGCTCAGAAGCTGCTTAGATCAAGGATTGAAATTCTATACTGAATCATCTTTCCATACCCGCATGGTTCTCTATCCACATCTTCACACTCATCAGGTAATCTATGTGTTCCATGAGACCACATTCTGTGATCTTTCTCCAAATCTATACATAACCTTCATTCGCATTTCTTCTTATGTTGTTGCTTGTGCTCTTAAATTTCCTCATATCCTGACTTCTTCCCCATCTCTTTGCGTGCCCCTCAGCCTTCTCTTTTCACGTGCCCTTTTCGTTGTATTCTCCCTGCCTTTTATTCCCCCCCACTGCACATTGTCTTTTCCTTCCTTCTCCCATGCGTCGTTCCTTTTCCTTACCATGTCATTTCTCTTGCTTTTGAAGGACTCCACGCCCAAGGTTGGATAATAGTGACCTCTGTAGTCTTATCCTTATCTATTGCTCGGTCTACCAACACTTATTGTTCTCAGCCATATATATGGAATCGATCGCAGTTAAAGTTACTGCATTTGATATGGTAAAAGTTGATAAATCTTATTCTTCTGCACTTTCAGTCTGTGTTTGAGAACATTTTCCATAGGGATTCGAACATATCATATTTGGTTCCACGTGAGTCTATGTTCCACTTTTGGCACTGAAAAATTACATGACAGGCCGACATAATTTATGGAGAGTTCTGAAGTAGGTAGCGAGGATACCGACAAAAGTTTGAAGACAAAGCTTTATGCCTGCCTCCACTAATGTCTACAGATGCGGCTAACCGTGAGGGAGAATGTTAGAAAGCCAGTGTGTGGCCCATTTCATTGGTATTTCATGATAGTCGTGGTTTCTCTACCTGGTTAAGATTCTTTTGTTAGACTGAAAACAAAAGCTCAAACTCTTTTTTTTTCTTGTATCTATCTAACAAAATATTTATGATTTCAAAGTACATTGGTTGACAGAAGTCTTGTAGAGCGCGCATTATTTGACCACAACAAAAATTTCAACCTCTTTGCTATTTAGACAGTCGATCCATTACATGGTTTTAAAGTGTTCTATGTTTGATAGATACATATTTGTTACTAATCAATTAACTTTTGTCCTGCATATCTTATCACTCGCAGTTCACATAAGGGAGATTTATTCAACGTAAGATCACGCAAGGGTAGTGGAGGAAGCATTGGTGAATGCATGCTTGAACCTTGTGTGGTGCTATTGTTGAGCTGTGGTGTATTATCTAGGACGTAGAAGTCACGTACTATCTTGTGATTTCCAGATTTAGAAATACAATCCCCTTTGGCTCTTGCCTGCGCCAATGATGAAATGTGTGGTCTCTACCTCATTTAAATTTTAGTCATGATTTGACGTTGTTTTCTTTGCGCAGATTCTAAAACAACATCACATTTATTTGTTATGCTTACTTTCTGTTTACTCAAATCTTTCTTGGGTTGACTTACAGCCCTTGTCATAAATTTTCTATTCACAAATATTTTTTCAGGTGTTGAGGTCGTAATCATTAAATTCTATTTGGAGAAATGGGGAATCAATCTAAAACAAGATCCACAACTAGTGACATACGACATAATTTCTTTTTACCTAAGCACGTTTAAGAAATTTGTTCCAGCATGCTTTTATTACTATTGACTTTGGCCATAAGCAATGAAGGATACTCTTTAAATGTTTTCTTGTCGTTATTATCCTTCATTAGAAATTTCCTCTACAAATGCTTATGATTTTTTTTTAAGTTAGCTGACTATTCAATGCATGGTTATCTATCATCAAGTGATGGCATCTATGAAACAAATGCATTTTCTTTGATAATTGGGGAATCAAATCTTTGATAGCATGATTTTTTGTTTGTTATAACCTCTTTTTGAACTAAATCTTATCTCTCATGACTTTGTGATGGAATAGGCTAACAAAAGACCATGAAGGAAGGCGAAAGGTACAAAGAAAGCAAAATGAAAATGAGGAAAGTGAAGAAGGAAAATGGGGTATAAAGGTACAAAAGAAAATGAAGGAGAAAAGCGAAGGAGGATAACAAAGGATAACGAAGGTGAAGGTTGACGTCAAAATCACACATTGGAATCAAGCATTGGAGTTGAGCGAAAACGAAAGGAAATTTGGAGTTGAAGAATTGAGCATCAAACGTGAAACTCACAAACCATTTTTTAATGCTTAAGGGCTTCCATTTCATGCTTTAATTTTTTGTTTTAAGCCAACTAGATCATTATTTTCTTTCAAAGTTGGGCTAAAATTGAACCTTAGACACCTACTAGATTTCAATTTGGGCTAAAATTGAACAAGCAACTTCACACTTGATATTGGTGTTTTAAAAATGAACTCATCATTACTTTGGAAATTAAAATGAACATGTGCATTTCATGTCTTGTAATCTTTTTCACAATGTAATATCATCTAAAAGGCGTATGCGCTTCTCTCGCACCTCACAGCAATCTTGAGAATCAACAGTCTTTTTGTGATATTAAGTTGTTAAAAATATTGCCTACACACTTCAATTTGGGTTTTAAAATCAAACAAGTTCTTGTGCGAGTGTGAGTGGGGGCATTATCGCGTATATTCTCTCTCTTTGTTGCCATCAAAGATTGATTGAGTTACAGATTTTGTCTTTACTCACTTTTGTTTATCCTAGAGGGCCTGCCTTGGGGAAAAAGTACTCACCCAAGGGAATGACTCAACCGGTAACACTCTAAAGCCAAGAGTATTTCCAACCGGGATATAAATGTGGGTATTAGAGTAAATGCCAGTATCACGCGGTTGGCTCTGACAAGATGGATCTGAAAGGGGACTCTTGCCATATGGGTCAATCACCATGAATGGAAAGTCTGAAATAAAATCCTTGTTTGTAGTGGCCTATTAACTCATTCACCGAGTTTATTGAAGTGGTGCATTGGAACTTACATTCCAAGAAGTTACTTGCCATGTCCTATCTTGGTTGAAATATAGAGGTTAAGACTTCATTCTTAACATACCTTTATATTTTTCCTTGGTTGCATGTAAAATCATCTCTTCTTTTACGAAGGGCATGAGTCAAGCCCATTAAGAAAAACGTACCAATTGAGCTAGGGTGTTATATTGCTTGTGAGTCAATTTGAAAACACAGTGCTTTTATCGAGAACATTTGAAAACCAACATTCAACATGAGCATAAAATCTCAAACCCTTTAGGAGAAGCAAATATCCTTGAAAAAATTCACATTTTATTGCTTGCCCTTGGGATTTGTATCCTTAGAGGCTTCTAAACATTTGGATTTCATCTCAATTTGCTTCTACTAAAGTCAACTTTAGGTAACCTTTGCCTTGATTTCCTCGATTTACGCATAATGCACTTTGCGGGATGAAAGAAAATCAGGACATTGGACATTCAGTTTGAAATCTAATCAAGAGTGTGTTTGTGATAAAAAGAATCCATTAGGCAAAGATTGAATCAATTGGACCCCACACATGTGCTTGGCATTTTTTGGTCATATGGTTTTTATGCAAACATTGGTCTTTTGATTTTGAATTACTCTTAGAGAAAGGCATGTTCTTCACTATCTTGGTCTAGTAAACAAGTCCTTCCTAGGTTCATTTAGGATCAAAATCAAAAAATTCATTGTAAACATTTATCAAAAATCCATCCCACCAAAAAAATTTAGAGCTTTGGAAACATCATTCTAAGACTTGGGTAGATCATCAAAATCAAAATCACCTTGTTTAGTTAGGTGTAGGGGAATGCATCCTTTCTCATACATTTAATTGAATTAGCAATCCTTTGAGAAAATTCATCCTAAGATCACATCCAATATCTTAGGGTTTACAAGTTCATTATCCAACTCAAAAAATCAAAATCAAACCCTAAGTCTAGCATCGATCCAAAGTCCCTAAACGCTCAAACACTCATTTCCCCTTTTCATCCTTCATCTTGTCACTGGTCCTAAGAACTTTAGAGGTCATTTTTTGCAACAAAGTCAAAACACAAGAAGAACATGGAATATAAACTGTATCCATACATCATGAGTAATCCAAATCAATTGAATTTTCAAAGCCTTACAATGTCGATTAATTATCAAAACTCACACTTATACAATCCATACATGGGATCATTACCTTCTACAAATTTCAATGGCACAACAAGTGTGAGTATGCCTAAATCAAAGATTGGAACACATTTCCCGATGGTAGATCTAAATCCAAACCTACAAGTCTATCAACCGAACAATCAAAGCATGAGCCTTCAAACGAACAACATCATCCCACCAAATCCCTACAAGCCAAATGAGAATGTACCAAGTACAAGTTTTCCAAACATGAATCCAACAAACTTTGGGATGGATACATTTTCAAATCATACGAATATTCCAAAAATCAACAATGGTCAATTTCAACCTATCATGCCAAATCTGAACATTATCCCAAATCAGAACATTGTCCAAAATCAATTTGTCCATGATCCCATGCAAACACCACAAGTATGCATCCCAAATCTACTTGAAAAAAAACCAAATCAACTATATCAAGGGAGTCAAGATCGAAATCAAGATCAAATTTGGCGAGATCAAATTTCTACACTTAGCAAAATAGTTGAGTCATTGCGCCAAGAGACATCTCCACCACCATTACCCATATCAACATCATTCCCTAGTTTAGGGATTCCCCCTCTACCTAGCACCAATCACTCCATCCAAATCAATCCACCTAACACCAATCAAGCCATCAAATCCAATCCTTTGAATATACCATCGACATCGCACCAACAGATGGTATCTAATCAAATGACAACATCAATCTTGACAAATCAAAATATGGTCTCCCAAAGACCTATCATCTCAGTCATTCCAACCATTCCTATCACCTCGATAACTCCAACCACCCCTATCCCACCCATCATATCTCAACCCATCACTACCATGATCGCTCCAAGCATATCTCAACCACTTATCGCTACATCCAACACAATTCTGAATCCACCACCACTACCACCAAAACCAAGTGCAATAAGTCAATATTGTAACATCACACTAAAAGCACATCAAGCCTACCAACAAGCACTTCAACAATATCAAGCTACCCACACCGCTCAAGCCTCTCAAGCTACCCAACAAACACCAGCACAAACACAAAAAAAGATAACTGTTGAGAACAAGGATCAAGATCAGTCCATCACTAAGCACCTTGAAGCTATGTCTACTTCATCCAATGATCAAATCAACATATGTCAAGAGTCACTTCTCAATCATGATCAAAATCCATCGATAATACCCAACAATGATCCAATTCAAGAAATGTCAACATCATTTGACCCTATGGTTGAAGACATTGGAAATCCCTCCACCACAATTGTTGAAAACAAAGATCAAGATCTATCTGTCAATAAAGATGTTTTTGCCTCATCCAATAAGGCATCAACCAATGATCATGTTGAAAATGTCTCTACATTGCCTTATGAGTTAGAGAGAATATCTCAAGAATTTATTCCAAAGTATGATCAATGTCTTTCACCAAAGTCTAGCAATGGTCCTGTCCAAGACATATTGACATCCTTTAACCTCATGATTGCTGATATTGAAGGAATCTTCAAATCGACACCTGATCCAAGTCCACTCGAAGATGAAGAAGATATTAAGCCACTTCCCATACCTAATGAAGATATCCAAGAACCATTTGTAAGCAATCCATCCTTTGAAACTGACTCATGTCAAGAACTTGATCCAAAGCATGTCAATAACAACTCTGAAATCATGCAAGGTTAAGAATTTGTATCTTCAAGATACTACAATGATCTAATGGACACTCTCCTATATATACAAGATGTCGTAAAAGATGATCATATCCACATAACACATACTCCTCAATCTATCCATGAGATGCTTTATATGGATGGACACATAGATGATCTTCATTCAGAACAAGATTCTTTTACTCCTGACATTATTACACAAAAAGAGAAGGTTATTGAGTTGTCAACATCAGGATCAAATATATCCCAAATTCAGACTATGGACATTAGGTATGCGGATATCCAACATTATTCACTCAAGGAAGTAGGTTAGACAGAACAAGATATTTCAGAGTTAGCAGAGCAGCAAATTGAAATAACATCATCTACAATGATCATTTATTAGAGAATGCATTTTAAACAAGAGCTCTCAAAACAGGTAGAATTAAAGCATCAAGGTACTACTACCATCAGACTGGGGGAGACTTCGTCTCAAGCAAACGCCAACATAGGGAGCACGAAGAATCCTTATGACAAAACTGATGCCAATACTACAACCAGCCACATCGTGAATCTTCATCCACCCATCACCCCATCCACGAATTGGGACCAACGTCAAAAGAAAGAATTGAATCAAAGTACAAAGAATGATATCAAAGGAAAAGAAGCTGGAAAGCATAATGGAAAAATCAAATACAAATGGATACCAAAGAATACAAAGAAAGATCATCCCTATCAAACTCCATCAGTCAAAGAAACTATGGGGAAAAATAAAAAAGGGAAAAGTATCCATCAAAGATGTCCGCAAAAGAAAAAGCAAGCTTTTCAAGTGACATACAAGGTATATCAAGCAGTTGGTCCTAATTCCATGCACACTTTCGTATCCACTCATCATTGTTCATCTTCCCAAGTTTGGAGAGTCAAAGATTCCAAATTGTCAACCAATCCATCTTTTATCCCTAAACACACTATGTCCACGCCTCCACACATGATATCCAATTCTCACATCGACCATGTGTTGGCAATGACCCTTCATCATAAGGATTCAGAAGGCACTTCGTCGTGATGTGTGCACAAAGACAAAGTTAACTACGATATCGATAAAGTAGATCAAGAATCCCAAAAGTTGCATTCAAGTGCACGTATCTTAGCAAAGCAACTTCTTCAAGTAGGATATCAATGGCACATCATGACAGGGGCATCTACATCAACAACACCTTGTGATTCAGCATAAGCTTAAAATCTTTTAGAAAAAAGCAAAAAAGTCAAAAAATATGAAAATCCAAAAAAATCAGAAAATGGATTGAAAACAGTAAAGATAAAAAATTGTCCTCTAGTGAAAACCGCATGGGCGACGCTTTGGGAAAGACCATGATGAAAACCTGGCAAACAGGCATCATGTGTAGAATCAAGCATCTACATGCGCCAGTTCAGGAGAAAGCATCTCATCCCATCCATAATAAATCCAACATTTCATCCATCTTATCCATAATAAATCCAGTCATCCATGAACCATTTATCCAATCCATTCACATATATCTAAATCCATAGTCTGAGTCATCTTGATCTTGATGAAATTTTGGGGCACACTTTACACTTGCTTATGGAAAACGTCTTGACATGGATCATTTTCATTGATCCTATCCTATGCAACATTATCCAAATGAGCATGTTCTTTATCTGAATACCTTATCTTATTGCAAGATAATCCTTGCATCCTTTGAGTGCTTACCATATCCATCCATCCATACACCCATCTAAGCATCCACCCATAACATTCCATACATTGCTAGGCACTGGGGGAAAATATTTAGATCTCGCTTTAGGGATAAATCTTGACCTCTATCCTCCAACTTATGTGGCGATCTGAACATTGGAAAACATGAAATCAAATTGGTCCACCACTTGTGAGAAATATTCCAAATCACTAGCCCATGGCATATTTTGACAAGAAGATGTTCCTTATCAAGCTTCATCTTTCATCGAACATCAATCCAAACAATCAATATCAGTCACATCTAGCGCACCCTTCAAATGTCACATCAAATCATTCAAACAACTTTTGTTCCAAGATCAAGCATCATCAACCCTGATCAATCAAATCCTTGCATTGTTGTGCATCCTCAACAATGTTATTGTTATCAATCATGATCAATCAAATCCAATCAACCCATCATCATCTCGGGATATCAGTCCCAATCATTGTGTTGCTTAACATTATCCTTGCATTGTTGTGCATCCTGAACAATGTTATCATCGTCAATCCTAATCAATCAATCCTTGCATTGTTGTGCATCCTCAACAATGTTATCGTCATCAATCCTGATCAATCAAATCCTTGCATTGTTGTGTTTCCTCAACAATGTTATCATCATCATCAATCCATCGATGCGATCCATCAACCTTAGCTTGGTCTTCAACAAAATCCCCAAATAGAGCACTGATATCATCACACATGTCCATATCCAAATCATCAAAATCATGCGAAAAATCCAAAAACATCCAAAACATCGAAAAATCCAAAAACATCCAAAACATCAAAAAATCCAAAAACATCCAAAACATCAGAAAATTAGAAAATCCAAAAACATTGAAAACATCAAAAAATCCAAAAACACTCATAAAATAGAAAATGTCAAAAACATTGGAATCCGAACTACATCGTCTCTGAGCTTAAACGTAGGCAAGGCTAATCTTTGATCAGCCCCCGAGACACAAAAATCCAAAAACATTCATAAAATCTTAGAAAACCCCAAAACATCCAAAAAAATAAAAAATCAAAACATTTGTAAAATCTTGAAAAACCAAAAAATAACCTCAAAACATTGCAAAATGTCAAAACCATCCAAATATTTGAAAAAAATCCAGCCATCCCATTTCTCTTTCACTCGAAATAATCACTCATCCATAATAAATTGATCGTCACCCTCACCCTTTGGCAAAACAAACAGAAACAATCACAACAATCAACAAAATCAATCTTCAATCGTAAAATCAAAAGCAAACAACAAATCTTTAAAACAACAAATCTTTAAAACAAAATCAAAATCTTGATTAGTCGCAAACATGTCAATCAACTTTATATAAAAATCTTATCAATCAACTTATCAAACCATCATCATCCTATACAATGCATGTCCTAGGATATATCGTTCCGACAATGGGCATCATTTTGGATATCACTTTGGATTCTTATCCTATCAAAACAAATCCCTTTTGGCTAGAGATATGAAGAATATTGACTTATTTGTGTACTTGATCTTTTCTATTGATTTATCTTATTGTACTCATTCCAAGGACCTCTCGATGATATCCGAACGAAGGATTTAGAGAGATAGGAATGGGGCAATGATCATTATCTTTTGTCTGTTGTGCTTGTTGAACGTTCTTGTAAAATAACTTGGTGAATACTTGCTTTGTTAGGTATGTCCTAGCAAGGTTTCCGTATGTCAAGTGTGAACAAGAATACTCCTATTTGCTTGTTGAGTTAAAGTCCATCGCACTAGGTACAACACCATCCTAGTTCTTTATACTTTGATGCATCGTATCTACATGTGTAATCAAACATAAGGTAAGTAGCCCTTTTAAAATCCCAATCCTTGATAAGTGAATCATCATCATCTCTAATAAAGTCTCGTCAGATCATGGACTTGTTGGATCCTCTTGTCATCATCTAATTTCTTCTTTTTCGCACTAACATCACATCATGAGTAGTTTAACATCATCACCAATGCATCCATCATGCATCCATCCTGCATCCACAAACTGTCAGCATACCACATATCATTCACATCATACATAATAGGAAACATCGATCATTTCACATGCGTTGCATTTGCATCATCATCATAATATAGATATGTTAGTCTAAGCATCTACATAAAACATCCATTGCATAATCATAGCATATCACATTATCCATCTCATCCATCTCACATGAACCATCTCATTTGAATCATCATCATAACCATCCATCTTGAACCTCTTTATTGTGAGATTGACCCTCAAATCGAATCTTTTTGCTCGATCTCTCGAGGGGGAAATGTACCAGTGTACTTTCCGCTGGGGCATCCAAAAAATTAGGAATTTTTTAAATTTTGATCGCGGAAAGTTTATTCTTTGAACCAACGCAACAAGTACATTGCTTCAAAGAGGGGAAAAATGTAGACATGCAAAATTAACAATATGCATTCAATTAGGTCCATTCATCAAGTAAACCAGGTTTCACATTCATACACTCATTAAATTAATCAAGTTCACCTTCATCCATTCATTAGGGAATCTCATTAATTTCAATCTCCTAAGGTAATTAATTTAAAATTAAATAAAATTTAGCATCTACCTTTTAATTAAATAAATCAAACATTCATTTAATTAAATCCAAATGCATTTTCCATCCTTTTTTGATTTAAATAAATCAAATATTTAAGTCATAAAGGTCAAAATCATCCTAATCATCATTAAGCTAATCTAATCCTAATTAACCTAACCTAACCACCCATCACATCCTCTAGATAATCCCACTTGCACAAATAAATCAATTTATTGATTTATTAAAATCTTCATTTTCTTTCAACTTGGCATAAAAAATAGAATATTCCCTCAAGTTTGAAAATGATGACAAGTTGACTTGTCCCCTCCAACATTGTATTAATTTCCCATTTTCATGTCCCCCTCTCAAAATTTATTGCACAAATTTGAATTTGAAACTCCCTCTCTTGGGCACATTTCCCAAATCTTGCACATCCCTCAACCTATGGCAAGTTGACAAGTGGCCTCTTTTCATTGGTTTACATTTATTCCCACATTCATCCATTTGGCCAATCTCTCATCAAGAAAATCTATAAATAAAGACCTTAATCTTTATCAAATCATCTACAACTCCTATGCAAAGTCACTCTCTTCATTTGAGAACTGATTTTTCCCATCTTATCATCATCATCTAGCTTATCTATCAAGGATTGGGAAAGGGCTATTCTCAACAATAGTACCAATCCACTATGAGATATAATTTTCTCCATGTTTTGTTATATGCTTTCAATTTGTCTATCTAAATATTTGTTGCTTTGATTGCATTATTAGCATGTAGAGTTATTTCATAGGGATGTTGATTATTAGTTTGGTTTTAAAATACTAACTATTTGCAGATTTTGACATCCACAAGATATATAACCAATGTTCTATTAGAAGCACAAATTCTTCTAGATACTTCACAACAATTCCATGAACAACATGAATAAATACAAGCACAAAGTCTTGTAGAGAATTCACCAATAGTATTCAACAATTTCACAAGTTCAAGTAATAAGTGTAAGTCAAAGTTTACACAAATTCACTGAAAGCCCTTTAGATCTCAATCACTAATCACTGCCAATTTTGATCAAATAAAGTATGGTATGCAAATTCACTTCTTTATTGATCAAATAGATTCACAAAGATGAACAAAAAGTTTCATGTATTTGCTTCTCAAATGGGCAGCGCTTTGTTGCAAAAGATAAAAAATAACCATTACAAAAGAATCCTCTCTTATTTATAGATCAGAGAGGAGAGTAAATCTAGGAAAATTAGGTGAGAAAATCTAGGAAAAACTCACCTAACAAGTTTTCTTATTAAAAAATGTTGTCCATGATTATAGGAAGACATCTATGTTTTTACATGTAATTACATTTTTCAAAATGACATGTAAGATGTCAAAACTTATTTACATAAAGCATGAAAAATGCTAAAAATAGGAAATCTAATCTAAGGAAAAATTTAGCCTTCCTCAACATCTTTCTCCATGAAAACTTCATGATGACGTGCACTTCATCACTATTTGGCATTGAAGTGTACTTTGGAGATGATGAGGATTCTTGAGATTGATTCCACCAATGAGATTAGAGGCTTTCCATTGCCTTAAAAATCTAGAATAAGTTGGAAATCCATCATTTTGTTCATTGAAACTATTGCAAAAGCTTCATCTTCAAATTCTTCTTGGCACTAAAATCAGCAGTTCAACATATTAAAGGAATTGGGTAGTTTCATGTAAAAGCAGTGAAAAACAAAGCTTCTGCATGAAATATGTAAGGGGAGTGAAAAACAAAGCTTCTACATGAAACATGGAAGGGAAGTGAAAAATAGAGCTTCTGCATGAAATATGTAAGAGCGGTGAAAAACAAAGCTCCTATATGTGACTTGTGGTTTGAGATGTAGAAGCGCTAAAAAACCCTACTCCTACATGTGCCGAAAAATGACTAAGGCATGAAATATGTAAGAGTAGTGAAAAATAGAGCTCCTACATGTGACTTGTGGTTTGAGATGTAGAAGCGCTAAAAAAACTCGCTCCTACATGTGCCAAAAAATTACTAAGGCATGAAATATGTAAGAGAGGTTGAAATCAAAGCTCCTACATGTAATATGTAAAAGTGCTAAAAATCAACACTCCTACCTATGCAAAAAAAATTCTAACTCCCAAAACTGAATTTTCACAACCTGGTTTAAAATTTTAATTTTGATGAACTAACAAAGGTTAATGCTCATAATGACTTTTTGAGGATGGGGGACTATGCATGAGGACCAATGCAATTCACCTCAATTTACATGCTTAGAGTACGTGGGCTACAAAATAGACAAGTTTCGTAGGGGTTATCCCTCGAATTGAGCACACTAAATTCAAGGATAACACTTATCAAATTGATACACTTTCTATTTGTGGATTTTGATAATGTTAGTAGGTAGTTACTAGACCTACAATCACACTACTAGGGGAGATAGGACTTGTGACTTTTACTATATTTATCCATATCATTATTTATGCTCTTTCATACAATCTTCTTCTCAGTAGACCATGGATTCATATCATGGGAGTAGTCCCATCTACTCTTCACCATATGATACAGTTTCTCTACAAAAAAACCTATATGTGATTGAGTTTTTTGTAAAATATGGAAAGTTTCGTACAAGAAAAATCTAGATATAAAATTATTGTTTCTAAATCTCTCAGTAATTTGATTCCTTCTTCAAAATTTCTTAGCCAACCCACTCTTATCCACTAATAATAATAGTGATGATAAGAATGGTGCTTCACCTTCAAGACTAAATATTTTGGTGATGATTGGGATTCACCAGATTTTAGACCCTCCTTTATTAGATAATAAAAAATATCATAAACTAAACTAGAGATATCAAAGAAGACTTTTATTTTGTTTGCACAATTTTTTTCTTCCAATTAGCTCAAATCTACTATTCCAACTTCTATTATGACACCATCATTCCATGGTAATCTGTCTTCTCCTTCTTACACATATCTCAATGATGATTGTGGCTCTTTATATTTCCCCCCTCATGGACTGAGTGAATCTAAGATTAACCCTCCCCATCCTAACATCTCAACACTCAATAAGGTTATGCATTCTTCTCATTTCAATTTTATTACTTCTTTTTCAAAAATTTATCATACTTCTTATTTTGAAAGGATTAGTAATGTGGCCTCTCCTCCTCCATCTAATTTGAAGACATATTATAGGCTTGGTTTTAAAATTACTACCAAACGTGGATACAATGGAAATAGTTTAGGGTGCATGGAACAAGAAGTTAGGATTCCTATAAAGATTACACCATACTTTTATAAAAAGGTTTTAAGTTACCAACCTTCTCCTTTGATTACATCCCTCCTCCATTCTTTAATGTATCTATATCTTCCTCTTGTGAATAGTCAAACCTTCCTTCACAAGTGAAAGGATTGCTTCATGCTCCTCATCTTCTATCTAATAAAGATAATTTTTTTGGTGCTTCTCAAACCCCACTTGATTACTATTACTCCACTAACATGTAAGAAATTTCATAAATATAATAAACAAAACCTTCTTTTTGTGTATATCATCAGCTGCTTGGCCATTCCACTATTGAATGTCAAGCCTTGGGAAGTAAAATACAACTTCTTGACTCTAGTTTCATCACTCTTCCATTTGCTAATGCACATGTTGGCTTGTTGTGCATGACATGTGACACTAGGTTGAATCACCTTTGTCTTGTTCCTTCTAAATGATTAAATTTCTTCTATTATTTTTCTCTATACTATGTAGCGTTCATAGCTTTATGTGTTTTCTCATTTCTATTCATGGTGGTATAATATTATGTACAACCATATATCATCTATAGTAGCAACATAATGGGACCTCTATCATGGTTTTCCACACCTATACACTTGAGGTTGCCAAGGATAACTAGTTTTGGAGGTGTACATCCCCTCTTGAGGATCCCCTCTCTTCTTTCTTCCCCCTTTCTTTTCCTTAAGATATCAACATAGTAAATATTCTAATATTTTAAGGGGGGCATATCACCTATCCATTTGTGCATCCACACATACTCCCTTTTCCATTCATTCTTTTTAAGATTTGGCTTGTTGATGTGCACCCCTTGAGGTGATTTTTTCATAATTACCCCTAGGGTATAGTTATCAAATTTCCCCCTATGGCATTGCTCATTTGTATGCTTCTTGGTGAGTTAGCAACACATGGACATTGAGAATAACACAATTTTCTAGCTTGTGAATCCATGTACTCTATAAACCACCTATCATAACATAACTTGTTAGCCTATTTTTTTTCTAGGGACTAACTTGTTGCATCCATGGTCACCTAGCATAACACAACTTGATATGCTATGATCTATGGTGGATTTGTAATGTGCATGAACCCTACCAACAAAGAAAGATAGTCCCTATGTCATGTACCCTTCATTTTTATTGATTTTGACCCATATATTTGTATGCAGTAAATTCCTTTGAATCAATCGATCAACTCACTATATTCTTCTCTCCTTTTTAAAATTCCTCTATTTTTTGTTTCATTTAGGGGATGATGCTTGGTATTGAGACAAAATTTCATATTTAGGTATCTTTACCTCGTTGACTTAATTTTTTTCTTTAGATAGTGTGTATGTAATTTTTTTACGTATGATTTTTCTCTTTGTATATGCTCCATATATGCTTTATGTATGATTGATGTCTCTATCATGTATGTCCATATATACTTTATCTCATCTCCTTTTTACTGAGTTCTCAAATTTATGTATGTACATATGATTTTGTTTCATGTCTTTTACAACTCATAGAGTCCTCAGCTTGGGGAAAGTGCATATCTCAACTTAATGACATTCTATGCCTTTAATTTTTTTATAGATATATTTGGCTTCTCTGTACTTTAGTGATGTTCGTATCTCCACTAAAGTGGGGTATAAATTTAGCATCATAAATTATCACTTCTTATAATTTCACACTAAGTTTAGCACTTGGTTTAAAGTGTGCTTATGATATACCTATTTGGGGGCTTAAATTAGAAATGTGGTTAAGTCCCTTGTTACTAGGATAGTACCACCCCATACTAGCATCTTGCCCATTTTCCCTAAAATTTGAAAATTGGAATGTTGACCTTGTTATATTACACAAAAAACCTTATTCATATGTAAAAACCCCACGTAATTCGAACTAAAAGGATTAAATTTATTTCATTATTTTTAATTATAAAAATTCCTTTTAGTTGTGACTTAAGTCAAGGTTCCTAGTCTCATGAACCCCCACCAAGGTCTGAATCCCTAATATATCAACATTTAGTTTAAGTAAATTCTAATTAGAAAGTTACGGTTCTAAAAGATTATGCAACAAATATCATCCCTTAGATGAGACTTAATATTGGTACTTGGATTTAAGGAACTTTAGGATAAACCCTCATCCATAAGATTATTCATTAATAACAATTTGGTTTACCTTCTCTCCTCTTTTTTTCTTTCAAATTGGAGTAGAAGGGAAAACTCTAAAGGGACTTAAAATAAATCTTATTTTGTTGAATTACTCCTTTTATATTATGGTATGCTCACATTTTTGTTAATTTATCTTCATCCTATTACAATATACACATGTACCTCAATTTACATACACACAATATATTTATTGAATATTTAATTTGTTAAAAAAAAAATTTCAAATACTCATATATATGTTTTGTTAGAAAAATATCTCTTTTTTCTTTTATATATATGCACATACTAATTTATTTATGGGTAAAATTACAAAGTTATGTCACACTTTCAACCAACTTATCAACACAAGTAATTTAAATATTTCTAACTAAAAATCAATTTTGATCAAACATATGATCTAGTAAGATTTATTCTACCTAAGTTATATATGTCCACAACTTTTCCAACTAAATTTATTGGCTAAATACATATGTAGCACCACTTTGAGGCCAATTTACCAAAAGAAAAATATTATATAAAAAACATGATATTTCAACAATTCCTACTCATGTAAATAACATTTAAAAAAAAATATAAAAATGCCCTTTTGCAAATCCATAAGTATAGTTTTCAAATATATATATATAGATTAATTATTATTATATTTTATTTTTTAATTTTTACTAAAAGTAAGTTATCAACACAAAAATATTAGGTTGATTACCATGTCAATAAAAATAATAAAAAATATTTTTAAAAATAGGATGCATTAGATAAAAGAATCTATATCAAGATATTGTTTTTTTTCTATTTTAGATAAATTTTTAATATGAAAGTTGATGTCAAATGAAAATAGTCATGTTTTAATTCACACACATTTCAATATTTATTTAAAAATATATATTTATCAATATTGGATAAAAATGTATCCATGCACTAAAGTTTCATGTTATAAATACACACAAAAAATTTGAAGGAAAAAAATAATTTACTATATAAAGATTGATGTCTCATGTAACTTTACTTTTCATCATTTTATTAACATCTAAATTATAGTGTCAATTTATAAAAAATATATTCATATATATATATATAACATAAAAGTACTTAAAAATACATATTTTCTTATTTTACATCATTTAAACATTCAAAATATATACCATTTTTTTGTGATTCAAGTTTAAAAGTTGGATCAGTGTTGGTTGCTTCCTTTATAAAAGTGTGACATATCTTTGTACTTTCACCCATATAACAAGAGACATGCATTTACACATATCACAACAAACAATGTTGGAGGTGGTCCTACTCCTCCATCAATGGAGCTTGATTCCCTATTTGATGTCATCCCTAAGGTGGTTTCAGATAGAGATATTCAGGATTTGGGAAGAGCAATGTCATTTCAAGAGGTTAAATCTATTGTTTTCCATTTTGGAGCTTATAAGCGCCTAGCTCTGATGGTTTTTTGCCTCCTTTTTCCCAAGATTTTTTTGAAATTGTCTTCTCAAATCTCTGCAATGTTGTAAGAGAATTTTTTAGATCTGGGAGGCTGCTTCATCGGCTCAATGCCACCTTCTTTTTTCTTGTCCCTAAAAAAGAAGAGGCAATTTTGATCCCGAACTATCATCCAATAAGCTTATGTAACATGGTTTATAAAATCTTTTATAATATTATTATCAATGTGTTGAAAGTTGTTCTTGATAAAATGATCTTAGCTAACTAGAAACGATTTATTTTTGGAAGAAAAATTCTTGATGATACCATTATCTCTCACGAGTATATTAACTCAATGGATTATTCCATGTTGCTAGGGGTGAACTCCTAAAGATTGATATTTCAAAGGCTTATGATAGAGAGGACAAGGGTTTTCTATTTTCTATTTTGGAGAAATTTAGTTTTGGAGGAAAAATCATAAAGTTAAACAAAGAATGTGTGTCTACTCCTAGTTACTCAATCTTGATTAATGGTATTCCTAAGGGCCTCTTTTCACGTGGGAAAGGACTTAGACAAGGTGATCCCATCTTTCCCTATATTTTCATAATTGTGGCTAAAGTCCTGGGTTGTAATTTGTAGAAGAATCTTGAAAGTGGATTGGTAAAAGGAATTAGAGTTGCTTCGTCCCTCCCCCAGCTTCACACGAGCACTTTATGGATGATACTATTCTATTTGGTGTTGCTTCTATGGTCAAATCTGCCAAATGGAAATCTATTTTTTAGAGTTATGCCTCTACCTCTAGACAACATGTCAATTGCACTAAAAGTAAGTTGTATTTCTTTAACACAAGCCAATCCTTAAAGAATAAGGTTTTGAGATTTTTGGAATGTCAAGAAGAAACCCTCCCTCACACTTATCTAGGGCTTCCCTTGTGCAATAAAAGGCCTCCTATTTTTTTCTAGAATGGTATAATTGAAAAATTTAGAAGAAACTTGCTGGTTGGAAAGGGAAACTATTAAGTCAAATAGGGAAGATTTAGTTCCTAAAGTCTTCTCTTCAAAATATCCATGTCTACTTTCTTTCCCTTTTCAATATGTCTACTTTTATTAGAAATAAAATTGAGTAGATCCAAAGAAATTTCCTATGGACTACAATAGAAGAGAGGAAAAGAGTAGCTTCAAATGGTTAGTTGGGAGAAAGTGTGCCTCCCTAATAAGGATAGTAGCCTAGAGATAAGAAGGATTAACCTATTTAATAAAGCTCTCTTATCAAAGATTCGTTGGTTCCTTATTCAAGGTGGTAAGGACTAGTTTAATATCATAAAAGCTAAATACATGAATAATGAGGAATCATGTTGCTTTCTTAACTCAAAAGAGTGGTTGAATGGTATTTTTATCTAGAACAATATTGTTAAAACAAGAAACACTTTGAAACAAGGTACAAGAATAAAGGTGTGAAATGAGAGATAAATTGATTTTTGGAAAGATGTTTGGGGTCCCAGCCCAATGCTAACATCTCTTGACCAACTAAGCTAGATCAAATTTGATCTTTTGAGTGTCAATGGGCCCTTCTTAAATGGTTATGTGGACTGGAGTGGTGAAATACCTAAATGGATGGACTTTAAATAACAAATTATTGATTAATAGACTAATAGGGGAATACCTATGCTAGGGCCTTTTAACCTATTTTCCTTGTTGGATTTTCTTCTTAGTGATTTCCAACTATTTCATCGAGAAATGGAAGATTCTCTAGTTTGGAGTGATAATCTTTTGGTGCCATCTCTATGTGATCTTAAGCCTATAGGAACCTATAACTCCCCCATCTTACCTCCTAGAACTTCAATTGGTGTAAAGTTTGGTTCATACCAAGTTAATTCTGAAGATTAACTATTTTTGGTGGACAAATGCCCATTAAAAAATTCGAACTATTAATATTCTTAATTAGAGGGGTTTTCAGTTTGTTAATAGATTCCCTCTCTTCTTGGAAGACTTTGAAAGAATAATTCACTTGTTGTTTTAATGCTCCTTTGCAAGGGAGGTTTGTTCAAAGGTCCTTCATACTCTATTAATGGATTGGGTCTTGGCCCCTAATTTAAAGGATTTAATTGATCAATGGACTTTCTATCCTTTTTCCCACCTTGTTGTAGTTGAGTTATGGAAGCAGGTTCCTCCCTTTATTGCTTGGAACCTATGGAAAGAAAGGAACCTCAAGGTTTTTAGAGAACAACAAATAAGTAGTGGCATGGTCTTTTATTGTATGAATTATTAAATATCAACCCTACCATCTATGGTCCATCTAAGGTCTCATCAACCTACAAGGATTTAAGAATAAAAAAGATTTGGGGAATTAAGCAAGACCTAGCTAGGATAAATTGGTTATATATTTTGAGTAGAAATCAACTATATGGGCACTTACCTTTGCTAGTTGGAATAAGGTGAACTTTGATGGTTGTTCAAAGGGAAATCCTAGAATGGTTGTTGTGGGTGATTTACTTGAGGATGATAAAGGTAGAGTAATGGAAGGATATGCTAAAGGGGTGGGCATTGTTACTAGCAACGAGGCTGAAGTTGTTGCTATGTGGTGGGGTTTAAAAAGGGCCAGATATTGTGGCTACAAAAAAATGATTATTGAAGGGGATTCTTGTAACAACAGAAATTGTACACCCTTAGAAATGGTACAATTTCACTTAATTTGGGAATAATTAATGATAAATTGGACTTAATATTGCCTTGGTCTAGTGTTGTGATGAGTTCTACACATACACATTAGGTTTTGGGCCATTTTAAAGCTAAATAAACCTAACTTTTCCTCAATTTAGTGTTGCAAAGTGTATTTATTTACACCTTCACATTAAATTTAGGAGGCTTGTAAGCTAAATGGACCTAATCTAGCATCATAATGTGTTGTACACTTTCACATTGGTTTTTGAGCCCTCTTGCATTTATGACCTTAATATCATCATTAATAGGCCTCTAAGACCTTATATTATGCATTCCAAGACACATTTCGACCAAAAACCTGATAAGATCAACCAATAAACTTGATTTCTTAACACCTCGACACTTTCTCTCCAAAAAGGCCCTATGGGACCCATACGCCACCTTGGGCATTGATAGGATGTCGTTAGGTCCCATTACTTTAGAATATAAAATTCAATTTGTTGACCGGGTAGTGTTCAAGGCAATTTGCAATAGAAGTATGGAGTATCTCCCTTAGGTTTTCTAACTTTTGAGAACAACTTAACATTAATTCTAACTTTGAACTGTCTAACTATAAAACTGTAAAGCAATTTGTTCCTAAGAAAATAGGAAATGTTTGAATTGAAAAACATAAGAAAACTAATTTAGAAAGCATGATAACTGAATTAAAAAGTACATAACAATTAAATTAAGAAGCTGATAAACTATAAAAATAGAAAAACTTATAACAATCCATAAAACATCTTTTTTAACAGTAAAAATTCTATCAATTAATAACATAAACTACGGAAGTAAAAGACAACAAATACTTCAGAATTTAAATTTTATGATAGTAAATTCAATAATTCTCTACAAAACAACAATATAATAAAAGAAAAAACTTATCTACTTAATTCATCTCCCTTTGAGTGGCCAACTCATGGGTTATCATGTTCGTTCTCAGCTCACATTCACAGTTATTTAAAAAATGCTTCTATCAACCATAATTATCATCCATAACTCATAACTCAAAAAATTTAGATAACAATCTCTTTATTCATAAACTTCGGAAATTTTTTTGACAATATAACATTACTTTTTCACTATATGTTTTACTTCTAGAGATCATGTCTTTTATAAAAAAACTCTAACTACATCTTATATTTCAAATGGTATGGATAACCATTGAAAATATCTAAAACAGATCTACGAATAACTTGTATGTCTTTAAAACCCATTACAATAGTATTTAAGAGGCTCAAATTGAGCCATAAAGTTTTTGACTCAAAGGATAACATAAATAAAAACTTTAAAGAGTAACTATATCTTCGGTCCATCACCCTAAAGTTTCAGAGCATATTTCCAGCGTATATCTTCAACCTGTTCTAGAGCACGTGTTGGATGAATGCTTTTAATCTGCAACTTGATGACTGATTATTATCTACAAAACACTTAAAATAACCCATTAAATCTGTATTGGAAAAATATTTCAAGAAATCAAAAGAAATAAAGTTTATACAATTTCTCACTAAAAATTAAGCAATTATTTCTCCTAAAATTTAATTAATTGGCAGAGGATAGGGATTTTCTAATATGAAATAGGTCTTTATGGTATTATCATGATGAGGTTATTTTTACCTCATCGTTTCCTCCCCTTCCTAATTCTTGGTAGGTCCTCCTGTCCCTTGATTATAACTCTGCCCTCTATTCCATTCTTCATATTTTGCACTAATATCATATAGATCTTTTGCTGTAACATCAAAATTTACAAGGGTATGGTGGAAACCTCTATGAAAAGCAACTCCCCCTTTCCATTCACTGAAGATTCTATCATCTTGATCTGTATTAACATGGAAATCAGGGGATGGATAGAGCAATAACGGAGGTTTGTACCTCATTCCTATCTACTTTGTTCTAAGAACTTCCAAAATTTTGGCCAAGGCATCTGCTCTTCTGAAGGACCATCTGATGCTAAGAGGAGAGATCACCTCTCTTTTCTTTCAATATACAGGTAATGGAGTGTATCTCTCTTCACATGCGTGCCAGGCCCTTCCAACCAATTTTTTCCCATGTTCTATGAAATGATTATAACAGACTCGAAGGCTATCATCATACCTCCCCTTCATTTTATCATCCAATAGAAGAGCTACAAATGTCCTCTTGAAAGCTGTTGGTCTACTATTTGGAGATCTCATTTGAAGTCCTATACTTTTCTCTGCTTGAGCATATTCCATATTATGTTCTTGGCAATGGATTTGATTCTGCATAGTAGACAGTAAAGATCTTAATTGCACCTCTCCCACAAAAAGATTAACAAAGAAATCAGTATTCTTTTCTAATAAAAGATCATGAGTAAAGAATTCACCGAGCATATCTTGTTCTTTAGGCTTTGAGTCTACAAATATCTTAACAAATTATTTATCATTAGGTTCATGAGGCTAGTCATTGTAAATTCTGAGCAATTTCCATCTAAAACATTGTTCGTTCAAAAACATTGAGTACAATCTTGATGGTCTTCTACAAGATAAAAGAAATTCAGCTATTTGACATTCATCCTATTTCCCCTTATAAGCTTTATGAAATTCTTCTCTTAATAACACCATTTCCATTTTCAATCTGTTATTTTAAATTTATGCATTCCTTAGGAAATAGCACTGTTCAATCCATTTCATTAATAATGGAGGAATCTAAATTTGGAACCATTCAGTTACCGTTGGTTTGGTTTGAACTTCTTTGGATTCCATCATTCGTTTACTTGTGCTTTCCTATAGAGCTTGCTCTAATTCCATAATTCTACTAAGAGAAGCATTTAATTCTTCTTTCTGTCTTTTCTTTTCTTCCTCAAAAGCTGAAAACAAAAGCATAAAATTTTCTTTTAAATCTCGAATTTCTTTATTTAAGCCATCTCTGTGTACCCTATTTTCTTGATTACAATTCTAAATTTGTATTTGCAACTCACTAATAAATGTGTCTTTTCCCTGCATTTCCAATTTTAAATCCTGAATTTCTTGATCCCTTTTATTTATTACAGTCTTATATACCATTATTTCTCTTGTTGCAATTCCATCTCTTCCTTATTTTTATGCAACTAACTTCTTAACTCCTCTATCTCTAGTTTCAATTTTTCCAATTATGTATTAATATTTTTAATTTCAACTATTTCAACAACTTTATTAACAACCAAAGACAAATTTCCTAACATACTGTCATCAACCTCCATAGGGAGTGGATATTGTCCCCTTTTTGTTTCCTATTTTTCTTGATCCAGGGCTTCTTCTTCAGACACAAAATGAAAATGTACTTCTTCAACAAAAATTTCTTTTTCTGAGGATTGGTGAATTGACTCCTCAGTTTCCAAGGTTTTTTTTTGCTTTTTATATTTTGACCTATTCCCTTTACTCTGCACTAAGGTTCCTGTAGATCCAGAGGATAATATTTTTCTCCACCTTAAAGGAGTTTCTTGATAAGTTAAAATTGTTGGGAAATTTTGAAGAATGGTCCTTCATTTCCTCTTCTTAACAGGATTAGTATCCACATTTGGATTTATTATCTCCACATCTTCTGATTGGCCTAGAGTTTCAAACTCCTCATTTTTAAATTCTGGCACTTCCTCACCAAGAATGGTGGGAATTAGGGTTTCAGGAGCCCTAGGGTCTTCAAGAAAATTTGCTCCGGAAGGTGAAGCAACTTGTTTTAAATATTCTCCTAGTTCTAACTTCCTTCCTAATGTAGGCTTGTCAAAAATATTTTCCTAGGTTTCTTACGGAAATGATATTTACAAATTAATTGAATTAACCCATGATGATTTAATGTCCCTGACCCAATTTTATATCTTTCTATTAAAGAATTAATAGAATCATTCAAGAAATGAGGCAAACTAACCCTTAGAGCAGGGTTTTCCTTCCCATGTTGCAAATGTATTAACATGCAGAATGCAGGTCCTACCACAGTAGTAAGTTGACCTTCACATGTAAAATATTTAATAATCCATGCAACAACAGTACCCCAGGGTTCTAATATAGAAGCTCGTTGAAACCCCTTATTTTGTCCCCTAGTACTAATAACTATCATGGGCTGAGGGCCTCCCTGTCTAAGAAACAATTCTGATAATTTATGATATGTGATTTGTGTTGTTTCTGATATTTTAATGCCATAATTTTCTAACCCTGAAAGAGAAGAGATAATTTTTGAACTCACCTTGAAATGCTTCCCATGCAATGTCACTTGACCATTAGAGTAATTTTCTACAAATGCATTCACCAGCTTTTCATTATACCCTTTGAACTTTCTGACAAAATCCATCCAACCCACTTCCTCAGACAGCCGAGAAATATTACTTAACCCCAACAATTTTTCTGCAGAAGCCCGCTTGGATTTCTTCTTTGTACTGCCCATTTCTATTTGTTTCTACCACCCTGCTGAAAATTCAATAATGCTAGAAACTTGTGCATTGATATTTTTGAAAATATGATCACACTGTAATTATTTACTCTACTCTTGCTCCGGGCTAGTATATAATCTTTGTGAAGATCTTCCTTGAAGAAATAAATCCTCAATCAGGTGGAACTCCATCAAGCTACCTCATGACCCTCAGAAAGGTGTATAACCTAGGTGAATTCTTGAGTTCTTCCTCCCATGAACTCTTGAATCATAGATTCCCAAATTATTTGACAATAATCCATATTGAGCTCTCCAAACACATGGCTCCATTGAGTTATCTGATGAGCCTTAGAAGGGTATAATAGTTGATCACAACCTCATGATCTCATTGGAAAACCATCCATATTGAGCTCTAGACCAAACCCCTTACTTGTCTCCAAAAACCAAACTTCATAATATATGTGTTCTTCAAATATGTCAGCAACAATAAGGAAAAGAGAAAAAATAAAGCAAAAAATGCTTCTCATGCAAAGCATCATCTCAAAGTGAAAAGATGACTTGAGATGATGGAAATTCCTCCATCCTCAAGTACCACCAACCTCCAATCCGAATGATATTTATAATGTTCTTTGCAATAACTAGAACAAAATCTTGCGACTCAGTAGTCTCAACATTGAAACCGATACTGGGAATGAAAATAACAATAATATTGAGTTTCAACTCATACAATATAGTAATCTTATTCGCATCTAGACCCATCATCAGAATGAACACCTTCTTCTTGGAATAAAAGAAATATAATCAAAACAAACATGTTGATGAGCCTAAAATATGCTCATAATTTGATGATATGATAAACTTTTAAATGATTTCATTTTTGTTATTTCATGGCTGTTTAAACTTTGATGAAACCTTTTATGGGGATATCCTGTAGCAAGACACTTTTATATTCCTGCAACCTATTGTGTTGACTTGATTGCATTTATTGCCCTGTTGACTCGAAAATGTCTGGTATATCGTATACGTTTTTAAATGGTGAAGTAGATTTGAAATGTGTGATTAATGAATAGATATCGTGTATGTACCATATGCCTCTTCTTGCGCGTCTTTACCTTTTGTTTCGCAGGTTGTTGAAGAATGATCGAGTCAAGCGCAGCCGATCTCGGCCTTGCAGTAAAGCCCATTTCCTGCACGACTTTGAGGAAGCTCCGCCAAAGACTCTTTGACCGAAACCGATTTGGAAAGATTTTTAATGGAAAGTCAATCTGGAGAGAGTGGAGCGCTAGATTCTCTCTGAATCGGGTTGAACACATAAATTCATTTATGAAGTTTGTTCCTTGATTCAGGGATATACTTTACTTCCACGTCTTTCTTTGATGAAGTTGGTTAGTTAGTTGTTCTTCTAATTTAAAAATAAGATACTCCTCCTGCGCGAGGTGGTGATAGAAGAGAAATAGAATGAGTAATAGATGATTTTTAGGTAAGATAGAAACAGAGTAGCAGAGATCATGTAAGAATCAGTATGATAATGAAAGACAAAATCTGTTTGACCAGAAGTAGAGTTTGTTGTTAGTTTTCACACCAACAAGACAATGTATTTCATTATGTTTTCATGAATAAAGATCGATGAAGTTCTGAGTTTAGCATCTGTGTAATCAGTAGATGCTTGCTAAGGGGCCCACTTAGTAAGTATCTAGAGTTAATTAGTTAGATGTTCTTTTCTCACGATATCCGCTTAGCTTTCATCTTTTGAAGTTTTATGCAAACTCGCCTTACTGCCTCGGCATAGAGAGTCCATCCTGTGACTATTCCTGCAGCATAAGGCCACCATGGTTTGTGCTGTCGAGTAGTTTCTGTTTTAATCAAGCATAGTTGAGTTAAAGAATTCTGCATTACCATTCTGTAGCTTAGATAGAATTTCTTTCCAGTATGTATTTTTGCTAAGATTTGACTAAAACAAATTCCTAGTGCATATATTTTGCTGCACCATTTAAAGTCTACGTCCCCTGGTTTGACAAGTAAATGAACGTCCATAGAAAGATATTAGTCACCTGTCGGAATGTCCAATTCCCAGGAAAGTTTCACAGTGATATTCATATCCTTTTGTGAGTGCGAGCCACATGTCACATTGAGTTTTCTACATAGGAGTGTGCCTTCTCCAAACCAACTAAATAGTAACATTTATTGCAATAATATTCCTACGTAGTAATTTGATAGTTCTCACCTACCTTCACTCTCTAACCTTGTGACACTTTTGTGGATCTAGCAAATGACTCGTGTTTCATAACCCATTCTTCAACTTTCTTAAAACGTAATTTTGTAACACATACAAACCATCATTCTCATTGGTGGAAAATTTCTACACTAAATATCTTTTCTTATTTCTTTCTTCCTAAAGTTGAAGTTATGCTTTGATAACATGTTGGTGGCACCCATCTCATTGTAGGCACTCAAAACCTAATCAAACTAGAGCTAGAAAGTCAATAAGGGAGGTTGTGCCATTTTAAAAAACCCACACACCATCTATAGAGGTCTAAAAAACTGTTTGAAGGTCAAATATTTAACTATAGGGACACATAAATAAGTTCCACGTTCATATAACTATGTTGCAAATAAACCAAACTAAGATGGAGGTAAACAATTTGTCACCGCAAGAACAAAATCCATGCTATAAGTGCAATAGGGATATACTATAAGAACAAAAATCTATGCTATAAGTACAAACACCAATTTTGTAGGGGTTGGACAATACAATATCAAATCACAAAGCACCAAAACATTCACATAAAATAAAAAAGCCACATCCAAATCAACAAACTCATACAAAAATATCATTCACAAGAACACACATAATCCAAGAAAGAAAGAAATTACAAAACAATAATTATTTTTTATATTTATGTAGAAAATACAATCATCTATAGTCATTTATACATTTTTACATGTACCTTTAGAGTATTGGGAAAAATTATGAGGTTCCCTTATTTTTGTCTTGAAATTTTTAATTTTTGTCACATGCTCCTATGTTCTTCTATGTATTCCTCTTCCTAGTTTTATAGTTTTCCCCTTGTTATTATTGATTGCTTCCTTATTATTCTTTACTTTTTTCTCCCATTTTTCCTTTTTTTACTTACTTTGGGTGATCCCACAATAGTGGTTTACAATTTTTGGCCAAAGTGGACACTGAAATAATTTTTTCTAACTAAATCTTCACTTTCGAGCACCTATAGCGGCTAAACCGTGAGGAATTTGAAGATGATGTAAACTATAGTTTCGTGGAATTTTGTATTTAGATTCTAAATATTATTTTTTCAAAAAAAAATTGAATCATATTGCACCTCCTTTTCCACCCCCCTTGAAAACTAATTTTTTCAAAAAACAACATTTTTAAGGAGTGATGCTCACCGTATAATGCATAACTTTTTTTCCATGCATGATAAAATTCCAATTCTTTCAAATTTAGATTTTTAACTTTGATATCTAGTGCTTCCACTTGGTTATATAGTGTTTTATTGAATATTTTTTCTTTAATCAAGTTTTGAAGTCAAACAAATTACAATTCAGACATAGGTAGACCGTATAATGCCTAACTTTTTTGTATGTATCAAAATTCAATTATTATTTTTTTGTTGGATCAAGGACTTGAATATCTGGTGCACTCATATTTTTCAATTTTTTTTTATAATCTTCTATTTTTCCACATGTGCAGAACATAGAGCTTCATTTTCGGTGAAAAACCAACATTCACAAGAAATAAAAAATAAATATAACAATAAAATTAAATTTATTTAAAATTATACTTTTTTGGGAAGCTTATAATAAGGACTACATAATTACAAAAAATAAATTTTAAATTAATCCATTTGATCCCCCAAAAGGTAAATCAAAAGTGGTTTTTTATCAACATTTTGATAGGTGTAAAGGAGACTCTATTATAGGTATGGTTCAAAACTAGTGGGGTTATATCTAAGGGGTTTTGATCTAAGGTATTTTGATGAAACCCTCTTCAATTGGAATGCTTTAAATGGAACTTTTAAAGGCTTAAATCATTATATTTTCTAAAAATATGTGATTTCAACAAAAATCAAAATATCCTAGAAATTGTAAACCAGTTTTGTGGGATCACCCCTAAACAAAATCCCTCAAAAATATGAAAACATATACAAAATCCAACCTAAATTAGGCACAACACTCAAAAATATCATCACATAGATGAGCTTGTGGATTAGTAGTTGCTACCTAAAACCAAAGTAAAAAAATTAAATTGTAATAAATATGTATGATGGAAAGTGAAAGAAAAAAGGTTCCAAAAAATAAAATGTGTGATGCCCCTACATTAGCTATTTAAGCACATCCACGCTAGGAAATATAACTACTAGTTAGAAAATGAATTTGATTTAATGGGTCAATAACTTGAACATTAATCACCAAATGCAAATAAGATATTATTATTTTATTTCAATTTCTTCAATGAAAAATGTTTTGATTAAGAGGGAAAAATAGGTTTTGAAGGGATTGAAAACCCTTTACAATATGTCAAAATAACAATTTTTTGCTAAGACAAAAGATAACACAAAGAACCTAGCAACCAAACAACAGCCACACAACAACAAACTAAAAGGCTAGATAAAGAGGCACAACAAGACTATATCATTTATTTTAAAGTTTTAGCAACCTCCAACTCTTGGTTGTAGTGGAGGTTGACCATGGACAACAAATCCTTCTTTCCATATTCAAAGGATTTCTTGAGGCTAGCCTTTGTTCTAGCACTTAGACCCTCATTCCCTAGTTCTTTCCTTTTTTCTTAGTGGGCAGTGTTCTCATCTAGTACTCTGCCATCTGGTGCTCCCTAAGGGTGCTCATTTTTTCCATTAAAATTTTCAAAGAATTCACACTATTTTTTCAATGAAAAATGTTAAATCTCTCATCAAAATACATTTCTTCAACAAAATGTAGTGCCTTCTCTTAGACACTAGGCCTATCAAATGCAGACACTAGTTACAGAAGGAAGTTGATTTTGTGGGAAAATGACATAAACACAAAATTACAAATTAAAAATAACTATTTTATTTAATTACAATTTATTCAAGGGAAAATGCTAAATCTCTTATTGAAATACATTTCTTCAACAAAATATCATGCCTTCTCTTAGAACTAGGGCTAGAAAAGATAATTGCCAGTTAAAAAAGTAATTTGATTCAATAAGAAAATGAATTGAATAGACTAAATTTCCAAATTCAAATCAAATATTGCTATCTTATTTCAATTTATTTAAGGCAAAATACTAAATCTCTCATCAAAATGTGCTTCTTCATTTAAATGTAATCCCTTCTCTCAGACACTAGGGCTAGGAATGATAGGTGCCAGTTAGAGAAGGAATTTGATTTGGTGGGCCAATGACTTAAACACTAAATTCCAAAATTTTATTTGAGTTGAGAAATTATTAAATCTCTCATTCAAATATATATCTTCAATAAAATATAATACCTTCTCTTAAACACTAGCAGTTTCAATGCACTATTTGAAAAAACTTGTGTTTTTCAAAAAGCACAAAAGTTGAACAACAATTTTACTGTCATTCCTCGTACCATTATTCCGTCCTAAGAAAAATAACTAAATACATTTTATTTATCAATATTTAAAATATTAAGTGATTTTTTTTAAATATAAATATTTATTCTACCTTCATAAACATTAATAAATAAACACATTTTATTTATTAATAATTCAATTATTAAGTAGTAGTGATATTACATGATGTTTTTTATTTTTTTTATTATGTAAATACTTGTCCTACCATCATAAACAAAAGTAAAACATTTTATTTAAATCAACAATTAAATTATTAAGAAGTAGTGATATTAAGTAATGTTATTTATTATTATTATTATGTAAATATTTGTCCTACCATCATAGATAAAAGTAAATAAATATATATTTTTATCAACAGTTAAATTATTAAGAAGTTGTGATATCAAATAATTTTTTTTATTATATAAATATTTGTTCTAATATCATTGTAAGATCAATTTATATATATATATATATATATATATATATATATATATATATTAAGAGGGGTAATCATAGAAAAAAGTAAATAAATACATTTTATTTATCAACAATTAAATTATTATGAAATAGTGATTTTACGTGATATTTTTTAATTATTATTATGTAAATATTTGTCCTACCATCATAGATAAAAGTAAATAAATACATTGTATTTATCAACAATTAAATTATTAAGAAGTTGTGATATTAAATGATGTTTTTTCATTATATAAGCATTTGTTCTAATATCATTGTAAGATCATTTTTTTTTAATAATATTAAGAGGGGTAAACGCTTTAAACCTATGAATTCACAAATGATGGACCTCATCCCCAATATAAATTCTCAACAATTACATCTCAATAGAATTTGAACCTTCATGAGAAGAATAACAACACAACAACTTAACCATCCCACCATACCACTATTAACTTGTAAGATCAAATAAATTAAAGAGAGCATATATAAATATGTTTTATCTACATTATTTGTACAACAATTTATAAAATTTATAAAATATTCTATTGATTTTTATCTACTCAATAATTTCTATACTATTTATCCTTGCACTACCTACTTCATAATTTCCCTCCTCAATTTCTATACCAAAAATTTCAAACTACTAACATCTAACTCTTATATTAATATTATATATTTATCAACTAACTAATTATATGATGTAATAATCATTACACAAGTTGAGCATAATATCTAGCTTTTACACATTGAAAATTCTACTTTATTTTTGCCATAAGAAATATGTCTTGCATGTGAAAATATTTACTCTGATTCAATATTCTTCTCCACACTTTTAGAGCATGCTAACACATTGAATATGTTTCCTTCTTTTTTCACATAAGAAGAAAATACATGTTGCGTGCAATGAGATTTACTTTGGCTTAGTCTTCTTCTCCACACTTTTATATAATTACAAGGATTGTGACTAAAGAAAATTACACCAAGATAATATGTACATACTGTACAATTAATCAAAATACCCAAGCCTTCTAGGCTTCAAAGTTGGGGCCATTTGCTCTTATAACAATATAATAGTCACAATAGATAGAAGAATGTCCAATTTTCGCATGGTTTTATCTCAGACTCAGCATTTATTGTTCACTGTTCTCTCAAATGAATTTGTTATTTATTATATAGCTAAGAATAAGAAGGAATTAAAAGAGAGGCATAGAGATTGAATAGGTTATCATTAAACATAGTATAAAATGTAGATATTTTATGTTCATTAAACATGTGTTATTCAGTTACATAAAATGATTTAAAAGGAGAGGCAAAAATATGGAGATATATTTTATATGAGACGAAGATGAATATATTTCTCAAGTCTTCATTCACATGAATGAAGAAATATAGTTTTAAGTATGCTTTCTTTCTATGAATATATTCTTAATGGAAGATGTATTCAAGAGATTTCAAAGATGCAGTCTAACTTGTTTTTAGCTTTTCATACTAATATAAATATATCTACTATAGAAGTTGCAATGAAGATATTTCAAAATTTCTTTGTATTTATTGACAAAGCATTGAAATCTCTTCAATGCAATTGTCATGGTGGATATATCTATATCATCAAAGTAGACTCAAACCAAACAAGGCTCTATGCAACTTAATGAAGAGGCAAGAGATATATTCAGCCCAAGCTCATCTAAAATATCTCTCCACAAAATTAACTCTCCCTCTAACTCATTTATTGGAAGTAGATGACACTTATTTACCAATAAAAAAGACCTACACTCCATTCAAGTGTTTAGTACTAGCATTTATGAAAAAAAAACATCCATGTTTCTATTTAATCGCCTTATTTTCAGCTATATAATTGTAGATATATAAAATCATCTTAACATCATTCTATTCTAGTATTTTATCACCATTAATTAATTAAATAATTATATTATTTGATTAATCTATCTTTTTACTAATTAATTAAATAATTATATCACTTACTTAATCTAATATGTTATTAATTAATTAAATAATTATATTATTTAATTAATCTAATTTGTTACCGAATATTTAAATAAATATTGAACTTAGTTAATATAATCTATTATCATATCCAATTAAATAATTATACCACAATTTTCATCTCATATTGAATCTTGTTGAACAAATCTACTTAACAATAGAATTTGATAAGAATTTCTTGTTTATCATTTTAATTTTTAAATATTAGAATTCAACTTTAGTTTTCGAAATTTAATCCATATTTTAAGTTAATTTTAATTTATATTCACATTAATAATTAACAAATTCGGAGTTTGAAAGCATAATGGACAATAAATGCTGAGTCTAGATGAAACAATGAAGAAATCAAGCATTCTTCTAATCGTTGTGAATACTGTATTATTATGACTATTTCACCTTCTTTAGATTTTTGGGCTTTCTTGAATGATGATTCCAATGCGGATTTGGTGATTTGAAAGTTGTTTGAGCGATAACAATGGATTCTCACAATCTCTACTGCTCAGATCTCTCTCAAACCTGCAGTAAAAAGAACAACTTTAGAAAAAAACTATTTACAACATATTCATCATCAAATTGCGAAACTAGAAACATACATACAAAGAAAGTGATACCCACTAATGAAAGAGTCTAATCTGAAACAAATTTTTCATGAAGTTTAACTCATTCCATAAGACCAACCTCATAGCTATGAACCCTAACTTACCCAGGCTAAAAAGGAGTTCATAAGAAGAAGACATCTCCTGTATTAGCACCTCAAACAATCTCATCCTCTGCAACACTCCACTTTTGCTCTGTGACATCCAGATTATGCATGATCTCCTCTGCCGATGAAGTCGTTTGCAGAGTGAAGAGCCCAGGCTGGCCTGGCCTGTAGATCTGGAGAAATAGGATAGCGAGCCTCAAATAAATAGAATGAGCCTTGAATAGGGCGACTAGCCTTTAATGCATAGAAATTTCCACAGTGGAACTTTCTTGTTTGCGGACTTTGGAGGAAAAAGCTGACGTAGAATAGCGGGACAGCTTACATTTTCTTCGGTCATCAGAAGATTCTGAATTGAATAATAGGTGTTGATTTTAAGACTTTAGCGATGTCATCGGCTTCCAAGAGGTTTTCTATTCCTGAAAGTGAAGGAAAAGAAACAAAAGAAAAACGAAACACTGATAAGTCGGCACGTGTCACCAGGACGTAATGTAGAAGTTTCTATAAAGAAAGAAATTCTAACTAAACGTGAAAAGATTGCTAGCTGGAAGGGGAGTGATGAAGAGTCACGTAATCGCGAGGAAGTGATGTTGAACTTTCTATGAAGAAACAAATTTCAAACTATCTGCTGGTGCTCATTTTTCTTCGCCTGGATAGTAATTGTCCTTTCTTTCAAAAGTATGTTTTATGAAATAACATAGTTGCAGTTAAGAAAAACATAGTAGGTGCTAATGGGGAGAGTAGTCGAGGTACCCACTGGTCTACATCTAGTTGACCATGGAACCAGTTAGATATTTAAGGAGTGTATTTATTAGGTGTCTAAAATAAATCTACATGATTTTGAAAAAAGTGTGAGAAACTTACCTTAATAATAATGTACAATAGTGCATAATAAATTTATATTGAGTTACAATGGAAATATATTTAATTATAGTAATCAATAGAATGAATGTTTTGTTAATTTGTTTTGGAATTTTAACTTTTAATACTATTATAATAATTGTTGTATTGAACTTTATTTTCTTTGTGATATAAGGTAAGTAAGCATCTTTGAATTAATATCTCCATATATTTTATATAGATATACTTGCATTTAGATGTTAGCGAAACATATTCTAATGGTAGTCATTACTACATCTTTTAGACCTCACTAATAAGAATACCTAAAGCAATAATGTATGTGTATTCAAAGATAGAAACTAACAAGATATAGAGTATTGCTAAACCAATGAGTTATATATGCAATTAGATCTCCTATATGCTCAACCCTCTAATATTGTGGTTTTAATAACAATATCTTTAGTTATGAAAAATATTGTAATGTTATGTTATGCATATTGGTAGGTTGAAATCCAAGTTTAATTGAAAGTAACAAGGAGGGAATAAGTATAAATAGAGAATTGCATGTCCTAACTAGCTAGACTAGTGCTTAATCCATTGGTAGAGTGTTTCAACATACAAGAAATGAAGATGGCTATATGGGACCACAATAGAACTAAAGAGGAGGGAAATGACACCCCCACTCTCCTCTACGGGCGAATGTTCCTAAACTACCTCCAGCGCAAAGCTCAGGTGACAAGGATGGAAGGACAAGGGATTTTTGGTTATATTTTATATTTTATGATGAGTTAAGGGATAAGATATTTAGGAACCCAAAGAGCAAGCTTCAAAGGTCTGGTGAGCAATTGATCTAGGCTCTCAGCCAAGGATGACAACGCGACATGTGGACGTCCCAATAGTGCACTATAGTCTCATATGGACCGAAAATAGAATTTGCTAATAGAGATGGAAAAGAACCAACTAACTATTCAATGACTAAAATCTAAAAGGTATGCTAAACTAATAGAATAATAGAAATAATGGAAAATGAAATAATATGCATAGATTAAATTGAATGAAAATTATGAAGTAGAAAGAAAGAGAGGAACTCACAAGAGGTCCTACGAAATGAAGCCTCCTGCAATGATCCAACTTGACAACCTACACACAAAAATGGGAAAAAAAATTGGGATATTTTAGGGGCTTGCCTTAATCAAACCCCCGTGTAGGTGTTCCCATTGCCACAAATAGCTCGATAGACAAATAGATGAAATAAAATAGACAAGTTGAAGGAAATAGATAGATGTGACAAATATGTAAATAAACAAGCTAGAACAACATGCTATCAAAATAAAGGAACCATGAAAAAAATTAAAGGAACCATGAAAAAAATTGCTGATCAGAACTGCAGAATTGCCAGACATAACTCTTTAATCATCAAAGCCATGACCGAAAGATTGGAGAAAACCCAGAAAAAAGCGCTGATTGTCGACCTTGATCAAGAGAAAGACCAGGATGAGGAAGCGGGGATTTCTAAGTGAACCAGATCAAGTATGAAAAGAAAAGCCCTGACTACCCCAAATATGACTCAGATTTTCATGGAGGGGGTCTAGGATATGGTGGACCTGGAAGAGGTTGCTGACGAGCTTTTGAAGTCTATGGATTAGCTGTGGCTAGGCCCAGTTTTGTCTGTTTTTCGGCCGTCTGATGGCTTTTTTGCGGCTTTTTGTGGCTGTTTGTTTTAGCTGGTTTTTATCTCTATGGCAGCCTTTTTGTCTTTTGGACCTCTATTTTGGTCTTTGCTTGTAATGTTACTTTATGGTTTCGGGTCCCTGTAAAACCCGTTTATCCCCTTTTATCAAAAACATGCTATCAAAATAAATGATAATGCAATGAGAAAAGATGTAGTCACCCTCCCTTTAGCGAGCTAGTGAAGTCAAAAGGATTGTATTCAACACCTAAAATGTGCCAAGAGAACCAAAGTGTTTGCATAGAGAGCCAAGATGTGAGAGAGATTATAATAAAATGGTGTAGAATGAGAATGAGAGTGAAAGAATGAGCTAGAGAGAAAAGAAGAATGGATGGAATTAGTGATAGAGTGAATAGAAATGAAGAATGAGAGGTTAGAATGGAGAAAAGGTATGCAAATGGATGTTTTCCACGCATATGCAAGTCAAAGAAGCATTACACTTCATGGGAAGCTGGGAAGTGTAATGTCTCAATGGCTATGTAGGCATGAATCTTTTTAGGATGTTTGCACAACATGTAGATGTTTACACATCATACTAGCATCTACGACAAAAGTTTACTTAAAAGACAAAAAATAAAGGGGTTAGGGATGAAGATAAGGTTAGGAAAAAGGGGAATCACATTATAAACTTTAATTTGGATAAATGGGGGGTTATGGAATGCAAAACCGCATAGGATACAATTTTTGGCATTATATTTGTTCGTCACTTTAGAGAGAATATGTATTCTAACATGTTTGAGCTAAAGTAGAGAAAGAAAGAGGTTGAAGAGAATATACCCAGGATGAAGAGGACACGGGTCTTCAATTTGTCACATGCAATAGAGAAGTCGAGTCAAGATGTGAATAGGACATGGGTCTTCTAACTTGTAAAGATGATTGCAATCTCACCCCAAACATTTTAGCTATAGACAAACATGTCAGGCGAAAAAGAAAAAAATAGCCATGATAAAATTTGTAGACATGACATAATATGATTAAATAAAATACATCATTGATAGGTATGGGTAGAAGGATACATACCATACAACATGTGGATATAAAGATACATGATAGAAACAAACCCCACAAGGAGGAGAACCCCTATCACAAGAGGATGATATCATAAGAAAAAATTATTTAGGTTTCCTGCAAGATAGACAATGATATCATAAAACATCCAAATTTATTTTTAAGATGAATTTTTGAAAAATAATAATAAGTAGATATGATAGGCCTCCTTAGAATGATGTTGTGTGCTACGTAAAAGAGTAAATGTCATTCTAAGGAAGAGAAAGAAAGAGAGATGTTGTGGCATGACATACATGGTGATATATGTTTATGGAATGTTGTCACATGAGGGAAAACACATAGAATCCACAACATCAAGAAAAGTAGAGATGAAGAAATTAATATCATAGAGGGATTAACTTATCATATCTATGTATAGACATAAATAAGATAGTATAATGTATATGAACTGTCATCACTCTCCAAATAGATCAGAATGGGAAGAAGCACACATGAAGATAAATAAAAAGTCAAGTCAACATAGAAGAGACCTAAATGACCCAATGCTTTGTATCGTTCTCGATGTGGAAAGGTAGATTTTACAAAAAATAAAAGAATGATGAGACAAATAGAAGAAGTGTATGAAATTTTTTCTCTCTTGTATCTAAGTATCTACAAGGGTATCAAGGGTCCTCTAGGTGACAACACAAACATTAATAGACAAGCATGTGGGAGCATGATCAAGAACACAAATCTAATCTAAAGATAAAGAAGAGGTATTGCTCTAGTCCAACACCTCTAACAAGTCATCTTGCTTGCAATCTAGATCATCATAAGGGGGAGGACAAGCTCATAAAAGGGAGGATAGAAAGAGCAGTACTAATCAACTCAGCGACAATAAGGGCTAAGGAGGAAGTTACCTCAATGTCCTCATTAGTAAGCTCCTGTGAGGTCAACATCATCGATCTAGCAAAGATAGATGAAAAATTTAGGATATCCTCTAACAAGTAAAAAATAAACTTCTTCAGAGTGAAGCGTTGTGATTGGATGGAAGGACGATGAGAGACCAAAGAGTCATTGCAAACCTCTGGAAAGGGGTCAGTTACAAACTCTAGGGAAGGAGATGATGTACTCTTCATGAGAATGGTATAAGCCAAAGTAGAACAAGATGAAGAAGGTAAAGAAGACTTTTTGTAACCACCATTTGGAATGAGGCCATGCTCCAAATTGGGCTTAAGTGGAGGATATGGGGTCATCACAGTAGAAGTGGAAGAGGGATGTGTAGTCTTAGAATTGGGGTAAATCTAAAATCGATGATGAAGAACATTTTGAGGCTAAAGACAAAGAATCATCAAATTGATCGAAGGTTAGAAAGGAATAGTCTTCCACTAAATATAATACTGTTGAGATTTATAATCTTAAAAGAAATGTAAAGGCCATGAATATAAAACCTTCCTATAAATTTGAAGCTAAAAATTTCCTACTAGTTTCATGGCAAGATTTATTCACTTTCTTAAAATTGAACTCCGTAGAACCATATTTCCATTTTCATGAACATATAGGTTGCTAGTTCACATAGTATTTTTATGGTTCTTTGGATTGAAATATGCACTATTCTTCCTTCTCTTCAGTGGGCAGTCCCTTACAAAATAACCTAGCTTGCCACAACCATAATAATTTCTCTTTCAAATTTAATAGCTTTGTTTGTAATTATTCTTTGAAACCACCATCCCATTTTTTTATTTATGAGATTTCATCCCCAACTTGATAACATGATTCGTAGCATCTTTAAGTGGTAGAGACAATTTGATTGAGTTTACAAATAATATGGTTTGCACAAGTTTATAATCTTCAAGAAAATTTTGACAGTTACACACATTGCAAAAATAACTCATAGTCCCATATAAAGGAACTTGAGATTTTATTTATTTATTTTTATAGATGAGTGTTACCGAAATAAAGAGGGTAACTCTCGATTACATTTTAAACAAAGAAACATACAGCCCGCAGGCCTTTCAAGTTGACACAAGAGGACACCTTAACTACCCTTAACAAGAAAAGCACTCAAAATGCTAGAAACAACCCCAACTGTACATCAAGTAAGCGAAAGATAGACACCAGACCATACATGGGACACGTAGGGGAAACATCTTCACCGAACAACCCCCTAGACTCCCAGACACTGGTTTAAAATTTCCAAATGGCCACCCAAATCTGTCAAACGCCTAAGGCTAACAGAGCCGATCCAAGCACGATCCGAATGCATGAACCGGGAAAATGCGTTCATGTTGTTGTTTTTGACTCCGGCTCGGAAGACTTCCCAGGCATCCGACATGAAGCATTTTGTTGCCTCAGCCGCGGCATCATCCATTCCCTCATCCAGGACCATATCAGGGTCAAAATATGCTCTCAAGAAGCTCAGCCATCCGCTAGCGGACAACTCCATTGTTGCATTAGCAATGGCTGCAACGTTGATTCCAACAACAATCCTGTTCAACCGCATCGCCACCCACTCCTTTGATTCATGAACATCCACCAGAGCGCCGCAAACAGTCTCATAGATTCTGTCGTCGCACCAGTGTTGGCGCACCCCGAGCACCAATGTAACAATTGCTACGGATGCGCCCATAGCATCTCTGTTCTAGCGAATGAAGAGGCGAGAACATTGGCTTGCCAAAGTCTCTTTAGCACACACGCAGGCCACACCGAATTGGAAAACCATGGTTTATGGTTTCACTTTGACGCCGAATAACCCCAGGCCTTGGGCCAAATATAGCCGAGCGGGAAACATGTACCTCGTAGGAAATGGAGGTGTTCGATGGTCCGCTTTGCCAAGACTAGATAACACTCAACCAAAATCTTCAGATCAATACCACTCGTGACTGGTAAGAGACATAGGGCTGCCTTTCCATATTGACCCGTACGAGAAATCAAGCGTGGAGACCAACATAAGATATGGGTGCATCTGCAAACGTACCAATGTACCCATCCTTCGGCTTTTGCCAGTCCAGCGCAACACATTTTGTATTTCAAGACCCTAAACAGGTGGCCTTTGGTACCGCTTCTGATCACTTGCCACCAACTCCTGAAGACCAATCCAACATTCTGCTTTGGAATCGATAATTACCTCATCCATTTGCCCAACCCCTACATTGGCAAGACAGTCAACGACTTTGTTTGCCTCCCTAAAGGCATGCCCGATTTTAAAATTTTCCAACTTTCCTATTTGTTCCTTAATTTGGCCAACCTAGGAGTCAAGGAACCAACAAGGCGAATGGCCATTCGTGATGGCTTAAATGCAAATCATTGAATCCCCCTCGATTTCGATTGACTTTATTCCTTTGCTGATACAAAGTTGTACTCCCATCAGCAGTGCTTCAAATTCGGCCACGTTATTGGTTCTTACTCCCAAGTTCTGGGAGGCGGCCTAGACACAATCTCCGATGTGATTTCTAATTATGCACCCCGCCCTTGCAGCCCCAGGATTCCCTTTTGCAGCCCCATCAAAATTCAATTTCCAAGGGAGATCCACTGGCCTTTGCCAACAAACTGTTTTCCTATCAACCTTTTCTGTTGCGGGCGTGCGAGCCTTTGGTCTTTTTAAACTATCCCACATTTTCTGGATATCTTCATCCCATTTTGTGAATTTTGAACAGGGTTTCACTCTTGTCCTATTATTTGCTACTTCGATGATTGCTGCCTTCAATTTTTCAATTAGCCTGGAATTTTGGAGTGCTTCCCCTCTAAAGATTCTCCTGTTTCGTTCTTTCCAAATGTGCCATACTACCAATGATGGAGCCAAAACCCACAGGCTATGCCAATAACCATTACTGTTACCCATCTTCCATGAGTTGAGGAATTCACACAAGGACTTCTGTCTCAGGCCTGGCATAGAAAAAGAGTTTTGGAGCCAATCCCAACACGACATTGCGATCAAACATGAAAGGAATAAATGGTCTGCGTCCTCTTCATTATGTTCATACATCACGCAGCGAGATGGTCCGACAATACCCATTCTTTTTCATCGTTCCATTGTTAAGCACCTCTTGTGGAATGCAACCCACAGAAATGCCCCAGCTTTAGGAAGCACGACTTGATCCCAACATAAACGCACCAGCCAATCTATTCTTGTGCCAATTTCAACTTGAATTTGATAACCCAACTTGGCCAAGTATTCACCTGATTTCGCCCCACACCACACAATGGAATCTTCTTCTCTGGATAACAGGACTACCCGATTGTTTAGTTCTTCTATGATTGCCTTCAGTTTTGATTGGACAAGATGTAAGTGTTGCAAATTAATCTAGTTCACTTTTCCGCCTCTAGAGGATGCAGAAGGAATAAGGTACCTCGCTACTTCAATACCTCCCACACTTTCCAGTTGTTCTACTTCCTTTTCTAAGTCAAATTGTTCAGCCAAGCACCTATAGCCATTCCAAGAGTCAGACCAGAACCTAGCACATTTTTCGTTTCCAATTCTCCATGTTATGTGGCTTGAAATTTAATGGGCAGATTTTGTTGATGAATTTCCAGATTGCGGAGCCACCCCTTATTGTAGCTGCTGTTAGAATCCTTGTAGGGGATTCGTTGTCTAAATATTTATTTTGCAATATGCGGCACCACAGTTTCTCCAAATGTCTGTACATTTTCTAGACCAGCTTTGTGCCCAAAGCGAGGTTTTGTCTTTCTATGCTTCTTATACCCGCACCCCCTTCGATTTTTGGCTTGCAGGCAGTGTCCCCCCCAATGAGTGCGATCCGCTTTTCTTCATTTGATCCTTCCCATAGAAACCTTTTTAGAGCCTTCTCTATACCTACTTCTATTTTCTTTGGGGCTTCATAACAGGCGAGTGTGAAAATAGGGATTGTCGAGAGCACGGATTTGGTCATGGTCAATCTGCCGGCCAGGGTAAGCCATTTATTCTTCCATGTTAATGCCTTTGTTTTGCATTTTTTCATAACTTCGTTCCATTGTTTTGATTTACAAGCCCCTTCAAAAATCTGTACGCCAAGGAACCTGGCCGGGAGTTTGTCAACTTTGAATCCCAGAATTGCTGCAATATCCGTCTGTAAATGCACCTTTTTGTTGAAGAAGTAGATTCTAGACTTTTCTTTATTCATTTTTTTCCCTGACTGTGTTTCGTATTCCTCCAATGTTTCTTTGATACAACTAGCCTCCCGCAAATTCGCCTCACCAAACAAAGTTGTATCATCAGCGAATTGGGAGTGGGTGATTTGCTCGACATTTGGAGCAACAACGATCCCCCTCCAATCCTGTAGATGTCGTCGCTTTTTGATAGCACAACTCAGAGCTTCAGCCATTATCACGAATAAGGAAAGAGACATAGGGTCCCCTTGCCGTAGTCCATTAGTTGCCCCAAAGAATCCATGCGTTGAACCGTTAACCAAAACAGAAAATCTCACCGATGAGATGCATTGTCTGATGAGTGAGCACCAATGACTGTTAAAGCCCATACGTTGCATTAACTTAATCAGAAAATCCCAAGAAACTTTGTCATACGCTTTGCAGACATCTAACTTTATTACCATACCCGAAGATTTCACCACTTTTAGTGAGTGCACGACTTCACTGATGAGGAGAATGTTGTCTGATATCTCCCTCCCAAGAACGAAACCGGTCTGTTCGGGAGCGATAATCTTGCCTAAGATCTTTTTGAGCCTGTTTGCTAGAACTTTTGCTAATAGCTTGTAGATGGTATTGTAGAGAGAGATCAACCTATAGTCTCCAAAAGTCCTACATTCAGATTTCTTGGGAATGAGGGCGATGACAGAGTTATTGATGTCTTTAACAAACCTCCCTGATTTCCTGAAGTCTTCTATCATTTTCCACAGGTCCACCCCTAAGAAGTCCCAACAATTCTGGAAAAAATGAGAAGGAAAACCATCCGGACTAGGAGCCTTGTCAGGGTGTAGTTGGAATAAGGTCGCCTTTACTTCTTCCAATGATATTGGCTCTGTTAACATATAATTATCAGCCTCGTCCACCCTTTTATCAATTGCATCCAGGATATTCCCCTCCCCGTTCGGACCAGAATCTTCCCCTAATAAATTTTTAAAGAAAGTCACAGCTTCTAACCCCACAGCCTGAGTGCCGCTCTTCAAGGAGCCATCATTTGAATAAACAGACTCGATTTTGTTTGCCGCTCGTCTCGCCAACACTGAAGCGTGGATTTTTTTTGAATTTGAATCACCATCAGTGAGCCAGACTTCTCTAGATTTGTCCTGCCAAAAAACTTCTTCTCTTTTAAGTAACTCTGCTAATTCGTTCTTCAGATCCTTCTCTTTGATGAATTCCTCATTTCTCATACCATCTCTGATAACTTTTTCATTTAGGGCTTGCAGTTCTAACTCAACTCTTGCCTTTTCTGCGAAAATATTCTAAAATTTGACCTTGTTCCAGGTTTTGAGTTTGGTTTTCAAGTACTGCAATTTTTTGATGATTTTAAAACTAGTCGAACCTCCCACGTGAGGCTCTTTCCACCAAGATTCCAACAATTTCAAAAGTTGGTCATCCCGCCACCACATGTTCATGAATCTGAATGTAGACTTTGGGTGATCTGAGCCGTTGAGGAGATTTAGTTCAACCGGGAAATGATCCGATACGGAAATTGGCAAAATGTGAGCCTCGATGGTGGAGCAAAGATTGCGCCAACCAGCAGATAACATGAACCTATCCAAGCACTCCGATATTTCCGTAAAGTCTTTCCTCCTATTGGTCTAGGTGAAGACGCCGTTCGAAGTTTGACAGTCTTCCAGATTTGAGCTAGCCACAAACTTCCTGAAATCAACCATTACTTGTGTTTCAGACCTTAGTCTGCCACGTTTTTCTGACAATTCAAGAACCACATTGAAGTCACCTCCCACAATCATATTGGCGCATGAGTGATCCTTGATGAAGCCCAAAACCTCCAACCAAACATGGGCTTTCTCCTTCGTTCCAGTAGGGTCATAGATGTTGATGAGGATGAAAGGAATGTTAAGACTCAGGCTAAAAACTTCCGCAGCTAACCAGTTTGCTTGTGAACATAATATTTTTACCGAGGCCTCAGTATCCTTCTAGAATAACCCAAGTCCACCTGAGGCACCAGACGATTCTTGAAAGAAGTCGTTCCACGATCTGATGAATTTTGAAAATGAGACAGCTTTAGATTGAGACAATTTTTTTTCTTGAATGAGAATTATATCACTTGCACTAGTCTGCAGTTGACGCCTAATCAGGCATCTTTTGTTAGGGGCCATTAGGCCCCCAACATTCCAGGTGGAGAGCTTCATTGTTTCCCAAGGGAGGCCGATCCTCCCTTGGTACTCAAAAATTCTTTAATGCTGGGGTAGTTTTTGACTGAAGCTTCTTCTTCCCTTAGCTGTTTGAACGATTTTCTGCCCCGGGGTTTTCTTTGTTTGCTGAGCTTACCCATATCCAAGTGTGAAATTGCTGATTGAGAAATGCACCTTTCATCAATTATGTCTAACTCGTCTTCAGGTCCAAAATCAGCTTCAGAATCTGAAGGAGGATTGTCAATTTCCAACCGGTCGTTTTTTGGTTTGACCACCTTCGTCATTTCCTCAGATGGCTGGTGAGGAATGACCCCAATAGAATCAAATTGATCCTTGCCAAAACCCTCAAATTTCTTGTCCTTGGATTCCATAGGCCTTGGTTTCGGCTCCCTTGACACGAAAGGGACAAGCTGCCAACTATTATTCTCACTAGCCGCTCGCCTTGGAATCCTATCATCCTGCCCAAGATTGCAAAATTCCTCTTTGTGCTTTCTCGAGCTACAATTTAGGCAAAATCTTCTATCCTCTTCTATTTTGATGACCTGGGTCCATGTTTCCCCATCCACCTGAAGCTTTACAGACCGAGGAATGGTGTTTATCGCCGTGATTTGCAACCTTGCATATTTATATAAATTGTTGTCAATAATTTCCATGTCGATGTCCACCAGGGTTCCTAGTGATCTTCCTATTTTTTCCAGGCAACCACCGTTCCAATATTTGAATGGGAGATTGTAAAGGCGAATCTAGACCAGATGATCATAAGGCTTGTACCGAGTAGGATCAAAAATTTTCTCCCAGGGTTGCATGTATAGCGAAATTTTGCCCAGACGCCAAACCCCCACTTCAGTCACATTTTTCATTGATTCTTCATTTGCAAAAACTACCACAAAAAAGTTTTTAGGAAAAAACCTAAGTAAAAATTTTGTCCTCCATTCCTTCTTTGACCATTCTCTGATTTCAGCCCTACTGGGACAGCCTCCAATGAATCGACAAATTATTGTGAAATCATTTAGGATTTTCGCATCGTTCTTTACCTCCTGAGAAACATCAATCATCGATATTGCTTGTTCTTCTATTGGATTAGGGTTTTTCCCCTTCTGTAGAACCGGTTCATTAACAGCTGTGCCTCCGACTTCGTGGCGGATTCGCTCTTTTTTCTGCCATGTTGTTTTATTGCGAAATTTATGATTGCGACCCCCGGACTGCTTAAGCTTATTTCCTGATTCGCCCCGCCGCTCTTCTCTTGAGTCGACTGAAGGGGTATCATGCCTCCTACGGATAGGACCATGCACCTCCTGGTCTTCGCATGACTTTCTATGGTGTGTCGAGTGACATTGATCGATCCATTCACCATTGATGAACACCCATTGTGGAATGTGGTTAACATTCTGCGATTTTGCTTTCTCTGGCTTTTCACGAATTACTTCATCCTCCCAGCTTTCTCTGCCTGCTCTCTTCGAGCCTGTAGGAACCTCGCACTTCGCCTTGCTCCTCGCCTCACTCCTCTCCTCTGCCATTTTTTATTTGTTTTTAGGAACTTGAGATATTATCAGTCAAAGATTTTAACCATTAAATTATAGACTAATAGAGGGGTTGTGAAAAATGAAATGGGAGAAAATTTATCTTATGATTGAGAACCTTTCATGAACAAATAAATTAGGTTTTCTCATGATAAATAGAACAAACCAGAGATAGTAAAGATAAAGTAAAATCCTTGCAATTTAGGATTCTAATAGAATTGCACATTGTAAATGTAATTGAATATGTGTTCATTTATAATTATGGTATTTGGTTAATAATAATATCATGACATAAGATCTTGAAATAGAATATTATAATAGTTGTAATCAATGTTTATCTATTTAAAAGAATATAACCCTAGAAGTAGTGATTGGGATTTCTACTAAATACTCCACCAATATATCTAGGCCCCATCCAATTATGGGTTGTTATAGTAAATTAGGATCATCACTAATAAAAATTAATAAAAACTCAAGATAGTACAAAAGATGAAAAATATAGTTGCTTTTCTCAAGAGAAAAAATATCAATGCTTATTATGCTCATTCAAAATCAAAATCTATATTTTTTTAATGTAAGTTACATAGTGGGCACACAATTCACATGCCATTGGATTCACATATTAATCTTATTTATAATGACATTATGTTTGGAATGCATTGTTTCTCTTAGCCTTAAACATGGTAACATGCCAAACATTTAAATAGGAGAATTTAACAACCTCTAATTTTTTAAAATACTCATTGCTCATTCATTGTAAGAGAATGGCTATATATAGTTATGCCATATATACGAGTTATATTTCCCAAATATATTAAAATATTCATTTGAGGATGTTCATTTGAAGGTTCTATAGTTGCATGAATATTAAAAGACATAGTAAAGGCCTTGACTTATCTTCACAAGTTAGAATTCCATGTAAAAAAATATGAAGCCTAATCACAATTTGGTAGATAATGGTGTCATAGTCAAATTGACAAATATTGGACTACTTTTGTGAATGTATATGGGAAGCCCAACAAAAGGATTCTATATGGTTTCTTAGAATCACTACTATAGAACTTTTCATTTGGCGAACCTCCTTACATGAAGATATAAAGAAAGAAATTTTTGAATGAGTCCCATCTCATGAAACATGGGCCTTGGTGTGTAAATAATATTAATAAATAATAAGGGATGGGTTAGCTATAGATATCATGTGTGTTCTAGTTTTTAAATCAAATAAAGCATTAGTTCTAATGTTTGTCTATGAAGTACTCTATGCATGTTAATAATTTACTATTGTTATATTCATGTTTTTTATTGAAAAAGCAAGGGTTAGGGCCTTGATCCCATACAATAAAATATCATCAAACAAGCCTCATGACAAAAAGATAAATTCCACCAAAGTAGGCACAATAAAATAAATGGACTGACAGAGAGAATAAAAAAGTAGCAAGCCACTAGGCCATCCAACTGAACATCAAAAAGGACCTATGAAACCATCCATAGAAAACAAAAAACAAAAGAGAACCATAATAAACCTGGGACACATAGGCCATTAATAGAAACAAGCACGTAGGCCCCAAAACAAGGAAACAACAAAACCAAGATACTTCTTAGGACTATTAATCATGTCAAACTCAACACTCCAGTGGTCCTTTCCTTTTGTAGCTTTATCTTCAATTGGCTTATCCACTTCTTGAGTTGGTTCCATTCTCCTCTGCCTCTTCCTAACCTTAGACAATTTATTCATAGTTCCAAAGATTTTCCTATTCATAATACCACAGGTAATGGAAATTAGTTTGTTAAAAGCCTTGTCCAACCTATCCACTTTTTCCTCCAAAACAAAAATTGGGTCTTGTAATATTGAAGGGACCTATTATTGAGCTCAGTTTCATACTCAGGGTCAGTCATCACTTGCACATTTTCTTTGTCTAATTTTTGAGCTCCATCTTCTTCATCTTCCTCCAAGTCCTTCACATCCTCCTATCCAGGGCCATCCTCTTCATCTTCATCTTTTCTACTGATAGATAAATTCTTCATTTGAGAACCCATCTTCTTGTTCATCAAAACTAAACATTTTTCCTTTAGCATTTTCCCCTACTATTCTTGTAGACCTTCTTTCACCTTTTTCGCTATTGGAGTCTTCCACATTTCCTTCCTCCCCTTCATTAGGGATTTGTAACCTTTTTCGTAGTTCTTGATTCAATACTATCTTGGCCCTTATGTTTGACACCAGAAGGGTTACCCATAAAATTATTTCCTTTAGAGGGAAAATTAGAAGGATCCTCTTTGAATAAATTATTCTTATATTTATGTTAATATTTTTAGAAAGATTACCATGCTTTATTCTATTGTACTTTGTTATTGGACTTGATCAACCCAATAAATTTGTACATGTGCCTTTTAAAGTATTGTATAGAAAAGGATATTAACTCTTTTTAGGGTAACTTTTTACTTGTCTCAATTCAATTATACTTGAAATATAGGAAAATAGGGCACTCATGTAGTTCAGAATGCATGATTATCATCTTACAATATACTTTGAGTATATAGACTATATAGTTCAATAATAAATGACTACATAGTATGGGATATGCATGTCATTCCCTAGGTAAATGTCATGTCAACACATGATAATAATTTGGTAAATTTAATGTTGTGAAGTTACATGTAAGTGATTAAAACATCTAAGGAAAATGGGTTACATGAGAGAAATTTGATAAAGTTACAATATATGTGATTAAACATTGATGCAGAACTAAGGTTTCACCAACTCAACTTCTTTGCAACTTGATTCCAAAAGACACCAAAACTCCAAAACATGGTTCCAAACTTTCACGAGACCTAAATCCACTTTAAACATCATGAAAAAGGTAGGATCAAACCAAATAAAGTACCCAAGAACAATCATACCTTGATTCTTCAACTATTCACACCCAAGACTCACATTTGCTTGTAGTATTCCTTCATAAAAAAATGGGTATATCTTTTGACCTTGATTGAATATCCCAAGATAAAATACATTTTTGAGGACCCATTATGGCCTACTTGAACATATCAAAAGATAGAGTAATGTTGCTTTGGAAAGTATATCAGAATAAATGACTATCTTCTACTCTTAGGCTTCAAATAGGTCAAAATTACAAAGAAAGTACTAACAAAACAACTTCCCAACCCCAAATAACTATAAACAGTCTTTTTTCAAGTTTTAAAACTTCATAATCAATAGATTTTTTATTACTTAAACCCTTTTAAAAGTCACAAAACACAAACCCCTATTCTTGGCTAAATAGTGCTCCAAATAATGAGGGTTTATTGAAAATGTGCATTCCAAACATCTAAACACTTAGCCATTACTTCCAATAGATCAAAGTACAGCTGCCTATGCTTAATAAAAACAATTCCCATGCTTTATCAACACTATTTCAATGGACCCTAGCCCCTAAGGGCTTCATTTACCCTCAAAACTTTGTTTTAACAATCTAGGGCATCAACTTAATTGCCCAAGAACTCATCTTATGACCTTAAGGATTTGGAATATTGAAGAGTGCATGATTACCTTCCTTTTCACAAGTTTACAGGAGATTCCCATGTTTAAACGTGTAGTTATGCAATTTTAAAGACCCATTGCTACCCCAGATTAGGTTTTTAATCCGCCTTCAAAGAATCCTACATAACTTACACACAACTTATTCAAATTTCTTAAAACCAAATGCAAATCAAAGTAGATTCATAGGGATTTTACTTACAATGGAGGAGAAGTGGGTTTATGCATAGTACATGGTTGTACAATGGCCTGGAATCAAAGAAAATGCTAGAAATTTGCACAAAACAGTCTCATTTCTTATTCAATTCTTTTCCAAACCCACACTTCTGCCTTACTAGTTTTATTGAACAATTTCAGATTATTTCATACTAGTTTTCAACAAATATTCAAGAATTTAACACAACAAAACAAAATCCTCTTACAAACAAAATATCAATTTAGCGTATGGCAGACATGATTTCTTTCCAAACAAATAATTTCTCAACTCAATTTTATTGAAGAATTTCGAAAGGTTTAACTATCGTATTTTCAATTTCTTACAACTAAATCAACTGATTCAAACTATATTTTAACCTCCTTGACCCTTCAACTTCTCTATTTTTCCTTTTTTCACTTTTGCCATGACAATTTGGCAACATTCGGTAATTTTTGCAATATTTGAAATATGAACCCCAAATGACCTCCTAGGACCTATTACATCATTAATGTGGCCTCTTGGGCCTTATTACAACATCAAAACACTATATTTAAACCAACAACTTGAGATTGCCTCATGGAGGCATGTACTTACTAGGGTGCTCCTATCCCAAACATATAGAATAGTAATAGTTTTTTTTATTGTAAATTCTTGATATGTATGTATGTATAGTCCTTGTCATAATTCTGATTGGAAAAATGATTCTCTTGAAATTACTTGTTAATTTAAAATTAAAAGAATAAAAGGATGTAGATGAAGTAAATATGCAAATATATTTAATATCAGTTTCTTCAATTACTGATTGTGTTTTTTGAGTTGTGATGCAGAGCTGTTGAGGACAATAACTAATTTACAAGGGGAGATTTATGGTATGTGATATTTTCCTCAAAGGAGAGAAAGTTAAGAAATAACCCTTTAGAATTAAAAGAGTGATAAACAAAGAAAGGATATTATTATCCTTTTGGGTAAAATAAATATTAATAAAGAAGATGTATAAAACTCTTTAAAAAGGGGAAGAATAATTATTTATTTAAATAATTATTAGAAGACAACCTTTACAAAAGGGTGTGATGGTTTGGAAAACACACCTTAAGGCTTATATAAATCATTCATGTGAGAAATTGAAAAAGTATGGATAACATTTAAGGAGAGAAGAAAAATTTAGAGGGCATGAAGGTGTGAAAGTTGGGGTTCTTGGCTAACATTGAGGCATTTGGAGAAGGGGCACACATTGTGTGTTCAACTCAGGGTACAACATACACTCAGGAGTGTCTTGACCAAGACTGTGTTATTTATGTTGTGTGGTAGGTTGGGTTTTGTGTAAGAATCAATTTTCTCTAGGGGTGCTTCCTTGTCATGGAGAGCCTAGATCTATAACCATTCCTTTGAGTGTCGAATAGTAGCCTCTTTGTGATTTATAAATATGTGTTAATAAATTTTATTTGCAATCATTGTTTTAAATGTTTAATTGATTTAATTATTGGGTATGTGCAGGATCATGATGGGCCAAAAAGTGGCAATATGATGGGTATATGGCTGACGACTATTTTTTTACCCAAAATTGATGAAAAGAAAAGGGTTTTTAAAAGAGATTCTCAGCTTTCCAATGATATAAATTATGCTTTACTTTGAATTTAATAAGTAATTATTATTCATTTTATATTCAAATTACGACTAAAGTCCTGATTGATAGGCTGATTGAAAAACATCTATAGCTTTCAAACGGTATCACATTTTTTGAATCCAAAACATGCGTCACATTCTATGCTTCACATAATATAGGATTAAAAAAATAAAAATTGAATTTCATGAAGTTTTGACCAAGTTAAGGTGGTCGACATGAGTTTTATAATTTTTAAAAAGTTGTAATAAAAATTCATAATAATTATTTACATGGAAAAAAATTACAAAAAAATATGCATCACATCGGGCATGAGTCCTCTACCTATATCTAAAATCTTATAAAAAATTATCTTTTATTGTGGTTAGGGTGGTAAGACAAACACCTACTTCTTATTTTTCCCTAAAATTTAAGTACCACTACATTGAAATTTCAAATTTTTAACAAATAGATTATTTTATTTTTAAACAAACCTAGTAGTTTAGAAACTACATTCAATTTTCTATAGATTCTATTCTTACATATTTTTGAAATAATATAGATAACTTATTCAAATTTTTACGTCAAGTTGCCTAACTCTGATTTTTTTGAATTTTTTGCGACTTAAGGGCCTGTTTTTTCTATGATATCCTGCACATACCCTATTACTACTTATAAATGTTATAAATATTTTCATTATAATAATGTTAATAATATTTTATGGATAAATTATTGTTGCATAGTTTGATTATTATAATTTTAAATAATATATATTTTTCTTTATTAAATTAAATAAAATGGATTTAGATTTATCTAGGGGAAATAGTTATATTATAGTCTCCAAAAATATATGATCACTGAATTTTCTTGGAAATAAAACAATTTGCATTTGTATTCCATTAGACCAATAGGGTCTTCTATCTTTCATTTTCTTGTTGCTAATGTTGAACTTTGTAAATATATTTAGTTTACGGCATGAAGACACAACTAAGTCTCTATTGTTGATGGGTTGAACTACATTTCTCGTCAATAGTTTTATCTATACACAATACATGCTAACAATATTCAATAAGGGTAACATATATTTTCAATCAGTAATGTTTCCATTTATATGCACTATAGGAAGACAATGTTCAATAAAAACCACATATATTTTTAATTAATTATGTTTTCATTTGTACAGAATTCATAAACACAATGATAAAGGAAACATCACTCCCACTAAGATGTAGGAATGGAAGTCAATAGAACATATACTACTACTAGTATATTAGTCTATTTTATAACATCACATAGAATGTAAGTAAAAAATATGCATACCATATTCTTTGAAAATATTACTCATTAAATATTACTATAATATATTAGGTTGTAGATTATAATATTTATTTGAACATGAGATATCTAAAATATAGACACATTTATTTTAAGAAACATTGAATATTTAATGGAACATAAGTAAAACTAAATTTACATGTTTAACTTTATTACGCAGAAGGCATATCCAATATGAAGATGACCAACCTCAAATGCTTAATCAACGGTTCACTGGTCATCTCAAATGCTTAATTGACGGTTCACTATTGTCGGGAGATGATTAAACTCATCCGAGCCTTTAATTTAACCGCCGGTCTTTCAAATTATTATGGCTCTAACTACAAGTTGTGTTTCACGCCACCTCTGCGAGCATTTATATGGAAAAAGGCAATTAATTTTTCTACCTTTTATTTGGGTTGGATATGTCATTTTTCACATGTAGGTGACACGTAGGAATGAGCTCTCATTGAGAACCACAAATTCCCATCTGTCAGCCTAGCGGATATCTATTGATAGCTGCCACAAGTGAGAGAATTCACGTGGATTTAGTTGTTTGGTAGGGCTTGTTGGGTCCCACTCGCATCGCTTGGCCCACCTCACATTGGCATCATATGCAGGTAAAGGAGTAAATGGCTATCTTAATCAACTGGGCTACGTAGATATCAACACCTCTATTAAAACAATAGGCATATCAGAAACCTGTTAGCATATCTGTTAAACAATTGGCATACTAGAAACCTCTAAGCATTTATGTAAAATAAGTGGCATACTAGAAACCTCTCAGCATCTCCATTAAACAATTGGCATACTAGAAACCTCTTTCAATAAGGGACTGATTAGCAGTCTGAAACTTGTTTTTTCAGCGAGGCAATTATTAAGAGCTAGAAATGAGAGTAGAGGAAGAGGATGGCCCCGCTACTGTGGAAGAGGCCAACTGTGATGTGGAGTCAATGAACATGTATTGCGTATCACCAATCTCGCTTGTGATTATAGGTTTTAGTTTTGTTGCCTCCAACCTTGGTATTGGAGAATTTCCTGTAAGCATTGATACAACATTCAAACGCACAGAAGGGTGATGTTTATCACTCTTGATACCTGCTGGACATCGAACACTCCCTCCAGACTTGGATCCACAATACCCAACCCTTCATTTCTTTGGTATAGTTTTTGCATCTATAAAAATAAGCTTTGGTTAGCACTAGATAAACTCATATTTTTAACTTGTTGGACACCAAATGGAGGTAGAGAAGTTGAGATCATTCCAAAGAGAAGTATCCCACCATTTCAATGATTTGGCAATATATTTCTAATATTTCCACCTGTTAACAAGAGGTGGGGACACTTTAAGCTTAAAAAAGGAGCCAAAAGATCTTGTCCTTCACATTATTTAAGCCCCATTTCCCCTTTGCCTCAACAAAAGCCACTCTTATTAAAAGGTGTTTTCTAAGGTTTATCCGTGACTAGATATCCTAATTCACTTTAAGATCAATAATTTCATCGCCATGCTAAATCGAATATATGGTAACTCAAATGCAAAAGAGTTCAATCCCTATATTTTCCAATTAAAAACCAATATTTTGGGGGGAAAGGAATATATTTATTGGGATACCATAACCAATGATAATTTACAAAATCAACTAGCTAAAGCTAAAGAATGAAAAAAGAATATTTATTGTCAATGGACGACATACCATCATGAAAGAAGCCTTCCCATTGAGAAGCTCTACCAACCACATGGTATCATCAATGGGCTCTATAAATCTAATCAAAAAAGAATTAGAGGTTGCAAAATAGGGATCCAACTATTGTTCACTGTGACTTGTCATTCCAAAAGTATATTAAAGATTATAATGCCAAGAAAAGAAGTATGATTAATTTAGTCAACTTGATTCAAAATATATTACTCCTCATGGCTTGGAAAATTCAGTGATGAATTGGTTCTACAAATATTTGACAGGGTTTATCTAAGCTTGAAATGACTAAAGGTTAGTATCTACACCTCACATCAACAATTGAACATATCTCTTGATTTCTTCACATGAAATAAAATAATGATATATTGAAGAGTCAAATTCTGAAATACATGGGAACTAAATTGCAAAGGTTGCAAAGAATAACTCCATCTTCTCTCTTCTCTCCCTCTCTCCCCCCTCTCTTTATCTATTTATATATATAGATTTCTTCCTCTATCTCTAACTCCATATCTCTCTCTCACAAACACACACACACACACACTATGTTTCTCTCTCCCTCTCTCTATCTCTATATCTCTCTCTCTCTCTCTCACACAATTCCTCTCTCTCTCTCTCTCTTTCTCCATATCTATCTATCTCTATCCTTCCCCCCCTCTCTCTAACTCTCTCTCTATACCTCTATATTACTTTTCTTTGCCACCTTTCTCTCTCACTCTTGCCATATTTATGTCTCTCCCCCTCCTCTCTCTCTCCCTCTCCCTCTTGCTCCTATCTATGTCTTTCTATCCATATCTCTCTACCTCTATCTCCCAATGTCTCTATCTCTATATTTATCCTTCTCTATCTCTACATATCTCCCTCTATCTATATCACTCCCTCTCTCCCTCCCTCTATTGGCCTATCTCTCCCTCTCTCCCCCTTTCCTCTCTCTCTCTCTCTCTCTTTAACTTCCTCTCTTCCTCCATGTCCCTCTTATAACTCTATATTTCTCTATCTTCGCTTCACTCCTCTCTCTAGCTCTATCTATCTCTTTCTATCCATATCTTTCTCTACCTCTATCTCCTTATCTCTCTATCTCTTTCCCTATCCCTCTTTATATCACCATCTATATCTCTCACTGTCACTCTCCCTCTATATATATTGAGCTACCTCTCCCTCTCTCTCCCTCTCTACCTAGTCTCTCCCCCTGTCTCTCCTCTTCCCTCTCTCTCTCCTCCTCTATCTCCATCTCTATCTTCCTATCTATCTCTCTCGTTAACCCTTTCTCTCTCACTTGTATCCCCTCTATCTCTCCCTCTTTCTATCCCCATCTCTCCATCTCTCTCCATATTTCAAACACAACATGAGCCTATTTGTAATGGAACTTGACTATCTTCTTGATTCAAAGGTTTTGTTCTAGTTGTGTTTGGATCCCTCTAAGTGGATGCATAATTGATTTGAAGCCATCATTTCTCCGTTGAGATCTTTGTATCATTTTCTAATGTATGAAAAAAAATAGACCTCATTTATTGCACTAATGTATGAAAAAAAATAGACCACAATTTACCGTAATTGACCTTCTCACACCTCTTCGGCGTACCCATTGCACACCAAGAAGCGATTGCTAGTTTTAACAAGATAAAAAATGTCAAACTTCATAAAATAATGTATATTATACCTACAATAAAAATATTAAAAAATACAATTAAAAAATGAATAAACACAAAATTATTTAAAAATTGCATACAAATAGAATCTGATTTACTTATGATATATATGTCATTAAAAATCCATTTATTTTGTGTCCTATAAATTTAAATATACTTATATTTTAATTTAAACAAGTAGCTTCTTAGTGACCCCTCACCAACCATTTAAAGTACAAATCCATTTTGTTCAACAGGTGAGCTGTATCCATATTCCATCATACCAAGTTCATCAACATCCTCAAAAACATTTTTATAGTTGCGTCTCCAAACTGAGTATTGGACAGACACCTGTCACGATATTTCTTCCTCGCGAAGTATTTAGCCCCTAGGTAATGCCGACACGGCTCGCTCTTCTCCCGCCCAATCACTGTCCGCCGCACCGCCCATATACCACAGCCCTTCCGCCGCGTTTAATGGAAACCCTAATATTGTTTCCAGCTGTACGAGCGGTGACGCCTATCAAACGAATATTTACTTCCGGCTGCCCTAATTCCGCCATATCTGAAGGACGGGCCTGCCTGGGCTCTCCACTCTGCAAACGAATTCATTGGCTTTCTCTTCTACAAGTGGAGATCATCCATATTTTGGAAGACGCAGAGGAAGAGCGGAGTATTGCAGAGGAGGAGATTGTGTGAAGAGTCAGAGTTCATGTTTGTAGAAAAGGTCGTCCACTGATCCACTTCTTTGTTTTAAGTTTATTTAGTACTGAATACATGAGTGACTGTAATTTTTTTAAGGTTTGATTTTTAGTTTTCTGTTTGTAATATGAAAATTGGCTTTTGTAAGGGTTACTTTTGGTTTTTGTTAGGGTTTTAGTTTTTCATATGAATTGTTTTGGGGTGTGTGCTTCTGAATTCCAGGTGGGAGATATGGTTCGAGTTGGATAAAGATTAGAGGTTCCTCCTTGAAGTCGGTTATAGCAGGTTAGAAGATCCAAACTTGCTGGATACAGAATGGGTTTTTGTTCTTAATAACAGTATATATGATAGAAGCTGTGATCTGATTTCTGTTAGATACATATATTTACCAGAATGGATTAACGATGCATATCTCTTAGCTCCTCTCTGCCCATTCACTGTTATTTTGCATTTTAGTAAACCATTCCAAAATAGGACTTAAAATAAATTAATAACTTCCGAGAACCGTATAGTTGGGAATGCTTTGGACTTGACAGAATGCCTCAAAAAATTGTTGTCTGAAAATATATTAATAAACTATCCTACAAAGAGCTTGACTTTGTTGAAATTCTCAGAGCAGAAGCGATCTTTTTTGCTTAGGATTTAAACAAAGGGCTTGCTTGAACTATTCTGACAGCATTTAGCAGGGACTTCAGCTGCACCTTAGCCCTCCTTATGTGATTGTATTCATGGTATGAATTGTTACTTGCTTATTTGTTATGATTAATGTCAATAATTTATATCTCTGTTATATAATAGTTTATTTATTGACTATAGTAAGAGATTTGTCTTATCAAAATTATACTTTGAACAAGCCCATCTAATGTGCCATTACTAAGGCATGGCTCCCCTCCCCCTCTCCTCATTATCGCATTTTCAGGACGGGGGAACAAAGAGTATAGACATCCATAGAACCATATAGATAGAGGAAAATCATCAAAATTGCATATAAATTTAGCAATAACAAGTTTAGCATACAACTACTTGACAAGTGATCTAAAAAAGTCAAAGATAATGTCAATGGACAACTAAGAAAATTATCCATTGAAGGATGAGGATCAACAATTGGGTATAAGTCTTGTACAGGCTACCAATAGATCTAACAAATTTCAAGAAATGAATTTGTTTAGTGGGAGGGAGAGAGTGTTATGCTTAGAAGAACATGTATTAGATTTTCTTTTGACAAAGTTGGTAACATCAATGGTAGTATATGATGAAGCTATAGCCAAGTTAATGAAATTAGAAGAGGATATTAATAAATAGGAAAATGAGCTACGTGCGATCTCTAAAGAAAAATAGAGCCCTTATATGGAAATTTGATAATGATTTCAAAAAGCCAAAAAATTGAATAAGACCTATTCTCAACAAATTCCTCCACAATGTTGTGGAAAACTACTTTGCATTGTTTAAGGGTGAGCATTTAATCTGTGAAACTAGTTTTTATCTTTTGTATAAATACAAGGAAAGTGAAAGTTTTTAATTTTTAATTCAACATCCAATTTTTGTGGAGCTCTTGATTAGTGAATTAAGTGATTTGCAATATTAGTTTTCAAGATCTTTCTAAAGAGCATTTCTCACTCTTTTGAATCCATGAGGGGTGTAGAGAAGTAGTAGAATTCAAAAGAGGACAAGGGAATTCATTTTCCTACCACAAAGTGGAGTCTATGACTTAAGGGAGCCATGTGAAGTAAGTTAACCTTTTTATTAGTTTGGGCTAAGCAAGGAGGATGTTTCAACAATTTACTAGGCACTTGGACTAACCCTAGATGCCATAAGTAAGTTCTTTTCTATGTGGTTCTTTTTCTCTTATTTACATTTATTTCTTTTATGCCTAATAGTTGCATCTAAAATAAGGGTTTTTAATGGTTGGTGGTTGATAAATCAGCATATTCCCCCTATTTTATTGTTGCTCCCTCATTTAATGCTATTTAATTAACTTTATATGAATGCATCCAAGTTTGAGAGTATGTTATTCTCGGCAATCTATTTTAATCTAATAATAATAATGGGTATGGATTATATTAATCCCAATCATTAGAGTTGGAGGGTGTGTCGAGCTTTGTAATGGGTTTAAAATCTTTTTTATTATGCGAGTATTGCTTAAAATGATGGAATTTGATGGAAGTGCCTAGATTTTCTTTTGGGTGAAGGATAGCCCAAGTTGAATATGAATTATTATCCTCCCACTTGAAAGCTTACAAATTTACATGCTTGATTTGGTAGTAGAAGAACATTATAAAATCATATAGCTTGAAAAAATAAAACATAGGGGTGCCTTAATATATGAATTAGAAATTGCATGGATATGCATTACATTGGAACTATTTTAAAGTAAGCCTAATTTAGAATTATTTAATGAGTTTGTATTTTTTATGAAAGCACTTTTGCAATGAGTTGTTAGGAGTGAGATCGTTGTGGACTTGACCCAAGAAAGGCATGTTGAAAATGGCAGAATCTTAACTTAAAAATGGATAGTATTATAATATTAGTAATTTTATAATGAAAATAATTTATTTGGAATAATTTTATTAATATCTTGTTATTCTTGGAATAAAATGAAATACTACAATTTTAATACTATATGGATGCTCATTCTAAACATTTTATGCAATTAAAATAGTCTAAAAGGTAGCAATTCATTTCTATTATATTGGGCACTCCAATACGATGTTATTATTAGGGTTTCCATTGTGGACCTCAAGCATTATCAAGGATAAGGACTAACAAAATATCTAGTCAAGGGTGCAGTAATATGGTGCTACTTTCTTTATGGTTTATCATTTTGTGTCTAAGTGAATGGGATAGCAACCCCTACCTAATAAAGGATTTTTATAAATATAAGTTATCTATTTTGCTTGTGTTGTAACCATCAACTTGATTAAATGTGATACTAAAATGTTGACAAGATGGAATAATACAATATAATTATGGTACTTAGAACAATTGAACCTTAGTTTAATATAAAATCATCATAATCTATCCTAAACTTTCTCAAAGTATATAGGCTTGCCAATCATCTAGAGTATATATCATGTATTGACTCTACTTATAGTGTGTGTATAATTGTTGTGACATGTGCTACAAAGTTTATATGATTTTATGTGGCTTTGTTGAGGAATGTTGTTTTCTACGTAGAAGGATGTCATAATATAATTTGATTATGATACTTGATATTATTTAATCATATTAGAGTATGACATTGAGCTTGCAACCATATCAAGTATTTTCCCTAATTATTGCATGGTGATGATATTATGATTGTACTACCTTATGTTTTGACATGTTTTTATATTTTATCACATTAAATCAAATATATCAATGTTAGTAAGTGATGGCATGGATTTGAGAGATAATGAACCATTAGTGGTTAGTAAATTTAGTGGAGCTAAATGCATACAAATATTTAGCTCTATATCTTATAGTGTCAACAAGGGATGACTAATAATGATCATATAGATTGGCTTGATTAAATGCAACATCTCATACATAATAGGAAATTTGAAAGGGGATGTAGAGATCTAGTTTGACTCTCTACTTATCCTTATGGATATATGTGAATACTTGAAGCATTAAGCAATTTAGTTTTGTAAATATCTAGGGTTATAATAAAGGTCACAATATGATTGCACAATGAAGAGAAATTATTTTAGGTAGGCAATAAACCTACCCTTTATGTTAATAAGATACACTTATAAGGATTATAGCATGTCTATGTTGAGTCACACATCATAAGGGTGGAGAGGTATACATTGAGATCTTGGTGTCCTTGGAAGTTCCTTATTTTATGTTTTCTAAAGGGTGAACTTAATTGGGTTTCCCTGCCTACTATTAGGTGTTATTATTTTATGGGAGTCAATAGAATGAATCTTTTTAAGGTATGAAATAGTAGTTGATAAAACTTGTGAGCTATAAGTTTATTTTGGTAATGGTTAAAAAACACTTAGTATAGAAACCTATATCTATATTCCTTGAGAGATTAAAGTGATAACTTTTGTGACTTCAATCCTACTTGGAGGAAAGTATGTAGGTGTACTTGGGGGAAGGATGGCGTTAGAACCAAGCCAATAAGGATGTAAACCCTAAATTAGCTATGTTTACATTATTTGTGACCATATTGATTTAATGAATCCATGTTCAACATGATTGTATCTAAATGGAATAGATATTTTTAAGCTTTGAAGGTAACACATTATTTGAAGATTTTAATAGAAATATGAGCTCCTATAAAGAAAATGATTCACATTTTAGACTTGGTGCTAAATATTTCCTATAATAGTTGAAGGAGACAAAAAAAAAGAGGTTTAAAATACATGGATACTTCTTTGTAAAATTTCATATGGTCAGATTGATCAAGGAATTACGCATTCCCTTTTGATCATCATTTAATATTTTGTTATACATAATCAACCTCAAAGCTATTAAGTAGATATGGTAGAAGCGAATCATATTATATTGTGTCTCGTGGATGATCTCATGGAAGTAGGTAGAACTTTAAGGTTTCTTTGGAAGTCTCAAAGAGGGAAGAAGAAGAATTTTTTTTTTGGTAATTAATTGGAATAAGTTCCAATATATTTAAGAGACAATGGGATCTCATCTAACATGAATGAAAATGTAAGTGAGAAGAGATAGGAATTTATTGAACATCTAACAAAAATATTACACAATTTTATAAAGAGGGGTGAAGTAGAAAAATGCATATAGATGATGTGAAAGAACACACAAAATAGATATTCTAAAATTTTGACCACTTTGCATAAAATACAATTCGCTCAAAAACTTTAAAACTCTATACAAATGTGAAGGAATTGGGATGTAGGAACACTTTTGCATAAGATGAAAATGTGCTCATGTACTACAAAATTCCAAAAGAAAGTGAAGGAAGTGGGGAAGTCATAAGTATATGTATAAATTAAATTTTCACAAAGTACAAATGTTCTTAGAAAGTTCATTATTCTTCTATGACATACAAACAAAGAAAAACTTCCCTTAGCTTGGGATTCTTTTATCTTTCAAATGGATTTGGTCTAACATCCAATCCAAACACAAATGTGTATTTCATCACATGAAAATAAAAGACCATCAAATTCATAACTTTAAAAACTACATATTTAATAAGATCAAATAATGTATTGAAAATATCCAAAGTGAAATACAACAATCCAAACAAGAATGAGAATTGAGACCTATGCATCTAGAAGTCAACAAAAGAAAACCAACCACTACCCACTAAAGAAATGAAATGGAAAACTTAAAAAAAAAGAACTTGAAAGAATATACTAAACCAATCAAATCATAATTACTAAATTTAGTGCAAACCTCATACTGATATTACATTATAGTGACTTTCTCATTTATGAATATGGATACAACTTAGTAGCATAAAAGTATGGATTTTGATAATGAATTTGATAGAGTAAACTTGCATAAAGACTTGATTTTTGTAAAGAATCAAATTGACGGATGAGGATAAGGTTGAAGACCTAAATTTAACCACATTTAGTGTGAAGTCAACTCATCTAATCATGGAAAATTGTCATTTCAAGGTCTTAGGAGGATAAATTTTTTTTTTCATTAAATGTAAAAATGAGAAGAAATTTCTATTAAAATATAGAGTTAAATAGTGAAGTGATAAATGGAAATTTTATTTATTTATTAAAATGGATAATTAGCTCTCATAAAGTAAATAATAAAATATTATTTGATTAATTGATAAATAGATAGTGGAAATTAGTAATAATTAATTAGTAAATGGTAAATGTGATGTGAGAAATGATTGATTAATGAATGATTCAAGAAATTATATTTAGTGGTATGATGACACTTAATGTTTGATATTCAAGATAATAATTTTAGAGTCTAAATTGTTTCCCTCTTTGATACAATATTCAAAGTGACATTAGTACAAAGAAAATAAAAGTAATGAAGAATAAAAAAATATTAGATATGAAGAAAATGATGATGTCATAGCCAAGTAGGAAATAGAAATTTAGAAAGGTTAAATGATTCCCACTCAAGAGATTACCTATGTGAAAAATACATGGGTGAGCACTCAAAATAAGATATGTAAAGAAAATGCCATATTAAAAGTAGAAAATAAAGGAAAAGATATGCAAGAAACACGATTAAATGGAAGAAATGATGATGTGTTATGATGACTTTGAATTTAGCGACCTTTATTTGATATAGCAATGGATGTTATACACCATGGTATATAAGACCAAGGTGATAATGTATCCAATACATGGAATGAATTTCAAGACAGCAACATAGAAGAGGATGTCCAAGCACTCATAAGGTGTCTAATGCTCTTCATGTATTTGTGATGAGATGACCAACACATATAAGGAGTTTCCTACACATCACAAGGCACTTAGCATTTGTGGGTTTGGTGAAAGAACACCAACATTTGTGGGTCTGGTGACACATAAATAATAGACCGTGTCCCAATGTATACCATTCAAAGCACATCATTATATAAAATGATTATTGTGATCTTGAGTAGGCATGATATGGGTCAAAAGATAAATCGAAAGATCAAAAAGATAAACCAAAGAAATATACAAGCAATAGTCAACCAACAAACAATAGTATTAGGTCATGTCAAACCATTGAAAAGACTAAAAGATGGATGTGAATCAAGTTTGGTTTAGCAAAGAAAACATCCAATTAAGATAAGTGATGGATGAAAAGGGAAATTTCATCATGGAAAAGGATTGTGAAAACTATATGTTGTTGAGGTTGATGTAAATTTTCAAGGTTTTCCATTAAAAAGTGCATTTTTCAAGTAGGTTATTGAAGGTTTGAAAGTGTGTTGATGTTTGATATTTGTGTTTGCATTTATTTGTGGATTTGTGAGAAATTCATGAATTCTTTTACCATGAAAGATATCCTAGTCACTAATTGAGCCATTTGCATAAACTAAGATTTATTCCAATGTAGGATGTAGTCACCCGCCCTTAGTGCGTAGCAAGGCATGAAATATAGTGAATGGAAACATGAACTAAATGACATGGAATATGATATGGAAATGGATGAGGACTGTGAAGTCCAATTTATTACACATGGCACATGTGAGTAGGTTTTCACCATGTTATTTGTCCAAGGAGCCACTAGAGGTTGTTTTCACCAAAGGATTATGCTTATCTTTACTATGTTTTTTTTGTATTTTTTATTGTTTCAAATTTTTGGCTATCAAACATGACACCTTTTTGCTAGATTTTCATGATTGTGTTTTCCCCAAGGTTCCATACAATTTGTTTTCATTAAAGGATCATATTTTTCATTACTATTTTTTTTTCAATTGGGGACATTCTCCAGATGAAGCATGGAAGCGCTTGAGATGCACAATGTTGATAGGTTTTTCAAGGTCTTGAACCTTAGGGGTGGTTAGCTAATATTTTTCTTCAACCATATTTGATAATGATTTCCCTAATTTTCCTTAAGGAGAAGATCACCAATCTCAAACCTTTCAGCTCTAATCTTCTTTTTGTTTTGATAATAGATGTGATTTTGTTATGACTAAAGGTGATTGAGGGCATTGAGGTACCATTCATCTAGAATATTCAACTCTTGTAGAAAATTTCTCAAAGCTTTTGTGGCTAAGATAATACTACCAATGTTTAAAATATATAATATTATGTGCCTCTCTTATTGCAAGAGAAACCTCTTATGAATTAAGGCATATAAGTAAGGTTCCATTAAAGCTCCCTCAATATAATGCTTTTCCAAGGATGGTGAAGTGGGATAAATGATAGATTAATTTTTTCATTACATATGGGATCGGTTGAGTGGTAGGGTTTGATTATGGGAGTAATTGTGTATATCATGGTACTATGGATTGTTGGGACCAACAATATCACAATCTAACTCTGATTTAGGGTCATCATACAAGGGAACCAAAAGGTTCTGAACTAAGAACTCATGGTGTTGATTGCTTTATAGAATATTTAGAAGGGATCCAATTGTATCCATGTTCCTTTCTCCTTTTTTATTCATTATGGTTACTTGTTCTTTTGTTGACATATTTGTTACAATATAAATAATTCTTGGATTAGTACATGCACCTAAATTGGCCTCCTATGATTCTTTTACTAAGATCATTGACTAATCTTTACAATGTGAATATATCAAAAGAAGGTTGAGTTCCTCATCTATTGATTCCTTAGAGAAGTTTTCATCAATAGATATTCATATTTTATTCTTTTTCTTTTCTTTTTTTATCTAATAGTACCTTAGTGAGATTTTCATAAAGAGATTTGGATTTATTTTTTCTTTTCTATTTTTTTAATTTTTTAATTTCTAAGACTAAGGAACTCAACTTGTTCCTTGAAATAATTTGTTGCATTTAATTTTATGTTGAAACTTTCTTTTCATCACTAATTGGAATACCTTAACAAATTTGGGCATGAGTTCAGCTCTAGCTTCATTATCTTCAAATATGTCCAAAGATATATGATCTTGTTGGCCCCAAGGAATGAGTTTGGGATGGATGAGTGGGAGGTTGATGGAAGGTCTAATGATATATATAATGGTATAGATTTTTAGATCATTAAATAGGGTGGAAAAACCAATGGAGTGCTTTAAGTCATGTCCTTTAACATGTTTAATAATGGGAACGTATCCTACCACAATATTAGAGGTGTCATTAGTATCATAAGATTATTATCTAATAGTATATATCCTAATCCCAATCTATGATAGTTGACTTTAATAGTGAGAGGCTCAAGAGGACCTTGTTCATATAGTCATAATCCCTTTCTTTTGTAACACATATTCTTACACATTTTGAGTGCTTTGTGATAGGTTTATTTAACAAATCATGGTGCATTTTCATCATCTCTATAAAACTAGGCACTTATGTCATTATATATGATCTTTCCATCAAGAAAGCATGGAATATATTTGAGAGTTGGGTTTGGTGGATGGTGTTGATGGAAAAGTGGTAGGATAAACATAGTATGGAGATGGTAATGATGGTGGAGGAATGAAGACATTCACACTAGGAAAATGATGGGGATTTTTTTTAGGACCACCAATAATCTATAATATTTGAAGGAATTAGGATTAGCAAGAATTGTGATTTCTACACCATTGTGTAGGAATTTGATACATTGATGATATGCAAACGAGACTAATTGCATGATATGGATCCACTAGTTTCCAAAAGGGAATTTATATGAAAGTTCAGGGTAAAGAACATGAAACTAGGTGTTTTGTAGGATATGACCCACCTAGATTGGAATCCAATTGATGCCTTGAATTCTCTCTCTATTTCATCTTAATCTTTGATAGTTATTTTCTTTGAAGGCTTCATGTTATCATTAGAATATCCTAATTTATTGATAAATTTGTATGTACAAAGGTTCAAACTAGACCCACCATCCATAAGGACTCATTTTACTTTAACATTTATTAACAATAGCCTCTATATGAAGGGATTTGATATGGGATGGTTCAATAGAAGGCATGTCATTTGAATTGAATTCAAGTTCATATGAAGAAGAAAAGTGACCTATGTAGGCTTGAAATTAATCAAGAATGGTATCACTAGGGACTTCTGCATCTCTCAAAGAACAACATACTATTTCCTTATAAAGAGGCAATGACCTAAGAAGCTCCACGATAGATAGCTATGTTGAAGTCTTCCTAAGAGGATAAAGGAAGTCATATTGTTTGGATTGTTGAGAGGACAAAGGTGTCCCTCAAATGGTAACATGATCATGCCTAGTAGTCATAGTATAGTTAGAAATTTTTATTGTAATAGTGCTCACTTGTGGATAAGCTTCTTCAATATGATCAAATTTTGAGTCATATAAGGTAGGTGTGGCATTGACATTTTTGTTTGGATATCCTAAGAGGGGAATTTATATGAAAATAGGGGTTGATTTTGGTCATACTTTGGAAACAGATCTTGAAAAATACCTAATTTCTCGTTAGGTGAAAATGATGAGAAACCTTCCACTATAAGTTTTCTATGATCAATAAGATCTTGAAGATATTTTTTAAGTTGCATGAATTTGGAAATCATATGACCTTTAACACAATGAAATTTATATTATTCATTTTTCCTACACCGTCTTATTTTGTGTTTAATTTTATGAAATGGTTGAATATATGGATATTTGATCATGCTTACATTGACGATCTTTTGGAATATTGTTTCTATAGATTCCCCTAAAGAATTATGTTTGTTTGTTTTATTTTTAGGGTTTCTTGGTTGTCCTTATGGTATAGAAACAATATTTTGTTGTAGGAAATTTTGTGTATGAGGGTTGGTATGATTTGGGGTTGTTGATGAAACTCAGACAAATTTGCAATCCCTTATCCCATCACTTGCATTTTTTTTTAATTTTTAGGCCAAAATCATTATTTATTAGTAGTTTGGGTAACAATGTCTTTATCATTAATCATAGAATTTTATCAAAACCTTGGCGACAAGAGATTTCTCTATGGTGAATCTTTTATCAATCATTTTGTCAAAAGTTGAGACACAGATGACTTATATGTGAAAATCCATTTTTGGAAGAAGGTTTGTGATGAAAATATTAAAGATTTAAATTGTTTCTAGCATAGAGCAAGACAAGTGACTAGCGATGCTCCTCCATCATTGGAGGAAGGAAGCAAAACTCTCACCATTTTGTCGATTGGCATTACAAAGGTCAATATTTGAAATTTCATGTTCTATGTTATAGGATAAATGGTTTAGAATATTTATATCTAATTGTGTGAAAGTGGCAATGAACCCATGAGGGACGTGTGAAAAAACTCAAGAGTTGTCCTCCCAAACTTCTTGGAAAATGTATAATGAGGTATATGTCACAATAGGCCACTACTTGACATGCCATGAAAAGTTATTTTACATGGTCATGTGGGTCTCCTTCCCCCCTTTTATTTTTCTAGTTTTGGTATTTCTAGATTTTGAGGGAAATGGGGTAGTGTTATTGACTTGTCAAAGGGGTAAGGACATACTTATTAAAATTTATATATTTTATTTTGTTGTAAAGTCCCTATTTGTATCTCCTTAAGTTTGTCCTTTGTCTTTTGCCACTCTTCGATGAAGGGATATCCAAGAGATAGATTTGACACATGATTGCGATTATTCATAATATGGTGGCTGGTTATATGTGGATTTGAATATAGGTTGTATATATTGTTTCTATTGTTTGAAAGGTTTTTTTGATAGGTGGTTGGAATGTAGATGATATGCACTATTAATGATTTTTTCTACTATGAACCAAATTTAAGTGACTAGAAAGAATTCTCCATTATTGGGGGAAGAAAATAAATCTGACTATTTCATTGTTTGGTATTACAAAGGTTAAGCATTAAAATTTTTATGTTCAATGTTATACAAGAAATGGTTTACACATTTTAAACCTAATTTTGCAAGTGGTAATGGATCATCCATGAGGTAGGTGTGAAAACCAATTGAATGCTTGTGCTCCCAATTGTCAAGGAAAACGTCTCACTAGGTATATGTCACTATAGGACACTTCTTGACATACCATGAAAATTAATTTTACATGGTCACTTGGGCGTCCTTTCCCCTTAATAATTTTCAAATTTTGGGACTTCAAAATGATGAGGGAAAGGTACTAGTGTTATTGACTTGTCAAAGGGGTAGGGACAAAGTTCTTTAAATTTATATGTTTTGTTTTGATGTAAATTCCCTATTTATATCCCTTTGAGTGTGTCCATTTATTGCCACTCTTGGGGGAAGGGATTACCAAGATTCAGATTTCATAAATGTGATGGTTTTTGTTGGTAATATGGTTCTTGTTGATAAGTTGACTAAAATGTTGGTGGTATATACTATTGTTGTTGTTAGACTACTGATTGTTAACATATGGGTAGGAATATAGGTGGTATATATTTTCCTTGGGATGTTTGTTGTTGATGGATGAATTGGAATGTGTTTAGGGGTGATAGTTGTCATTGTTTTTGAAATGATGGTTGTTGATACATGAATTGAAATGTAGGAGGTGAAAGGTAATATGTTATAGTATTTTGTGATGAGGTGTAAGATGCAATCATGGTTAGTTGAGAAAGAAATAGTTGGGTAGAGGAATTTTTTGATCAGTTAAGGTGGGTTAGATTCTAACATGAGTGGGGTTATATCTTGTGTTTTGTTGTAGGGTAGTTGAAGTCATTGTCCTATTAGAAGTAAGAGTATTAGATGATGTACTAGGAATAGCATGGTAAACACTTATTCTATTGTAGGATAATATCTAAAAGTGTAGGTGGCTATTTGTTGTGAATTTTCATAAAAAGGGTTGTGGAAGGTGGATGTGATTATGGGTTCTTTTGTATTGAATTTTCAAGTTTTAGGTTGATTAATGTTAAAGAGGACTATGGTTATTTATTAGGATTGATTATATAATGGGTTTTTAAAGGAAAAGGTAAAGTTCTCTAGTTTCTTTCCTAATGAGGTTACTTAGTTTGGATTGGTTAAAGTTAGGGGAGGGTGTTTTCCCCTTCTCTGTAAGTTTCTAAGAAACATGTTATTCTAGTTTATAATCCACTCTTAATAGGTTTGATTAAGGTCATCATTGATAAAACTCAACAAACCTAGGAAAATATTCTTTTTGATCCACCATGTTTTCTTTTTCTATTCTAAGGTGCACTTTTATATTCTCACCCTTGAGTATATTGACTAGTTTCAAAGGGGTTTAAACTATTTTTCTCCATGTTCTTATTGTCTTGCAATGTAATGGTGGGTGTTAGAAAATAGTGCTTAACATAGGTTAATTGGATAAAATAAAGATTAGTTGTTAGTTAGTTGCTTGTTGTTGTTAGTTGATTATAGGGGTTTAGATGGCTGTAAGGTTTTATAAAGCCATTGCAATGTAATGGCTTGATATTGATTTTTTTCTTAATGAAGAATCATTAGACTCTAGACTATGTCTCATTTTCAAACATTTGGTATTAGGGTGGGTTTTGAAAGAGGCCTCTTTGAATTTCACTGCACTCATGTTTATGTTGATGTTGGTATAGATGGTTGTAAGGTTTTATAAAGCCATTGCAATGTAATGGTTTGATATTGTTTTTTTCTTAATGAAGAATTGTTAGACTTGAGACTGTCTCATTTTCAAACATTTGGTATTAGGGTGGGTTTTGAAAGAGGCCTCTCTGAATTTCACTCCACTCATGTATATTATGTTGATGAATTTCATTCATCATATTTGGGATTTGCATAGCATTGATGTTGGTGTATTATGTTTTGTTTGGACTCCATGCGCCTTTCGATGCATTGCAGGACAGTAGATTTCTATCAAATGCAATAATCAGATTTTCTACCCAAAAATTTGGAAGTTAACATAATATAGAAAATATTCCTTGGATGTATTCATCAATATCATTTGAAGTTAATTACAATGCCATTTGTACCAGACATTGTGGTCAGGAAGAACAAACACATTTCACAAGGAAATAACAAAGGAAAGAAGAAAGTGGTCGATCGATTTACGAAGAAGGATTGATACATAAATAGAAAATCATATAGAATATGTCTAAATAATTTAGACAAAAATGGTGGAGAGAAAAATAGTTCCTAGATTCTACAATTAAGGTGTGAGTGGATGGCATAAGAAAAAGTAACATAACCTATGGAAATGGTTGTAGGGATGAGAATTTCATCCACAAACCATACTTCTAGAGAAGGTGAAATTACCTATCAAAGATAGGGTCAACAAAACTAGAGTATTGGGTACATGACTGGAGTTCTATTTAAACCAAGATTTTATTTCTCCATATTGATAAATCATACCGACTTTGATGGGTTAACAAGCTCAAACCATATCTCAAAATATGAAAATTCTCACTTGATGAACAGAAAAATTGTGGTTGAAATCAAGAAAAATTTGGAAATAAGTGGGCATAGATTGAATTTTATCTTGCTGGTCACAATTGGCTAACTAGATAGTGGAGGAAGAAAAGTGATAGCAAACTACATGATAAGGTTAAAATATCATTTTGTAATTGAAGAAATTTTTGTTTTGTGTGGAAGAATAACAAGGGAATTTTGTAATCAGATGAACTATAGTGGAAACCAACATCCAATGAGTTTTTCAAATGAATGGGGGCAACCATAAAGTTTCCTATGTTAGCACTAAAGTGGGGTGTTAAAAAATAGTGCTTAACATAGGTTAAATGGATAAAATAAAGTTTAGTTGTTAGTTACTTCTTGTTGTTAGGTGGTTATAGGGAGTTAGTTTATTGGAAAAATTTATAAAGCTATTGCAATGTAATGGTTGTTTTTGGTAACAAAAGTAGGGGAAAGGGCCTCTGGACCCAACGAGAAAGCGGAACAAGGCCTAAATGCCACCAAAAAAAAATAGCAAAACAACAGGGGCATAAAACTGACCAACACCCTGCAGCAAGAGCGACACCTAACAACCCAAAACAACAAAAACTATGAACCAACAAAAAAAATAGCCCAAAAGACATAACCGAGTCTAATTGTTTGAGGGTCATGTAGGCCTAGTAAGAGCATAGAACAAAAGGAAAAAAACATAGACCACCAGACCCAATTACACCTTCGGATAACAGATTAAGGTTCCATTCATGCTCGAGTTGTTCCATCGCCTCGTTGTACTATTCTAGAGATCCTGTTGCTCCTTCATCTAGTTGCTCCTCCTCAGCCTGAGAGGATTTTATTGAATGAATAATTGTTAGATTTGAGACTTAGTCTCAATTTCTAACATTAGGTAGCATGAACTTATGACTAATTTTTTTCTTTTTTCTTTTTTCTTTTTTCTCAATTTTTGAAAACTTAAACTAAGAAAAAGAAAGATTAAAAGAAAAACTATGAATCGATAGGATACATTCCCCTTTTTTCTTAAAGTAGAGAGGTTCTAATACAATTATGACAAACATAGAAGACACCTAATCTAAATTAAGGAATTCCAATTCTTGTGGGCCCATAGATATGTTGTCTATTGAGTGATGGATATCTAGGGGTCATGTTCCACCTATGCAACTCTTAACTTGGAGGAAAAATCCTTAACCAAAGTTAGCTCTATCTCCACTTTTATAACATATTATGAGTAATTTCTTAGGCCTAACCACTATTTGATGCACAATAAGGAAGGATTGTCAAAGGTATTACAGTAGGCTATATGGTTGACTGTGGGAATTCTTGACATGTATTCCAAGGGCATGCAAATGAAATGAAAGTCAAATAATGCTAAAAAAATTGGATAAGAGGGTAACTCTCCCTTCTCCTTCACTTCATCAAGGATAAATTTTTTGGGGGCTCATCCCAAATGAATAAATTTAACTTCCAAGAGGCATGTCTTTCTATTGACTTTCTGATCTTTACACTCCACTAAAATATTGGAGCTAAGGTCATCAACCTGGTGGTGAAATCCAAGCAATGCCTCCTAAAAAGAACATTGATAAGAAGTGGTTTTAATGATTGTAAAGGTCATGTAAGTGTGTGAGAGAAGAGCATACACACTCAATCCTTTGAGATTAAAAGACAATGGTATATTGAATAACCAATCTAGAATGTGAAGGTATATTTTAGTCCCACAAAGCAATGATTTAGAAAAAGACAAAAAAGAGAAAAAAAAGAAAAAAAGAGTGTCTATAAACAAGAAGCTTCTTAATTTCATCTTGCAAAATCATTAGATTGGAATTATTAGATTATTTGTTCTTTGGCTAGCAAGAATGACAATTTTTAATTTTTTACTCTTTGGCCAAAGATGGATTGCACAATTAAAATATTAACCAAAACATAAATAGAATATTTCAACTTGAAAAACAGATCATGACTTAGATTATTCATTATTCTTTGATAAATTTTAAAAAATCATCAAATTTCAATTTCATACTTAAAAGTTATGCTAATATACAAATTTAAAATGAAACATGTAGTTTGAATAATTTTACCTAATTACTAGTGCTTGATCCAGGAAAATGTCTTGATACTTAGCATTAGGCTTGGAATAATCTTTCAAAAATCAATTAGAAGTCAAAAATCTAATTAGTATTGCAAAATCGAATCATTTTAGTGTAGTAGGTATTTTTGAAAAATTTAAAGGGAGGGGGACTAGGGCTTTAGCTCCTTTGACTTGGATTCTAGTCTCCAATGTGAGTAGTGATTGAATGATCAATTTAAAAAAGGGATATGCGGCTTAACCCTCTACAACCAGGGATTGGAAAGAGGGCGTGACCAAAGGCTAAACGGAGTAGTGGAGCTCCTAGTGGCTCATGTGACCAAGGGCAAAGAACTTTTGAAAAATTAAAATTAAACCTTAAAGCCCCTATATATAGATTTTGTACTCACATGAGACTATGTGCATGTATATACCATAAATATATGTGTATTCAGCTATGAATTTATATATACATATGACCATATGTATATGTATGCATATTGATTTTCACTATATAGACTATGGGTATGTGAATAGTTAATGTCTAGATTATATTTTAAACCCTATGACCTTTGTGTATATTCCATAGAGTAAATCTATTACATGAAATAGTGAGTATGTTTACCTCAATGTAGGTGTTTGAAAACCTAATCAACTATATATACTATAGACATAAATCATAGAAAAACATGCAGTACAAAATACATATGGTATGAACATACAATCATACAAAATTACATATCGTCAAAACTCAAAGTGACCTACAAAAGAACACAAAAATTCTTCCAAGAAAAATATATAGTGTTATATGTTAAAATTTGTTTTTCAACCCCCTTTTGAACACAACCGTGTAATTTTTTATTCAAGCTAGGAGGATCCTTAAAAAATTGATATCCAAAATCACCTAAAAAGGCAAAGGCCTACGAAAGAGAAAACACCAAAAAATTCCACACAATACAATTGGTTAGTGAGCTAGTATGCTCATGTTGGGTTCACCAAAATGAAGGCAATGAAAAGTAAATACATAAAACAAAGAAATTGGAAGAAAAAATAAACTAATCATATCCTTGTTACCAAATTCAATGCAAACCTCAAACGTAGCTTGTTGTAGAAACTTTCTCATTAATGAATGTGGATGCAACTTAGAAACATAACAATATGGATTTGGTCTCCCCAATCTTGATTGGCATAAGCTCAATTTTGATAGCTCGGCCAATGGAAGCTTAGGTTCGGCGGGTGGGGTTGGCATAATCATGGACCGTCATGGGAAGATGGTTTTGGAATATGTAGTTAATCTAGGATCACAAACTTTAAACTTTGTGAAGGTGACAATTTCTTACCAAGGAATTCATATTGTCATGAATGTCAGAGTGTCCAACATGGCAGTCGAAGGTGATTCTAGAAACAACATCATGTCGTTGAATGGGAAGGAAAACCCGTGTTTCTCCCTTCGAGACCCCATCCTCTGGGCTCAAAATATCATGATGATCCTTGATACTTGCAGATTTACTCACATGCTCAGAGTTGGCAATAAATTGGTTGATGCTCTTGCTAACCGAGGAGCTTTCATGTCAAAATTTATTATTTGGGATGATATTTCTTTAATCTCAGAGTATGTGTGTTATTACTAAATGATGAAAATGCATTATAACTTTGAGCTCGAGCTGAAATATTTTTCAGCTCAATTCGACAACTAGCACAGATTTCATTTATGGAAATATTTCCATCCCATCATGTCCTTTCATAAGCTTCCTCAGTGTTTTTTTGTGCATTTTGTTGGGCGTCTCTATAGAGTTCCTTAGCCTACTCTGCTAGTTGTGAATACCACTATGTCATGTCCCCAATTTGGGACCTCTTTACTGTTGGTGGAAAAGAGAGCATTTTTAAATGCTAAATTAAATATTAAATAATAAATTTAAATTATTGATAAAATAAAATTTAAATTTAAATAAATCTATTAGTAATTTGGGCCGACGTGCTTTTGGGAGGCTTATTCTTCAGTATTTATATGGGCTCTTTGGTTGTCTGGGATCACGACGGAATTTGGACTTGAGTCTTTGCCTACCATCGGTGAGAGCGTAGCTGCTCGCGCGAGGCAACCAGGTACGCACGTAGTGTCGGCCTGGGGATTTCGTATTCAACCTTCCATCATCCAATCATTCGCTTATACAGGTCTATGGTGTATTTCTGATCCTGCAGAGAGGAGTGAAAGGAGCGACATACATTGTGCATACTGGGCGAATTCCCTCTCGGCGCGATTTCAGGGTATCTTACGGGATCCTCCGTTTATCGAGTGCAGGCCGCACCAAACAGAGACGAGTTCATCAAACGGACAAGCTTACCATTCGCGAGAGCACAGAACCGCACCTCGCATCTGATAGTATTAGGAACCCAGATCTCTCATCACGCGATAGCATCACGGGAGTTTGGCATCATCATACTGGTTTTCGATAGAGGGTCAGGAGCTCACGGGAGGTCACGGACTTCGTATTCCATTATTGGAATTGCAGATGCATCTGTAGCGAATCCGTCTAATCATCCGATCGGAACATTGCTCCGGGAGCATACAGCATAGGCGACGGCGCCACTGTAAGGGCGACGGAGCCTTCATCGCTTGATCCTCAGGCTCGAACGGGACAATCCAGGAGAACTTCGTTTCATCACGAGACGCCTGGCTATGTTATTCGAGCATTCAGTCTGGAGGATCTGCGTCAGGGAGTCAACATTCAAAGTCATTATCTAGAAGGTTTGTGAACGCTTATATCAATAGTCTATTCACCAGAGGTCATCTGGGGTGGTACTGTCCATCGTGCGGCATTCGTTCCAGTGTATCTTCTCAGATCGAAATATAAATATATGAGTTTCTGTTCTTGCAATTTATGTGAGAATTATTATTGATTTGAAACTTCTACACATCTGGGAGTATTTGTTTGTTGTATTTGCGCAATTCTGTTGCAAGCAGAGTAATAATACTCATTATATGGTGTGCTCAGTTTGCTTTTAATCTATTCATTGCTATATTTGAAGTTTGATTCCAATGTTACTA
>VDFB02075321.1:159077465-159112271 GCA_007258455.2 Sequoia sempervirens | reverse complement strand
GACCACCATAACTTGGTCAAAAAATTATGAAATTCAATTTTTATTTTTTTCATCCTATAGTATAGGAAGCATAGAATGTATCACATCTTTTAGATTTGAAAAATGTTAAATTGTTTGAGAATTATAGACGCTTTTCAATCAACCTACCAATTAGGAATTTAGTCATAATACATGTAGAAAATCAATAATAATTATCTATTAAATTCAAAATAAGGAATACCTTAAATGGGTGGAAATCTAACAATTTTCTCAATAAACCCTTTTTGTTTCATCGAATTCAAATTGTCAGCTACCTTTTTGTCATAATGCCGCATTTTTTACCCCCATGATCCTGCACTCACCCTTATATTGATTACCATTTGTTGATTCATTAAAAAAATATAAGCACGTTAGCTTAAAATACTAAAAACTATACTATAAAAGGGAAACCATTTGGGCACACAACAATGAACCTAATAAAATTTGAAGTAGAAAGAAAACATTGGCCACTTTAAAATAAGACACAAAAGATAAATGGTACCAGTTATACTCATGGTACAACCAAAATAGAATCAAGAACCATTATAAGAACCAATTATACACTTTCATTTATTTGCACTACTTAAGATAAATTAAATTCTTGTTTCCAATACATAACTTTAGAATAAATGTAAATACACATTTATGATTTAAGCTGAATAAATTTATATATTCCAATGCATAGGACCAAAAATGTATAATTAAGTTCATTCCATGATCATCTAATAAAAGGAATTAAAAAATGAAGGTTAAACTTAGTCGTTACAAAATAATGCTTCAAAGAATTATGAACAAATATATAATAAGAGCATATTGTAAATCTAATACATTTATAGAATAAATATACTAGGTTTAAATTTATTCTAACATTTATTTATGGAGTATAATATATTTGTATCAAATCAGTAAATCAAATAATATAATTTTACATCTATTTCTTATTATTCAAGTATGTTCTTTGTATATTGATGTTGTAATTTAAATATTACTATTCCACCTCTTTTTGGGATAATTTTCTATAAGTTATAAAATCTAGTTAGTTTTCTTTAAAAAAAGGTAATTAATATAATATATATTTTCATATATTCTTTGATTTGCAATCTTTAACATCTCACTTAACATATAATTTATTGTTGATATATTGATTGCATTTCCTTATGGTACAAGTGCTATTACTAATGATAGAGAAATAGTTGGTCTAAAGATGTCAACATTTACTTGCATGGAGAAAGTTCACATTATTTTTGATGGGTATTTTTGATGGGTGGGAGTAGTACCAAAGGAATCAATATGAAATTAATTTCTTAATCCATATGGTGTTATCCAAATGGGGGTCTTGTAGAAAACATGTAAATAAAAACAAAGTTAAATCATTTTGTTCACTTTTTAGGTTCTAAAAATTATTCCTACTATTTCAATATGGTATAATAAGTTGAAAGCTTATTTTGATATACCTTTTATAGTTTACAAATATAATTGAAATAATCATATAGCTAATTGATGTTAATACTTTTTTCTTTAATAAAAAAATTCAAATAATGGATGATTAAGAGTCACCACTTACAATTCCACTTTAGATGTTATTTTGGAGATTTAAACTAAATTATCTACAATGAAAACATAAATTTTTAATGACATGATAACAACCCTTGAAACTACATTGTTTTCCCTTTTATTCTCTAGATTTACCCTCCCTATTTGATATAAAGTATTCCCATCTTCAATTAGAAAGTGAAATATGATAGGCAATTGATTTTGTATGTTTTTTTTGGGTGGTTTAATATATAATTATTTGGTTGTAGTTAATGAGATTGACTAATATTCATGATCGAAATGAAATATTAATATGTACTTGTAATAATTGTTTAGATAAATGGAAATTTAACATGAATATTTACCACTAATTCCTATGTATTTAGATATCATTTGATGGTGGTTGATGAAGAAGCTAAAGGGACCAAAATTTTCCCAAAAATAAATATCTAGGGTCTTCATACTTTATTATGATTGCCATGGATTACCAACTTATACAAAGGTAATAATAGATTTCAATGATGTGAAAAACTTAATACTTTGGTGTTTAAGGAGTTGTAAAACATGGCTGATTGTTTGGTTGTTTTGATTTGAATTTTTAATGGGTTAACTTACAATCTAAATTTTTACAATTAAAATAATGTTAGAAGGTAAAATTATGTTTACTTCATTTCCTTCATTGACATTTCTTTAATGATTTTTGTGCATTGTTCTTGTAGGCTATCAAAAACTTAATGGGGGCATTGGGAGGAAACAAAGTCAAATTTGAGGTTGAGAGGATAGCAAATGCTATTGGAGCAATTGCAACCAACAAGGTGAACTAATTTTATGCCTTCCTTATCTAGGAGATGTCTTATTAATATCTGTCTCCTTATTACATTAGGTAAGATAGGCTTTACATTATGAGGACAAACTTATGTAATATGAGTGTTAAAATCCATGAAAAAAATCTATATCATATTATATATATTTAAAATAAATGTCATGAATCTATCTATGGTGTGTATTTTTAATTTTGTAAGTTGGTTTTAGTTTTGTAGTGATGATGTATATGTTGCAAAACTTTCTTTTCTAAATATTTCCATTTTGTTATAGGTTTGATAGAGATTTGAGGTGGTCCATAATAGTAGAAATTATGTCAATCCATTGTCACAGCTAAAAAAACTTGGAATCACCAAATTTGTAGTAGAATTAGTGTTCAAGAAATCCTAAAATCTAAAGAAGGTGAAAAGATTTCCTATACCAAATCCATGCAACATGTTCAGACCCTTTCTAACCTTTCTAAATTTTGACGAATTGAACATTTTCTTTCTATTGTGATGTTTTGTTCTGCTTTGTACTCAAAGTTTTAATGTCCATCATATTTATTTTTTTAAAACTATGTATGTTTTGAGTGATATGCGTGTTGGCATGGTTTCTCTTTCTAATCAAAGGTATTACTATATTCTAAAACCTATCCTTGTTGCCAACAAGAGTTTAAAGAGGTGAGTTCCATTCTGTTTCAGAGGTTTGGGCAGGTTTCAAAACCTTCCCAAACCATCAATGTGTTCTCTTTTGCTTTTAAAGTCCCAATGGAGGAGCTTTCAAATGTTTGGCAGCTTCCCGTGGTGGTTTCGAAACGAACCACGAGGCCCAATAGGGTTATAGTTACCATGTTATGTGCCAATGAACAAAGGAAAGTGGTATAAGTGTTTTAAATGGCAACCAGTGATTGTCAGAGGGTGGAAGGGGTTTAAAACATGTTTATTTATCCTCTAGTGGTTCTAAGTTACCTTCCCTTGGTCGACAACAAACTAAAGGGAAATGCTTGGCTGATGGGAAGAATATGGTGTTGGCCTTTTGGCATGGTTTTGGAACTAATCGCAAGGTTCGACAAGATGGTGATATAGATCATGTGAAAGCATTTGATGGAAAGAACAAAGAAACCAATGTCTACTAGATGCCTGACTAGGTTCATGAACCACCCAGAAGCGTCGACAAATAAAGCATGTAGCGCCTGTTAGCGATTTTGCTGAAGCTTTTAACTCCCCTCCAAGTACCAACTGAGACTAGGAGAATGATTGGCGAAAGGGAGAAAGATGGATCTGGGTGCTTATCAGAGGCTTATCATAGGTTTCAAACTCAGTTAGGGTTGCGGACAAGCAAAGAGACATTGATAAAGATGGAAAAGGTGCTCAACAATACATAAGGGAGGGATGCCATGTGTTCACGAAAGTTTGAAAGGATTGCTAAACTCTTTCCGAAGCCTGAGAGTAAAAGGATAATCATTTTAAATTATAGCTAGAGCCGCGTCAGCATCAGTTGATGCTTGAATTGAAGGGGAAGGTATTGTGGATCATTTTCAAATGTTTTAACTAGTGAATCTTGTAATATTTTGAAAATCATTGAACACAAATGTGAATGGCATGATCCTTGTATCCGCCTACCTTGTGCTTGACGTTAATGGTTCCTTCTCTTCATATTTGCTAATGTGAATGTAAACATGATTTGAAAAGTTGAACAACATTTTTTAAATATATTTGTAAACTTCGTGGTTCCGGGATCCTATAAAACCTGTTTTTTCCTCTTTCAAAATCATTTTTTTAAACATATTACAAAATTTGTAATAAATTATTTTATGTTTCTATATGCATTTATGCATGTCAATAATGGACAGTTGAGAATTTATCAACTGTTGTGTTCTAATATGATGCATTTTATGCATTAAGATCAAATTGAATATATTGTTTTCTCCTACATTTCCCTCCTTGCTAATTGAGACATTGCAACTGTTGGATATTCACCAATCTAGAAATAAATTACTTTAATCAAACACCTCAAATGAGAAATAATTCAATCAATAATCTCAGTAAATTTTAGTCCATTGCAACTCATCATCTCACAAAGCTAACTAAAGGAACAATCTTTAGTAAGTTGAATAACTTAATCCATCCTATGAATTATGTGTTTTTCTCCATCTTGCAAAACAATGCAATGATGTTTCAATCAGCTATATAAGGGTTTTTAGATAGCTAGTATTACTTGACTTAGTGATAATATTTGAGATAAAGAATAAAATTAATTATAGTTATTGGCATTTGTGGTTGTCCATTTTGTTTGATTTAAATTTCTTTTAAGGCATTTATCTATGAATACCTTCTTGAGTCTAAGTTGAGATTGAAGTATAAGAGAGGTATCTCACTCTCATTGAGTTATCCTTCAACCCTCTATTATTTATGGATGAACCTTATTCTTACTTTCATGATAGAAATCCTTTTCCTTGAAGTAGCATGATGTTCTAGGATTTGGAGGAATTTCCTTTGGATCTAATAGAATGGCATTGTTGTTCATCTCATGTAAAAAATAATGTAGCAAATGGAAAACTAAAGATGTGATTTATTTTTTTGGACAAAATGATTAATATCAAGTAGTGTTAAGATTGACTTGGAGGAATTTCTTTTGGATCTAATAGAATGGCACCATTGTTCATCTCATGTAAAAAATAATGTAGAAAATGGAAGACTAAAGATGTGATTTATTTTTTTGGACAAAATGATTAATATCAAGTAGTGTTAAGATTGACTATGGAGATAGCCTACCAAGATATTGAGGCCAAATGGAAAGCACAAAGAGAGAATATCTGAATATGACAAGAATAAACTATATTCTTATCAATATGATTCAATGTTGATGTTATGATATGTAGTAGAGATCCCTTGGTTATATAGCCAAAGTGAGATACAAGTGTAGACACTAAAAATTGTCCTAGGCATGCGACTCTTATTTTCTCTATCATTTCTTCTTTCATTCTTTCATTCTTCTAATTAAATAATTTTAATTATTTAATTATTTTCTAATGTCATATGTCTTCTATTAATTAAATAATTTTACTTATTTATTTATTTAATTTCTATGCTACTTTCCACTATAATTAAATAATTATTTTAATTATTTAATTATTTAATTATTCATTAGCCTCTTCTCTCCTAACTTAAATAAATTTTATTTATTTAATTTCTATGCTACTTTCCACTATAATTAAATAATTATTTTAATTATTTAATTATTTAATTATTCATTAGCCTCTTCTCTCTAATTAAATAAATTTTATTTATTTAATTTGGTCCACTCTCTTGAATTTTGAATTAAACCATTATTTAATTCAAAATGATTCCTCCTTTGTCACATTCCTCTATAATTAAATAATATCTTTATTATTTAATTATTTATTGGCCACCTAAATTAAATAATGTTTATTATTTAATTTCTCCTCTCATCTCTTTATATGTGCCAATCTTATCTTCCACCTCCAGTCCTTATCTATCCATGTCTCAATTAACCTCCACCCTTGATTGAATGATCTATAATTTAATCTTGGCAGTCAATCCTTATAATTTTTCCCTAACCCTAGTCCTTATCTCATCTTTTAATCTTGGTCATTGATTATTGTCATTTCATCCTATCCCTTCATTCAAAATTGACTTCCCTATAAAAGACCTTGTCCTTCTCATGTGTCACACACCTTATGCGACCTTAAGCAATCTTGGAGAACTTATGCTATCTTGCTATCAAGTCATTTTGACCATTTGCATCGAAAGTCATATTGTGAATCTTTAATATTTTTCTTTGTCATTGTCATAGGCCAATTGCATACTCAAAACTTTGAGGGAAACCATATTATTCAAGCAAAATGGAGAAGTGCAATGAATGATAATCAATGATGGCATGAATATTTGGTAATAATTTTTTATGCTTTATGTCTTTATGCTTACTTGTGCTTCATTGTTGATTAGGGTCTTATTTGCATGATTATTTGTCTAACGTTAATATTTTAGCCTTGATTACAACAAGATGTCATAAGATTGTGACAAGTTTCTTAATCATATGACATGAGACAACTTATCATAGCTACCTAGGTCACATATGTTACAAGTCAAAAGATAAAATAACAACTAATTGCAACTAACACCTTCTAGAAAGATTCCTAAGACTTAAGTAAACTTAACATGTAAATAAGTCCCCTAGTAATGAATTAACTAGGTTCAAGACTTTATTTACACCAACACCACCCCTTAAGTGAAACTTAGAGAGTATCATATTATTATGCAAATGACTAAAAGATGCAAGGATGGGTCCCGACTAATAGGCCATGTTAGCTACCCATGTACAAATGCAAATGAAATCTCTCACAAATGGAGAAAAGGTGAAAACCAATTGGGAAAAAACTCCTCCCCAAAAGAGAGATGAAATACAATAAATTAAATTCTCTCAATGGAGAATGAGAAGTCCAAAACCCCATGTGAGGAAAAAGACCTCCCCATAAGAGAGAAGAAGAGAGACAATACATGCTCTGTCAATGTTGAGTCTCCTACAATGATGGTAGAAGCTCAACATTGAATGTTGAAGATGATACAATTTCATAGAACAATGTTCCTCCCCTTAGGAAGAAACAAAACCATGAATGTATGCAGGATGTCAGGAAGATGGATGATGTATGATGTCTCTGAAGCATGCTCAAGTTTCTCCATGTCGATGCCAAAAGCTGACACAATCTAAATAGGAATTCTAGGCCACACTTCTAAAGAGGAAAATCCAAAATATAGTAGAGATTAATGTAGAACATAATCCAAAGACAATTATATCCCCTCTGAAGACAAAGAAGCCTCCTCCAAATGTTGTCCAAAATCATCCACACTCACATCAAACTGCAAAGAATGATCATGTAGAGATTTAACAAGAGGGTCAAAGTGTTCCCTCACAACAACTGAAGAATAATCTTCTCCATCAAAAAGAAGATGAATACCATCAATGATGTCTCTCAAATTTCCAATATGAGACTCCACAAAAAAGTTTGAAATACCTATCAAGAAGCCATCCAAAGTAGCCAAATCTAAAAGACTATATATATATATATATATTTTGCTGCATTGAATTAGAAGAAGCCATACCTATAGCAACACAAACATCATCAACTACAATAGTAGATGGAGGAGATAAAATTCATGGCTCAAGAACTGGATCTGATGTGAGTACTCCCAAGTTCAAGAAGCCAAATCTCTCCTGAATCATGGTTCATATGAGAACTGTGATTAACCACCGAAGGAACATCTCTCCTGAATCATGGTTCATATGAGAACTGTGATTAACCACTGAAGGAACAATGTCACCATCATAAACAAAATCTACAAAGGTATACAACCAAGATGAATGATCAACTATCCTAGTAGCAATGATCTCTCTACTCTTCAAGTCTCGAATGATGACTGAATCAGGTGTGAACTCCACAATCTTCCCATCTCCACCATGTGTAATCTAATATATGGAAAGAAGATTGTTCATCAATTGAGGAACACAAAAAACATCCCAAAAGGTGTTGTCCCCAAAAATAATAGATCCCTTCCCAATTACACTCATATATTTACTGTTTCCCATCAAAATAGGAGACATAGGACAAGGATGAAAAGAAGAGAATATAGACTACGAAGATGCCATATGATGAGATGCTCCTGAATCTAGAAGCCATCTCCCTAATCCATGACCTGAAAGAGCACAAAGAGCATGTTCTTTATATCCTAATGTAGAAGCCAAACTAGCATGACCTTTATCCTTTTTAGACTATTTTGAAGAAGGAGAAGGTCCAAACATTCTAGAAGGAAAATAAATGTGATTCTTTTTGAGAATATGTTTCAACTCATCAATATCCTTCTTATAACTATTGTGTTGTTCATGTCCATCCTTCTTGCAATATGCATAAGTTGTCCTCTACTTCTTAGATGATTCTCCTTTAGAGGGAGAGATTTATGATTATTTATGTGGCTTGTTCTTTTTCTTCTTTTTCTTCTTATCAAGATTCCTTGATTCTTTCTATACCTTAGACTCACTTTCCAACAATTCATGTGACTTGGAAGACTTGATTAGACCCATGCGAGCACTAACTTAGCTTCCTCTTGGATTAGGAGATTTGCAAAGTCATCAAACTTAGGATCAACATGTGATGCTCCCATAGAAATTTGATGGGTATGAAAGCCAAAAATAAATACTAAATACTTAGGAAAAAGCTTGGATAACACATTCATAATCAATTGTAAATATTCTTTATCAATGCTCCATTCTTTCAACTATGTTATTAGTTGCTTAACTTTGGAGATGTAGTCATGGATGTGGTAAAAAAAATTAGGATCAAGATTCATCAAATCATTATCAATATGATATCCCTAATCTTATTTGTTTTACCATACAATTTTTCAAAAGCTTCCCAAGCCTCTTTAGGTGTTTTGCATGAATCAACATGAAATTACAAATCAAATGAGACTAATGAACATATGCATCCAAGTGTTTTCTCATCATCAAGCTCCCATTTTTCCAATTCTTTAGCATTAGTAGGTTGATGAATAGTTTCCTTTAAATAACCTATTAGACCTTTCATCATAAGATAGTTCCATACTAATTTCCTCCATGTAGCATAATTATGTGGAGTTAGGAGTTCAATTTGAGATTTCCCTATTGCAAGAACACAAACCAAGAAAAAGAATGCAATCAACCACTGCAAGATTTCCCCCTCACCCCCACAAATTACTCAATCGTGAAATCCCTCAAGAAATATCTAATTTGTGGCACTTCATACTTAGTGCGTTTACAATTGCCACTTGCCAAAAACAAAAAAGTGCACTTTGATCTTGGTACATGCAAATGCCAAAAATGGTCATAGGATCAAGTACATTTTTTGGAACAAAATGAGATCAATCTAATCATATTACTAACAATTACACAACAAATTATGCACTTTCAGAAAAATTGCACCAAAAAAATATTACAGAAGGAGCAAGATATTAGCCCCTAAAGTTCCCAAAATCAAGACGAAGCAACAACACCTATGAGAATCTATAGTTTCTAGAAAAACTAGACACTAAAACTAAAATATGATTGCATCACTACATAGAGTGCTCAAAATTAGTCCAAATAAAAAAATTGCTCACAAGTTGGAGGTCATAAGCTCAAGTTATGGCTGTTTGAAAATCAACTGCAAAACTGAAAATGCAAATGAGAGGTGGCTAGAAATTGTCAAACCAATGTTGACATCACTACTGATGTAGTGATGATGTTAGTAGATGACATGCTTAAGTTTGATAGCCAAGGGGTTGTCAAAAGTGAATATTCTCCTAAGTTGTTGGAATATGCCTTGGACCGAAATATGCTATCGAAATATTTTGTTAGTGGTGGATAGAATGTCTGTTGGTACGGTCAAAATCAAAGAATATGCCTTTTTCAAAAGTGCCACTAAATTTTTTATAGCATTTTTTGTATTCTTCAAAATTTTCTGCTGGTTTTTATTTTTATTGCTGATTTTTTTATAATGGAGCCAGATTGTGGAGGCCTTCGTGCCTAATAAGGGTGTGTCCCGTGGCACTAGGTGGGCCCAATCAACTACTATCATACCTTATACCTATTGCAGACTGTAGAGTCTGTATACTAGAGAATATTTTTTTGGCCCCTTTTTTTTAATTTTAAAATTTTAAATAAAATTTTCATAAAAAATTTACAAGTTTATTCAATCCAAAAACTATTTTAATTTTTTTTAAAGAGCATATGGCTCCCTAGGAATTTTTTTTTCCTCAATGGACAACTACTCCAAATTCAATGAATTGACAGTCAATCTTAGGGTTTTTGGCCTTTATGACACAATGGCATGGTTATATTTGACCCAAAATGCTCCAAAATTGCAACTACCTTCTAGATCTGGCAACCACTCTTCAGCATCAACCCTCATAGATTTGGCCTCATATGTATGATTTGGATGAAACAAAAGGAAAAACCAACTATCTTGAACCTTCTAAACACAATGGTGACCTCAGATTTGCACCACCAAACTCTTATTTGAACCTACAATAAAGAGCCAAAAAGAGGAACCCCCACAAATTTGGTATTTCTATCAAGTTTTTTCTGATTCTCCAGGTCATCATACGATGCAAGAGAAGAGCATACTCAAATTTTCAAGATTTAGCATTCTCTTTAAAAAAAGACTACCCCATGGCACCCAACTCGCTCTGATACCATGCTAGAATTGGCTATGGAGATAGCGTACCAAGATCTTGAGGTGAAATGGAAAGCACAAAGAGAGAATATCTAAATATGACAAGAATAAACTTATCATATGACTTGAGACAACTTAGCACAACTACCTAGGTCACACATGAGTTACAAGTCAAAAGATAAGATAACAACTAATGACAACTAACACCTTCTAGAAAGATTCCTAGGACCTAAGTAAACTTGACATGTAAATAAGTCCCCTAGTAATGAATTAACTAGGTACAAGACTTTATTTACACCAAGAGGTAGCTACATTTCATAGAGGCAATGTCTTCATTGACCTTAGGAACCAATAAGTTAACACACCTTAAAGGATTCCATTAATTGCGTACTCAAAGGGAGATGAATAAATGTGGATGAGTATGATGTAAGAATCTAAATTATATAGTAATTGGTAGAATAGTTGGGGGTTTCTCAAAATCCCCTAAGGGTTCCACAACCAGATAGTGACTTATTCTAGGTTTCACTTTACAACATTTAGGGAATCTTCTAGCTATGCCACTAGGGGTTGTAGGTTTGGTTGCATGGATAGGAACCCTACAACACACACACACCTACAACACACCTAGAATACAAGAGAATACTCCTTCAACACTATGAAATGGAACCAAAATAGTTCAGGTCAAGTTCACCAACATGTAGAGGAGGGGGGCCACCAACTTAGGACCCTAGGTCATGGGAGGGTCTAGAACAATCAACTTCCTTGATCTACCTCATGCTAAAGGATTGTTTAAGATAGGTTTGAGGTTTAAGGAGGTGAAAAGCAAGGACAAATGATCTGTCACTTTCCTTCTATCAACCCAAGAGTTTAGGAAGTCAAGTGAGCGAGTTTCTAGAGTCTAGATTGTAACTTAGGCAATTCTCTGCCAAAGGACTCCAATGTAGAAGATAGACTACAACGCAGTGCACTCACATGTCAGTCAAGTGTTGGTGTCCTTATGAACAGTGAGCATAAAATACAATCTGAGAACTTGGAGAAACCTACTATCAACCTTAAAAGTGTATTTTGAGATAATGACAAAACAAAAAACTACTAAACTACCAAAATAGTAAGAAGAATACTTTAACTTGATAAATAAACATATTATGAACAAAATGATGAGCAAGGATAGAAGAAATCTAACATACGATCAGTCCAACCTCTTGTAAGCTCCACATGAACAAAATAACTACCAATAAGATGCTCTCAAGGAATGTTGTGAAATTGTTCAACAACAAGAGGAGTAAAACTAATCGAGTTTCAACTTGGAGCTTCAAATATGGTGAAAATGTTGTGAATGAAGTGTGTAGAATTCCCAAGAAGATCAAGAAGTGTGTACAAAATCAAGTGAGATGAAGAAGATGAATTAAATGAATGAGATAGTATTTTGAAGATGAAAGGGAAGTCAAAAGAGCCATTCGAGGTTGATCAAATGAGTAGAGAAATTACACTTCGACACCAATGGAGAATTGTAATGCCTCTACAGATTCTATAGGTGGGAATCTTGTCAAGATGACAATGTTTCATGTGGACGTCTGCACGTTGCACTAGCATCCATGATAGAAATTCCCCCACTGAAACTATTGAAAATTACCAAATGGATATAGAGCAGATGGGGTACATGGAATAACATCATCAAGTTTGATTTTTCTAAGTTAAGGGGTATAAATGGGGAATTTGCAAGGGGATCAAATTCACACCATTATAGAAACTAAGGCATAGTTTCACATAGAGGGCCCTAAAATGTGCCTCAAGGTTTGAAAAATGAGGTTTCCGACCAACCCAACTTAGAAACTTACAAGATGAAGTTAGATCACATTAAAAACAAAAAGATCCTACAAAAATGTGTTAGTTGATAAGCCCAAAATATCACAAGATTGATGCAAAGTCAAATCTCCTTGAAATCTTGAAGGAAACCCTATGTTAGAGAAACCACATAAAGCCTAAAATTTGTAACCAATGAGTTGAACATCTTGAAAAAGTAGTGTTACAGAGATGATATCCTATAAAGAAAGGCTCCAATTTTCAATGAAACTGTAAATGATTGAATCAGATGCACACAATGAAGGAAAAGTTTTGGGTGACAGAGGTGCAACTTTGTGAAGCATAGGCACCTCATGATGAAACATAGGAAAAAATATATGCAATAGAGGTTCCTTTTCATAGTCAATGATCTAGAAACAAAATTTTCATTAAAAAACTCACCAAAACTGTTAAAACAAGGGTGTGGGTCCCATTGAGCATTCCAAAATGAAGATGAAGGAAAATGATTGAAGATAAATAACATAAGATAATGCAGTGAAGATCAAATTTATTCCTTAAACAATCTTTATCATCCTAGATGAGAGGAAATGGAGTGTACCTAGTTCCATTCGATTTTCTCTTATGATAATGATATGATGTGGATTGTTGAATAAGCTAGCATAAACTTGGAATGATTGTAAATGAGATAGAAAATGAAAACATAAGGGTATGATAGTAGACTTGGATCTTGATGAAAAATTATGGCCTCTAGATATATAACTTTCAAGAGAAAAAATCAATAGCTAGGATAGATTAATGATTAATGGATAAGATTGAATGAGGATTAGGGTTAGGCTCAAAGATGTAGTCATGTGAAAAGTGTAATATGATTGATAGGATCTAGGTTCAAAATGGGATAAGGAAAAAAATCCTTATGTAATGGCTAGGATTAAGAGGTGGGATTGAGATGAGTGGGTAAGATGGAAAGTTAATTTGACTTTTGGAAGGGTGTTTAAGCTCCATATGTCTAGATAAGGAGTTAGTTGGACATGTGAAGGGGTCACATGGATCGTAATCTAAAATTTGCGTCATGCGACAAGTTTTTCGTTCACATATCTATCTCCTTGTCTAGATTCATTAAATCTAGACACCCAACCCAAAAGTCAAACTAACTTTTCACCTTATCCACTTGTCTCAATTGCGCCTCTTAATCCTAGCCATTCACATAATGATTTTTTCCTTATCTCAATATTAATCCTAGATCCTATCCCTCATGTGCGACTTGTCACGTGACTACATGATTGATCCTAACCCTAATCCTCATCCAATCTTAGCCATCCATCCTCAATATATCCTATCCCTTTATTTTTCCTCTTTAAAGCTTAATATCTAGAGGCACTCAACCTTCATCATCACCTAGATTTCAAGCTATCATAGCCTTATTCTTTAATTTTTCCATCTCATTTCCAACCATACCAAGGTTATGCTAGTATATTAAGTAATGCAAATCATATCATATCATAAGAGAAAACCAAATAGAAAAATGGTGAACTCCATTTCCATTCATCTAGGAGGATGGAGATTGTTTGAGGTATACATTTTATCTTCATTGCATTGTCTTATGTTATTTTTTCTTTCAATAATTTTCTTACATATTTATTTTAGCATGCTTGATGGGAACCACATCCTTTTTTTTAACTTTTTGTTGAGTTTTTGTTGATTTTTTATGATACAAATTTCATTTTTGGGTCATAGGCTATGAAAAGGTTCATATTTTTCATAGAGTTGTGCATTTGTAAATTGTGCATTTGATTTGATCATTTAAGGTTTGACCTATGGTTTTTTTAATAATTAGGGAGTTTTTGTAATTTATTATCTCTATAACACTCAATTTTTGTAGGTTGTTTAAATCTTTGTTTGCAAAAAAGTAGGGTTTCTAGGGTTTTTCGTAACCTAGGTTTTCATTCAAGTTTTCAAGGAGATTTTACTTTGCATCAATTTGGTGACCTTTTAGGGTTATTATCCAACATATTTTTTCAATTCTTTTATGTTTTATAGTGTTTCATAATCTCATCTTGTAGGTTTCTAAGCTAGAATTATCAAAAACCTAATTTTTGTAATCCCAAGGCAGATTTTAAGGCCCTATTTGTGATACTATGCCTATCTTTCATAGAAAGGCACCTCTATTTCATAAAGTTATGCCTATATGTCATCCTAAGGTGGATCTTTCTAGTAAATTTGTGTCTCTATTTTAGTTTGCATTTTTAAGGTTTTTGAACCTACTAGAAAGGACTTTCTTAGAAGCCCCCAAAGGTTTCACAACCAAACAATGACTTATTCTAGTTTTCACTTTACAACATTTAGGGAATCTTCTAGCTACGCCACTAGGGGTTGTAGTATAGGTTACAAGGCTAGGTGCCCTAAAATGCACACATCTATACAACACACCTAGAATATGAGAGAAGAATCCTTCAACACTATGAAATAGAATCAAAACAATTTATGTTGGCTTCACCAAAATGTAGAGGACCTGTGGACAGACAACTTAAGACCCTTGTTCATGGGAAGGTCTAGAATAATCAGCCACCCTTATCTACCTCATGCTAAATGATTGTTTAAGATAGGTTTGAGGTTTAAGGGGGTGAAGAGGAAGGACAACTGATATGCCACTTTCCTTATGTCAACCCAAGAGTTTAGGAAGTCAAGTGAGTGAGTTTCTAGATTCTAGACTGTAACTTAGGTAGCTCTCTACCAAAGGACTCCAGTGCAAAATATATACAATAGTGCGGCACATTGGCATCTCAATTGGGTGCTAGCATTCGTACGAATAGTGAGTATAAAGTATAATCTAAGAACTTAGAGAAACCTCCTATCAATCTGAAAAGTGTAGTTTGAGATAATGGCAGAAAAAATAAAATAACTAAACTACCAAAATAGCAAGAAGAATACTTTAACTTGATAAATAAATTGATTATGAACAAAATGATGACAAGGATAGTAGAAATCTAACTTATGATTGGTCCATCCTCCTGCAAGCTCTTCATGAACAAAATACCTCCCAACAAGATGCTCTCAACGAATGTGAAGGAAGATGTGAGCTCGCAAGATTGTGAATGTAAACATTGTCACAATAATGAGAGGAGTAAAATGAACAGAGTGTCAACTTCGAGCTTCAACTATGGTGAAAGTGTTGTGAATGAAGTGTGTAGAATTCCTAAGAAGATCAAGAAGTTTGTAGAAAATCAAGTGAGATGAAGAATATGAATTGAATGAATGAGATAGTCTTTTGAAAATAAAAGGGAAGCCAAAAGAGCCATTCGAGGTAGATCAAATGAGCAAAGATGTTACACTTTGATACCAATAGATAATTGTAATGCCTCTATGGATTCCAGAGGCAAGAATCTTTTCAGGAAGAAATCATGTTGTGCAAATTCTTGCTTGTCGCACTAGCCTCCCCAATAGAAATTCCCCCACCGACAATATAGATAGCTACCAATTGCATGGAGAGCTGATGGGGGACATGGAATAGCATCATCGGGTTTGATTCTTCTAAGCTAAGTGGTGTAAATAGGGAATTTACAAAGGGTGAAAATTCACACCATTATAAAAACTGAGGCATAATTTCACATAGAGGGCCCTAAAATGTGCTTCAAGGTATCAAAAATGAGGTTTTTGACCAACCCAGCTTAGAGACTTGTAGGATGAAGTTAGATCACATTAAAAACACATAAATCCTACAAAAATATGTTAGTTGAAAAGCCAAAAATATCACAAGATTGATGCAAAGTCAAACCTCCTACAAATCTTGAAGGAACCCTAGGTTAGAGAAACCCTAGAAAGTGTAAATTTTCTAACCAATGAGTTGAACATCTTGAGAAAGCAGTGTTAGAGATCTATGATATCCTATAAAGAAAGGCCCCAATTTTCAATGAAACTCTAAATGATTGAATCAAATACACAAAATGAAGGTAGAGTTTTGGGCTACAGAGGTGCAACTTTGTGAAGCATAGGCACCTCAAGATGAAACATAGGAAAAAATATATGCAATAGATGTTCCTTTTCATAGTCAATGACCTAGAAACAAAATTTTCATAGAATAACTCAAAAAAAATCACCAAAAATGTTAAGAAAAGGGTGTGGGTACTATTGAGTATTCCAAAATGAAGATGAAGGAAAATGATTGAAGATAAATATCATAAGACAATTCAATTGAAGATCAAATTTATGCCTTAGACAATCTTTATCATCCTAGATGAGTGGAAATGGAGTGCACCCTAGTTCCATTTTATTTTCTCTTATGATAATGATATGATGTGGATTGTTGAATAAGCTAGAATAACCTTGGCATGATTGTAAATGAGATATAAATTTATGAAAATATAAGGGTGTGATAGTAGATGTGGATCTTGATGAATAGTGATGGCCTCTAGGTATATAACTTTTAAGAGGAAAAATTAATAGCTAGGATAGATTGATGATTAATGGATAAGATTGAATGACCATTAAGGTTACGCTCAAAGATGTAGTTATGTGAATAGTTTCATATGATGGATAGGATCTAGGTTTCAAAATGGGATAGGGACAAAAATCCTTATGTAATGACTAGGATTAAGAGGTGGGATTGAGATGAGTGGGTAAGATGGAAAGTTAATTTGACTTAAATTGGAAGGGTGTCTAGGTTCAATAAATCTAGATAAGGAGTTGGTTAGACATATGAAGGGGTCACATGGATCATAATATAAAATTACCATCATGTGACAAGTATTTCATTCACATGTTTGTCTCCTTGTATAGATTCATTGAACCTAGACACCATACCCAACAGTCAAACTAACTTTTTACCTTATCCACTCATCTCAACCCCACCTCTTGATCCTAGCCATTCACATAAGGATTGTGTCCTTATCTCAATCTTAAATCTATATTTTATCCCTCATGTGCCACTTGTCACATGACTACATGATTCATCCTAACCCTAATCCTCATCCAATCTTATCCATCCATCCTTAATATATCCTATCCCTTTATTTTCCTCTTCAAAGCTTAATATCTAGAGGCTCTCATCCTTCATCATCATCTATATTTCAAGCGATCATACCCTTATTTTTTAAATTTTCTATTTAATTTGCAATCATACTAGGGTTTTGCTAGTATATGAAGCAATGCACAACATATCATATCATAAGAGAAAACCAAATAGAAAAAGGGTGCACTCCATTTTCATTCATCTAGGAGGATGTATATTGTTTGAGGTATACATTTGATCTTCATTGCATTATCTTATGTTACTTTCACCTTCAATATTTTTCTTACATATTTATTTTAGCATGCCTGATTGGAACCACATCCTTGTTTTTAACCTTTTGTTGAGTTTTTATGATAAAAATCTTATTTTTGGGTCATAGACTATGAAAAGGTCTCTATGTTTCATAGAGTTGTGCATCTATTTTGTGCATTTGATTTGATCACTTAAGGTTTGACCTATGGATTTTTTGTTTATTAGGATGTTTTTTTGCAATTTATTGATTCTCTAACACTCAATTTTTGTAGCTTGTTTAACTCTTTGTTTGCAAAAGATAGGTTTTCTAGGGATTTTATAACTTAGGTTTTCATTCAAGTTTTCAAGGAGATTTTACTTTGCATCAATCTTGTGACCTTTTAGGCTTCCTAGCTAACATATTTTTGTACTTTTTTTTGTGTTTTATAGTGTGTCATAATCTCATCTTATAGGTTCCTAAGCTAGACTTATCAAAAACTTATTTTTTTGAATCTCAAGGAACATTTTAAGGCCCTATTTGTGATATTATGCCCATCTTTCATAGAAAGGCACCTTTGTTTCATAAAGTTATGTCTCTATTTAATCCTAAGGTGGATGTTTCTAGTAAAGTTGTGTCTCTATTTCAGCTTGCATTTTTTAAGGTTTTTCAACCTACTAGAAAGGAATTTCTCAAAATCCCTCAAGGGCTTCATAACTAAATGATGACTTATTCAAGGTTTCACTTTACAACATTTAGGTACTCTTCTAGCTATGCCACTAGGGGTCATAGGTTGGGTTTCAAGGATAGGCGCCCTACAATGCACACACCTACATGACACCTAGAATACAAGAGAAGATTCCTTCAACACTACAAAACCGAACTAGAATCATTCATGTTGGGTTCACCAAAATGTAGAGGAGGGGGGACAAAGAGCTTAGGACCCAAGGTCACGAAAGTGTCTAGAACAATCAACTGCCCTAATCTACCTCGATAGATAAATGATTTTTTAAGATAGGTTTCAGGTTTAAGAAGGTGAAAAGGAAGGACAACTGATTTGTCACTTTCCTTCTATGAATTTGATAGTTTAGGAAGTCAAGTTAGTGAGTTTCAAGAGTCTACACTATAACTTAGGCAACTCTCTACCAAAGGACTCCAATGATGAAGATGAATGACAATGTGACGTGTTGGCATCTTGGTCAGGTGCTAACATCCATATGAACACCGACTGTAAAGTACAATCTAAGAACTTAGAGAAAAATACTATCAACATGTAAAGTGCAGTTTCAGATAATGGCGTAAGATAAAACAACTAAACTAATGAAATAACAAAAATAATACTTTAACTTGATAAATAAACTGATTATGAACAAAATAATGAGCAAGGATAGTAGAAATCTAACTTGAGATTGGTCTAGCCTCTTGCAAGCTCCACATGAGTGAAATACCTCCCAACAAGATGCTCTCAAGGCACGTGAAGGAAGATCTAAGCTCACAAGCTTGTGAATGTCAATGCTTCTGCAACAATGAAAGGAGTAAAACTAGCAAAGTGTCAACTTGTAGCTTCAAAGATGGTGATAATTTGTGAATGAAATGTGTAGAATTCCCAAGAACATCAAGAAGTGTGTAGAAAGTCAAGTGAGATGAAGAAGATGAATTGAATGAATGAGATAGTTGAATTTAAAGATGAAAAGGAAGCCAAAAGAGACATTTGAGGTCAGTCAAATGAGCATAGATGTTACACTTTGACACCAATGGAGAATTGTAACACCTCTATAGATTCTAGAGGTGGAAATCTTGTCAAGATGATAGTGTGTCACATAGAAGTCTATGTGTTGCGCTAGCATCCCTGATAAAAATTCCCCCACCGACACTACTAACAGCTGCCAAATGGATGGAGAGTAATAGCATCATTGGGTTTGATTTTTCTAAGGTAAGGGGTGTAAAAGGGGAATTTGAAAGGGGTACAAATTCAAGACATTATAGAAACTAAGGCATATCTTCACATAGAGGGCCCTAAAATTTGCTTCAAGGTCTGAAAAATGAGGTTTTTGACCAACCCAACCTAGAAACATGAAAGATGAAGTTAGATAAAATTAAAAACACATAGATCCAACAAAAATATTTTAGTTGATAAGCCCAAAATATCACAAGATTGATGCAAAGTCAAATCTCTTAGAAACCTTGAAGGAAACCCTAGGTTAGAGAAACCCTAGAAAGAATAATTTTTCTAACCAATGAGTTGAACATGTTGAGAAAGCAGTGTTAGAGAGATGGTATCCTATAAAGAAAGGACCCAATTGTCAATGAAACTCTAAATTATTGAATCAAATGTACAAAATGAAGGAAGATTTTTGGGTGATAGAGGTGCACCCTTGTGAAGCATAGAAACCTCAAGATGAAACATAGGAAAAAATATATGCAATAGATGTTCCTTTTCATAGTCAATGACCTAGAAACAAAATTTTCATAGAATAACTGAAAAAAAAATCACCAAAAATTTTAAAACAAGGGTGTGGGTCCCATCGAGCATTCCAAAATGAAGATGAAGGAAAATGATTTAAGATAAATAACATAAGATAATGCAATTAAAGATCAAATTTATGCCTTAAACAATATTTATAATTCTAGATGAGTGGAAATGGAGTGCACCCTAGTTCCATTTGATTTTCTCTTATGATAATGATATGATGTGGATTGTTGAATAAGCTAGCATAACCTTGGCATGATTGTAAATGAGATAGAAAAATGAAAATATAAGGGTATGATAGTAGATGTGGATCTTGATGAATGGTAATGGCCTCTAGGTATACAACTTTTAAGAGGAAAAATAAATAGCTAGGATAGATTGATGATGAATGGATAAGAATTAATGAGGATTAGGGTTAGGCTCAAAGATGTAGTTATGTGAAAAGTGTCATATGATGGATAGGATCTAGGTTTTAAAATGGGACAATGAAAAAAAACTTATGTAATGGCTAGGATTAACAGGTGGGATTGAGATGAGTGGGTACTTGATGGAAAGTTAATTTGACTTTTGGAAGGGCATCTAGGTTCAATAAATCTAGATAAGGAGTTAATATGAAGGGGCCACATGGATCATAATATAAAATTTTCATCATGTGACAAGTATGCCATTCACATGTTTGTCTCCTTGTTTAGATTCATTGAACCTAGACACCATACCCAAAAGTCAAACTAACTTTCCACCTTATCCACTGATCTCAATCCCCACTCTTAATCCTAGGCATTCATCTAAGGATTGTGTCATTATCTCAATCTTAAATCTAGATCTTATCCCTCACGTGCCACTTGTCACATGACCACATGATTCATCTTAACCCTAATCCTCATCCAATCTTAGCCATCCATCCTTAATATATCCTATCCCTTTATTTTCCTCTTCAAAGCTTAATATCTAGAGGCTCCCATCCTTCATCATCATCTATATTTCAAGCTATCATACCCTTATTTTTTAACTTTTTTTTCTCATTTACAATCATACAAAGGTTATGCTACTATATGAATCAATGCACATCATATCATATCATAAGAGAAAACCAAATAGAAAAAAGGTGCACTCCATTTTCGTTCATCTAGGAGGATGTAGATTGTTTGAGGTATACATTTGATCTTCATTGTGTTGTCTTATGTTACTTTTACCTTAAATATTTTTCTTACATGTTTATTTTAGCATGCCTAATTGGAACCACATCCTTGTTTTTAACCTTTTGTTGATTTTTTATGATTCAAATTTCATTCTTGGGTCATAGACTAGTATGAAAAGGTTCCTATGTTTCATAGAGTTGTACATCTATTTTGTGCATTTGATTTTTCCACTTAAAGATTGACCTATGGATTTTTTGATCATTAGGGAATTTTTTTTCAATTTATTATCTCTCCAACACTTAATTTGTGTAGGTTGTTTGACTCTTTGTTTGCAAAAAATAGGTTTTCTATGGATTTTCTAATCTATGTTTTCATTAAAGTTTTCAAGGAGATTTTACTTTGCATCATTCTTCTTACCTTTTAGGCTTCCTAACTAACATATTTTTGTAGTTTTTCTATGTTTTATTGTGTGTCATAATCTCATCTTTTAGGTTCTTAAGCTAGATTTATCAAAAACTTTATTTTTTGAATCCCAAGGCACATTTTAAGGCCCTATTTGTGATACTATACCTATCTTTTATAGAAAGGAACCTTTATTTCATAATGTTATGCCTCTATGTTATCCTAAGGTGGATTTTTCTAGTAAATTCATGTCTCTATTTTAGCTTGCATTTTTAGGCTTTTCAACCTACTAGAAAGGAATTTCTCAGAAGCCCTCAAGGGTTTCATAACCAAATAGTGACTTATTCAAGGTTTCTTTTTGTAGCATTTAGGGAATCTTCTAACTACACCACTAGGGGTCATAGATTGAGTTGCAAGGCTAGGCACCTTGTAATGCACACACCTACAACACACCTGAATACAAGAGAGGACTCCTTCAACACTACAAAATTGAACCAGAATAGTTCATATTCGGTTCACCAAAATGTAGAGGAGGGGGATAGAGAGGTTAGGACTCCAGGTCACGAGAGGGTCTAGAGAAATTAACTTCCTTGATCTACCTCATGCTAAGGGATATTTTAAGATAGTTTTCAGGTTTAAGGAGGTGAAAAGGAAGGACAAATGATCTATCACTTTCCTTCTATGAACCCGATAGTTTAGGAAGTCAAGTGAGTGATTTTCTGGAGTCTAGACTATAGCTTAGGCAACTCTCTGCTAAACTACTCCAATGATGAAGATGGATGACAATGTGGAAAATTGGCATCCTGGTCAGGCACTTGCATCCGTATGAAAACCGATCATAAAGAACAATCTAAGAACTTAGAGAACCCTACTATCAACCCAAAAAGTGTAGTTTCAGATAATGAGGTAAAATAAAAACAACTAAACTAATGAAATAACAAAAAGAATAATTTAACTTGATAAATAAACTGATTATGAACAAAATGATGATCAAGGATAGTAGAAATATAACTTATGATTGATCTAGCCTCCTGTAAGCTCCACTCGAATGAAATACCTCCCAACAAGATGCTCTCAAGGAACATGAAAGAAGATGTGATCTCACAAGCTTGTGAATGTCAATGTTTCTCCAACAATGAGAGGAGTAAAACTAGTAGAGTGTCAACTTGGAGCTTTAAATACGGTGATAATGTTGTGAGTGAAGTGTGTAGAATGCCCAAGAAGATCAAGAAGTGTGTAGAAAATCAAGTGAGATGAATAAAATGAATTGAATGAATGAGATAGTTGAATTTGTAGAGAAAGGGAAGTTGAAAGAGACATTTGAGGTTGGTCAAATGAGCAAAGATGTTACACTTTGACACCAATGGAGAATTGTAATGCCTATATAGATTCTAAAGGTGGGAATCTTGTCAGGACTATAGCATGTAATGTAGATGTCTGTGCGTTGTGCTAGTGCCCCCAATAGAAATTCTCCCATCAACACTACTGACAGTTGCCAAATGGATGGAGAGTGAATGGGGGACATGGAATAACATCATCAGGTCTAGTTTTTCTAGTGTAATGGGTGTAAATGGGGAATTCGCAAGGGGTGAAAATTCATGCGATTATAGAAACTAAGGCATAGTTTCACATAGAGGTCCCTAAAGTGTGCTTCAAGGTTTGGAAAATGAGGTTTTTGACCAACCCAGCTTAGAAACTTGCAAGATGAATTTATATCACATTAAAACATGTATATCCTACAAAGAGATGTTAGTTGATAATTCTAAAATATCACAAGATTGATGCAAAGTCAAATATCCTAGAAATATTGATGGAAGCCCTAGCCTCAAGAAACCCTAGAAAGCCTAAATTTTATAACTAATGAGTTGAACATCTTGAGAAAGCAGTGTTAGAGAGATGGTATCCTATAAAGCAAGGCCCCAATTGTCAATGAAACTCTAAACGATTGAAAACTACCGCCACAATAGTGGTTTACAATTTCTAGGAGGAACGATTTTTGCTGAAATCACATATTTTTAGAAAATATAATGATTTAAGCCTTGAAAATTCCATTTAAAGAATTATTGAATTGAAGGGTTTGATCAAACTACCTTAAATCAAACCCCCTTGGATAGAACCCCACTATTTTTAAACCATACCTATAATAGAGTCTCCTTTACACCTATCAAAATGCTGATAAAAAACCACTTTTGATTTACCTTTTGGGGGATCAAATGAATTCATTTAAAATTTATTTTTTGCAAGTATGTAGTCCTTATTATAAGCTTCCCAAAAAGTATAATTTTAAATAATATTTAATTTGATTATTATATTTATTTTTTATTTCTTGTGAATGTAGGTTTTCGAAAATCAAGCTCTTTGTTCGCACATGTGGAAAAATAACATATTATTAAAAAAAAATATAAAAATATTAGTGCACCAGATATTGAAGTCCTTGATCCAACAAAGAAAAAAAACTTAATTTTGATACATACAAAAAAGTTACACGTTATATGGTTGTGTTATGTCTGAATTATAATTAGTTTGAATTTGAAATTTGATTAAAGAAAAAATATTCAATAAAAAACTATCTAACCAAGTGGAAGCACTAGATATCAGAGTTGAAAATCTAAATTCAAAAGAATTAGAATTTTATCCTTCATGGAAAAAGTTATGCATTATACGGTGAGCGCCACTTTATAAAAATGTTGTTTTTGAAAAACTAGTTTTCAGGGAGATGGAAAAAGAAGTGCAATCTAATTCCAAAAATTTGAAAAAAATATTTAGAATCTATAGAAAAAGTTTCATGAAACTCTAGTTTTCATCATCTTCAAATTCCTCATGGTTTACCGCTATAGGTGCCCTAAGTGAAGATTTAGTTAAAAAATATTTCAGTGTCCGGCTAAAAATTGTAAACCACTATTGTGGGATCACCTTGATCAATCAAATGCAAAAAAATGAAAGAAAAGTTTTGGGTGACAGACGTGCAACTTTGTGAAGCTTTGGCACCTCAGGATGAAACATAGAAAAAGATATACGCAATAGAGGTTCCTTTTCATAGTCAATGACCTAGAAACAATATTTTCATAAAAAACTCAAAAAAAAGCTCACCAAAAATGTTAAAACAAGGGTGTGAGTCCCATCGAGCATTCCAACAAGCTCTTGTTGAGTTTTCCTTCAACCCTCCATTATCTATGGATGAACTTTGTGCTAGTTTTTAGATAAAAAATGTAAATAAGTAGAAAATACAACACATAGAACAACGAACACAATATTTTACCCTAGTAAAACCCTCCTACTCGAGGGAGAAAAGTTCAACAAGATATTCTCTTATAAATTAGAAAAATAAGTGCAAAAATAACACTCAAGATCAAGCCCTAGAAAAGGTTGAACCTCATATAATGAGTCTACACAAAATAATGACACTTCTCCTTGAAGCGAATCTTGAATACACAAAATAATGACACTTCTCCTTGAAGTGAATTTGCTACTCTAGAAGGAAAACCTACTGCTGAAGAATTTGAATTGGAATGGAATGATTTGATGCTTAATGTGGAGACACCTTCTCCTTTATATAGCAAGCTAGGCGACCTGCCTTGTAGGGCCAACCTAGAAGAATACCATATTTTTTTAACAAATGATAGGTCGGCCTGCCTATGATTAAATTTTCTTAGGGAAATACCTCTCACAGCTATAAAACACTAACACTCCCTCTTAGCTAGGGAGGTATTCTCAAATATCCTCGTCATGGAGTCTCTCAACATGATGTCAACAATGGCTACACCCAATTGTGGAAAGCACAACTCAATCTCAGAGATGTGATCTTGTACAAGGGCTTTCACTTCATATTTCTTTGTCTCAGAGAAATATACAATACAAGGGCTTTCACCTCATTTCTTTGTCTCAAAGAAATATACATAACAACAAAAATTTATGATGTTGTGACTCCCTTTGGACCTCCAAGTACCCACATAAATCTCCTGACCTCCTCATCCAATATTTCCTGCAATGCTTTCCTTAAAGGAACAGTTTCCAACCCACACTTCTAGCACTATTGTCTTGTGAGATTCTAGGATTTAGTCCTCCTCAACCTCATCCTAGATCACCCTATTCTGAATAGGTTTGCAGTGCTACCAATGTCAAAATAAGGTTGAATTCCTAGATCAATTCCATTCTCTACAACTGAAGAGGCTTTCCAAAGACTTAGCACCTGGCCTTGCAATACTGCAACCCACTTAGCTAACACCTTCACTTCTTCTCAGTGAGTCACTCTAGTTCCTCGTGTCATAGGACTCCATTTTGTTGAACACAAAACTCCCTCTTGATCCCTGCTTCAATACAGAGATTACAAAAATCCTCTGGAATTGAGCTCCCCTCCATTGACAGATCTCAGAACCTTAGTCCTCTTCTTGAACATGTCATTGTTTTACCCAACTTGCAAAGAATAAAAAATTGTTGTTCTTTCACAACTCTCAATCCAATAGCCATTAGCATGTCTTCTCCTATGATCTTTGATAGGAACCTCATTATTTTCCACAATTCTTTCTAGGGCTTCCAATAGTTGACCATGCAAGAACCATAGACTCTTGTTCCAAATCAGGAGGACAAGATTTTTGTCGTACCATTGTTGAGTGTCTTCATACTTCTCAATCTTCTTTGCTGATGAAAACTCTCCATCCAAGGCTGACCCAACCTTGTGCCCTCAAGAGATGTCTCCAATGAAGAATCATGAGAGTTATGTGCCACCAACTCAGTCCCATGGCTACAAGCTATGTCTCCATGCTTGTTCATTTCTCCAGTTGGCATGACTTCCTCATACGATGCCTCAAGCTCTTCCTTCCTTTGAATTCCTTATGCAATCTCTGATAATTAATTCATCATCTTTTTTCTCCTCGATCCATCCTGCATTTTTAAAGAGATTAGCAATAGTTCATAAAATCAAACTACCCCTATACAAATTGAAAGCATGTAGTCATCTAGAAAATATCATTAGATAGAACAATTAAAGGAATGATACATAATAGAACTTATCTTTTGTTGATTCAGTTGCAGCCATTTAACTCTTCTTGACAATCATCATCTTCGTTGGATGATGTACCCTATAACAATCACACATTTTGGATAGATGGACATTATCCATAAGGTGCTATAAGTAGACATCCTTCATCATTGTATCATAGCCCTCTAACAAGCTTTCTATAAACTCTTTAACATTTTGCAAGCTTTGCTACTTTCTGCATCAATGAGTTTTTTGGTAGCCTAATAGTCAATACGGTATGGTCTAGTTACATCAAAAACCTCCTTCTCACTTGCACCTATATGACAAACTACAACACATGCATTGCCTATTGTTGATCTAATTTCATTTGGTTTCTCCAAGTTACAACAATTTCAATCTTTTTTTCCTTTGTTGGCCTTAGGGACGCAAAAGGATTCACACTCTGAGAATCCAATTTTAACTATGCCACACTCTCAAGAAGTGGCTCTACTTTCTGAAAACTATGAACACCTACTTGTACATGAAATCTAAGCTTCAAAAGTTCCCTGAAAGTGTGTGAGCCAACTTCACCAATGGCTCCTACAACAAATACAAGACGATTGTTCTTAGATGACTCTCCAACACCTAATATTGTAAATTTTTGAGTATTCCCAGATTCTTCCTTATAACTTTCAGAGACCATTTCATTTGTTGTGTTCACAATGCTTGAGCTTATTGAAGTGAGAAGTGATAGTAATGTTTTGGGTGAGACAAGGTGAAAGATGGCTACAGGAATAAACCATCAGCCATCGAATGATATAGGGCTCTTTACCAAATACCAATTGATGAACCCGATGATGAAATATCTGTTATCCATAGTCGGTTGGAAGAATAGGAACCATCTGTAGCTATATTTGCAAGGCTCCTGGGAAGATTCACACCACCCCAGAAACTTATTATCAACTTGCAAAGTCAAAATACCTTCTATCTGGTGTATATTCTTGCTTGTAATTTTATGTGAATGTCCAGTTATAGCCATGACCTCTAAGCAAGGCAATATGGTGCCAGGAAGTGAATTGTCCAGCCTCCTAAATCTCTAATGACCTCCCAATAAACCTTTGATATGCTCAAAGATTCCAACGCAAGTATAAGGAGCCTCCATATAAGAAATATAAAGATGCCTGGGTCAAAAATGTGTTTGTCCAGCCTTAGATACTGAAGTTTCTCAAAATAACTCCATAGTGATAGCAATTAGAATGGGTCAATAGCAATAAAGGCAACCATTTGAAAACCACGACTAATGTATTATCAAGCCACTTTGCCTAAGAAAATTTTTGTCTTAACTTTTGTTTCCATGACAGCTTGGTCAAGGGAATGTGACACTATGTATCATGGTCTCTAGCAATTCTTCCATGTAGCCACTACCAGCCAAGACTTCATCTAATATTAAATCGACTCCTTCATATATGAGTTGTCTTATACACCTTAGCCAAATCTGATCAGATCTTTTCTAAACCCGCTTTGATACCATGTTAGTTTTTAGATTAGAAATGCAAATAATCATAAAATACAACACATAGCACAATGAAACAGTATTTTACCCTGGAAAAATCCTCCTACTTGAGGGAGAAAAACCCAACAAGACATTCTCTTATAAATTAGAAAAATAAGTGCAGAAATAGCACTCAAGATCAGGCCCTAGGAAAGGTCGAACCTCATATAATGAGTCTACACAAAATAATGACACTTCTCCTTGAATTGAATCTATTGCTCTAGAAGGAAAACCTACTGCTAAAGAATTCAAATTGAAATGGAATGATTTGATGCTTAATGTGGAGACACCTTCTCCTTTATACGACAAGCTAGGTGACCTCCCTTCTAGGGCCGACCTAGAAGAGTACATTATTTTTTTAACAAATGATATGCCAACCTACCTATGATTAAATTTTCTTACGGAAATACCTCCCATAGCTATAAAACACTAACACTTTGTTCTTTCTTTTGTAGTGACAAACCCTTGGACTTGGAAGTAGAATGATCTAATATTTTTACCACTAGTTTTTAGACCTTACACAACACACTAGGTGCAATATCCACTAAATATGTTAATTTATTCTTCACATAAAATAAGATACATGTTTTGTGTCATGAGATTTACTTAGTCCAAGTCTTCTATTATCCAAACTTTCAATATTGTAAAGATTATGGAAAAATAAAATTATACCCTATATAACATGTAGATAGTGTATATTTTATCAATTGACTTGGGGCTTCCAAGATTAAGAGTTGGCACAATTTATAACCATAACAAAATAATAGTCATCATGTGTAGAATAAATTCTATTTTTTGTATGGTTTCATCTCATACTTAGCATTTATTACCTACTAGATACATTTAAGTTTAAATTCATTCATTATTATATAGACAAGAGCAACCAATCTATGCCTCTCTTTTAATATAATTTTATTCTTAGGTATATAAATGGATTCAAAATATAAAATCATGGTCGATGATAAATGTATATTATAAGATCAAATTGTGCATACAATATGCATTTGTATATATACATTATGACTATTTTTTTGTTATATGAATAAATTTACCCTACTTTGAAGCCTAGAAGACCCAAGTCCTTTGTTAAACTATACACTATGCACATGTTATTTGGAATGTAATTTTCATTAGCTATAATCTCTTAAATTTTGTGAAATTGTGGAGAAGGGAATACTAATCCTAATTAAATCCCATTACACATAAAATTTATATTCTTATTATTTGAAAAATAAAGAAATATCTTCAATATATATTGTGCCTATTGGGTTGGATGGATTTATTACGAGAATTACTTTCAACTTCTTCTTTAGATTTTGGGATTTTTTGAATGTTTACTCCATTAAAAATATGGTGATTTCAATGTTGTTTGAGCAATAAAAATGGATTGGTATAATTCAAACTAATGTGTGCCACTTTAAATCTCTATCAAACCTACAGTAGGAAGAACATCATTAGAAATTAAATATTTGCAACATATGCATCATCATTGCAAAACTAAAAACCTAGAAAGTAAATGATACCCACCAAAGAGATATCTTTGACATTTATTTTAAAGTTCTATATAATGTGAAACATGTTCCTTTCATGATGTTTAATGCTCATTGCATAAGTTTATCCTCATCTTTGAAACCTTACCCAAGGTAATAAGGAGACGGTACTAAAAGGGCATGTCCTATATAAGAAATGAAAAATATTAGCACTTGATTGGCTATAGTTTCTCTAGAAGTGTTTATTTCCCTTTAAGCCCCAAATTTCACTTTGTTTCCTCCTATTGCCTCCATAAAATATTCTGAAATACAAAAATCTCATAACAAAAAAATTCATGAATCAAACTTCCTTCTACCCTCTTTACCTTGTTTTGATTTACACATATTTAAATTAAAATTTAACCTATTTTAAACTTCAAATAAAAATAATAAAATAATTAGAAATTTTTTACAACTCCTTAAACACCAAATTATCAAATTAATCACATCATTAAATCTATAATTACCTTTCTAGAATTCAACAATCCATTACAATCTTGATAAAGTGCTAAGTCCCTAAAAATATTTTCTTTAGGAATGTAATTGTTGCCAATTGGTACTTTATCAACCACTATTCAAAAGAAAAATGAATGGTACAAATATTCATTCCAATTTACCATTAATCTAAACAACAATGAAATAATATCTTAAATTGCCTGAGAAAATCACATAAACTGTAATGTATGAAAATTATCATTCTAGTCAAATATGGGAATACTTTGCATGGTTTTTAGTGATAGCTCGGATGCATGAAAAAAATATAATTCAAAAGGTAGGATACAGTGGTTAAAGTATTTACATTCTAATTTTAAATACTTTTGTTTAAATCCTAGCAAAGCATTTAAGGTGGAATTATAAATTGTTAGACACTTGATCTCTCACAATCTAAGTATTGGCATCAAATTTGATCGTATAGTTATTTGAACTATATTTATAAAGAATACAAAATATATATAAATAAGCATGCAACTTACTATGCTTGACTATCATCATTTTAATACTTTTTACTACTAAAATTTGGATAACCACACAAGAATCGATCTAAGTGTTCATATGGATTCCTTTCACACTCTTCCCACCCGTCAAAGTAAGGTGAATCTTATCCATGTAAGCTATAATTTGGCATCTATAGAACATTTATTTCTCTATTTTTACTATTAGCACTTGCATCTTAAATAAATACAATGATTACATTGATAGAAAAATATATGTTTTAAAGTTGGATGTTAAAAATTACAAATAAAAAAATATATGAAAAGATATATTATTTATTTATCATTTTTTTAAAATCTAATTTTATATTGTAATTTATATAAAAAATGATCATTCAAATAAAGGTGAAAATATATTATTTAATTTGTAACTTTGATATACAAGAATAGGCTTAAATAATAAAAAATAGAGGTGAAAATGTATTATTTAATTTACTATTTTTTATACATGTATTATATACTACAAATAAATGTATTGAGTTTATAATATATATTTGCTTATAATTCTTTTGAAGGATTATGTTGAAGAATCTTAGTTTTCTTTTGAATTAAACCTCCATTTTTAATTCCTTTGTTTAGACAAGTAGAGAATAAACTTGTTTATAATTTATTTTGGTCCTACACATTGAAATAAAATTTTATTCAATAAAACCATGAATATTGGAACAAATGCCCCTTAATTAGTAATTTTTTAAATTTATTTTTATACAAGTACTAACTTAATAAACCAAGCATTCCAACTAAATTATAATATTCAACTCAAAATACTCACACTAGAATTTGGTAAGCTCCAAATGTCTGGTTTATCTCTAGAACCCAACTAAACCTTGAGGGTTTATTTGTAATTTTCATTCCTCTATGTGGTGTAGAAAAAATTATCCTTTTCACATTTTCACACTTAATTTAGAATTACTATTAAAATGGACTTAATTGTGCCTTATTTTTGGTGTTGTAAAGTGTACCTCTTTACAATTTCACACTTATTTAGGGATCTTTTAAATAATTGAACGTAATTTTCCTTAATTGGCCCCTTTAATTCAAATCCAAGCCTATTTTATTATATTTTCCAAAGAGGAAACTAGACATTAATTAATGCCTTAACATAACACTTCTCATTGAGCAATGGGTGTCATAGGGTTAGGGACCTAGGACCCATTCTCCCTTAGACCTAGGACCTAGATTTAAATTATGTTTTTGGTGGTAATTTAACATATTCAAATCTATATTTCAATGTCAGCTTGTGATATTTGAATTTTGGGAAATTAAGGATACATATCTATAAATATGAGGTCATTTCACTATGTTTCACCTAGAATATTTTCATGAGATCAAGTTAGAATTCAAGAGCATTGTCAAGAGAATTTCAAGAGCAATTTGAGGCATTCAAAGCTAGATTTATTGAAGATTTATTGCAACAATCAAAGTCCAATTTTCATTTCAAAGTTTTCTTGCATCATGCATGTTTTTGGAGCTAATATGATGATGTAGGTTTCATGATCCATTTAAACATTCAAGGCATTATATCAAGTCAAGATTCAAGGTTCAAGATCCAAATTCGTTCAAGCCATTTCATGCAAGATCCACATCAATATTTTAGTCCTTTAAAGGTTTAATTAAGGGTTTGGTGAGTTCTTACATTGAGTTGTCCATTCTTCATTCCTCTCATGCTATTGTGTTTCATTTCAAGGTTTAATTACCAAAATGGGGTTTGACCAAGGCAACCCCTGATTCACCAAAAGTAAAACATTTTCCCCTCTCTTTATGTGTTGCAAATTTGAAGGTTGAAAATCTCAAAAGTGCAATATTGCAAAGTTGCATTTGTTGTCACCTTTGTTTTCATCTCATTGAAACTCATATCCTGGATTTATTTTTGGTTGTCTAACTATAAAAATCAAGAATCTAGAAATGCAGACACGAGACCAGAGGACCCAAAAACCTTTTTTGAAAAACCCTACCGAAGACCCATTCACCATAGGGTGAATGAGTCCTCAAAAAGCTTCTAAATACACCATTTTTTGGGAGGTACACAACATTTATCCCTTCCAGATCTATTGGAAAATTTATCGGTTCCTTTAGTTTTATGCTTAATCTTATAAATCCAAGTTATAGATTGCATTTTGGAGTTCATTTGTTATTTTTAGTCTTTCTCCCCAAAGTGTTGATTGACCTAGACCCCCATGCTAGCACAAAAAGGGAAATTGCAAGATTCCTCAAATAATTCACTCACCTAAGGGTTGAAAGTGGATTTTAACATGGGGAATCTCATTTCCTGAATGAAATATAAGAATAGGTAGGTTCATTCACCCCATTTTGACCTTTATATTTATAGTAAGTTTGGTGAAAATTTCCAAATTTAGTACAAACCATGTGTTTGAACCCTACCCCATTTTTTTATGTTTCATTTTGGTGAACCTAAGTATTTAAACATTCCAATTTTTGATTTGGAGTGCATTCTATCCCTAGATCTAGGATTTACATTAATTCATTGCATTGAGGGTTTGTAAATTTGGTATAAAGTTGTATTGCATTGAGGGTTTCTAAATTTGGCATAAATTTGCATTGCATTTTAGGTGTAAATTTTCATTTTCAATTCATTTTAAATCTGAAAATTCAAAAAAATTGCATAATATCACATTGATTTTGCATAGTGTTAGCATTTTAGTGTACTTTTCATCATTCATATTCAAAAATTGAGTAAATGTTGTATTTCAAAAAGTGTCATATAGTTCATCATTTTTCCTTCATTGCAATTGCATTTACACATCAAATTCTAGAAAATTATATTACAAAAATACCAGTTTGAGACCTAGAATAGAGAACACATATAATCACCAAAAAATTCAATTTTTCATTTAAAAAAAAATTGTGCATGGACCCATTCACCCCTGGGTGAATGAGTCCTTCAAGGCCTACAAAAACAAACTTTTTTGAGCTCTCTTATGGTTTTATGCACTTCCTAGGCCCGCTTGTAACCTACACTATCAGTTTGGAAAGTTTTAGGAATTTTTGTTTTATGCATCTAGGTCTAAAAGTCCATTTAGTGTAGTCATTTTTAAATCCTTGCAAAATCATTTTAGTAGAAAAAATCATTAGATCTGAAAATGTTTACATTCTTGAAACTTTGCATAATATGGATAAAAATACTTTTCACTTTTGGATACGCAATGTTTACATTTTTGAAGCTTTGCATAAGTTGGATAAAAGTAATTTTCATTTTTGGATATGCATTGTTTATATTCTTGAAGCTTTGCATAAGTTGGATAAAAGTACTTTTCATTTTTTGATATACATTTATATTTTTGAAGCATTGCATAAGTTGGATAAAAGTACCTTTCTAAGCATTCCAAGGAAATGTTCATCCCTCCCAATTATGATAATTTTTTGACAAAAGAGAATACAATAGTGGAAAATCATGACAATTAAACTTGGTCTTCTCCCAACATCTCTCCTATTTGTGAAGAAGATATTTTGGTGTTAGAAGGTCTAACCAATGAGAGTTATGAGAGTTCTATTTATCTCTCTTCCCTTACCTCTCCCACTTGGGAAGACATTGTTGGATACAATGATGAGATCATTGACACATCCGCTACTATGAGACCATTGACCATTTCCTATTTCTCCTATTTGTGAGAATGATTTGATACAAGAGAATTCCATCATTGATAAACAAGCCAATAAAACCATTGATAACTCCCCTACTCATGATGAAGTTATCTTAGAAGAAATAACTATTGAATGTCATGAACATCTATTTTTTTTCTCTCTTAACAGCTCTCCTACAAGGGAAGATATCATGGTGCAAGAAAATGACAACATTGACACATGTATTTCAAACAATAGTAATGTGGCTTCATTAAATGAAGATTATGAGAATAAGGATAAGTATTTTGAGGTTATGAACATTAGATCTCCCTCGAGTCCTCTAATTCTTAAACCTCATACAAGTCCCTTAATTATTGGACCTCCTAAGCATCAACTTATCCTCTACCCACCCTCACACCAACACCAAGTTCAAAATAAACATGTGCTTATCCTAAGACCACCTCAACATAATGTTTTGTAGAAACTGAGTTATAATACCATTTCTCACACATATAATACAAGGAAAAATATGCAACCACAAACCATTCCTACTTAATTACCATTTTCTCAACCTATCTTTCCTAA
>VDFB02075321.1:159048692-159073260 GCA_007258455.2 Sequoia sempervirens | reverse complement strand
TCTCTCCCACTCTCTCCCACTCCCACCCTCTCTCACCCTCTCTCCCACTCTCTCCCACAAGCATACATACATACATATAGGCATACATACAAGCATGCATACATACATACATACATGACACACCAACATACATATACATAGAAACATATCAACAAACATTCAATAAAGTGGCATTTAACTAGAGGAAGACATAACATGAGCGCGTTATGTGTTGCTAGACATGTTCCCTAGAGAAGCAAAAAAATGTCAAAACTAAAACATAACGCAAGCATGTTATAATGCACTTGCATTATATTTTTCTTTGGGAATCCCCGAGCCTTAGCTTTGGTATTTTCCTTGGAATACCAACCCAAAGGCTTGGAGGGCATTTCCAATGACAAGAGATGTGTTTTTGCAAATTCTACAATTTTTCACATAATTGGGTTCGTGCTCACTGTCAGGATTGCATCTAGTTCAATATCGACAAAATCGAACACATGGGTAATGTTAGGTTCTCTCTTAGCTTTCCAACGATGAATTTTTTTTCACTTTCTGACAATGTTAAGCCTTTCATCCATAATTTATTTTGTTTGTATGTCTGTTTTTTGTCAAAAAGCAGTCTTTGGTGTTTTTTTTGTTATAAATTAACCGTTCATCAAAATTTCAAATAAATTACATTTTTACAAACTAGACTCCATTCTATAATTTTTTTAAAATCTATTACTTTCCAAAATTTGTAGGGGGAGCATGGGCAAAAATCTACTTTTTAGGAAGTTACCACTTAGAAAATTAGTAAAAAATCAAATATTCATTAAAAAATTATTAGAAAAATCATGCATCAACTAGATACTGTTAGCTAACTTCTAACCATAGCAATTTTAAAAATACTACAAAAAATTTCACCGTGCTAGGGTCGTACAAGAGTTGCTATGTCATGTTTTTCTGACAAAAACAACAACAATTTGTGTACATCCCTATTTTGAACCCCTTAATCTCAACCATTTTCAAAATAAATTAGTAGTTTAGAAAGTAGACTCAGAGCACTTTGATCCTTATTTTTGTTCCATCTCAAAATTTTGAGTGTAGTTATCCTCAATTTCACGTCCAAGGTCAGTATTTCCCGATTTAAAAAAAAAGTGGCCACTTAAGCCCCCTTTTGGGGAACCATCTTGGTGTACTTACCCATTTTATATAATTTAAAATATTATATAATATTATATTATTATATATTAATATTATATATTATTTATATATATTTTTTTTGAATTAGTAAATGTGGGACTATGAGGGTGGCACCTGTATATTAATTTAAAAAAAGCTTTACATCTAAGATGGGTATATGTAGTTTTTCCTAATTACATCCAAAATGAGCCTGTAACTATCAAAACTGGCTCTACCTAGAAACATAAGTGCATACCTATTATATAATTATGCAAGTTATTCATTCCTATTTCTACCTCGTGTTTACATATATTCCTAAACCATCCAACAACTATGACATATTATATAATTATGCATATTCTAATTGCTAATTTGTAATGCCCAAAAATTTACACTAAATAATATTTAAGGACAAAACACAAATTTCAAATTTTGATTACAACACATGACTTACAAAATTTTATTGCAAAGCACATAATCAAGGCACAAGCTATGCCAATACATTATATCAATATTAACAAAGGGTAAAGAAAAGAGAGCAAACCCTAGGGGTCAGACCTAATTCCTCAGGGGCTCGTCTCTAACGGCCTTTCCTATGTATATACTTCGCAGAGGAACCGTATTTCAAAAACTAGACTTCAACCATCTTACACATAGTTGGATAACAAAGGAATATATCGCTAGGTTAAAAAAATGGCTTAACACCAACTTTAATCATAATCTACTATAATAAGATATAACATAATTTTGAGATAAGGATTATTGCCAAGAGCACATATAAGTTTATGTAAAATTGGTTATTAAACTACAAGACTTAGTTGGTATAGGGGTATTTAAGTTATCATTCTGATAACAACTAACCAAGAATGATACCTTATGAATAAAAAAACAATTCATAGATTATAAAAAGGATGTCCAAGAATATAATAACATTAATTAGAGTATAAAATTCTTATAGGATGCCACATGTATAATAAATAATGCCAACTCTACTAACCAAAAACTCAAAATCTAAGTTGATACCCACCCAATAAGATTTAGAAACCCATCCCACACTAGTAGGAACTTCATAATACAATTCTTTATACAAGTAGTCTATATATGTTTACATCCCAACAAGGCTTTTTTTTCTAACACGAAATAACATACTCGAAATCATGCTAGATAGTTAAGACCAAAATAATACAAGTAGTCTATATATGTTTACATCCCAACAGGCTTTTTTCTCTAACACGAAATAACATACTCAAAATCATGCTAGATAGTTAAGACCAAAATCATACAACTTAGCTAAATATTATGTCATATAAATATTAGATCAGAATACATGATTGGTTCATAAAATCCTATTCCTCACATAGAATATATATGACATTCATAATAGAAATAGAAATGTTTTCCAATAAAGGCTCCCACTAACATCATATAGCATATTCTATATAAAGTTTAAGAAGGTTTAACTTGAAAACCTCAAATACTAACATTATTTAAATTAAATGGGCGGGTGAGTAAATGGATGCCTCATGGGGAATTTCCTTAGTAAAAGAGAGTTCTTAAAAAAAAATTAAAAATAAAAATTACAAACTAGACAATGCAACATAGAAACCAAAATCCACATTTGAACTAAAGTCGATATAATGTAAAAAAATATAGATAAATTAGTATTTTTATAGTTTTATTATTACATCAAAAAATGGTTATCTTGTTATATAATAAGTTCCTAAGGAGTTCGATATCATCATTATTTATTATTCCATATAAAGGATCTAGCAAATTCCACTAATATTATTCGCAATATATATGACAAATTTATATATCTTTTATATCTATGTTGTAACCATTATTACTATTGGGGATATGTTAAAATATGAAATGGAATACTATTTATTACCATTTAATATGATTTGTAGCCTATTAAAATTGATAATAAAATTGCATACTAAAAGTAGCACACATATCAAATGAAATGGAATACTATTTATTACTAATTTGATATGATTTGTAGCCTATTAAAATCGATAATAAAATTGCATACTAAAAGCACCTCACATAAAAAATTAAAAGTATCACCAAATAAAATAGCAATGAATAATATTAAATTGATAACAAACAATGTTATTCATTGGTGTTAATTACTAAAATAAAAAAACTATCATAATTTTGATTTTGCCTATACTTTTATATTAAAATATGCTTACCAAAATTTAATATTTTGAATCCACAAGAGAACTCAATTATTCCATTTGAGGTATAAATTAAATCTAAATATCATAATGCAATGAAAATCTTGTATCGATTAAATAATTTATGACAAAATAGCCGATAGTGTTATTGGCGTAGATATAGGAAAAAAAAATTAAAACTAGCATGTGAAGAGGAAAGGGCATAGCCAGGAGTTCTGATTTTATTTTATTTTATTGCTTCGTTAACCTTACTATTAATATTTATGATTCTATTATTATTACTCTTGGGATTTTAATATATATACTTCAACATCAAATTCACATAGTGACTTCCTAAATATTTATGGAAATAACGTTAGGCACAACAAACTGACAATCATTTAAAATAATATTATGGGAGGATGGTTGTTGCTGGTAGAAGTGTAAGAGACATTAATGTTTAAGATCTATATCACCTCAATTCTTTTAGTACTATTGGGATTATGCGATCTGCTACCCAAGACAGTGATTTCTTAAGGCACCAAAAACTAATAGACTTAAATTTTATAATGGGCAGCAACAAAATGTATAAGGCACCATGGAGAGATTTTCTAGGATCCACCACCATATTTTCTCAACATCTCTCATGCTAGTTGATATCATTGACAATCAGTCGGGGTGCCACTCATAAAATAATGTTTATCCCAGTCAAATCATAACAATTTAACAAGGCGTAGGCTGCAGGTAGAAGGTTAAATGTTCTCAGGTTGCTTGTAATGTCTCTATAAAGTGGATGATAATTAGATATTCATTTATCTACAACTCACATACAAATCTATAATTTTCAAAAAGTAATCATCAATTTGAAAATTTAATAAGTTTGTAGGTTAATAATTTACCAACATCACACAAATAAGAATCATACAAGGTTTTGAAAGTAAATTAATATTATAATCTATCTATGCAAAATGGGACCTTTGGGATAGATATGAGTGTTCATCAAATGTAATCATAAATATTTTTTTCTTAGTTGCAAGAGATTTGATAGACATGTATGGAAAATGTTGCAGGAATAAGAGGTGCACAAGGTTTTTGAAAAATTACCAAAGAGAAATGTGGCATTTTGATTTGCAATGATAAAATTCTTGGGTACTAACTATTGTATAAAATTTATACTAATGTCCCTGATAAGAGCAAGACAAAGTCCCCCGATCCTATAGATACTACTTCATTCCTAATACGATAAATGTAACACCCCACCACAAAACCCCAAAGGACAACACATCTAACTAACAATTATGACACATTTTTTTTAAAGTAAATCGACATATAGATCATACTATCAACTAACATAGAATGCAAACTATATGTACATATGCTCTAACTATGTCCTTTAGGGTATCATGACTACATTACATGCATACATTCCTAACATGTTCCAATCCAACATCTAAGACTAACCAACCCACAAAATTTAATTATAAATCCATTGCATTAAATAAATGAACATCATACTTCCATAAATCATATAAATAACCATTAATGATCAAATGTTAAACCCAAGGAGTACATACATCACTTTTATTACATAAAGGTATATCGTTTCCTGATTACATAAGTACATCAATACTTCCCAACATACAATGAGAAGGAAACATCAAATACATGATAAGATACAACTGAAATGATTACATTACATAACAACTACTTTATCCCAAGTTTGGTACAAGATCTGGAATCTTTGCATAAGGTACAACATCCATGTTCATGAACATCCACTGGGAACCCAATGGAGTGCATAGCATGTTCCACCCGAGCATGTGGAACCCTAAGGTCCACCCCCATGCTAGGAGATGAAAATAAGGACTCACAACACAAGCAGTCAAGTAGACAAGGGCTAACAATACTATGACATTCAAGGTGTAACAAGACAAAACATAACAATGACACCGCTTCTAGAGGCACACAACAAAAAAGGGGAACAAAAAACTAGGGTATGCTAGATTGCATGAGGGAGGACTGTCCTCACATAGCTTGCTATGGGTTACCCTAGTGTATCTTCCTAGGCTATCGAACCCCATCTTGAGTTACCTTGGCAGCCTCTACTAAATCACCAGCCCCCATGCAAACTCATGTGAGATCAACATACCTTTCAAGAGGACAAGGCAGTTGATCTTTTCCATTATAGGCCTTCCCACTCATCTCATGTCTAAATGAGCACTTGAGCCTTGAGTGAGGAGTACCATTATATTGATTAATGTGAACTAACCAACCCCCTAATTCATTTTAAGTTATCATTGGATTAAAGAAACTCTCAATGAGTTACCCTTACCACCACTTTTGGTGTTGGCCCCCATTGAAAGCCACTCCCCCTACTAGCAACTAGAGACCCAATACATCAAACAGGGTACAACCATCTTGCACTCCAAAATGAAGTAAAAAAACTCATATCCAGAGGAAGGCATGAACCCCTTGCTCGAAAATCACTACCATAATAACAAGTAAATAGTACAAGACTAAAGACCCTCATGTACCCAAATCAAGTATAAAATCAACCCCTTTCAAAAAGACATAATCATGAAACAAAAACTCAAGCTAATTCCCTATGCCTCTGGGAGTCTCCCAAAAACCAATTAGCACAAAAAGACTCCCACTTGCACAATAGCCATAACTACCTTGGTATCAAGCCAATTCCAATAACCAACTACATTATTTAAACAAGCACACAATTAAATAGTGCAATCACTCAAACAATACCCAAAAATCAAACACAAAGTTCAGAAAAAATAATCAATCAACCATTTAATCCAATAATCAAGACACAATCAATCAATTAGTCATGACCAAGAAGATATTTGCACCTATGCAATAGAACTTAATAGTTTAACACTTTCACATCTAGATTACACAATTATTTTTATCATCTCAAGTTGATCCACAAATCTCTCAAACCATTAGTATATACCATAGTAACGCTCACATCTGAGAGATAGATATAAATCTAGTAATTTTCCCATCATAAAGATATAATATTAAATTGAGACATCTTTTCCATATTTCCAATTGATCTTAACCTATTTAGCTTAACCATTTAGCCTTTAAGTATCAAACCCTATCTTTAGCTATCTAAAATGAAGTAAAACAATTCGCTTATCGAGCTAGGAGATATACAATGCACCATGCAAATTTAAAATAGAAGCTAAACATACCATTATATATTTACATATATAATTATATATATATAATTTCTATAAAATATGAGTATTTATAAATTCCATATTAGTTCATATTACAAAAAGCACAATTTGTATACTAAATCCAATTATTTATTATATATATATATTATGTGCAAAACAATAATCCATCTAACAACTAACATAAAGGTGAATTTCCATAAAAGAATGACCTGATCTTTCATGCTTTTTAAAATAAATAAATAGTTAACTCAAACAATATCGAATACATTAAGAATGAAATCGCAACACAAATTAAGCATAATGGAGTACAACAAATTTTTCAACAAAATAAAATCAAATTCTAACATAAAAATATCAATTTGCAGTTTGGTGAAAATCAAATGTCTACAATACACACATAACAAAAGTATCAAACACACCATTAAAGTTGAAGCGTCGAATTCTCAATTTATAGGTATAAGCTTTCAAATGGCTTCCATCTCCCATAACATCGAAATACTTGGGAAACAAGTGAGAAATAGTAATCAAAATTGAATACCAATCTTAGACAATCATACAAAATTCATATGAAGAGAAGTACTCTATATCGAATCACAAAATCAAAAATATACAGTTGACAACCCTATTTCTATTTACAACCATGAAAGAAAAAAGCTCCTTCATTTATTAGTCCCTGCCTATTTATAGGCGGAGACTAATGTAATCGATTGAGTCAAAAGGAAATTTTAATTGTTTCTTGGGAACCGAGCGCGGATGTATGCAGCGTTTATCCAAAGTTTTGTTTTTTAGTTTAATTTGCTGGGAAAGAAATTAGTTTTTATCTTCACGTCTATTGGCCAGTGCCTTATTTCCTGGGGGGTTTAATTATTTAGTAATAATTTTCAATAATTTTCAATATTGTATCCAATCATCGGGAGAGGGCAAAATATTAAGCTTCTATCCCTAATGTTTTGTCTGGTTTTTCGACGAAGGGCACATGGACGAGATGGGCGCGTGGCTGCATTCTTCATCGCGTCAGGTGGCATTCTTCCTGTTACGTGTCTTTCTTCATGGCATCTACGGTTTTTGGTTCATTCAGGAGTTGTCCAGATGAAACCTCTCTCTAAAGCCTACTTGCCGACGCCAGAAATGACTGTCTAGTGTTCATGTTCCTGGGTTTGGACTTGGAGGCAGGGTTTGGAAGCGATTCTGAGTCTTCTTCTCCGATGCAGTGAGCATTTGAGGTAAAATATTACAGTAGTTTCTTGCTGTTGAGGGTTGTTTTGCAATGCTAGTTTTATTTTAGATTGGTGGAAGGCATGGAACGGCTGAAGCCGTGAGACCAGATTCTTTGACGCATTTACTCAGATATTTTACTGTTTTGTCAATGCTATTTGAAGTCTCCATAGCTTCTTCCAAAGCATTTGTTTTAGGCTTTTTCCCATGGGAGCAAGGCATTGAGATGTTTGATAGAATGCTTTGGTAGAGATGTATGGAAAATGTGGTGAACCTCTCTCTAAAGCCTACTTGCCGATGCCAGAAATGACTGTCTAGTGTTCATGTTCCTGGGTTTGGACTTGGAGGTAGGGTTTGGAAGCGATTCTGAGTCTTGTGTAATTTTATCCGTGTTCCCTTGATCCATCCACCCACATTGTTATCAGGCTTTCCCCTATCATTTTGCTTTGATGGAATTTTGTAACCTATTCGTAGTCCACCATTTTCGCATAGGCAGCAAGTATACTGGAAAAAGGTTATGGACCTTGACTTTACATTCGTCATTTGGTTTGGGCACATTTGCCTTAGTCGAATAGTTCATGTGCTTTTCTGTTTTTACAAGTAAAATATAGGTGCTGCCTGTTATACTTAACCTATGTCAAAATGGGGGCTTTCGGACATGCTATCGACATCCATCACAGCAAAAAGGGTATTAACCGTCTTGTGGGGCTTTAAATATTAAGTCAATACATTGGACCAGATTGTGACTAATATTGCCCATATGTGTTTAATGTTTAAATGCAACTATGATACTATTTTGTGTGCGTGGTTTTGAAATAAGTTTTTTCTCACTATTTTGCTTAGATAGATTTCTTTAGAGCATCCATAGCTTGTTCGAAAGCATCTATTTTAGGCTTTTATCCTTGGTAGCAAGGCGCTGAACTGTTTGATAAAATGCTTTGGTAGAGATGTATGAAAAATGTGGTGGAAAAACAGGGGTAGTTGTCAAACAGAATTATGGCGGCGGAAATTAGACATACACTTTTCAATCCCTAAGGTATGAGAGATGTACCCTACTTTTCTGTGTTTATGGATTACCAATTATTGTTTACTTTGTGTGACCTGGTCTTTTCTATTGTCAAAGATTGTTTATTGACTATTTACTTTCTCTTGCTTATGTACTTTCCTTTTGGTTGATTCGTCACATTTTTTCCCAGATTGCCACTATTGTATTGCCTTTTGCTCTATCGGTTATCTAGATTGTCTCCTTTATCTAGTTGAAGTGCTCTATATTTAATAAATTACATTTAGTTTCAGCTCTCCACAATTATATCAATTTACCTGGCTTTATGAAATAAGGCTTCTTGATAGTAAAATTGAAGAGTGTCAGAAATGAAAATGAATTTTCAGGATTCATTTTGTTTGCTTCAACATTATCTCTAGAATTTTTTTTTAGTTTTAGCCCTGTTTGTATATTGCTTGAGAATGAATCTAAAATTTGCAACCTCCTGAACTATATGATTGTTGCTATAATTTTCCATTTAACAATTCCTTCCATCCATGCTTGCCACCAATATTCATCATTCATTACATGGATATCATGCTTGATACTTGGCCAAAGCTTTAGCAACTTTGACAATAGTGAAGACCCCTAAAATGTGTGCTCTATCACTATATCTTTGTGTCATGGAGTGCACCATCTATATTCATTTCTCATTGATGTTGTGCTCATTATAATGTCCATAGTCCTCTAAACCTCCCAAATTCCAACCTGTCTTCTATAGACTAATTTTAGTGGGTTGTTCACAGTTGAACCCCTCCTTTATAGACTGTCATAAAATTATGACTATCGTTTGGATTCTTTATCTTGGCTATATTGTCATATAACTTGAAGTGATTGTCACTATCATCTGCAAACTGCTATCTAGGTTTGTGTCTATGATATAGTTGTAAACATGGTGTCTCTATTCACTCCTTAAAGATTGTCACTTATGCAATCAGATAATCATGTCATGTTAGGTTAACCACATAAGTTTCCTTGCATATGGGCTTTAGATAAAGGAACTATTTATGATACATGGATAACTTATGCCTCTTACTGTCATGTAACTACTTACTTCCCTGTGCTCACTTTGCATACCCAGGTCACTTTTTGATTGTCCATGTATGGGCTGATACGCTTCATGCTGCTAGATCCATTCACAATCAATTTTTTCATGGAAATTGTATTCCAGAGGAGGGATGAATATGGTGCAAGATCATGACTAAAACAAGAGCAAGCTGAACCATAAAGAAAAAAATAGTATTATCAATAACTGAGCTGAATGTGCAAAAATAAATGCTCGCAGTCTCCTGTTCAATTCCTTACTGCAACACATATACGAAGTTTGACACTATTAGAAAATTGAGAAAATTATAAACAAAATATGAGATTATTGAATTCTTCTGACTTTAGACCTGATGTGTTGGCGATCTACCCCAGTTGTTGACAGAAGCCCCCTGCTTTTATCGGCTCATCTGATAAGATAAGGAATAACATGATCCACAGAAGCCGAAAGGAAGATATTTGCTAACTTAGAATCCAGATTGAACTAACCCTAACGAAAGGCTATCTACCATGCCTATCAACTGAGCAAACTGTACTCCGCCATTCCCCTTTCTAATATTCAATTCTTCAGCCTTTGCCGCTGCTGTCTTGCCTATAAAAAGCAAATTAGTTAAAACACAAATTAGTTAAAATAAATTAAAAAATTAAAATAGCAAACTGCAAACATAACATAAAATCAAGAGTATTGTTGCCAAAGAAGAGTATAAATTCCAGCATTTACTCAAATCATAGCATCACCAGTAGAAAGCCACGGAAAACAAAAACATGTGATATGAGAAGCCCTCATAGTTTAGCAGTATTACAAGCGTATTTACTTCCACCATCACATACATGGTGACATATAGTAATATAAACCTGTAGCAAGAAAACAGAGAACAAAATGAATGAAGAGAATGGGTCGATTTAAGTTTGAGGCCAACCAAAATAAACTTCCATGTTAGAGCCGAATACCGTGAGTCTGTGACCATCCTTAGAAATGCTTGCAGAAGTGGAGGAATAGTGCTAGGCAAGAGCTCTGATGTTCACTGGAATACAATCAATTTTTTCATGGAAATTGTATTCCAGAGGAGGGATGAATATGGTGCAAGATCATGACTGAAACAAGAGCAAGCTGAACCATAAAGAAAAAAATAGTATTATCAATAACTGAGCTGAATGTGCAAAAATAAATAAAACAGTAGCCATAGTGGAAATTGGTTTTCTTACTAAATCTGCCATATTTCAATATAGCAATAGCTTGTAGAATCTATCGGTCTTCAGCCAAACATTGGTAGTGACCATTTCGAATTTTCCATGCCTACCCCATATATGGTTTACCCTCTGTATGGTGAAGAATCTGTACTCTGCAATTCAATATAAACCCAAGATCAATAAAATAATTTGAAAAAAGTAAATAACTGGTTAATCTTTTCTTTTAATTACTAGTATTATAATCAATGCATCGGCTGTTTATGTTTACTGTACCATTTCATTCACCACTCGAATTGGTATAAACATCCTAGAATTATTTTCAATTTGGTGGACTCTTCTCATGGAACTGCCACTTTCCTAAAAGTTGGTGCTAAAAAAGAAAATAAATAAAATGAAAACAGAAAATGGTTCAGACTTCAGAGTGCATCAGCTTAAGCTATCAATGTTAATGCAAACTCCAAGCCTACCTAATAGCTTCAGGGGCAAATCCTATTCCATAGTAGGTCATGGCAACCCAAACACCTGATTCCACAAATGACATTGGAATGCTCAGCAATAAGGAGGAAAGAGAGAAAGGCCATGCAGGATATAGCAGAAGGTCTCGTTGTTTATAAAACACGGGTAGTCTGGCAATTGTGAATGGAAGCTCAGCCATGCCATTGAATGTGTTTGTAATCAAGCTGAAAAAGAAAGCCCCAAGATATATATTTGCATCCTCCTCATTTCGTTGTTGCATTCGTGTTCTCAAACTGCTATCTAGGTTTGTGTCTATGATATAGTTGTAAACATGGTGTCTCTATTCACTCCTTAAAGATTGTCACTTATGCAATCAGATAATCATGTCATGTTAGGTTAACCACATAAGTTTCCTTGCATATGGGCTTTAGATAAAGGAACTATCTATGATACATGGATAACTTATGCCTCTTACTGTCATGTAACTACTTACTTCCCTGTGCTCACTTTGCATACCCAGGTCACTTTTTGATTGTCCATGTATGGGCTGATACGCTTCATGCTGCTAGATCCATTCACAATCAGCACTATTCCTCCACTTCTGCAAGCATTTCTAAGGATGGTCACAGACTCACAGTATTCGGCTCTAACATGGAAGTTTATTTTGGTTGGCCTCAAACTTAAATCGCCCCATTCTCTTCATTCATTTTGTTCTCTGTTTTATTGCTATTTATAGGCGGAGACTAATGTAATTGATTGAGTCAAAAGGCAATTTTAATTGTTTGTTGGGAACCGAGCGCGGATATATGCATCGTTTATCCAAAGTTTTGTTTTTTAGTTTAATTTGCTGGGAAAGAAATTAGTTTTTATCTCCACGTCTATTGGCCAGTGCCTTATTTCCTGGGGGGTTTAATTATTTAGTAATAATTTTCAATAATTTTCAATATTGTATCCAATCATCGGGAGAGGGCAAAATATTAAGCTTCTATCCCTAATGTTTTGTCTGGTTTTCCGAAGAAGGGCACATGGACGAGATGGGCGCGTGGCTGCATTCTTCATCGCGTCAGGTGGCATTCTTCCTTGTTACGTGTCTTTCTTCATGGCATCTATGGTTTTTGGTTCATTCAGGAGTTGTCCGGATGAAACCTCTCTCTAAAGCCTACTTGCTGGCGCCAGAAAAGACTGCCTAGTGTTCATGTTCCTGGGTTTGGACTTGGAGGTAGGGTTTGGAAGCGATTCTGAGGCTTCTTCTCCGATGCAGTGAGCATTTGAGGTAAAATATTACAGTAGTTTCTTGCTGTTGAGGGTTGTTTTGCAATGCTAGTTTTATTTTAGATTGGTGGAAGGCATGGAACCGCTGAAGCCATGAGGCCAGATTCTTTGACGCATTTACTCAGATATTTTACTGTTTTGTCAATGCTATTTGAAGTCTCCATAGCTTCTTCCAAAGCATTTGTTTTAGGCTTTTTCCCATGGGAGCAAGGCATTGAGATGTTTGATAGAATGCTTTGGTAGAGATGTATGGAAAATGTGGTGGCATGGACAAAACAATGGAGTGTTTGGGAAAATGTTTGAAATGAATGTCTGGTGATCATTCCATGCCTCCACCATCCCGTCCAACGTTTGCTGTACGCAGGTTGCAATTCTCAGACCCAGTATTTTTATATCTACTTTTCATTTATTGTGAATAGATTGAAGTGCAGAGAATTCTGCCTTGTTAGGGTTACATAATATTTTTCGTGCAAACGCTACATGTTTTCCTGAAGTGCATGAGATATTTTGTGCAGATTCTTGACGTAAGTGGCTTGCCATAGTTTCGACAAGTTTTATTTTTATGAGTTGCAAGAATTGTAGTTTTCGTATAAGGGTTTGTTCTGTAAATTCTGGTAGCTATAAAAGCCTAGTATTTTTTTGAAATTATTTGTCATGTTTCATTAAACCCTTATCATATAAAGGCCAAGCGCACCCTTATGAGGTCCCTGTGTGAGTTCTAAGGCTGTCACAAAAAAATTTCCCCTGCAAAATGAGCAGACTCTATGAACCTCTCTTGGCTATCTGTCAATACAAATTTGATGAAATCCATAATGACATGGTAACACTTTTACATGATCTCTCATGTCCCACTAATCTCTTAAAATTGCAGTTCACGTTCCTTGTCTGTGCTATCACATTTTGCATTCATGTGTAAAAGGAAGCTCAAGAATTAGTAGCTCTAAAACCCCAATATTTTTAGATCTACTTTTCGTTTATTGTGAATAGATTGAAGCAGCAGCTGTGGAGAGATTGGCTTTGGTCCATCCCATTTTCTAAAAGAATTCTGATGCACTAGGGTTATGCAATATTTTTCCTGCAAACTCTATCCTCTTTTTTCATCAACACGATGATTGCATGAAAGAATCTATGCAAAATCTTGAGGTATGTCATTTGCCATAGTTTCAAGGTGTTTTAGTTTTATGAATCTGTACACAGCCAGATCATTTTTAATTGTGTTTCAGTTTTTGTTTCATTCTAAAACAATTATGTTGCAATCTGGTAAATGAAGATAGTCTGGCTATGTGTGGACATATTGCTTTTACAGCATCAGCCGCAGTTGGTATCCATTAAATACTGGTGAGTGCTATATATTAAAAAAAATTAGTTGCTATTACTTTTACAAATTTATAGGGCTTAGAAATTTTCCACTAGAATTTCCTTGACGCATTTTCCCAAACATTTTACTGCCTTTTCTAAGTTTTTTCTCACTATTTTGCTTAGATAGATTTCTTTAGAGCATCCATAGCTTGTTCGAAAGCATCTATTTTAGGCTTTTGTCCTTGGCAGCAAGGCGCTGAACTGTTTGATAAAATGCTTTGGTAGAGATGTATGAAAAATGTGGTGGAAAAACAGGGGTAGTTGTCAAACAGAATTATGACGAAGGAAATTAGACATACACTTTTCAATCCCTAAGGTATGAGAGATGTACCCTACTTTTCTGTGTTTTTGGATTATCAATTATTGTTTACTTTGTGTGACCTGGTCTTTTCTATTGTCAAAGATTTGATGCTATGATTTGAGTAAATGCTGGAATTTATACTCTTCTTTGGCAACAATACTCTTGATTTTATGTTATGTTTGTAGTTTGCTATTTTAATTTTTAAATTTATTTTAACTAATTTTATCATTGCAAGAAATTCCAGTCTGGTAGTTGTCTGCACATATTTTGATTTTCATATATTTCGCAGTCTATGTTTTGAGACTTAGTTGCGATTTGACCATATATCTAAACCCCACAATAGTTTTTGACTACTGTAGATGAGATGGCAATTCATTTGGAAGGGAGGGTAGATGTAGGTGAGATTTCTAACCAAGTACCATTGTAGAATGCTTAGACCAATGTCATCCTAAATTTGATGTCTCTGAAAATCAGACTCAAATTCTTATTAACAAAAGCGATTCCAGAATTTTCTTCTATCAAAGCTCTGTACAGGAAATGCTAGTAAAAATAAAATGCTAAACTGTTTTGGATTCTATTCAAATTTTCTTCATGACTGTCTTTATCCCTGTTAGGAAAATCAAATACAGTATCCTTCAGAATGCTTCTACAATCTTTGTTGAATTTTACATTGAATAATTTATTTTGTCTTGGATCTCTCTTTCCGATTAGTGTCCAAGTGTGCATCACATTTAAAGTGTACTTGTGCCAATCTTAAACAAATCACTGCAATAGATATGCAGTCCATTCATTCAACAGTCGTGCAGTTTAGAGTCTTGAAATTATCATTGTAAGAAATGCCAGTCTGGTAGTTGTCTGCACATATTTTGATTTCCATATATTTCGCAGTCTATGTTTTGAGACTTAGTTGTGATCTGACCATATATCTAAACCCCACAATAGTTTTTGACTGTTGTAGATGAGATGGCAATTCATTTGGAAGGGAGGGTAGATGTAGGTGAGATCTTGGTTCTATGGATTGCTACATCGATATGTGTTAAATTGTTAATAGGTGAAGCGGTTATCTTAATAAAGGTGTGATAAAATGTAATGTATCAAGACCCTTTTTCATTTGAGATTAGCACTAATAGTATGGTTATATATTGACTACTGCCTCTAATATCTCAACACCATATTTGCCATAGCCGCATTCTGCTTGTATCCCTTTGATTGACACTTCAGGATACTCTGCCTAGATAGAATTTCCTAGCAATATATGTGGGACCATTTGTATTGCATTTGAGTATTATGAAACCAAATGCATTGTTCAGATTTCTTTCTAATAATTCCTTTGTAATACTCTTTCTATGTACAAATATTTCCTTAGTTTATAGGCATGAATTCCATGCATGTGAAAGCAATATGCAGTGACACGCCCATGTTGTCCATGTGCCCTTCTTCAAAAAATAGACAAAACATTAGGGATAGAAGCTTAATATTTCACCCTCTCCCGATGATTGGATACAATGTTGGAAATTATTGCTAAATAATTAAACCACCAGGAAATTGGGCACTAGCCAAATATTAATTTTCTTCCCTGCAAAATAAAGGGAAAAGCAGAACTTTGGATATGATGTAGCGTTAATCCAAATTTTAGTTTTTTAGTTTATTTTGGTGGAAAAAAAATTGCTCTTTATCTTGGCCTGCATTGGTGTGTGGCTAATTTCTTGAGGTTTTAATTATTGAGTAATAATTTAAAATATTCTCTCCAATCATCCAGAGAGGCATGTGCCCTTCCTTGAAGAAACAAACAAAACATTGGGAAAACATTCGTAATACTTAAGGCAGGAGACTAATGTAATCGATTGAGCCAAAAGGCAATTTTAATTATTTCTTGCGAACTGAGCGCAGATATATGAAGCATTTATCTAGAGTTTTGTTTTTGAGTTTAATTTGCTGGGAAAAAAATTAGTTTTTATCTTCACATCTATTGGCCAGTGCCTTATTTCCTGGGGTGTTTAATTGCATTACGCCGGGAGCTGCTTGAGCCTTGTTAAAGAAGGTCCACTTGTGTTTCATATAACTCGTGTTGCATTTTTAGAAATAGTCAACTCCACAATGTATGCTTCCACATTTTGCATATGAATAGTGCAATGATGAGCAGCTTGAACCTGCTGAGGAGAATGGTGTTGTTCCATGCATTTGCAAAATATGGATTCTATAATCCTATTTGCATTATGGCAGCAACTCATTCTTCTAAATAGGTTCAGTTTGTCCATTGTTGCAAAAAGTGGAAGCATAGACATATTCCATGCACAAATCAGCAGTTCCTATGGCCATGGGGCAAGCAGAAAATAGCTTCACCCATTCAAAATTGTATGCATGAAAAACCATCTCTCAACTATGCAGATTGGTGGTTACCTAGCAGTTGTTCCCCTTGGCTTGAAACCCCTGCCACTTAAACAGTGGTGAATGGGGAGGGAGAGTGGTGAGTGGAGGGGAGAGTGGTGACTTGGGGGGGAGTGGGAGGCGGGCCCCCCCACATTCATTTCTATTCATATTTCTGTAAGTTCCATTTCCAACTATGGTTTATATTTTGTATTTTACCAACTATGGTTTATATTTTGTATTTTCCAGAGATAAAATTTCAATGTTCTTTGTATTGTTATCCTATTAAAAAAGACCACGCAGATTACAAATTGAGCATAGCAGAAGTTGAATTCTAATTACACAGTATTTAATTTCCAACATACCATTTAAATGCTTAGACATGATAGTTTGGCAACAAGATTTTTATGTATGCTTCCACATTTTGCATATGAATAGTGCAATGATGAGCAGCTTGAACCTGCTAAGGAGAATGGTGTTGTTCCATGCATTTGCAAAATATGGATTCTATAATCCTATTTGCATTATGGCAGCAACTCATTCTTCTAAATAGGTTCAGTTTGTCCATTGTTGCAAAAAGTGGAAGCATAGACATATTCCATGCACAAATCAGCAGTTCCTATGGCCATGCGGCAAGCAGAAAATAGCTTCACCCATTCAAACTTGTATGCATGAAAAACCATCTCTCAACTATGCAGATTGGTGGTTACCTAGCAGTTGTTCCCCTTGGCTTGAAACCCCTGCCACTTAAACAGTGGTGAATGGGGAGGGAGAGTGGTGAGTGGAGGGGAGAGTGGTGACTTGGGGGGGAGTGGGAGGCGGGCCCCCCCACATTCATTTCTATTCATATTTCTGTAAGTTCCGTTTCCAACTATGGTTTATATTTTGTATTTTACCAACTATGGTTTATATTTTGTATTTAACAAAGATAAAATTTCAATGTTCTTTGTATTGTTATCCTATTAAAAAAGACCATGCAGATTACAAATTGAGCATAGCAGAAGTTGAATTCTAATTACACAGTATTTAATTTCCAACATACCATTTAAATGCTTAGACATGATAGTTTGGCAACAAGATTTTTATGTATGCTTCCACATTTTGCATATGAATAGTGCAATGATGAGCAGCTTGAACCTGCTAAGGAGAATGGTGTTGTTCCATGCACTTGCAAAATATGGATTCTATAATCCTATTTGCATTATGGCAGCAACTCATTCTTCTAAATAGGTTCAGTTTGTCCATTGTTGCAAAAAGTGGAAGCATAGACATATTCCATGCACAAATCAGCAGTTCCTATGGCCATGCGGCAAGCAGAAAATAGCTTCACCCATTCAAACTTGTATGCATGAAAAACCATCTCTCAACTATGCAGATTGGTGGTTACCTGGCAGTTGTTCCCCTTGGCTTGAAACCCCTGCCACTTAAACAGTGGTGAATGGGGAGGGAGAGTGGTGAGTGGAGGGGAGAGTGGTGACTTGGGGGGGAGTGGGAGGTGGGCCCCCCCACATTCATTTCTATTCATATTTCTGTAAGTTCCATTTCCAACTATGGTTTATATTTTGTATTTTACCAACTATGGTTTATATTTTGTATTTTCCAGAGATAAAATTTCAATGTTCTTTGTATTGTTATCCTATCAAAAAAGACCATGCAGATTACAAATTGAGCATAGCAGAAGTTGAATTCTTATTGCACAGTATTTAATTTCCAACATACCATTTAAATGCTTAGACATGATAGTTTGGCAACAAGATTTTTTTTACGTTTTGCAAAAATTTAAACTACTAGAATCTGCAAACAAGCAATTGTTCTATCAAAGGGATATGTGTCTGATCCATCTCATTACTTTTTACCAATCTACTTAAAGAGAAACAAAGGACATAAGAAATATCTAGGATGCCTGGTTTGGTTTGTCATTCAAACTTGATATTAGGGTGTTAGAAAATAAGACGTTAACATCTCAACTGTGTGGAAATTTGAAACATTGATGCGCTTCAAAATTATACAACCACCAACACCCATTCAAACTTGTATGCATGAAAAACCATCTCTCAACTATGCAGATTGGTGGTTCCCTGGCAGTTGTTCCCCTTGGCTTGAAACCACTGCCACTTAAACAATGGTGAATGGGGAGGGAGAGTGGTGAGTGGAGGGGAGAGTGGTGACTTTGGGGGGAGTGGGAGGCGGGCCCCCCCACATTCATTTCTATTCATATTTTTGTAAGTTCCATTTCCAACTATGGTTTATATTTTGTATTTTACCAACTATGGTTTATATTTTGTATTTAACAAAGATAAAATTTCAATGTTTTTTGTATTGTTATCCTATTAAAAAAGACCATGTAGATGCCATGCAGAAATCAAAAAACTTTATGGACATAGACGAAGAACAGACCAGCTTCACTGTGCAAAGGGCTATAGACACATTTGACAATGGTACACAAATTTTCCTCTCTCGCTTTGGAGCATTTTCCTGTACCAACATACAAAAGTAAATTTGAAAATTTCAATTTACCTATGTTGTTTGTTGTTTCCCATATGGCCTTGTTTTTCATGCAAATTAATACGACAATTGATATATTCACTGGGAAGTTTTCTTCTCTTTTTTAGCTTTTTCCAATGTACAATTTGGATTTTGTACATGCTTAAATTGTTACACGTACTTGTTCTTCTGACAGGCACTTGTTGCTGTTTCCAAATAGATTTATGAAGCTTTGGATCAACACATCTAAATTTGGTGTCAAGCATGAAGGGTTCAAGCTATTGGCATCAATCTTTGGACCCCTTTTGCATTTTCTATGTTAGACCATGTATTCTTTTGCAGTATATATAATTGTACACAGATGCAAATACTGTAAGTAGTAACAATTCCAACTTAATGCTTTTCTTAGGATTGTATAGTACATGCACAATGGAAAGAGATTGTTTGTTGATTAGTCACTAATCTTAAACTTCCTATCATGTTGCAGATTCAATTGCAATGAGGAACGACACAAAGACTATGCCACACCTACTTACAATTTACATTTGTGGTTATCGTATACTATTCCTTTACAATTTTTCCATATTGGGCATATGGATTGGGCAACTCTACCTATAATTCTTGTATATTACGACATATGCAATTAATGATAGACCTATATGTATATATATATATATATATACAGGCACTTGTTGCTGTTTCCAAATAGATTTATGAACCTTTGGATCAACACATCTAAAGTTGGTGTCAAGCATGAAGGATTCAAGCTATTGGCATCAATCTTTAGACCCCTTTTGCATTTGCTCTGTTAGACCATGTATTCTTTTGCAGTATATATAATTGTACACAGATGCAAATACTATAAGCAGTAACAGTTCCAACTTAATGCTTTTCTTAGGATTGTATAGTACATGCACAATGGAAAGAGATTGTTTGTTGATTAGTCACTAATCTTAAACTTCCTATCATGTTGCAGGTTCAATTGCAATGAGCAACGACACAAAGACTATGCAACACCTACTTACAACTTACATTTGTGGTTACCGTATACTATTCCTTTACAATTGTTCCATATTGGGCATATGGATTGAGCAACTCTACCTATAGTTCTTGTATATTACGACATATGCAATTAATGATAGACCTATATATATATATATATATATATATATATATGGGCTAAATGTTTTCTGACTGGGTCTTGTATAACATGGATTCTACACTTATACCTAGCAGAATTATGCTCAGTTTCTAAGCAACTATTTGGATGCAAGAATCATGTAAATACCCAGCATATTGACCAAAAAATGCTCATTGCATCCTTCTCACAAAAAAAGTGAAGAGAATTGCAAATAATCTTCCACCCCCAAACTTTTCCTTTTATACATTTTCCTAACTATTAGTTCCTCCCTTCCATTTATTGGTCATTATTAAGTTATTCTATTCCTTTTTCCAGATATATGCTCAAATGCACTAATAATAAAATGTTGCTTTTGTTCTACAGGACCTGGGGTGCGTTGGTATTCTGCATTAAGTCATAATCTAACAACTTCCACATCACTGTTCTCATCGACGTGAGTAATTAATGACCATGACTACTGTATTGTGGCCTTCTAAAAATATGCATTTTATTCCTAGACAACTTCAATACAGGTTCTGTTTTACTCATATGCATTGACAATTAACTGTTGATTTTGTTTTCTAGGGCGTACACTACATCTCCTATAACATACAAGGATATTGTTACACCCCCCTTGTAGACTTGGTGACAAAGGTGTGTAGTAGAATACTAAACTTATTTCTGCTTCACTTGCTTGCAAAGAAAAGAAAAATTATATTCAATTGCATTCTACAGTTCAAGTTCCGCATATTGCTAAATAGTCATTATACTGCTGAATAGTCACAATACAACCTGTCTTTTTTGCTCAATAGTAATTGCACTACTGAATAGTCACAATACAGGCTGCCTTCTAGCCAAAAAAAAACCACTATTTGGGCAATATGGTCATAAACAATCCACCCAAAAAACAAAAACTTCCCCTACAGCCAATTGATGTGGAGACCTACACACCAAATACTGAACCACAATTTGCATCAATTGATGAAGCTCTCCACAATGCAAATTGTTTCCGAATCGATTCATTCAACTACAAAGTAGGTGATTGCCTATTTGACACGATACATGTTTTGCTTCACTCTCGCTATTCTCCAAATCAGCTACGCAATGGTCTTGTTGACCATTTTCTACATCGTCTTTGCAATGCCTGCATGATAGCTTCAAGTTCCTACGAAAATGAATTGCATCCAACATTCCTTAGGCAATTGCATCGTGTAGAAGATAAAAACACATACCTACGTAGAATGAGGCTTTCAGCCACAGAGCATAATAACAATGGTGAAACTGGGCTTTGGGGTGACACATTTTGTTTAAAATGGCTAGCACATTGGTTGGACATACCAATATGCATTTGGTCTGCAAGGTTCAAAAGAAGGTACTTGCATTTCAACAAGGACGGATACAATCCTATAATATCAATTCTTTTCCACGATACAAATGCTGCTGCTGGACACTTTGAACCTGTGTTTTCACGAGTAAACACATACAATTGCATTCAAAACATTCAGCGACACTTGGAAAACACATATTGCAGTTTTGAGAGCACTTGGACCACAATTGCAAATGCATTTGATACACTTGGCCTCTGTAGGCCTGCAACATTTTCTGCTACATGTGGCGAAAGCATGTTTGCGGCCATAGCTTTCCTTGTTGATGAACACTTTGACCCAATTGCTTTGCGAATATTCATGGCCCAATCATTAGCAAATGCATTGGCAGTCAAGAACAAGTATGCGTTGGCATGCTTTGGCTCATCTGATCAGCATACCATAGCAAACAACAATCCTCTATTGCAATTGCAATCATTAGTTTCCAACATTGGAATACCATATGTACAAAGTGGCCTTGAGGGGACTGAATTTTGCATATTATGGCTCTCGCACATATTCCATGCAACAATACACGTATGGAAAGCATCTCTATCACCTGGTTAAAAAACATACAGAAATAGCAGAGAGCCAAAGAAGAGCTTTAATCTGATTTGCTTTGTAGACAGCTCAAATCATCATCACTACGAACCGCTTCAGCAAAAACAACAATTGACTCATCACATGCATATTAACAGTTCCGGTGATGTTCAATATATGGCAAATGACTTCAAAATTGCATCTAGTCCTACATTTGAAGGGAACCTAGCTATTTCAAAAGCATTGTGCAGTTGCCAATCAGATGCTTGCACTGCATTGCACCCCACTTCCACGTATAATATTACAAGAGACAATACAACTAGTTACATTTCAGCAAGTCTAGATCATAAAAGAACACGAACTTTTCCCATCTCAAACCTACATGTTCGTAACTCTTTACGATGTTTGAAAGCAACAATACGTGGCATAGGTCAACAACAAATGGGCATGCGAAATGAACAAACAACATTCAAAGAAGCTGCAAACCAAATATACAGATCTTCAAAACTTGGTAACTGTACAACAAATACAAGCAAAGAATTGATACACAACCAGAGAATGAATTGTCTGAAAGCAAACATTTCTTCAACAGAGGCCTGCCACTCAAACATTGCAATTGCCACACTCTCTCCGTTAACTGTAGCAACTGTCCATATTGAAACAACAAACAACAAATGCAGGCTTGGGCAGCATCTTGGCCATGAACAGCCACCAGATTTTTTAAAAACAAAATAGAAACCTGCAGCAACACATTCACTAAATGATGTAAGCAAATGCCTGCAACCGAAGACATCTACACCAAACACAAAGAAAAAATCAACATCACATGAGACATTGCACTCTCTTAAAGCTAAAATGCGTAATCGAAACATAGCACACAGAAGCATTGCACAAACAACAAGTTCCACTTATGTTCCACGTAGTAGCAACATCACAAGTAAAAAACAGTCCTCCAATAGTAGTCCAAATCCAATCCATCAACAATCATTAGATTCTATGAAAAAGCAAATGCAACGCCCACAAGTGCAATGTCTTTTGCATATGCGAAATCGAAATCAGGTATGCACCACAAGTACAGCCCTGCCGGATCAGCAATCATTACATTCTCTTAAAAGACAGATGCGCACAGCAGGTAAACATCATACTTTTCACATGCCAAACCTGAAATGTAGATCGTTTGCACCTTCTATAGTCCAGAACACAATCGCTAGTGATCGACAAACAAAAAATAAATGGAAATTTACAAAACCGAACACAATAGAAAAATCCATTGACAGATACTTGCAAAGCATAAATGACACACCTACACAACCATGTTTCCTTTGCGATATGCTTCACTTTCAGCAAAATATGCGCAAGGTTGATCATGCACTTGCTCAAGCTTTCTCTTTGCTTCCTATTCCAACTAATGAAAAAACATTGGCAGTTGGCCAATCTATTTGTAAACAATGCACAAAGGCTATTTTAAATGCAAAGGTTCCCTGTTTTGCTACACCTTGGAGCATAAGACGCAATGCAGCAATAGATGTTGTTCAGTCACTGACCTCCCTTGAAGAAAGACTTGTGTCTTTGCGCATTGCTTTTGCACAGATCAGACAACTAGGATATAAGCGAGCACAATATGGATTGCTTGGGACAATCATCAATGTTCCAGTGGATTTTGATAAAGTGCAACAAGCATTGCCTAGGCAACTAGATGAAAATACAACAGTCGCAGTTAGACTAAAACGGAAGCTACAATATGACAATGCATATGCACAAGGAAATATTAGACCTGCTCTTGTGATGAATGCTTTAATGACACTATCAAGAACACCATTGTACAAAGAACAAAACATCTCCATAAATAAAGACTGGGAAGAGCAATTGGCAAAGAGAACAGCAAAATTGCATATAGATACTGAAACAGAACCAAGTATGGACAATGACATGTCTGAAGATGATCATGAACCCGTATCTGAATCAGTTATACATTGGTTCAATGATGCACATTCAATCAAATACCTTGACACAACCATCATTGAAATTGCACCATCTGAAGGGTTTAAACCTCTTGGCATTTTCCAAGACACATACGCAGAGGAAATGAACTTCCCAACTTTGTTCTATGGTTCAGCTCAGCCAACTGACATGACTAAAAGATTAACATACCAAGAGATAGCAAAATGGGAGCTTATGCATAAAGACAATGACTTTGCAACACACATAACAAATATTTTCTTCAAAGCCATCAAGATAATTATTCGCCAAGTATCTTCCCTGGCATGGATTTGCATAAGAAAAACTGAATTAAAGGATAGAAAGTTAGTTGCAA
>VDFB02075321.1:159009912-159048592 GCA_007258455.2 Sequoia sempervirens | reverse complement strand
TATTTCACAACTCCAAGGCCTTCCAAGCCTCACCAAAGCATCAAACAAGTTTTTTAGGGTCTGCAAAAACAAAATAAACCTTCACTAGGCCTTTAGCCTCATTAGATCTCAAAAAAACCACTTCGATTCCTCCTTTTCATGCCAAAAACTCACATTATTAGCCTAAGATAACATCACCAGCCCTATAGACGCCTTACCACTATTAAAAAAAACATGAAAACTTGAAAACAACATATTATAGGCCTTTTCTCTGAATCATAGGTCACCATAGTAAGAGGAAAGGCTCCATCTTTAAATTAAAGTAAAACTCATACCCTGTTGGTCTATACACAGGCTAATTAAGAAGAATGGAGTTTTTCTTTCACCAAAACAGCCAAAGGAGTCTCAAAATAGATTGAAGTCCAAGTTAAAACCTTCCACCACAATGATTTATGAATTTCTAATCATGGGAGACCTACACTAGGCTGTACACAGGAAAAGGAAATTGAAAACACAGAAAAAATACTTGAAACTCCATAGTTTAGGTGTTGAGCAGAGCACCAAATCCTCAAAATAAATTCATTGAACCCTTTATTCGGGCTTGTATGATGTTTTTATACATTTTCAAATCAGGATTCTCAACTTCCTTCAAGGCCCATAACCAACCTTGAACCACCAAACCTTCATTAAGCCTAAAAGTACTAGTATTAGCAATGGTTTGCTTAATAAGCTTCATTATGAAAATTTGTTATTCTACAAATCTAGGACCATTTAGACACCTTTATTTTACCCATTACAGAGCCTTTCAACATATCCAACAATCACCAATGCTTGTTTTGTACCAAACTGGACACATTATTAAGTTTTCTACACTTTTAAGGGCCCAAATTAGCCCACTTTTACAAAGGGACCACCTTCAAAACTTGTCCAAATCTCCTAAAACATTGGGGCAACACTTTATATCTATCAAAACCTCAAATTATAGCATTAGATTGCAAAGATTCAATCATTTACCACCCAAACCATAAAACCCTCTCCCTAGGCTTAGAAACCCTATGTTTTATTGAAAGTAGCACTTGCCAATCACTCCAAAACCTGAAAATTGTTGAAATAAGCCTAAAATACCCTACTCATTCTCAATCTAACATAAAATAATTCTTCCCAACTCATAAACTCAATTTTAGTCACCGAAAGCTCAATTTTGTTAAGGAAAACTCAACATTTCCTCATTTGGTTTGACACCCAATCCAAGGATCATCCTCCATTCAAGTTTATCATGGAATTTTATAATGTTTCCCTCTTAAAACAAACCACTTCAACTTCAAAAAATAAAATTTGAAAGAGGTGATCATTGGTCTCCCTCTTTAATAGACTTTTACAACCCTTCACTATTAGTTAATTTGACTTGACTTAGAACTTTTTGCATAGGTAAAATTATTCGTCATGCCAAAGAAACGAACTGTTAAAAGGAAAAAACTAACAGATGATCAGCTCCAAGGCTTTAGAGATAAAGAGAAAAAATGGATGAGGGAATATCGTGAAAAGAAAAAATTGGGAACGATTGATGAAAACAAGCGAGTTGAAGAGGAACCTCAACCATCAAAAAGAGAAAAGAAATTGGTAGCACAAAGGGCACAAATGTGAAAGAGTCATACTAGGGGAGATGCAGATATCATAGTTGGAGACACACCCTCTACCACAAGTGAATACGAAGGGACACCATTAAGCACAAGTGAATATGGAGGGACACCATCTACTGCAAGTGAGTATGGTTGGACACCATCCACCACATCTGAAGTTGAGAGTACATCATCACTCGGATTTGATGAACAAGGTATGTCATCATCCCTATGTGAAACTCAAGGTATGTATTCTATTCCACCCTTGATCGAAGGTACACAATCTAGCTCACCTCAATTAAATATTGATGAAATTGCTAATGTTGAGATGTATGTACCTAAGAGAACACCACCTAGAATTTTGTGTAGAAAGCCAAAGTTTTTGATTAATATTGATGAGGATATTTTACAGCACATGGAAGGTAAGATTCCAAAACACACTGGTAGAAGATATGTTGATAAGATTTGGAAAATCTTCTTTGAAAGGCTAAATGAGACCGCAAGATGTCAACTATTTGTTCAAATGATACGGGGTTTAAAGTACAAAAACATCATGAAGACTCTTGGGTTGAGAACATCGAATGCATCTGGTGAAAACACTATTGTGAAGAATCTAATGGATGCTTATGAAAGTGTGGGTAAGACCTCACACTCAAAGGATAGTAATGTCACCCGACATGTCATTACATCAACTTTGGTAAGCTATCAAACAAAGAGATCTCATCTCATTAAAAAGACAAGTGAACAAATGGGAATTAGTAGAAAAACTTTATGAAAATTTGTTCAAAGGCGGGAAAGAATTGAGGGCATCGATTCAAATGAATTATGGGAATTCTCAAGGAGACTTCCACATAAAGATAAAAAAAGTTGTTGAAGCATTGAGAACACTAATTGAAGATTATTGGAAGAATAATTCAAGGCCATCTCTGAATCAAAGGGATGTCGTAAGAAGGAGAATCGATAGTCAAAACCGTGAGCCACATCCAAAGCATTTTTTGGATACGACTTAAACCCAATTTTTTCATAAATTTCAAAATGATTATCCTCAAATTAGTATTTCTCAAATATTTTTTGAAATGCTTAAACCTTTTTATGTCAAGATAAATCACACACGCACTACTTGTTGTTGTAGACTACATATTGAATTTTATAACCATTATGATGTTTATCATTCTATATGTTTAGATTTGCATACTAACGATGTTTTGTAGGATTGTGGCATAGAAGCCCCACCAAAATCTTCAAGAGAGTTCTTATTAGAAATTTTATGTGAAATGGAGGATGGCCAAATATTCTACAGGACAACATGCTTGGATGGTTCATGAGCATTGCAGTGGCTTGCAACGAATGCCAGTATGTCAACATATGGAAAGCACATATGAGGTGGGACAAAAACTAGTAGAGTTCGAGAAGTATAAAATAGTGTCATATGCTACAAAAGATGGGTTTGAAGAAAAAAGGTGTGAGTTGGTTATTCAGAAGATTCTAGTGTATCAGTCCATGTCCATGTTTCATGAAAATCTAGTGTATGAGTATGCAAGGCATACCCCTAGAGCCTGATGGTTGGACACACAATTCAAGCTATGCAAGGACACCTTTCCACTTGGCAGAATAGTATCAATGGTTGAATTTGTAGAGAACTACACTCTACAGCCACAGCATGAGGTGCAGTCACAGTATTACAACTCCACACATGTTTTGATATTTGTGCACATAACATTCATTCATGCAGCTAATAGTACAAAGGACCAAAGGACGGTATTGAGGGAGTATCACTTTTATATTAGTGATGATCACACACATTCTCCAAAGTTTGTGCAAGGTTGCTTCTAGATGTTCTACATTCATTTGGCTCGGAGGGGAATAACATATGGTTGGCATATAATATGGTCAGATAACTATACAACATAGTTCAAGAATGCACACATGTTCTACTGGTTGTGTAGGATGCATCTCACTACACGTGTTCAACATATGTGGAAATTTTGTGAGGCCAAACATGGAAAGGGGGAGCATGACGATGTAGGAGCATTTGTGAAAAGAGCATTAGCATGAGAAGAGTTAAAATATAAAGACAGTGCACAGTTGACAGATGCAAGATCAATCGTCGAGTGGTGTAATGCTTCGATGGGTCTAGGTAATGGAGGTACATCTTCAGTTCATAGATTTTTTTGGTTGATGGATGATATTAACATTGCACCATATGAGGATTGTTGTACACTAATAGGATCGAGTGAGTTGCACTCTTTCCTTAGCTCAAATTCAGGTTCATGGAGTATCGATACATGTAAGATGGCATGCTTTTTTTCTTCATGTACAATGCAAGCCTGGAATGATTGTGAGTCAGGGGAGTGGGTTGATAAGTTATCTTAGCCCACTTCACATGTATCTCCCTCTGATGGCATTAGAACTAACACAGATGGAATCATCGGTTTACTTTGACCATGTATTAGATCTAGTTCAACCAAATAATATATCTACTTGCTTAGTTTTTGAAATTCCATATTGTTATCTTACTTTGTACTATATTCATAATGTTGACTAATTTCAAGAGATATGCCGCACATATAAATGTAGGGTAGGGCATGTTTATGTAGTTATTGTAGATGAAGACAAAAAAGAGGGAACAGACTATTACTTGTGTCGTTGTGTTGAGCCCAAAAAGAAATTGGAAGCCCCAATTATAGATGGAGAAAACATCGAATACCCTACAGGCTCAGTTGTTACTGGAACATGGCTGAGAAGGTACCCACATAAGAGCGTTAAACATTGGTTGTTTGAGGAATTTGACATGCATCGTAAGATTCTTCATTACTCAAACCTTGTTGTGGTATTCAATGTTCATTTGAACAAATATGGGGGTAGACCTTTGAACAAGACCTTGTGGAAGGTCTGTGAGTCTAACCATGAGGCAATACTTGACACAATAAAGAGTAGAGCATACTCAGATGGTTCATTGGATTAATTTATACTTGTATCCACATTAATTTGGTTGATGCCAATGCTGTCATCTTATTTTACTTTGTGTATCTGTAAGTAACCAAGAAAACATTGATTGGTGTCCCCTTGCATAAAATGCAGATTTATGAGCCATCCAAGAGAATCTCAAGAATAAAAGCAATGCAACATCCTTATTTTGATGATCTTGACAAATCTCAATTATGATTTTAATCCATTACAAAAGTGTGTGCGAACCTTGGTGAGGAAATTTCAAGTTATTCATTTGAAGTTAACCTTATCATGACCATCTACGATGTAGACATTATAAGAGCATCTCAAATTTCAAGATATTCTATTCATGAGAGGTGTTGTGTGCAATAGGTATCTTGGAACTCCCAGTGAAGATGTATGACAAGGACTGACTAAGTTGAGAGATTGCCATGCCTATCTATAAGTTCCTTCCATCTATTTTGGATGATCTATTTCTTTTTATTCTTTTACTTTGCATATCTGTAACTAAACTAGTAAAAATTGATTGGTCTCTCTTTGCAAGAAATGCTGATTTTTGAGCCATCAAAGAGAATCTCAGCCAAAAAAGCAATGCAACATCCTTATTTTGATGATCTTGACAAATCTCAATTCTGATTTGAAGCCATTATAAAAAAAGTGTGTGAATCTTTGCGAGGGAATCTCAAGTTACTCATTTGAAGTTAACCTCTAAATGAGAACCTATGATGTAGACATTAGAAGAGAATCTCAAATGTACATGAGTGATATTGTAAAATATCTTTGAGAACAGCTCATACCTAAGGCATTATAATGATATTTACATGTATAATAACCTTCAATTCCTCGAAGGAGAGGTTTTTGGTTAATTTGTAACCCATTTTTTATCAATAAGAACATTATTTTCTAGAAATTTACTAGTTTTTTCTCACTTTTCTTGTTGTTGTATGGTCTGTATGGATACTAAGATAATGTAAAACCTATTGTATGTTGTAGATAGATGAATTAGCTTCCATTTGCACCTATTTATAGGTTATAACTCTTTGTATAGTGAAAGTTATCTTGTTTTTACTGTTGCTACCTACTTTCACAATGTTCTTGGATTGAAGGGTTTCATGATGTAATTCGACCCATTCCACTTTTTGTGCCTACTGTAACTTGTGGAATTGGTCCTCTAACTTGTAAAATACATGTCTAACCTACTTAGAATGTTGTGGAGTCAAGGTTGGGTGTTTGGGATGATTTTCTAAGGTTGTAGCAAGGTATTTTCATGATGAAAATGAGGGTTTCAAGTGGTGTTTTGACAAAATGTGGGAAGGACTATCCATGTAATGTATTATTCACCATGTGCAGGGTATTTTCATGATGAAAATGAGGGTTTCAAGTGGTGTTTTAAAAAAATGTGGGAAGGACTATCCATGTAATGTATTATTCACCTTGGGGCATTAATTCCTATGCCCTTTAATTCATGTTTGTTCACAAAACCCTCCAAAACAGGGTATACCGGCTGTTCACAAGAAAATGCTTAAAGGAGGATTCAAATTAAACCTTCAAACCGCATAAAAATAAATGCCAACACAAGCACCTACGTGGAAATAAATATTACACAACATACATTAGCTTGTATGGCCTGTACAACTTTGCAAAACAAGGAAGAAACACAAAAGATTTAAAGAAACTCATAATTTCTTATTGCCGAAAAACCTTGAATCCCAAACCAACATTACAAATGATGTCTTTTGCTTCCCACCGAATTCCATCGAAAAGAGAGCACAATCACTATGTACAAAATTGTACAGTTCAAGGAAACATCAGATCCCAAAGTGCAAAAGGTTGCAATGTTTGATGGGGTATTACTCGAATACCATGGTGCTTACGAAATCTCTAAAATAACCTCTCCCAATTTTCGTTATCCCAGAGTGGTTTTCCTGTGGTGTCCAGTTTTTAGTTGATGGAAAAAGTGTCAAATGCAAGTAGTGGAAAGTTGCAAGGTGGTGCAAATTTCATTCTACAACTCGTGTGACCAAACAGACTGTTCCAATGTGTCCGAATAGGAATGTTTACACTAGGCATGGTCCTCTTTCGCATCCAAACATGCAGAATTGAACAGAGCTACGTTCAACAAGATTGATCCCTTAAGGGTCCAAAGGGAAAAATGGCTGCAAAATTCAGCATGAAGTTACTCAGACATCGTGATGCTTAGAAATTTCTCGTTTGATCCTATGGGATCACGTTGGGCCCCTCTAAAATAACCACTCTTGGTTTTCGTTATCTTAGAGTGGTTTTCCCATGGTGTCTAGTTTTCAGTAGATGGAAAAAGTGTCAAATGCAAGTAGTGGAAAGTTGCAAGGTGGTGCAACTTTCGTTCTGCAACTCGTGTGACCAAACAGACTGTTCCAACACCTCTAAATATGCATGTTTATGCTAGGCATGGTTCTCTTTCACACCCAAACACAAGGAATCGCTCTGATCTACGTTCAACCGAATCGATCCCTTAAGGGTGCAAAGGGAAAAATGGCTGCAAACTTCAGCATGAGGTTACTCGGACACCATGACACTTAGAAAATTCTCATCTAATCCTATGGGATCATGTTGGGCCCCTCTACAATAACCTCTCTCCGTTTTCATTATCTCGGAGTGGTTTTCTCATGGTGTCCAATTTTTAGTTGATGGAAAAAGTGTCAAATGCAAGCAGTGGAAAGTTGTAAGATGGTGCAACTTTTGTTCTGCAACTCGTGTGACCAAACGAACTATTCCAACACATCTGAATAGACATGTTTATGCTAGGCATGGTCCTATTTTGCACCCAAACACGCAGAATTGCTCCGAGCTATGTTCAACTAGATAGATCCCTTAAGGGTCCAAAGGGAAAAATGGATGCAAACTTTAGCATGAGGTTACTTGGACACCGTGACACTTATAAACTTCTCATATAATCCTATGGGATCACATTGGGCTCCTCTACAATAACCTCTCTCAATTTTTGTTATCTCAAAGTAGTTTTCCCATGGTGTCCAGTTTTCAGTTGATGGAAAAAGTGTTAAATGCAAGCAATGGAAAGTTGCAAGGTGGTGCAACTTTCATTCTACAACTCATGTGACCAAATGGATTGTTCCAACGTGTCTATATAGGCATGTTTATGCTAGGAATTTTTCTCTTTCGCTCCCAAATTCACAGAATCGCTCCGAGCTATGTTCAACTAGATCGATCCCTTAAGGGTCCAAAGGGAAAAATGGCTGCAAACTTCAGCATGAGGTTACTTGGAAACCCTGATGCCTAGAAACTTCTCGTCTAATCCTATGGGATCATGTTGGGATCCTCTACAATAACCTCTTTTGAATTTTGTTATTTGAGAGTGGTTTTCCCGTGGTGTCTAGTTTTAGTTGTTGGAAAAAGTGTCAAATGCAAACAATGGAAAGTTGCAAAGTGGTGCAACTTTCATTCTGCAACTCGTGTGACCAAACAGACTGTTCCAATGTGTCTGAATAGGAATTTTTACATTAGGCATGGTCCTCTTTTGTACCCAAACACACGGAATCGCTCTGAGCTATGTTTAACCGGATCAATCCCTTAAGGGTCTAAAGGGAAAAAAGGCTGCAAATGTTATCATGAGGTTACTCGAACACCATGACACTTAGAAACTTCTCGTTTGATCCTATGGGATCATTTTGGGTCCCTCTACAATAACCTCTCTTGGTTTTTGTTAACTTGAAGTGGTTTTTCCGTGGTGTCCAATTTTCAGTTGATGGAAAAAGTGTCAAATGGAAGTAGTGGAAAGTTGCAAAGTGGTGCAACTTTTGTTCTACAACTTGTGTGACTAAACAAACTATTCCAATGTGTCTGAATAGACATTTTTACACTAGGCATGGTCCTCTTTTTCACCCAAACACCCAGAATCGCTCTGAGCTACGTTCAACTGGATCAATCCCTTAAGGGTTTGAGTGTAGTATGTTGAAATAGGTTATTCCACCTATTGTTTAGGTTGTGTCTCGGTGATATGGGCTTGATGTAAGTAGGATAGGGATTAGGAATAATAAAATAGCATTAGTAAAGGCATTGGAAGAGATTACCAATGCTTCCCCTATTGAAAATTCAAAATTGAGGCCCCTTAAAAGCAAGGCTAGAAGAGGTGAAAAGAAGAAATTGCTTGAAAATAAGTTAGAATAGGTTGGAAATAAGGTGAGATTGTGGATTTTGATGTGTTCAAAAGGTTTGGAAAGACAGGGGAGGTCAAAAGCATGTTATGGCATGACATGCCCTAGTTGGGAAAACAAGGGTTTTGAATGAAAAAGAGAGGTTTGAGGGAGTAAACGTGGGTAAAGTCAAGGGGCAACATAATTTGGTGGTCAATTAAGTTTATGTAGGAATAATGAAGAGTGTTGGAATAGGTTTTGAAGTTCAGGTTTGAGGGTTTGGTTCGCTGGTTTGGCCAAATTTTTTTGGAGGGGGGTTCAATTCGTTTTGGGTTCATTGGCACAAAACACATGTAAAAATAAAATATATACCTATGCAACCTAGAAGCATGAATTAGGATTAGAATATCACATATAATCATATAAACAACAAAACCACCATAAACTTGAATGTCATTTACAACATGCATGATAAATATTCATCGTTGAAACTTGAATTGTGGTAGCTTGATACACAAAGTCTATTGATGCTAGGGTTCAATTTGTATGATTTTGAAACAAGAAGCCAATTGAGTAGAGTTATCAACATTATTCGTAAATCATAAGAATTTTTTTAGTACACTAGCCATTTTGATGTCTTCTTGTAGTCTCAAACATTATTTTGTATCATTGTTACATTGGTCTTCAGAGTGGCAGCTTAATATAGCTCCATAATACAAAATTTGGTTCACCTCTGTAGTGTAACAATGGCATAGGAAGATTTTTATTTCAAAGAACCAAAGGGTGACTACACAATTGAAATGTATAAACGATAGAAGCGGAAATCTGAAAAAAATCCCAATTAATCCCGATTTTTAAAAAATCTGCAGGCTGGATGATTTTTTCCCCAATTTTTTCCCATTTCAAACAACAAAATTGCCAAAAAAAATGTGTTTATAACCTACAAAAAAATGTGAATAAAATCACACTGATTTTTGCATGAAAAAAAACCATGAGACCATAGCTTGTTGCTTACTATTATGCTTTGATAGATTTTTTCCAAGCATCCATAGCTTGTTCGAAAGTACTCTTTTTAGGCTTTTAGCGATAGCAGCAAGGAAGTGAATTGTTTGATAAAATGCTTTGGTAGACATGTATGAAAAATGTGGTAGCATAGACAAGGCAATGAACTGTTTGAAAAAATGCATCAAAGAAATGCGGTTTCATGGTGATGGAATGACATGACGAATACCATGACAAGAAAATTGCTATGGATTGTCATGACATTCTATCATCATTGAGACCACATTTCTTTGAGGCTTTTTTTCAAACAGTTTGCTACCTTGTCTATGCTATTGATTACTATTATGCTTTGATAGATTTTTTCCAAGCATCCATAGCTTGTTTGGAAGCACCTATTTTAAGATTTTAGCCATAGCAGCAAGGAAGTGAACTGTTTGATAAAATGCTTTGGTAAACATGTATGAAAAATGCGGTATCATAGACAAGGTAGTGAACTGTTTGAAAAAATGCCTCAAAGAAATGTGGTCTCATGGTGATGGAATGCCATGACAATCCATAGCAATTTGTTTGTCATGGAATTCCATCACCATGAGACCACATTTCTTTGAGGTATTTTTTTCAAATAGTTCATTGCCTTGTCTATGCTATTGCTTACTATTATGCTATGATAGATTTTTTCCAAGCATCCATAGCTTGTTCGAAAGCACCTGTTTTAGGCTTTAGCCATAGTAGCAAGGCATTGAATTGTTTGATAAAATGCTTTGATAGACATGTATGAAAAATGTGTTAGCATAGACAGGGCAGTGAACTCTTTGAAAAAATGCCTCAAAGAAATGAGGTCTTATGGTGATGGAATGCCATGACAATCAAAAGATATTGCTTACTATTATGCTTTTGATAAAAAATTTCCAAGCATCCATAGCTTGTACGAAAGTACTCGTTTTAGGCTTTCAGCCATAGTAACAAGGCCGTGAACTATTTGACAAAATTCTTTGGTAGACATGTATAAAAAATGTGGTAGTATAGACAAGGCAGTGAACTGTTTGAAAAAATGCCTCAAAGAAATGTTGTCTCATAGAATGCCATGTCAAGCAAATGCAATTGGCAATGCCATGTCAAGCAAATGCAATTGGAAACTGCTCCTAGTTATTAGTTAGGCAATGTGAAGTAATTGCATAACTGTTTAGGTTGACTTTGTAAAAACTATATTGTAATTGAATTCTTTCCATCTATCAGCATCTAGTTATTAGTTATGCAATGTGAAGCAATGCTATGTAATCAACGATATGCATATAAACTACAAAAATCTATTTTTTACAATTTATTAGTTAAAATCTTTATTTTATTTGCTCTCTATATCTCTATGCTATGGAAATGCCTTTAAATTTTTTTAAATTTTTTTTAATCTCTTGTTCTAATTTTTTTTACTTTTTTTCAAAATCTGATTTTTTTCTGATTTTTCCTAGACTTTTTCTTTATTTTTTCAAAAAAAATTATACTTTTGGTTTGTTGATTTTTTCCCCAAAAGATTTTTGCTGCTATGGTATAAACATATATCTTTTTGTAATATCAAGGATACTTTTTGAAACTTCCATGCATTGTTAATCTAAAAGGAAAAGTATTTTTCCTAATTTGTATACAACCATGCTTTTGACATTGTCGAAAAGAGCAAAATTTCCTGAATGATGCAAAGGCATGGCCAAGCAGTTCTAACTCTTCGCATGAGAGGAGAGATGTTGGAGAGTACATCAAGTCAGTAAGAACAAAAGTGTAATGTGTTTTAGTTTGTATTATTCCTATGTTTCTCTACAGATGTGTGATAAATTCTCAGTTCAATGATGCAGAACAATTTTTTAAAAAAAGAAAGTTGTGTCACAATCCGCTTTCAATCTAGCAAGCAAAATTGAAAGCTCAAACTCTTGGAATTAAAATGCTTTTTTGCAAAACAAATGAATAAGAATGAGGTAGTTAAGGTGTTTGAAGTGATTTAGATGTCACTTTTAGGGTTCCCTTGGGTGTGGGTCAAAGTCAAACTCCATAAAACATTAAAAAATTGTTCAAAAAAAGACTTTTTTGGATGCCTAGGCACGCAGGTTTTGTCTTGGTTTGCTTGGGTTCTATCTGGGTTTTTCCCGGGTTCTCTTGGGTTCTGCTTGGGCGAACAAGACCCAAAAATGAAGGACCCTGGTTGAACCCATAGGCTAACTGAACTAGGACTCGCACCACTTGAGCGAACCAAAACTAGAACCAGGGCTAAAATAGAAGAACCCGATAACATAGATAATGTGTCAAGAAGTTGACTACTTCATCTACTCTGAATATTATGTTTTGCAAGTGTTACATGAAGATTATGTATCCTTTGCTTAATTCAGTTGTTCCAATCAAAGGATTAAATATAAATTGGAATCTTTTTATCATTCATTTCATGGAATACCAATTGAAAACGTGTTTTTTGCTTTTAGATACTTAGTTGGTTACTATCAATCAATTAATTTATTCAAGACAAACCATGAAGGAAAGCAATGATCAATGCTAGGGTTAACCAATTAATAAGTATACATGTGAATAAGTCAAACATGTACATGTATAAGGGAAGCACAAGTAGTCACAAACATGTAAGCCTTGAAGTATACACACGAATACATAGTATACACAACTTAATACAAAGTATATGCACAAATACAAGGTATACACATGAAAATGCGTAAGTCACAAAGTATACATTGGAACACACGTAAGTAAAAAAGTATACATGTAAGTTGTAAAGTATACACTTGAATACACATAACTCATATGTATTGAACCATGAATTTGTAATGCAAATATGGACACTGTCGATAAAAAAGATTTGCATTAACCAAATATCCATGCATGCATACATCAATATATGTCGATATAAGTATAAAATATAGTTACAAAATAGCCATATAAGCTTACGAGAATGCCATATAAGCATACAATGTCAAATATATTTGTTGCCTAATTTTCGCCTATGGGCTCAATCAGGCAGGGAAAACTGTGTTTTAGATGTTCAAAGAGGCCAGATGGGACATTTGCACCAAGGGTTAAATCATACCTCTGGTGCTAGGTCATAGGGAACTCAGTTGGAAGGCCCGCCTAGGTCAGTTCGGCATGAAAATCCTCTAAGGAGAGAGTCGCCAAGACCTTCCAAATGTCTCACCAACTAAAAGGGCTCTCGTTGAATGAAGGCATCGTCGCCATGAGGTCTAACCGATAAAGATGTGGTTTTTCAAAAGGAAGAAATCTACGCTCTGGGAAATAGAATCATTCGGCAAGATGTCTTAGCAACTTATGAGAGTCTTGGCGAAAGGGACGTCATCAGCTGAGGTTTCGCTACAACCAGGGGCGGGCTTCGGTGTAATGTCTCGTCGACATGGGGAAGTCTCACCGAAGTGTATGGAGGTCTCGGAAAAATAGTTGTCGTCGGCCAGATGTCTCGCCGAAGGATGAAAGTCTCACCGAAGCAGGATGCCTTTGATGTATGTGTGGGGGCTTCACTAGGAGGTTTTACCGAGGACAAAAGTCTCACCAACAATCGTTCACAAGGGCGTCGGCGAGGAGGAAAACATATTTCCTTCAGCATAATGTCTTGCCGAAGGATGAAGGTCACACCGAAGAAAACAAAGGGGCCTAGCGAAGGGGTCATATTCGGCATAATGCCTTGTCGTCGGGATGAGGTCTCGGCGACCGAATATTTGTCTTGCCGAAACGAATTGAAGCGGCATCGGCGCTAAGGAAAGTTAAGTCACCAAAAGGTTTCGCCAAAGGCCGGAGGTCTTGCCGAGATGAAGCGAGCTCACAGTATAACTCATGAAGATCGGTATGACCTCCTGCCGACTGAAGGAGCTCTTGCCGAATGCGGATGACTAGGCAATGAAATGGTGATATCGGTGTGACTCCTAGGGGCTCGCCATGAGGTCTTCCCAAATGCAAATGGTCTTGCTGATGGTCTGGGTGATAGCCACTATGGATGTCAATATGACTTTTGGGCTCGATAGGAGCTCTCACCAACGGTTTCATGTTATGCCGACGGTTGTAGAGGGGCATAATCACATCGGTGAGACACTTCCAGTGTCTCACTGAGATGCGATTCTGACTGAACAAGGTTTTGACCATCGGGGAATCCATGTGGATTGTATCTAGCCAATCAGAGAGAGAGCTACGGGTAAATTGTTGGCAATGGAACCAAGTGCCAAGAGGATCAATAGAGTGAAATCGACATGGATCGGCTCTGAAGCATTCAAAGCAGCTCGACAGGGGATTCAAAGGTGGACATGAGGACCAAAAATGAATGCAGTAGCTGCAAAAGATCTGAAAGCTTCTCCGGGAATGTTTCTTCACTGACATGGACAATAAGGACACGCAGGATGCAGCATTAATTTCATCAAAAAGATCTATGGGCAAATCTTTGTGGTCAGATATTTTGTAAGCCCGAAGGGGCCGAGATCTTTTGGTATATAAGGCATTTTTTCCTCTTTGTAAAGGAGTTCATTGAATGTTTTTTCTAAATTCTGTGACTTTTTGCAGTCCTCTCTCATATTAGCAAACTTCTGTAACTCAACTTGGAGCATGTTATATAAAATCTACCTTGGTTACCATTGATGGTTCATTTTTTCCTTCTGATTCTTGTGAAGTATTGTGCATTTTTTTTAAGTGATTCATTGAGCTACTTAGTGAAATATTTCTTTTCCTTATAGCTTTTGTTTCATGTCAGCATGCCTTTCTTTGCAAAAGTAGTATCATCTAGGTTACAAACTGTGTTTACTCAATTTTGCACATGCTCTTTTAATTTGTGAGAATCTGCTTTTCCTTCTTGAAAGTATGTGCATGTCAAACCTGTTTGTATGCGTAATGTACAAAATCTAGTTGTGCAGTCCCATGTCCATCACCATTATTCAAGTGTAACCTAAATATCCCATTGCTCTTCTCAGTTCGGTGTATCACCATAGCATTAATTTTATTTTTATGTATTCTCCTTCTCCCTTTCCCTTACAGAATTAGTAGTTAGGTGATACTGCCACCAAAGGAAGCCGGCCTTCTCCGGAGGTTGACCTCTATCTACAAGTGACCCACAGCTTTAGAGGTCTTCCCATGTTACACTGGAGTGTTGGACACTAGGTTCAACTAGGGTGCAATTTCAGGTGGTAACATTTTTGGCACGCCCGGTGGGACTGTGAACTGCTTCTCAGTTCTTGTTTGTGCATTTTATTGCTGTTGTTTGGTGTGTACAATAGTAATTTCAGCCTTTTGGAGGCATTTTCTTTACATACTTGGCGACTCCGGGAGAATAGCAACTGGTTTCAAGCAGATTAAGCGATGGTATGTTCTTATTTCTAGAAAATTAGATCTAGTTTTCTTGTTTTACAAGAAATATTAATGCATTTCTAGCTTCTATGAATGGTTCAAAATGTCTACATCTTATGAAGACATGTTCTATCATCCAGCTTGTCATGAAACTACTAATCATTCCCCATTTCATGAAAATTTTGTTAACCAATCACCCTATCAACCATAGCAGGCCAATCGTGCTGTTGGTTTAATCCCAAGCAGGCATGCAACAACAACCTATTAGCATGCTCAACATGTTTACCACCCTCCCACCCTTGCTCAATTCCCCTTGCAGTATTTTAATTCCACTTTGAGTCAACCTTGTAGCCTCCCGAGTCAGTCCCAAAATTTTGACAATGCGAATACTAAGTTGGGTAGCATCAAGGAGATGTTGCTGCAGTTTCAAGGGCAGATATCAGACATAGAAAGGGAAAATGAGTATAATATGCAATAGGAGGAGCTTGCTTATCAAGCTTATATTCATCAACAGGAGGTTGAGAAACAAAGAGGATCCTATTCAATGCAAGAATTTGAACAAATTTAGTCTAACTCTCCTGAAGAACAACTTTCTCAAATGCCCCAGTCAGTTGCTACCTTTCCAAATCCTTTCTTTGAGGAGGGACTTCACTTTCCAAGGTTCAGTGTTCCAAGCTTTGAACAAAGTGAGACTTCCATCGAAAAGAAAGCGGAGGAAGAGCATCCTGTTGATCCAGACACCCTACTCCTTTGGGAGAAGATTAAAGACGTAAATCCCTTGCATTTAGCTATAAAGTGTTATCAATTGCAGCAACAAAGGATTGAACAATAGAAGGACTTTGGAGAGTTGTTGATAGATAATAATCAGCAAGACAATGGGGCCTTAATTCAGGAAGAAAACCCTGAATTTAAAACTGATATTATCCTCCAAGGCGAAAGCTTTGATGTTTTCAAGTATGTTCTGGATGAGAAACCTAATGTTGAGCTTTTTGAAGAATTATGCACATGTATTATTGAACAGTTTTGTTCAACATTGGATGGAAAAGAGTCAAAAAAGGCTAATAGTCATGATGATCTAGAGCAACAGCTTGAACAAATGCTGAAACAGCAGGAGAAACCTCATGATCTTGATTTACAAGGTTATATCTGGTTAGAGGAGCTTCCATTCTATTGTGCAGAAGAACTTGAGATTTCATCACCGCTAGAATTGTTGACTTCCTTTATTGAGGAAAATAAGCCTAAATCGGAATGTAGTTCTTCTAGTGATGATGAAAATTCTAAGCAGCTTCCTTTCTGGGGTATAAAGGAACCAAAGATTGATGAATTGATTGAAAATGTGTTGGAGGAAGCCACCTCATTATTCTCCATTGAAGGAATGGATATTCATTTTGGAAAGCATGAGCATGTTGAGGAGATTTCTATTTTCCCACCGAGTCCGCCATAAGGACTCGACCTTCGTAGCCAGCAAGGTGATAGAATGGCAGCTCATGAGCAAAAGATCAGCAAGGAAAGTGCAAGCTTTTCCCTTACTAGAGGCTGCCCTATCAGGTATTTAACCAACATGGAGTCCAAACAAGCACATACTATCAAGCATGAAGGTATGACTGAGAATGTCATCAAGGATGCATTTGCAAATGAACATGAGTATGTCCAACTCACTTATCCTCTTTTAAGTGACATTATATGTGATCTATTTAAGGAGGATAGTGAATCTCTTTATCTTTTTCAAGAAAAGATGCATCAACTTGTTGAACATTTCTCAGTATATTGTCTTCTTTTAGCTACCATTATGCATGTAAGTTATTGCATATTGAGAAGAAGGGGAAGTTATTTCACCCAACCTGTCAATGGGTTCGTTTGACCAGTTTCTTTACTGGTTAGAATAGGGTAGGTTAGTTTCCTTTCAAATGCATTTTTGTTTTCCCTAAGTGTTGTTTCAACATAGTTAGATAGTTCGCTTCTTTTGTGTTGGGTTTTCAGAAGTTTCAAGGGTATCTCTTGTTGCTTTGTTGAGTATAACAATTTGCAATGCTATTTCAAGTGGTGTTGGTTCTCTAAAGACTCCATGCCCAATGGAAAAAATCTACGATCTGGGAAATAGAATCGTTTCGGCAAGATGTCTCGGTGACTTGTGAGAGTCTTGGCGAAAGGAATAAATCTACGCTCTGGGAAATAGAATCGTTTTGGCGAGATGTCTCGGCGACTTGTGAGAGTCTTACCGAAAGGGACGTCATCGGGTGAGGTTTCACTACAACCAGGGGGGGCTTCGGTGTAACGTCTCACCGACATGGGGAAGTCTCACCGAAGTGTATAGAGGTCTCGACGAAACAGTTGTCTTCAGACAGATGTCTCGCCGAAGGATGAAAGTCTCACCGAAGCAAGATGTCTTCGGCATATGTGTGGGGGCTTCGCTAGGAGGTCTTACCGAGGACAAAAGTCTTGCTGACAATCGTTCACAAGGCCGTCGGCGGGGAGGAAAACATATTTCCTTCAGCATATGTCTTGCCGAAGGATGAAGGTCACACCAAAGAAAACAAAGGGGCCTAGCCAAGGGGTCGTATTCGGCATAACGCCTCGCCGTCAGGATGAGGTTTCAGCGACCGAATGTTTTTCTTGCTGAAATGAATTGAAGCGGCATCGGCGCTAAGGAAAGTTAAGTCACCAAAAGGTTTCACTGAAGGCCGGAGGTCTTGCCGAGATGAAGCAAGCTCGCAGTATAACTCATGAAGATCGGTATGACCTCCTGCCAACTGAAGGAGCTCTTGCTGAATGCAGATGACTAGGAAATGAAATGGCGATATTGGTGGGACTCCTACGGGCTCGCCATGAGGTCTTCTTTAATGCGAATGGTCTTGCCGATGGTCTAGGTGATAGCCACTATGGATGTCGATATGACTTTTGGGCTCGATAGGAGCTCTCGTCAATAGTTTCATGTTATGCCGATAGCTGCGGAGGGGCATAATCTCATCGGTGAGACACTTCCAGTGTCTCGCCGAGATGTGATTCTGACTGAACAAGGTTTTGATTGTCGGGGAATCCATGTGGATTGTATCCAGCCAATCAGAGAGAGAGCTAAGGGTAAATTGTTGGCAATGGAACCAAGTGCCAAGAGGATCAACAGAGTGAAATCGACGTGGATCGGCTCTGAAGCATTCAAAGCAGCTTGATAGGGGATTCAAAGGTGGACACAGGGACCAAAAATGAATGTGGTAGCTACGAAAGATCTGAAAGCTTCTCCGAGAATGTTTCTTCACCAACATGGACAACAAGGACACGTAGGATGCAACATTAATTTCATCAAAAAGATCTATGGGTAGATCTTTGTGGTCGGATATTTTGTAAGCCCAAAGGGGCCGAGATCTTTTGGTATATAAGGCATTTTTGCCTCTTTGTAAAGGAGTACTCCGAATGTTTTTTCTAAATTCTATGACTTTTTGTAGTCCTCTCTCAGATTAGCAAACTTCTGTAACTCAACTTGGAGCATGTTATATAAAATCTACCTTGGTTGCCATTGATGGTTCATTTTTTCCTTCTAATTCTTGTGAAGTATTGTGCATTTTTTTTAAGTGATTCATTGAGCTACTTAGTGAAATATTTCTTTTCCTTACAGCTTTTGTTTCATGTTAGCATGCCTTTCTTTGCAAAAGTAGTATCATGTAGGTTACAAACTGTGTTTACTCAATTTTGCACATGCACTTTTAATTTGTGAGAATCTGTTTTTCCTTCTTGAAAGTATGTGCATGTCAAACCTGTTTGTATGCGTAATCTACAGAATCTAGTTGTGCAGTCCCATGTCCATCACCAGTATTCAAGTGTAACCTAAGTATCCCATTGCTCTTCCCAGTTCGGTGTATCACCATAACATTAATTTTATTTTTATGTATTCTCCTTCTCCCTTTCCCTTACAGAATTAGTAGTTAGGTGATACTGCCACCAAAGGAAGACGACCTTCTCCAGAGGTTGACCTCTGTCTACAAGTGACCCACAACTTTAGAGGTCTTCCCATGTTACATTGGAGTGTTGGACACCAGGTTGAACTAAGGTGCAATTTCAGATGGTAACAATATCCAATACAAAATATGTACAAAATTGTCATGTCTAGGCATACAACAAAGGGCTCTGGAATCAAAGTTCATTTATCTCCATGCTCTGGAAATAAATTCTTTCCCTTTGTTTGGTGATACGATGGCGATAAGTCCATCACTCATTTTTGTTGTGGTCGAGGAGTGCTCCTACTGCTCCTCCTAGATTTTAGCTCCTGGTGAAGTTTTAACTGTTACAATAAGAAGTAAAGACATTAATATATAGAAATTACATTATAAAAAATGATATATTTAACAAAATAATCACTTACGGAAATCTCACGACCACTCTCCATGGAAATATTTGCACATCGATGTTGAGACATGCTCAAGCCCTGTATAAATCATCCAAATAGGAATTAAACTATGAATCAATAATGGTTTGATTTTTCACTAGAACTAACATCTATAACAACGAATGTAAATCAAATTTTAGTAATTTGCCTCATACCTCCCCTATCAGAGCCATCAAGGATTGTATAGCGAATGAAACACCGATATCTATTTCCCTCGTAACATTTGGAGGTGTTTTTGTCACCAACATCTAAAAATAAAACAAATTATTCAATCACAAAAAAGTTACAATAGTGATCCATGTCATGACTTATAATGTATGAGATCTAATGAAGAAAATTTTGAATACAAGTATTAAACTATATATTTCTAATTATCATGCTTACTATTTTCCCTATCCATATCTTGTTTGAAAGGACGTGTTTTTAGGATTTTACCCATAACAACAAGCTGCTGAACCATTTGATTAAATGCTTTCATAGACGTGTATGATAACTATGGTGGCATAGCGAAGGCAGTGAACTGTTTGAAAAAATGCCTCAAAAGAAATGGGGTCTCGTGGTGATGGCATGCCATTACAAACAAATGCACGTCATGGCATTCCATCACCATAAGACCGCATTTCTTCCAAGCAATTTTTCAAAAAGTTCATTTCCTTGTCTATGGTATTATTGCTTACTATTATGCTTTGATAGATATTTTCCCAAGCATCCATATGGTTTGTTGGAAAGCACCTATTTTAGGCTTTTAGCCATAGTAGCAACTGCAAGGAAGTGAGTAGTTTGATCAAATGCTTTGGTGAACATGTATGAAAAATGTGGTATCATAGGAAAGGTGGTGAGCAGTTTGAAGAAATTCCTCGAAGAAATGTGGTCTCATGTGGTGATGGAATGGAATTCCATCACCATGAGACTGCATTTCTTCGAGGCATTTTTTCAAACTACTAACTACCTTGTCTATGCTATTGCTTACTATTATTGTTTCATAGAGTTTTTCCAAGCATCCATAGTTTGTCGCACTGGTGCACCTTTGCAAGCACATGCCTCCATGTGAAGTAATTGAATCATGTTGCTTATGTTGACTTTCTAAACAACTATATTGTATAGTTGAAATTTTGTCATCTATTAACATCTAGTTATTAGTTATGGAATTTGAAGTAATGCTTTGAGTTTGAATGATGTGTAATGCAACGTAACCAACAATATGAATATAAACTACACAAATCTATTAAGTATAATTCATTAGTTAATTTATCTTTATTCTATTACCTCTATGAACGTTTGAGTAAATCCATTGGCACTAGGAGGTGTTTCCTTGAAACCTCCAATATTACCCTGTTCAACATCCAAAATCACATATTAAAATACCATTCGTAAAACAATGCTATTAACATGTAATAAATTTATAATTGTTTACTAGTTACATACCCCGTTGATAGGTGTACTGCAGAAATAAGTAGGTGGAGGTCCGGTGTATCCAGTCTCAACATTGTGACCTTGCAATTTTATTAAAATAATAAAACTAAATTAGTTAATCTTGCATTTAAGAATCAAAATTTAATAAATTAAATTCAATGAACATGCTGACTTTTACCTGAGTATCAATGCCATATGCATCATGCAAAATGTCAGTCATCCTCTCCATCCCTGTAGATGCATACGGATCATGTGTAGCATCCTCCTGAGTGTCGGTGGGATCATATGAACAAGTCGCCCCACAAGATTGAAACACATGGGTTCGAAGGCCACCACCCGAAGACTCCCTTAGATGGCGCTGTAAAATAGGGCTAGTATGATGGATGACACTCTGGGTCAAAGTGTTGATCACCTACAATGTCTCTACGTCGACACTCTCCTTTGCAATGATAGACATAACAATGTGCTCATGAGCTGGCCTAGCGAGAGGTTGTCTCCCTTGCCGTACAGGATCCGGATGTGCACCAGGCCTATCCTAACCCGGCCCCACACCTCTCCCCTAGAAAACCCTCATATCAAAATAATTTGGGATTTGGTTTAATACAAATTCACTATATAGTTTCCTAAGAAAATATTGGGGGACTTCACAATTGTTGCACAGTGGGTAATCAAAGACGAAGTACCACCTATCATAAAAATGGTTCATAATCTCTTGGTGGTGGCACCAATGAATAGGAAACCTCTTCGCATTGAGGCTAAGATTTTGATATGTTCTAGGGTCAATGAATACAGAGCACAAATCACCTTTAATAATTTTTAAATCTTTTACTTGTTTATATGATTGTTTATCTGCATAATATGCCCTAGCTGCCTGCCTCCTATCTTGACATCCAGTTATTTGTTGGGTAATTGAATCTACATTTTTTAACATATCTTTCAATGAATTTTCTAGGGTCATTCTTTTTGTGGTTGAAGCATTTGGATCACTCAACCTACTGATAAAATCTTCAATTTGTTTTTTTTCCTCAATTTCACTCCTCAAATTTTGTTGAGTGCTAGGAGGGTGTTGAGTGATTGGTGGGGGAGGTTGATTTTGTTGAGGATTTTGTTGTTGAGGATTTTTCTGCTCTTCTTGTTGAGGATTTTGAGGATTTGCAGGATCATTTGCATTTCCTACAATTTTTTTTTAAAAAATCAAATCTAACCTAAAACAAACAAAATCAACTTGAAACTAAGAAATTCAAAACAAATAGCAAACAATACTTACCTCCTGCACCTCTTCATCATTGTGGCGCCATCTTTGCAAAGAAAAAGCAACTGTTGTTGATGAACTTTGTAGAATGCCTCCTCCTAGAACGTGAGCGCGAAAATGAGGGTTTTTGGCCACGGGAAGAGAAAAAAAAACAAACAATAGAAAATGAATCACTTTCACTTCTTTTTTTTGCTTTTAAAATGTGATAATGCGAGCGTGTTATAACACACTTGCGTTATGAGTTTTCATTTTTTTTTGGAATTGGCCACAAAAGTGTAACCCAACTTCATGCACCCGCCCAAATATTATTATGTATAATAATATGAATTATATAAAATTATATATTTTTATATTTTATATAGATAGCTCGTAAATATATAATTATATGCAATCTAAAATGGATATCCTTTTTCAATATAAAATAGATATTCATTTTGTACCCCATAACATATATCCTTTTTGAACCACAAAACATATATCTATTTTGTAGTTTATAAATTAGATATTAATTTTTTATTTTGTAAATCAAATATCCATTATTTTCAATAATGGATATCCATTTTTCTTTGATTTTTACCAAAGAAAAATGTACATTTTACCCAAACCAAGTAAAAAGTCAAACATTCATTTTGCAATTTTGGCTATGTGAGAACGAGTTTTTTTTATTATTGCCACTATTTTTCCAATCATGATCCTGCACTCACCTAAGTATGAAATATGTAGCCTTTTATTCCCTAAAAAATATACATACTGAAACATAGAAAAATAGGGTAGGGTTCAAACACATAGGGTTTTATACTAAATTTGGAATGTTTCACCAAACTTACTATAAATAGAAAGGTCAAAATGGGGTGAATGAACCTACCTATTCTTCGATTCCATTTAAGAAATGAGATCCCCCAAGTTAAAATCCACTTTCAACCTTTAAGTGAGTGAATTCTTCCAGGAATCTTCCAATTTCCCCTTTTGTGCTAGAATGGGGGTCTAGGTCAAACAACACTTTGGGGAGAAAGATTAAAAATAGCAAATCAACACCAAAATGCAATCTATAACTTGAATTTGGAAGATTAAGAATAAAAGTGAAGGAACCAACAAAGCTTTTGGTAGATATGGAAGGAATAAATGTTGTGTACCTCTCACAAAATGGTGTTTTTCAAAAGATATCTTTGGACTCATTCACCCTATGGCGAATGGGTCCTAGGTAAGGATCTTCAAAATTGGTTTTTGGGTCCTCTGCTCCTGTGTCTTCCCTTCTAGATTCCCAATTTTTACAGTCAGACAGTAAAAAATAAATCTATGGTTTGAGTTTCCATGAGATGACAACAAATGCAACTTTGCATTTTTCACTTTTGAGATCTTCAAATTTTCTTCAAACTACAAATCTGCAACACACAAAGAGGGGATTTTTTATATTTTTGGTGAATGGGGGTTTTCCTTGATCAAACACTACTTTGATAATTAAACCTTGAAATAAAATAAAATAGCATTAAAGGAATGATGAATGAACAACTTAATGTTACAACCCACCAAACCCTTAATTAAACCTTTAAAGAACTAAAATCTTGATGTGTATCTTGCATGAAATGGCTTCAATGGATGTGGATCTTGAACCTTAAATCTTGACTTGATATAATTCCTTGAATGCTTGAATGGATCACGAAACCTACACCATCATATTAGCTCCAAAAACATGCATGATGCAAGAAGACTTTGAGATGACAATTGGATCTTGATTGTTGCAATAAATCTTTAATAAATCTTCCTTTGAATGCCTCAAATTTCTCTTGAAATGCTCTTGAAAGTTCTCTAGAATTTTAAATTGATCTCATGAAAATATTCTAGGTGAAACATAGTGAAATGACCTTGTATTTATAGATATGTATACATAATTTCCTAAAATTCAAATACCACAAGCCGACATTGAAATATAGATTTGAATATGTTAAAATACCATTGAAAACATAATTTAAATTTAGGTCCTAGGTCTAAGTGAGGGCCCATTCTCCCATGGAAAAATGTGTCCTAGGTCCCTAACCCTAGGACACACATTGCTCAATGAGAAGTGTTATGTTAAGGATTAATTAATGTCAGCTTTCTTCTTCAAAAAATGTAAGAAAATAGGCATGGATTTGAATTAAAGGGGAAAATTAAGAAAAATTAAGCTCAATTAATTAAAGGATCCCTAAATAAGTATGAAAGTGTAAATAGGTACACTTTAAAACACCAAAAACAAAACACACTTAAGTCCATTTTAATATTAATTCCAAATTAAGTGTGAAAATGTGAAAGGGATACATTTCTCTACACTACATTTAGGCCCCACTTTAGTGAGAGGATGACCTTGTGTCAAACTCACACTAAAGTAGACATTAAACACATATGTATGCAATAATGGAAAAGATACTCAATCATACAACATCAAAGACTAGAAAGAAGAGTTAAAAAAAAGGAGGATCAAGCCTCAATTGTCGAATGTGATGTGGAACACACCTCAGTTGTTTGTCTAAAAGAAATAGGGTGGATCAAGCCTTAAATATCCAATGCAATGTGGAACACATCTCGATTGCTTGTCCAAGCATGTTCACAAGTAGAGCATGATGTCCACTATGCAAATAACAATGCACACTCACTTCGAGCTAATGAAACCTCAGAATGTCCACTAGGTGAGCCCCCAAAAAAGTGGCTTAGTGAGAAAGTCATGGAAGGTCTACAAGATCTCACTATATTAAACATACCAAATCTATCCCCCTAATAACATCAATAGGGCACCACAAAACAAAAACTTTGATCTTCGCAAGGTTAAAAGGTTGTATTGTGCTAAACACTTATGAACAAGATACAAATAAATGTTTTTTCAAAGGGATCTTGCTTAGTTCATGTAAGGTCTCTTCTTAGGGAACATCGTGCCTAATGTCTCCAATGGAGGACAAGTCAAGGATAAAATAAATAGAACACTCTCAGAGGACATTAAACCCAATGAAAACACCAAGAAAAGGATGCATCACAAGAAGAAAGATAATCACACAATGAAACATAAAGAATGATAATGCCAATGTATGCCCCCACTTTAAAGAAATTGATAACAAAATTGTTGTGAGCAATTTACTTTAAAGTAGCACATAATCAATGCTAAACCATAATGGAAGACATGAGAGATTATTCAGAAAGTCCTATGCCAAGTCAAATGTTTCCAAATGAAGTTGCATCATGAAAAATAGAGAGGAAGGGGTTGCTCCCAAAATGAAATCCCAAAATACATAAGGGATCTACAGATTTGGGATTAGTATGTCTGTGCTACAATGTTATTATAGAGCTTAGAAAAATCACCATTCCCCAAATACTCATAGAACTTAGAAGAATGACACATAGAGAGTGAAAACAAAGAAAAATATTTGGGGTCAACATGGAAGAGACCTAAATTTCTTGATGCCTTGCATCATCCCCAAAAGGAAAACACAAGAAAAATGGAAAGATAAATGTTTACAACATATAGAAAAATGTAGGTACAAATAGAGGAATGCACATGAAAAGAGATATACATCAAATAGAATAGTACGGGGAGATCACATTAAACACATGTAATCACACAAAGAATATGAAAAAGAAAAAAAAGGAAAAGACTAGTAAGGAACATGTGAGTCAACCTAGACTAGGTTGTCTACATCCCAAACTTGATTAGTAAATGGAAAAGGTGGACAACTAGCCAAAGGGACAACATCAATTGCCAAAATAGGACAAGGCTATCTAACCCCTTTCCCCCCAAGGGAAAAAGGTTATCCCAAAATGGATGATGATATGTTGCTCCTTGCAAAAAGAAAGTATGATTACACAAAACCAAATTTATGCCCTCATGCATGGTATTGAATATACTATGATACTACAACTACCACATGACAAGGAGAAATAACTATTGTTATTGATTATAATTATTAGATAAAGTATCATCTTGATGTCTATATAATGAGATATTCCCACATGTAGTATCTATTAGTTCAGGATGCACCAAAGTTAAAGTTGTCTTGGAAGAATCTTTTGTAAGAGTGTTGATATTGAGTGAAGGATTTTTTTATGCTTTTGTTTCTTTCAAAGGACAATAACCAAGACCACTAGTGGTTTCTTTTGCATTAGGCTCTATAGGGACACAAATACCTTATTCTCTAGCACCACATCCTTTTCTACTATTACCAAGTTATTTCATAAGTTCATATCCTCTTCCATAGAGTTTTTCATTTATTTTGGATTCGATGGTTGTTCATAATCAACTTCATCAAATTTTGTTGTGTAATTTATTTATTCTCTTAATGTGGTTGAAGTGGATGATTTCAATGGTTCTTTCAAATTTTGTGTTGACATTACCACTTTTTATTTTCCTTTTTAAACTCTTTTGTTGTAATCTTGTATTCACCCATGAATGTAGGTGTGAAATCTATGGAACCTTACTCATCTTCTAATAGCTTTGTTACTTCCTCAATATTATTTTCTTTGTCTTTCTCTTGCACAGGTTCCACTTGTGTGGTTGGTGTCAATGTTTTCAAAGGATTTCCCTTGTATTTTTCAAGTTGTAAAACATTGTAAGGCTCAGGATCACCTTTGATTGCATATACTTTGTTGTTGTAGACATACTTTATTCTATGATGAAGAGTTGAAGGAATTGATTGCATTTTGTGAATCCATGGTCTACCTAAAAGAAGGTCAGATGAATGTTCTTGATGCATGACATGGACAAGAGTTTGTAACATGACCTTTTCAACTATAATAGATAATGTGATCAAACCAAATGATTGTTTCCCTACATTATCAAATCCACAGATAGATAAAGAGTCTGAATGTATTTGGCTTTTGTCTACTCCAATCTTATCCAAAACGTTTATGCTACACATGTTAAGGGTGGAGCCATTGTCAACAAGGCTTATCTTCATTCCTTTCCTATTAATAATGGCTATGATCATGAAAGCTTCGTATTGTTTTTGTACTTCTAAAGGACGTAGCTCACTTTGGTGGAAAATAATGTCCACATTCATTCCTTGGATTACAGTTTCTATATCATTTGGTTGCACCTTAGGAGGGGAAGGAAAATTTTGTAAAAAACTTTGAATCATGTTATAATAATGAGGGGAGGATTGAATAAGATCCCATAAGGATATCTTAGCAGGAGTATTCTTAAGTTGTTCAACAAGATCATACTCCTTTCCACTTTGTAAAGGAAAATGAGGAGCATTAGGAAAGATAGGTTGAGAAAATGGTAATTAAGTAGGAATGGTTTGTGGTTGCATATTTTTCCTTGTATTATATGTGTGAGAAATGGTATTATAACTCAGTTTCTACAAAACATTATGTTGAGGTGGTCTTAGGATAAGCACATGTTTATTTTGAACTTGGTGTTGGTGTGAGGGTGGGTAGAGGATAAGTTGATGCTTAGGAGGTCCAATAATTAAGGGACTTGTATGAGGTTTAAGAATTAGAGGACTCGAGGGAGATCTAATGTTCATAACCTCAAAATACTTATCCTTATTCTCATAATCTTCATTTAATGAAGCCACATTACTATTGTTTGAAATACATGTGTCAATGTTGTCATTTTCTTGCACCATGATATCTTCCCTTGTAGGAGAGCTGTTAAGAGAGAAAAAAAATAGATGTTCATGACATTCAATAGTTATTTCTTCTAAGATAACTTCATCATGAGTAGGGGAGTTATCAATGGTTTTATTGGCTTGTTTATCAATGATGGAATTCTCTTGTATCAAATCATTCTCACAAATAGGAGAAATAGGAAATGGTCAATGGTCTCATAGTAGCGGATGTGTCAATGATCTCATCATTGTATCCAACAATGTCTTCCCAAGTGGGAGAGGTAAGGGAAGAGAGATAAATAGAACTCTCATAACTCTCATTGGTTAGACCTTCTAACACCAAAATATCTTCTTCACAAATAGGAGAGATGTTGGGAGAAGACCAAGTTTAATTGTCATGATTTTCCACTATTGTATTCTCTTTTGTCAAAAAATTATCATAATTGGGAGGGATGAACATTTCCTTGGAATGCTTAGAAAGGTACTTTTATCCAACTTATGCAATGCTTCAAAAATATAAATGTATATCAAAAAATGAAAAGTACTTTTATCCAACTTATGCAAAGCTTCAAGAATATAAACAATGCATATCCAAAAATGAAAATTACTTTTATCCAACTTATGCAAAGCTTCAAAAATGTAAACATTGCGTATCCAAAAGTGAAAAGTATTTTTATCCATATTATGCAAAGTTTCAAGAATGTAAACATTTTCAGATCTAATGATTTTTTCTACTAAAATGATTTTGCAAGGATTTAAAAATGACTACACTAAATGGACTTTTAGACCTAGATGCATAAAACAAAAATTCCTAAAACTTTCCAAACTGATAGTGTAGGTTACAAGCGGGCCTAGGAAGTGCATAAAACCATAAGAGAGCTCAAAAAAGTTTGTTTTTGTAGGCCTTGAAGGACTCATTCACCCAGGGGTGAATGGGTCCATGCACAATTTTTTTTTAAATGAAAAATTGAATTTTTTGGTGATTATATGTGTTCTCTATTCTAGGTCTCAAACTGGTATTTTTGTAATATAATTTTCTAGAATTTGATGTGTAAATGCAATTGCAATGAAGGAAAAATGATGAACTATATGACACTTTTTGAAATACAACATTTACTCAATTTTTGAATATGAATGATGAAAAGTACACTAAAATGCTAACACTATGCAAAATCAATGTGATATTATGCAATTTTTTTGAATTTTCAGATTTAAAATGAATTGAAAATGAAAATTTACACCTAAAATGCAATGCAAATTTATGCCAAATTTAGAAACCCTCAATGCAATACAACTTTATACCAAATTTACAAACCCTCAATGCAATGAATTAATGTAAATCCTAGATCTAGGGATAGAATGCACTCCAAATCAAAAATTGGAATGTTTAAATACTTAGGTTCACCAAAATGAAACATAAAAAAATGGGGTAGGGTTCAAACACATGGTTTGTACTAAATTTGGAAATTTTCACCAAACTTACTATAAATATAAAGGTCAAAATGGGGTGAATGAACCTACCTATTCTTATATTTCATTCAGGAAATGAGATTCCCCATGTTAAAATCCACTTTCAACCCTTAGGTGAGTGAATTATTTGAGGAATCTTGCAATTTCCCTTTTTGTGCTAGCATGGGGGTCTAGGTCAATCAACACTTTGGGGAGAAAGACTAAAAATAACAAATGAACTCCAAAATGCAATCTATAACTTGGATTTATAAGATTAAGCATAAAACTAAAGGAACCGATAAATTTTCCAATAGATCTGGAAGGGATAAATGTTGTGTACCTCCCAAAAAATGGTGTATTTAGAAGCTTTTTGAGGACTCATTCACCCTATGGTGAATGGGTCTTCGGTAGGGTTTTTCAAAAAAGGTTTTTGGGTCCTCTGGTCTCGTGTCTGCATTTCTAGATTCTTGATTTTTATAGTTAGACAACCAAAAATAAATCCAGGATATGAGTTTCAATGAGATGAAAACAAAGGTGACAACAAATGCAACTTTGCAATATTGCACTTTTGAGATTTTCAACCTTCAAATTTGCAACACATAAAGAGAGGGGAAAATGTTTTACTTTTGGTGAATCAGGGGTTGCCTTGGTCAAACCCCATTTTGGTAATTAAACCTTGAAATGAAACACAATAGCATGAGAGGAATGAAGAATGGACAACTCAATGTAAGAACTCACCAAACCCTTAATTAAACCTTTAAAGGACTAAAATATTGATGTGGATCTTGCATGAAATGGCTTGAACGAATTTGGATCTTGAACCTTGAATCTTGACTTGATATAATGCCTTGAATGTTTAAATGGATCATGAAACCTACATCATCATATTAGCTCCAAAAACATGCATGATGCAAGAAGACTTTGAAATGAAAATTGGACTTTGATTGTTGCAATAAATCTTCAATAAATCTAGCTTTGAATGCCTCAAATTGCTCTTGAAATTCTCTTGACAATGCTCTTGAATTCTAACTTGATCTCATGAAAATATTCTAGGTGAAACATAGTGAAATGACCTCATATTTATAGATATGTATCCTTAATTTCCCAAAATTCAAATATCACAAGCTGACATTGAAATATAGATTTGAATATGTTAAATTACCACCAAAAACATAATTTAAATCTAGGTCCTAGGTCTAAGGGAGAATGGGTCCTAGGTCCCTAACCCTATGACACCCATTGCTCAATGAGAAGTGTTATGTTAAGGCATTAATTAATGTCTAGTTTCCTCTTTGGAAAATATAATAAAATAGGCTTGGATTTGAATTAAAGGGGCCAATTAAGGAAAATTACGTTCAATTATTTAAAAGATCCCTAAATAAGTGTGAAATTGTAAAGAGGTACACTTTACAACACCAAAAATAAGGCACAATTAAGTCCATTTTAATAGTAATTCTAAATTAAGTGTGAAAATGTGAAAAGGATAATTTTTTCTACACCACATAGAGGAATGAAAATTACAAATAAACCCTCAAGGTTTAGTTGGGTTCTAGAGATAAACCAGACATTTGGAGCTTACCAAATTCTAGTGTGAGTATTTTGAGTTGAATATTATAATTTAGTTGGAATGCTTGGTTTATTAAGTTAGTACTTGTATAAAAATAAATTTAAAAAATTACTAATTAAGGGGCATTTGTTCCAATATTCATGGTTTTATTGAATAAAATTTTATTTCAATGTGTAGGACCAAAATAAATTATAAACAAGTTTATTCTCTACTTGTCTAAACAAAGGAATTAAAAATGGAGGTTTAATTCAAAAGAAAACTAAGATTCTTCAACATAATCCTTCAAAAGAATTATAAGCAAATATATATTATAAACTCAATACATTTATTTGTAGTATATAATACATGTATAAAAAATAGTAAATTAAATAATACATTTTCACCTCTATTTTTTATTATTTAAGCCTATTCTTGTATATCAAAGTTACAAATTAAATAATATATTTTCACCTTTATTTGAATGATCATTTTTTATATAAATTACAATATAAAATTAGATTTTAAAAAAATGATAAATAAATAATATATCTTTTCATATATTTTTTTATTTGTAATTTTTAACATCCAACTTTAAAACATATATTTTTCTATCAATGTAATCATTGTATTTATTTAAGATGCAAGTGCTAATAGTAAAAATAGAGAAATAAATGTTCTATAGATGCCAAATTATAGCTTACATGGATAAGATTCACCTTACTTTGACGGGTGGGAAGAGTGTGAAAGGAATCCATATGAACACTTAGATCGATTCTTGTGTGGTTATCCAAATTTTAGTAGTAAAAAGTATTAAAATGATGATAGTCAAGCATAGTAAGTTGCATGCTTATTTATATATATTTTGTATTCTTTATAAATATAGTTCAAATAACTATACGATCAAATTTGATGCCAATACTTAGATTGTGAGAGATCAAGTGTCTAACAATTTATAATTCCACCTTAAATGCTTTGCTAGGATTTAAACAAAAGTATTTAAAATTAGAATGTAAATACTTTAACCACTTTATCCTACCCTTTGAATTATATTTTTTTCATGCATCCGAGCTATCACTAAAAACCATGCAAAGTATTCCCATATTTGACTAGAATGATAATTTTCATACATTACAGTTTATGTGATTTTCTCAGGCAATTTAAGATATTATTTCATTGTTGTTTAGATTAATGGTAAATTGGAATGAATATTTGTACCATTCATTTTTCTTTTGAATAGTGGTTGATAAAGTACCAATTGGCAACAATTACATTCCTAAAGAAAATATTTTTAGGGACTTAGCACTTTATCAAGATTGTAATGGATTGTTGAATTCTAGAAAGGTAATTATAGATTTAATGATGTGATTAATTTGATAATTTGGTGTTTAAGGAGTTGTAAAAAATTTCTAATTATTTTATTATTTTTATTTGAAGTTTAAAATAGGTTAAATTTTAATTTAAATATGTGTAAATCAAAACAAGGTAAAGAGGGTAGAAGGAAGTTTGATTCATGAATTTTTTTGTTATGAGATTTTTGTATTTCAGAATATTTTATGGAGGCAATAGGAGGAAACAAAGTGAAATTTGGGGCTTAAAGGGAAATAAACACTTCTAGAGAAACTATAGCCAATCAAGTGCTAATATTTTTCATTTCTTATATAGGACATGCCCTTTTAGTACCGTCTCCTTATTACCTTGGGTAAGGTTTCAAAGATGAGGATAAACTTATGCAATGAGCATTAAACATCATGAAAGGAACATGTTTCACATTATATAGAACTTTAAAATAAATGTCAAAGATATCTCTTTGGTGGGTATCATTTACTTTCTAGGTTTTTAGTTTTGCAATGATGATGCATATGTTGCAAATATTTAATTTCTAATGGTGTTCTTCCTACTGTAGGTTTGATAGAGATTTAAAGTGGCACACATTAGTTTGAATTATACCAATCCATTTTTATTGCTCAAACAACATTGAAATCACCATATTTTTAATGGAGTAAACATTCAAAAAATCCCAAAATCTAAAGAAGAAGTTGAAAGTAATTCTCGTAATAAATCCATCCAACCCAATAGGCACAATATATATTGAAGATATTTCTTTATTTTTCAAATAATAAGAATATAAATTTTATGTGTAATGGGATTTAATTAGGATTAGTATTCCCTTCTCCACAATTTCACAAAATTTAAGAGATTATAGCTAATGAAAATTACATTCCAAATAACATGTGCATAGTGTATAGTTTAACAAAGGACTTGGGTCTTCTAGGCTTCAAAGTAGGGTAAATTTATTCATATAACAAAAAAATAGTCATAATGTATATATACAAATGCATATTGTATGCACAATTTGATCTTATAATATACATTTATCATCGACCATGATTTTATATTTTGAATCCATTTATATACCTAAGAATAAAATTATATTAAAAGAGAGGCATAGATTGGTTGCTCTTGTCTATATAATAATGAATGAATTTAAACTTAAATGTATCTAGTAGGTAATAAATGCTAAGTATGAGATGAAACCATACAAAAAATAGAATTTATTCTACACATGATGACTATTATTTTGTTATGGTTATAAATTGTGCCAACTCTTAATCTTGGAAGCCCCAAGTCAATTGATAAAATATACACTATCTACATGTTATATAGGGTATAATTTTATTTTTCCATAATCTTTACAATATTGAAAGTTTGGATAATAGAAGACTTGGACTAAGTAAATCTCATGACACAAAACATGTATCTTATTTTATGTGAAGAATAAATTAACATATTTAGTGGATATTGCACCTAGTGTGTTGTGTAAGGTCTAAAAACTAGTGGTAAAAATATTAGATCATTCTACTTCCAAGTCCAAGGGTTTGTCACTACAAAAGAAAGAACAAAGTGTTAGTGTTTTATAGCTATGGGAGGTATTTCCGTAAGAAAAATTAATCATAGGTAGGTTGGCATATCATTTGTTAAAAAAATAATGTACTCTTCTAGGTCGGCCCTAGAAGGGAGGTCACCTAGCTTGTCGTATAAAGGAGAAGGTGTCTCCACATTAAGCATCAAATCATTCTGTTTCAATTTGAATTCTTTAGCAGTAGGTTTGCCTTCTAGAGCAATAGATTCAATTCAAGGACAAGTGTCATTATTTTGTGTAGACTCATTATATGAGGTTCGACCTTTCCTAGGACCTGATCTTGAGTGCTATTTCTACACTTATTTTTCTAATTTATAAGAGAATGTCTTGTTGGGTTTTTCTCCCTCAATTAGGAGGATTTTTCCAGGGTAAAATACTGTTTCATTGTGCTATGTGTTGTATTTTATGATTATTTGCATTTCTAATCTAAAAACTAACATGGTATCAAAGCGGGTTTAGAAAAGATCTGATCAGATTTGGCTAAGGTGTATAAGACAACTCATATATGAAGGAGTCGATTTAATATTAGATGAAGTCTTGGCTGGTAGTGGCTACATGGAAGAATTGCTAGAGACCATGATACATAGTGTCACATTCCCTTGACCAAGCTGTCATGGAAACAAAAGTTAAGACAAAAATTTTCTTAGGCAAAGTGGCTTGATAATACATTAGTCGTGGTTTTCAAATGGTTGCCTTTATTGCTATTGACCCATTCTAATTGCTATCACTATGGAGTTATTTTGAGAAACTTCAGTATCTAAGGCTGGACAAACACATTTTTGACCTAGGCATCTTTATATTTCTTATATGGAGGCTCCTTATACTCTGCGTTGGAATCTTTGAGCATATCAAAGGTTTATTGGGAGGTCATTAGAGATTTAGGAGGCTGGACAATTCACTTCCTGGCACCATATTGCCTTGCTTAGAGGTCATGGCTATAACTGGACATCATCGGGTATTCATCAATTGGTATTTGGTAAAGAGCCCTATATCATTCGATGGCTGATGGTTTATTCCTGTAGCCATCTTTCACCTTGTCTCACCCAAAACATTACTATCACTTCTCACTTCAATAAGCTCAAGCATTGTGAACACAACAAATGAAATGGTCTCTGAAAGTTATAAGGAAGAATCTGGGAATACTCAAAAATTTACAATATTAGGTGTTGGAGAGTCATCTAAGAACAATCGTCTTGTATTTGTTGTAGGAGCCATTGGTGAAGTTGGCTCACACACTTTCAGGGAACTTTTGAAGCTTAGATTTCATGTACAAGTAGGTGTTCATAGTTTTCAGAAAGTAGAGCCACTTCTTGAGAGTGTGGCATAGTTAAAATTGGATTCTCAGAGTGTGAATCCTTTTGCATCCCTAAGGCCAACAAAGGAAAAAAAGATTGAAATTGTTGTAACTTGGAGAAACCAAATGAAATTAGATCAACAATAGGCAATGCATGTGTTGTAGTTTGTCATATAGGTGCAAGTGAGAAGGAGGTTTTTGATGTAACTAGACCATACCGTATTGACTATTAGGCTACCAAAAAACTCATTGATGCAGAAAGTAGCAAAGCTTGAAAAATGTTAAAGAGTTTATAGAAAGCTTGTTAGAGGGCTATGATACAATGATGAAGGATGTCTACTTATAGCACCTTATGGATAATGTCCATCTATCCAAAATGTGTGATTGTTATAGGGTACATCATCCAACGAAGATGATGATTGTCAAGAAGAGTTAAATGGCTGCAACTGAATCAACAAAAGATAAGTTCTATTATGTATCATTCCTTTAATTGTTCTATCTAATGATATTTTCTAGATGACTACATGCTTTCAATTTGTATAGGGGTAGTTTGATTTTATGAACTATTGCTAATCTCTTTAAAAATGCAGGATGGATCGAGGAGAAAAAAGATGATGAATTAATTATCAGAGATTGCATAAGGAATTCAAAGGAAGGAAGAGCTTGAGGCATCGTATGAGGAAGTCATGCCAACTGGAGAAATGAACAAGCATGGAGACATAGCTTGTAGCCATGGGACTGAGTTGGTGGCACATAACTCTCATGATTCTTCATTGGAGACATCTCTTGAGGGCACAAGGTTGGGTCAGCCTTGGATGGAGAGTTTTCATCAGCAAAGAAGATTGAGAAGTATGAAGACACTCAACAATGGTACGACAAAAATCTTGTCCTCCTGATTTGGAACAAGAGTCTATGGTTCTTGCATGGTCAACTATTGGAAGCCCTAGAAAGAATTGTGGAAAATAATGAGGTTCCTATCAAAGATCATAGGAGAAGACATGCTAATGGCTATTGGATTGAGAGTTGTGAAAGAACAACAATTTTTTATTCTTTGCAAGTTGGGTAAAACAATGACATGTTCAAGAAGAGGACTAAGGTTCTGAGATCTGTCAATGGAGGGGAGCTCAATTCCAGAGGATTTTTGTAATCTCTGTATTGAAGCAGGGATCAAGAGGGAGTTTTGTGTTCAACAAAATGGAGTCCTATGACACGAGGAACTAGAGTGACTCACTGAGAAGAAGTGAAGGTGTTAGCTAAGTGGGTTGCAGTATTGCAAGGCCAGGTGCTAAGTCTTTGGAAAGCCTCTTCAGTTGTAGAGAATGGAATTGATCTAGGAATTCAACCTTATTTTGACATTGGTAGCACTGCAAACCTATTCAGAATAGGGTGATCTAGGATGAGGTTGAGGAGGACTAAATCCTAGAATCTCACAAGACAATAGTGCTAGAAGTGTGGGTTGGAAACTGTTCCTTTAAGGAAAGCATTGCAGGAAATATTGGATGAGGAGGTCAGGAGATTTATGTGGGTACTTGGAGGTCCATAGGGAGTCACAACATCATAAATTTTTGTTGTTATGTATATTTCTTTGAGACAAAGAAATATGAGGTGAAAGCCCTTGTATTGTATATTTCTCTGAGACAAAGAAATATGAAGTGAAAGCCCTTGTACAAGATCACATCTCTGAGATTGAGTTGTGCTTTCCACAATTGGGTGTAGCCATTGTTGACATCATGTTGAGAGACTCCATGACGAGGATATTTGAGAATACCTCCCTAGCTAAGAGGGAGTGTTAGTGTTTTATAGCTGTGAGAGGTATTTCCCTAAGAAAATTTAATCATAGGCAGGCCGACCTATCATTTGTTAAAAAAATATGGTATTCTTCTAGGTTGGCCCTACAAGGCAGGTCGCCTAGCTTGCTATATAAAGGAGAAGGTGTCTCCACATTAAGCATCAAATCATTCCATTCCAATTCAAATTCTTCAGCAGTAGGTTTTCCTTCTAGAGTAGCAAATTCACTTCAAGGAGAAGTGTCATTATTTTGTGTATTCAAGATTCGCTTCAAGGAGAAGTGTCATTATTTTGTGTAGACTCATTATATGAGGTTCAACCTTTTCTAGGGCTTGATCTTGAGTGTTATTTTTGCACTTATTTTTCTAATTTATAAGAGAATATCTTGTTGAACTTTTCTCCCTCGAGTAGGAGGGTTTTACTAGGGTAAAATATTGTGTTCGTTGTTCTATGTGTTGTATTTTCTACTTATTTACATTTTTTATCTAAAAACTAGCACAAAGTTCATCCATAGATAATGGAGGGTTGAAGGAAAACTCAACAAGAGCTTGTTGGAATGCTCGATGGGACTCACACCCTTGTTTTAACATTTTTGGTGAGCTTTTTTTTTAGTTTTTTATGAAAATATTGTTTCTAGGTCATTGACTATGAAAAGGAACCTCTATTGCGTATATCTTTTTCTATGTTTCATCCTGAGGTGCCAAAGCTTCACAAAGTTGCACGTCTGTCACCCAAAACTTTTCTTTCATTTTTTTGCATTTGATTCAATCGTTTAGAGTTTCATTGACAATTGGGGCCTTGCTTTATAGGATACCATCTCTCTAACACTGCTTTCTCAAGATGTTCAACTCATTAGTTATAAAATTTAGGCTTTCTAGGGTTTCTTGAGGCTAGGGCTTCCATCAATATTTCTAGGATATTTGACTTTGCATCAATCTTGTGATATTTTAGAATTATCAACTAACATCTCTTTGTAGGATATACATGTTTTAATGTGATATAAATTCATCTTGCAAGTTTCTAAGCTGGGTTGGTCAAAAACCTCATTTTCCAGACCTCGAAGCACACTTTAGGGACCTCTATGTGAAACTATGCCTTAGTTTCTATAATCGCATGAATTTTCACCCCTTGCGAATTCCCCATTTACACCCATTACACTAGAAAAACTAGACCTGATGATGTTATTCCATGTCCCCCATTCACTCTCCATCCATTTGGCAACTGTCAGTAGTGTTGATGGGAGAATTTCTATTGGGGGCACTAGCACAACGCACAGACATCTACATTACATGCTATAGTCCTGACAAGATTCCCACCTTTAGAATCTATATAGGCATTACAATTCTCCATTGGTGTCAAAGTGTAACATCTTTGCTCATTTGACCAACCTCAAATGTCTCTTTCAACTTCCCTTTCTCTACAAATTCAACTATCTCATTCATTCAATTCATTTTATTCATCTCACTTGATTTTCTACACACTTCTTGATCTTCTTGGGCATTCTACACACTTCACTCACAACATTATCACCGTATTTAAAGCTCCAAGTTGACACTCTACTAGTTTTACTCCTCTCATTGTTGGAGAAACATTGACATTCACAAGCTTGTGAGATCACATCTTCTTTCATGTTCCTTGAGAGCATCTTGTTGGGAGGTATTTCATTCGAGTGGAGCTTACAGGAGGCTAGATCAATCATAAGTTATATTTCTACTATCCTTGATCATCATTTTGTTCATAATCAGTTTATTTATCAAGTTAAATTATTCTTTTTGTTATTTCATTAGTTTAGTTGTTTTTATTTTACCTCATTATCTGAAACTACACTTTTTGGGTTGATAGTAGGGTTCTCTAAGTTCTTAGATTGTTCTTTATGATCGGTTTTCATACGGATGCAAGTGCCTGACCAGGATGCCAATTTTCCACATTGTCATCCATCTTCATCATTGGAGTAGTTTAGCAGAGAGTTGCCTAAGCTATAGTCTAGACTCCAGAAAATCACTCACTTGACTTCCTAAACTATCGGGTTCATAGAAGGAAAGTGATAGATCATTTGTCCTTCC
>VDFB02075321.1:158987906-159009812 GCA_007258455.2 Sequoia sempervirens | reverse complement strand
TTCCACCATTGGATCTTCATAAAAAATTGGAAGAAAATCCTGTAATTATGTTATCTTCAATCTCACTAAATTGATTGGCTTCATTATTTGTTTTGTGAAATTTATTAATGACAATTCATTGCATTAAACTATAGGTTGCCATAACAATGTTTCCAATGTGATCTAGAATGCACATAATCATTGTTTGAGATGAATAAATTTATGAAAGTTGTCAAATGAGTCAATTTTGTTGCATTTTTGTTATTTTTGGTGATGGATCATTGTTTCACTTGTGTGAAGTTGTGTTCAATGCTGGTTGCTTTTCATCAGAGATGGATCCTAATGACTTGAGGATGGAAAAGTTGTTGAAGGTAGTCAAGGGAGAAGGTTCTAAGATAAAGATGGATTTACCACTGTATGGAGGAAAATTGGATAGTGAAGAACTCCTAGATTGGATAGGAGCACTAGACAACTACTTTGAATATGAAGATGTACCAAAAGAACAAAGGGTGAAATTGGCCAACAAAAAATTGAAGGTCCATGCCTTAGTTTGGTGGGACTATGTACAAGATGAGAGGAAAAATAAGGGTAAATCTAAAATCACCTCTTGGGATTGGATGGTTTCTAAACTCAAAGGTAAATTCCTACCTATTGATTATACTATTCAGCTATTTAAAAGGCTTCAAAATATTAAGCAAAAGGATATGGATGTGCAAGCCTATAGTGTGGAGTTCTACAAATTGAGCATAAGGGTAGGCCATGTAGGAGATGATGTGGAAAAAGTGGAAAGATATCTCAATGGGTTGAAATACAACCTTCAGGGTAAACTAAGCCTAAAAAATCCAAGAACAATGGAAGAGTGCTATCAATTGGCCATCAAGGCTGAAGATGAGTTGAGGAGATGGCAAGAAAAGCAAAGCAGGGGTAGAGGAAGGAGTTCTAAAGGAAGAGGCATTTTTGTTGATCCAAGGCAGTCATATGAGAGTCAAGGAGAGACAAGTAGAGTTCAAGAACAAGTTATAGATTCAGGAGGTATTTATAGGGGAAGAAGATCAAATTCTAGGGGAATATTTGGAGGCCAAAGAGGGGGTTCAAGTGGCTTTACTAGGAAGTGTTATAAGTACAAAAAAATTGCAGGCCACCAAACATGGTAATGTACTGAGGAGAAGCCATCTACTCCTTTTGGACGTGAAAGAAGAAATCAAATTGAATAAGGTGGATATGATGCTGAGAGTGGAAATTCTTCACCACACATTGAAGAACTAGAGATTGGAGAGTTTTTTCTGATGAGAACTCTAATCAAAGGGCCAATGGAGAAGAAACTAGCATTGAGAAATTCACTCTTTAGGACTACATGTAAAAGCTAAGGTAAGTGTCGTAGAGTTTTTATTGATTTTGGTAGTAGAGATAATTTGGTTTCTCTTGAAATGGTAGAGAAGTTTAAATTACAAAGGTTCCCTCATGCCACTCCCTACAAGGTGTCTTGGTTAAACAAAGAGAAACAAGTAGTTGTGAATGAACAGAGTTGGGTAGATTTTCACATAGGGGATATAAGGACAAGGTTTTATATGACATAATATCAATGGATGTTTACCATTTTCTCTTGGGTAGGCCTTGGAAATATGATAGGAATTCCGAGCATGATGGAAGGAAAAACACATATGCCATAGAGAAAAATGGAGTTTCATACACCCTTACACCATTGAAAGAGGAAAATCAAGAACCAAAAATGGGTTCTAATGCTATGTTGGTGAGTGAAAAGGAGTTTTTAAAAACCATAGAAAAAGAGGACAAGGGCTTTGCAAGCATAAAAAAACATAGGAATGCTAAGAAAACAACTAGGGTTGATCAATTACCATTGGAGGTTCAGGATTTGTGAAGGAGCATGTTAATCTGATAGTAGATGAAATTCCAAGGATAGGTACTCATCCTCATGTAGGGTTTCTGAGTGGGAAGAAAAATATTTCAATGTGGTTGAAGATACTAAGCATTTATAGTTGGAATATGAAGATGAAACCCACATTATCTTTGCATTGCTTAGGTAGTTTGGTGAAGGTAACCCAATACAAGAGGAGGTTAGGGGGCTAAATTCTTAGTTAGAGGTTCCATTTTCTATTTTGCAATTTGATATGAACAAAGAAAAGGAAAAGTCCATTGATTGTGCAGATCCAAGGGAGAGGGCAACATTACACATTGCAAGTTTAGATGATATATGTTGTGTGGTTGATTCTTAGTCCAAGCCCCTTCCACATCTAAAAATTGATGGTGTTGAAAAGGTAGGAAGGACTCAATCTATTATATTTTCCATTGAGGGTGAAGACTCTACACATTCATTGTAGGAATTAAACAAGGAGGTATGGGAGGTTAGTGATGATATCATTCTTTTGGAAGAGATTAGTACCATTGATCAAGTAACCATGCTTGTCCTAATGGTTAGAGACAAAGAGCGAAGAAAAAATTCTTTGGTTGAGATGGTAAACTTGAGGGGTGAGAAGCCCAAGTTCAAAATGAAACAAGCTATTGAAGTGAATCAAGGTTCTATTGCATTGCATGACATCTATCAAGAAGAAATGGATTAGTTACAAGTTGGAGGTAGAAGATGCAAGCAAAGGGAAGTTGTGAGCAAAGGAGCCATTGATTTCTAGGTTGCAGATTTAGTTTCTGCTTTGTACTCTTTACAAGTGGATGTTGTTGCAGGTTATGATGCAAGCTCCCAATGATTTGTAGATGGTGAGTGGGTCATGATGTAGGTTTACTATTTCAGGTATTAACTCAAGTGGAACTTGAGTCTTTTCTCCTCTGGGGAGTATGGTGCAAAGGCACCCTTGGTTCCAGGTGCACCCTTGGTTTTATGCAATGAATTTTCTATTTTTCTTTAAGTGAGTGTTGATTTCATGTAATAATGTCCTTTGATGCCATTTCACATTATTTAGAGTCATTTTTAGTCATTATGGAGTCTATAGGTGCAAGGTTAAGTGAAAATGTAAATGTTGTCAACATTGTCCAAAAGTTGTCAAGCAACTTTGCAATTTTTTGAAAACTAATGTAATTTGATGTAACTAATCCAAATATGGTTGGGGAGATTTAGAATATCATTGTAAAAATTGAAATAAGCCTTGTAATCTTGAAAGGAGAGGCTGGAATGAAGTTTGGGGAATAAAATCTCTTTTTTACACATCTATTTTCTTTGTTTTCCCTAGTTCTTTTGATTTATGTCACATTGTACGAATTATGCATGCACTGTATGGATGAAATGGTGGTTGTATGTTGCATAGGATGGTCTTAGCTTTGTTTTTTTTTTAGAAGGATTCATAAAGTTTTGAGAGAGATATCAACATTTTTTTGAAAACCGTTTTGAACCTTGCCTAGGGTTTCAAACTTGTAAAAAATGCCATAACTCAAGTTTCCTCCATGGGAAAATGCTACAAATTGGTGGAAAATTCTATCTTGGCATCATATACATCCTTGAAAGTTTTGGGATCATTTCATTTAGGTGGGAAAAAGATCTCCTCACCAAAAATTTCTGATTTTGTAGAGAAACATTCCAAAAAAACCCTCTTAGAAGTAGGAAAATCAAATTTTGAGCTCCTCCATACAAAGCAACCCTACCTTATTTTTGGATATGTGTAAGAATGTCCCAATGGGTATCCTTGGTGCAGGTGCACCTTTTCAAATTCATGCCTCCATGAGGCAATCTTAGGATTTTCAATTAGACTTGGTAATCTCATGTTGTCATAAGGCCTAAATGACCATATTAAACTTGTTTTGGGTCGTAGGTGGTCATTTTGGGGTTATTAGGCATCAAATGTAAAAAGTGCAAAGAATTGACAAAATGTTGATACAAAATTTTTAAAATGCAACAAAATTGCAAAATAAAGGAAGATCAAGAGTTAGGTAGTTGTAAAGATAGTTTTAGGTGTTTTTTTGGATTTATAAAGGCCTTTTGTAACCTCATTTTCTTCAAATAAGGTTGGGAGTTAATGAATAAATCAGAAATTTGATGAAATCCTCAAATTTACTATTATTTTCCTACAAAATCTGAGTTTCAGGCCATTGTACGGCCACATTTTGTGAAAATACCCTTTCCTCCTCCACTCAAAGTAAATTCCCTATGATTCTACTTTGCAATAAACTTGTTTTCATGTTATTTGATGGATTTTTAAGTGAGATATGGTAGTTTTTTGTAAAAACAGGTAAAACCCTAATTTAGGGTTAGCAGTGTGCACTTTAAATTGCATTTCTCAAGTTTCTACCATTAAAATTCCCTCAAAATTGGTGAGTAAAGAGTTTGAAGTGTATTATAAGATATTTCAAATTTGTAGAGTGAAAGAATGAGGTTTTTGGCAATTTTAATGATACCCTAGGACTGTATTTTGTATAAAATCTGGTAATGCACTATGTACAATCAAGGATTTGAGTTTTTGATGATGTATAAGGTACTCCTTTTGAGAAAGGTTGTTTTGAAAGGGTGTTTGGAAGTTTTTAGATCCCTTTTCTATTTGGAATTGTTAAAAGCTCAAGTTTTGTGTTGAAATTAGGTGACTGTCTTGTCATGACAGTGATGTAACTGTCCTAATTTGGAATCTAGAATGGAGGTTTAGGATACATGTTTGATGAATCATCATGAAGTAAAATTGGGGGATGGTTTGAAGTGTTTATGTAGACATAAATACATTTGGTTGTGGCATTTGAAAAAAAGAGATTTGGCTTTGGGAAATTGTTGTTTAGGGAATGAGGTCTAAAAAGGCCTAAAAGTAGGTTAAGGACAATCCACTATGTGAATTCACATATTTGTGATATCTGAGATAAGAGTGATTTTGGTTCAATCATTTTTGTATTTCCTGAGGTGTTGAGAAGGTTCAACAAGAAGTTTTAAGCCTGATTCTCTATTTGGGTGTTTTTAAGCAAGGTTTTGGCAAAGGGAAAATGAGTCCTAGTTGCAAGGAAAAACAAGGAATGTTTGAGTTTTGACAAATGAGATTGAGTTTGTGTTTTTTCTTCCTCTAGCATTGCATCAAAGTGGTATCAGAGTAGAGAAGGTGTTGGGTAGAGAGTTTTGTAGTTGTGTTTGTGTGTTATGGTTTTGTGCAAGTTAAGAAGAACCTGGTTGCTACCAAGAGAAGGCAAAGAAAGTTAAAAAGTTGTGAAGCAAGGAGAAGCTTGCTTGAGAAGATGAAAATATGGAAGTGTTAAAAAGGAATTTGTAGGAAAAGGAAGAGAGGAAAAAGAGGAAATGACAAGAGAATTTTGACAAAGAGATTGTTGAGTTGAAGCAAGAGTTGAGAATATTTGATGAAGAGTTTCAGGAATCCATGATGAAGATGAAACAGATGATTGAGTAGGTGTATAGATAAGCCACAAGTTAGCATTTGAAAGTGAAAAAGAGAGTTGAATGGACCATTGAAAATATTGTCAAGAGAAGAAGACTACAAAAAAAATTAGCAACAAGAAGGAAAAAAGAAGATGAAGATGATTTTCAAGATGCTAAAGGAGAATTCAAAGATGAAGAAGATAAAGGTATTCGCAAGCATAAAGATGAAGGAGAGTTAGTGATGAAAAACCTAATTTTAGAGGAAAGAGATATTGAGTTGGTGACAAGATTGGATGGAGAAATGATCAAAGATGAGTTGATCTTGGAGACTTTCAAAGAGTTGAAGATAGGTGGTGGTATTGTGATAGCCCTAATATATCATTTCTTTGTTGTACTGATTCATTGGACAAGGAATAATTTGTAGATCAAGATGCAGTAGAGTGGAGGACAAAGTGTTGAGATTGAGATTGTGATGAAGGAGAAGATTCATAGAGACAAGTCAAGGTGGAAACCAGTTGGCATAAACCAACTCAAACCAAAGGTCAAGATGACGGAAGCAGGGCATGGAAGAATACATGGAGGAGAATTAATGATGAAGGCTTATTACAATCAATCCAAGAGGACTTGGAATTCTTTTGGCTAGGGAGAATGGTGCAGGTGCACCTTTGCAAATTCATGCCTCCATGAGGCAATCTTAGGATTTTGAATTAGAATTGGTAATATGATGTTGTAATAAGGTCTAAATTGCCATCTTAAACTTGTTTTGGGTCATAGGTGGTCATTTTAGGGTTATTAGGCATCAAATGTAAAAAGTGCAAAGAATTGACAAAATGTTGATACAAAAATTGTAAAATGCAACAAAATTGCAAAATAAAGGAAGATCAAGAGTCAAGAAGTTGTAAATACAATTTTAAGCATTGTGTTGGCTTTATAAATGCCTTTTTTGACTCATTTTCTTTGAGGAAGGTTGGGAGTTAATGAATAAATCAAAAATTTGATGAAATCTTCAAATTTACTATTATTTCCCTACAAAATCTGAGTTTCAAGCCATTGTATGGCCACATTTTGTAAAAATATCCTTTCCTACTCCACTCAAGGTGAATTCCCTATGATTCTAATTTGCAATAAACTTGGTTTCTTGTGATTTGATAGATTTTTAAGTGAGATATGTTAGTTTTTGTAAAAATGGGTAAAACCCTGATTTAGGGTTAGCAGTGTGCACTTTAAATTGCATTTCTCAAGTTTCTACTATTAAAATCCCCTCAAAATTGGTGAGTAAAGAGTTTTAAGTGTATTCTAAGATATTTCAAATTTTTAGAGCGAAATAATAAGGTTTTGGGTAATTTTAATACTACCCTAGGATTGTATTTTGTATAAAATTTGGTAATGCACTGTGTACAGTCAAGAATTTGAGTTTTTGATGACGTATAAGGTACTCCTTTTGAGAAAGGTTGTTTGAAAGGGTGTTTGGAAGTGTTTGGATGCCTTTTCTATTTGTAATTGGTAAAAGCTAAAGTTTTGTGTTGAAAGTAGGTGACTGTCCTATCATGACAGTGATGTAACAGTCCTAATTTGGAATCTAGAATGGAGGTTTAGGATACATGTTTTATGAATTATCATGAAGTAAGATTGGGGGATGGTCTGAAGTGTTTGTGTAGACATAAATACATTTGGTTGTGGTATTTGAAAAATAGATTTGGCTTTGGGTATGTGCAGGATCATGTTGGGCCAAAAAGTGGCAATATGATGGGTATGTGGCCGACGACTATTTTTTACCCAAAATTGATGAAATGAAAAGGGTTTTTAAAGGAGATTCTTAGATTTCCATCGATATAAATTATGCTTTACTTTGAATTTAATAAGTAATTATTATTCATTTTCTATTAAAATTATGACTAAAGTCCTGATTGATAGGTTGATTGAAAAACATCTATAACTTTCAAACGTATCACATTTTTTGAATCCAAAACATGCGTAACATTCTATGCTTTGCATACTATAGGATTAAAAAAAGAAAAATTTAATTTCATGAATTTTTGACCAAGTTAAGGTGGTCAGACATACGAGTTTTTATATTTTTTAAAAAGTTATAAGAAAACATTCATAATTAATTATTTACTTGGTAAAAAATTACAAAAAAATATGCATCACATCGGGGCATGAGTCCTCTACTTATATCTGAAATATTTTTTAAAAATATTATCATTTTATTGTGGTTAGGGTGTCTACAGACACCTACTTCTTATTTTTTCCTCAAATTTAAGTACCATTGCATTGAAATTTCAAATTTTCACCAAAGAGATTTAAAAACAAAACAAATCTAGTAGTTTAGAAACTACATTCAATTTGCTACAAATTCTATTCTACATATTTTTGAAATAATATAGATAACTTATGTTTACATCAAGTTTCCTAACTCTGATTTTTCTAAATTTTTGCCACTTATACTGTTTTTCCATGATGATCCCCATACCCTTTGGGAAATTGTTGTTTTGGGAATGAGGTATAAAAAGGCCTAAAAGCAGGTTAAGGACAGTCCACTATGTGAATTCACATATTTGTGATATCTGAGATAAGAGTGAGTTTGGGTCAGTCATTTTTGTGTTTCCTAAGGTTTTGAGAAGGTTCAACAAGAATTTTTAAGCTTGATTCTCTGTTTTGGTGTTTTGAAGCAAGGTTTTGGCAAAGGGAAAATGAGTCCTAGTTGCAAGGACAAACAAGGAATGTTTGATTTTTTACAAATGAGACTGAGTTTGTGTTTTTTATTCCTCTAGCAATGCATCAATCCTAAATAGGACTCTTTTTCTATAGACCAGGTATGGGTGAAAATATATTCCCAAAAGGCCTTTTTGAAAGGCTACAAGGAAGAATGAGGGTTTGTGAAGGAAAACCCATAGTTTGATGAACAAAGGCACTTGTAAGTGGTTTTATAAGGTTGTGTTGTCATTGTACACCCTTGCTCTGCATCATATACCTTGTTGTTGGGATGAACTATTTCAAATGTTAGATTTTTTAGATTTTTACCCTCTTGCTTAGGGTGTAAGATGTTGACAACTTGGATTGATGTTTCACTGTGTTTTTCTAGAGGATATGTTGTGGAAAAGCTTACTTGAACTAGCTATGGGGTTCAAGCAACTGTTGATATCTTAGAATTTTTGAGTGAAGGAAAAATCCATGTTATTGGTATCTTTGAAGGTTACTTGGGTAGTGCGTTGCTGGTACACCTTGTTTTTGGGATGGACTATTTTGAAGGTTGCCTTGACAATGCGTTGGTGGTATACCTTATTGTTGGGAAAAATTAGGAAGGGTACCATTTGGCACACCTTATTGATGGTGTTTATTTGTTTGAAGGTTACCCTAATAGTGGGTTGGTAGGATACCTTGTTGTTGGGATGATTCCTAGATCATAATGTGATCTATAAGACATAGATCAAGTTTTATTCTAAAGCAAGATATAAGGACCTACCCCTAGCTTCTAGCAATGATAGATTATCTTTTGATAGGATATGTTTGGATAGAGTATGCCCCTTTGGACAATGCCTCATGGCTCAGATAATACTGGATATGATAGGATCAATGAAAGTGACCCATGTCAAGATGTTTTTCATAAGAAAAGTGTAAAGTGTACACCAAACATTTGTCAAGATCAAGATAAGTTGGATTGGGATAAAAATGGATTGGGTTTATTGTGGATTAGCTTAGATGCTACCCCCTGAAATGGTGCATGTAGATGCTTGATTCTACACATGACACCTATTTGCTAGGTTTTCACCATGGTACTTGTCCAAAGCACCACCATAGTGGTTTTCACTCAAGGAAAAAAAATTTATTGACTATTTTCTTGATTTTTTATGTTTTTTATTGATTTTTGATGTCACAAAAGATGCATGTTTACTCAGTTTTCATCATGGAGACAATTTTATGCTCATGTTGAACCACTTGGTTGTGCTAACATAGACATTTTTGGTGCTAATATCGTTGTTGTTGTTGTCATGATGTGTCAATGATATCCTGCTTTGAGGAGTTGTTTTGCTAGGATACGGGTGCTTGAATGTAACCCTTAATAATTCTTATCATCCTTGTCAATACCAGAGTTAACTTTACCTTGATAGGCACATCATGAGAGTGTTCCCTTAAAATCCTTATGATAAAGAGTTTCTACCAATGCATGGTCAATAGGAGATTTGGATATCTTGGAAGGAAAAATGAGTTGAGGGATATGATATTTAGATGGATTGATTGGCAGTTTGGAACCTTTGACTCTCCAAACTTAGGATGATGAGCAATGATGGGTGGATATGGAGATTTGATTGGGACTAACGTCTTGATATACCTTGTAGGTCACTCTTGAAGATTTCTTTTGTATTGCTATAATTTTTTGATGGATGAACTTCCCTTTTTGATTTTTCCCCAAAGTTTATTTGACTAATGGAGTTTGATAGGGATGATTTTCTTTCTTTCTATTTTGTATCCATTCATATTTGCTTTGCTAATTGTTTTGCTTTAATTACTTGTTCCTTTCTTTGATATAGCTTTTTCTCTTTTTTTTGGTCCCAATTAGAGGGTTGAAATATACATGGATGATGAATCATGATATGGCTAGTTGTAGCATTGGTAGCAATTTCATCATAAGGACTCTTCGTGCTCTCTATGTTGATGCTTGCATTAGATAAAGATGAACCCAATATTATAGAGGTATCCCTGATGTGTTTAGATGCCTTAATTGTTGAATAACCAAGACCTTGATGTCTAGGATTGCCTTTAACCTGCACGGGTGCTAGGATACCCTATTCATGTAGGCCCAGTCCTTTTTCTTGATAATACATCTATTCAAATTTTTTATTTGCAATAGGACATGTATTACCTTGGAAACAAGGTGATAATCCTTCTCTGCTCTATTGTGGATCTTCAAAGGTGATAGCTTCTTCATTGATAGGATCCTTCATATGTGGGATAACTTCCTAATTGATATTTTCAACTTGATCTTGTGAAATATCAGATTTTGATGGTTCTTTAGGATATATCGGTGCTTCTTTGACAATTGTATACCCAATTCTCTATTGCTCAATATTGTCATTTATCTTTGCTGATTTCAAGATAATGTACCCCATATTTTCATGCTCAATGTCTTCAACCTACCTAGAGGATGTTTCTGATCTTAATGCTTTTTCTTGATCAATTTTAGATATGTCTATAGATTTTGTTGTGCTTTGATCATGTGTAAAGATATTAAGAGCAGGTGACTCTTGTTCCTTGTTTGTGATATCAAGAGTATGAGACTCTTGTCTTGGATGAAGTTATCTACATTTCCATTATTAGTAAGCATCTCATGGGTAGATGTATGTGTGTTTGGTGTATGGATTTGTTCTTATTTTGGAAAATATTGGATGTCTTAGAAGATGTCTACCAAGTCATTGTAGTATTTTGATGATAAGGATTCTTGATCTTGACTTTGTCTGGTATTATCTTTGAAATGCTTTGGATCACATTCTTGACATGGATTGATTTCAAAGAAGGGATTTCCTGTAAAGGATCCTTGGATTTTCTCAAAATGTGGACATATGGGTGATAGCTCTTGGATTATATTTTCTACATTGGGTATAAGTGTGGGATTAAGAGTCTCTTGTTCATCAATATATACAATCATGAGGTTGGTTGATGTCAATATATCTAGGAGTGAATCATTGCTAGACTTGGGTGATTGAGTTTGATCATTCTTGGGATTAAATTCTTGATTTATGTCCTCTTTCTCACTAGATGATGTAGAGACATTATTAATGTGATCAGTGATAGATAGCTCTTGATCATTTTTTTCAATTTTTGAGGTTGAGACCTTGTCATTGTTGTCATTGGTAGTTGGACCTTGAATGTTAATAGCTATTTCTACTTGATCAATAAGGTCTTGGATGACAATTTTTAGTGTAGCACATATGTTCGTTGTGTGACCCTTGCTTTTGTGGAAATCACATTGTCTGTACTTGTTATACCAAGGGAGTTTAAAGTTTGGTTCACCATAAGTTTGACTATCATTTATTTTGATAAGTTCCTATTGTACTAGTTCATGCATGGTTACCTCTAAAGATGCTCCCAAAGGGGTGAATATCCTTCTTGTTTGGTAATTTTTCTTGTTTGGATTTTATTTATTGTTTTTCTCTTGATTTTGTTAAGCTCCTTGATACTGTGTTTGAGGTATATTTTGATATTGCACTTGAGGCACACCTTGGTGTGTGAAAATTCTTGATACTGTGGATATTGGAAGTGTTGTTGATGTGGATATTAAGGTGTTTGTGGAATGATGTTTGTTTTTTGTGGATATGTAATGTTTCAACTTTGCACATGGCATTGACGATACGCCGAAATTTGATTTTGTTTAATTTCCTCAAGATCTCTCTCAATTTTATCTAGGGAAATTTGATGTTCTTAACTTATTCCTTGATGGTGATTTTGAAACCCCTAATTTTGTTTCCCTATTTGATGTTTTGACCCTTGATAAGAGTGATTTGGGTAATAGATTGACATTTTTTAGGATTTTTTGATACTTAATACCCTATCATAAGGTCACTTGGGTTTATATCCTCATGGTTCCATTCCATCATCTATGGTGTTTGCTAGTGGGATGTTGTTGTTCTTCTTGCTTGCTTCCATTTTCTTCTTTTGTTGTGATCTTGTAGTTGTCATAAACAACTACCAATATTTTGTTATTGTTTTCTTGACTCCTATTCTTTGGAAAAGATGTGACCTATTGGTGAAAAGCAATAATAGAAATTTCCTAGCCAATTTTGAAGATTGCAATATCTTCTTGAGAAGAAACCCTTTGGAAAAAAAAATTGTACATAAATTCTTTGAGAGCTTAAGTATAGATTTTTATTTAAGGATCTTGCTCTTGTCGGAGCTAAGTATCTTTTTATTTCCAAAAAACATGAGGGATGTATGTCTATTGCCACATGGGTGGTGGTAGCATGGGTCTTTTGGCTGCTATGTCTTCTTTCTCTTCCTCTTCGTCTAAGATGATTGATGTAGTGAGAAATTGGTGGGGTGTTTCGTTCTTCTCAAATATGAAGGTTCTCAAACTGCTTATGATGTTAGTTTTTTGACCTTCAATGTATGTGAGACCAGGTTGAAGGATTGGTGCTATAAGGTCCAGTTGTTGAATTGGAGCAGTTGGTCGCCATATGGTCATAAGGTGTAATGGTGTTTTGAAATGGTTGCTATGAAGCTCAAGACCCTAAGGTTTGAGTTTTTTTTTGGAATGTGGTTTTTTAGAAATCAAAATGTTGAAGGAATAGGGGACCAATATTTCACTTCCTTGTCTAGAGGATATGTTTCAAGAAAGCTTACTTGTACTATCTGTGAGTCCCAAGTAACTGTTGATATCATAAATGTCTAAGTGAAGGAACGATCCCAATGGTTTGTTTGATTTTGATCTCTAAAAAGTAGGATGTAATTAATGGATGAAAGACTATGTGACCTCTCTGGTTTTCTACTTGTCTTGTTCGAACAATGACTCTATAAGCAAAATGTTCAAGACTGTGAGCTAGAATGGCAATTGTAATGTCCGTGTGTTTCTATCAAATGTTAGGACTGCTCAATCAAAAGCGAGCTTCTTTTGACAAATGCAAGGATCTTGGTAGCAAGTGCATTGTTTTCTCAAAAGAAAATGTAAGGAAATAAAAGCAAGTGCATGAATCCTGCAACAAGTGCTTAGTTCCTATCACAATCAATTAATTTTTGTCAGTGGATTTTTTGGGTTAGCAAGAAAATGCAATGAATTTTTTTCTACTACTCAGAAACTGTGGCAACTGCATTGGAATTTTGTGCAAATGCACTAGAAATGATGCAATTGCTTAGGTTTTGTGAAAAATGGTCTTTGTGTGTTTCAATTTCCTCTATGTTTTGGAGTATGGAAAATGATAGGACAACACTGGATTGACTCAAAAAGCATGGACTTTGTGTGACCTGAATATCTATAGCTTAAGTTGTGAAATCACAACACCCAAGCCATAGTTCCCAAATTTTTACTTTGATCTAATGTAGCTTGGAACAAAAGCCTGAATATCTAGAAACCTTAAAGGAAATCCTTCAAGGAGTGCAAATAAGGGGCTTCTCTCAAAATAATACACTAAGTTAGAGGGTTTGTGATTTGACCATCGTGTTCTGTGTTTGTTTGAATGTGTTCTTTTTCTTTAAATCAAGCACAAAATTTGATGTCAAGATTGTTTTTGAATGTAATTGGAAATTTTAACATAAACAAGCATTTTTTTTTTAAAGGTGCAACACACCCATATTATTAGGCATAAACACTTTTTGTTGGAGCTATGAACTAGGTACAAGAAACCACAAGAAACAACCAAACCCATGAGCGCAATGGACCAACGAAGGCACAAGGCCTGTGAGCACTTTGGCCTAGTGAGGCTTTGAACCCTAGTGGCTGTCACTACAACCAAGCAACCTAACCATCGAACCATGCCCTTATCAGCAACATAAACAAGCATTTACAACCCTAGGGGATAGAAACCATTCTTTTAGGTGGGCTTGCATCATGCTTCAAAGAGACGATTTTACATATGACTTATGGCGCAAGCCTGTAGTTAGACTTGGAAAGTAACTTCTCAGAAGGAAATTATGATGCATCACTTCAAAGGATTTTTTTGGATAATAGGTTATCTTCTAAAACATTGGCTCTTAGTCATAACTATGAATGAAAAAATTTGACACTCACTCGCTAGCCACTTAAGGCTCTTTAACCGTTCCTATTCCACTGAAGGTGTGGGATTAGGTGTAGTATGTTGTCAACATGACTTGAATCTACTTTCTTATGATTTCACAACCTTTTTTATAGCCCACCAGTAAACATGCTTTGAGACCTTGCAATGAGTTCTCTAGCATAGGATGTTTCTCAAAGCAAGCCCCCTCTTTAAGGTAAAATGTGAAAAATAAAATGCGAAGCTCAAAAATGTTTTTTCACTCACCCAAGATTGCCAAAAGGTGTGAGGGAGAAGACAAAACACTTTAGCTTTCCAATCACTGAATGTACAGAAAACACTTCATAGCAAATTGATTCTTTTTAAACACCTCGAGCATTGTTATCTCCAAAAATATGTGAATAACATAAACAACTTGTTCTTTTTATTTTGCACCAATATGAAGTATTCAGGACATCAAGTAGTTAAGATAGCAATGGTGTAAAAATAAAAAGAATAGTTTGTTCATTTTTAAGCCCAAAGTTGAGTGTTTATAAGAAATCAGGGTTGGTTCTAACTTGGTTAACAAAAGTAAATCAAGCGTGCATCAAAAAAATGGAAATCATTTTGCATTCTTTTTATGCACCAAAATTAAAGTTCCTAATTATGAAAACATGGAATGTGTTCATTTTTAGAGCACCAAATTTGAAGTTTTTTTTTTTTTTTGTTCTTTATATGGGCACCAAAATAAGAGTTCCTAATGTAAGAAAGCTTAAAATTGGTTCAATTTTAATAGCATCAAAACAAAGTGTGCATTTGTCCTTTTGTTTTTAGAGCACCAAAATTAAACATTCCTACTTTAAGAAAGCTTAAAATTTGTTCAATTTTAAGAACACCAAAACCAAGTGTGTGTTTGTTTTTTTCTTTTTAGAGCACTAAATTTAGATGTTCCTAACTTAAGAAAGCTCAAAAATGGTAATTTTAACAACACCAAAACCAAATGTGTGTTTGTGTTGTTCTTTTTAGAGCACCAAAATCAAAATTTCCTAAGTTAATTAAAAATGTTTGTGGATCTAGAAATCTTTGACCGATTGTCTTCCCTACAAAAAATGAGTTAAAGTCATCTAAATCCTACATTAAAATCCATTAGTATCTATTACACATTCAAAATGAAGCAAACATTAGCAAAAAAATCCATTATAGTAGAGTAGGATCTGTGCACTTGTTTGTTAGAGCAAATGCTAAAAAATAAATGCAAAAGTGCCCTTGTTAGAATCAAATGCTCAAATCTCAAAGCAGATGCTACCCATGTCAAAATCAAATGCAAGGGTTTTGAAGAAAATGTGAGGATATTGTTGCAAGTGAATGGTTTCCATGTCAGATGCTCAGTTTTCAAAGCACATGCACGACTTTCTTAATAGGAAAGTGCGAACTTTTTCTATGCAATTCATGAAACATCTTTTAAAAGCTCCTCGAACCCTGTAACTTTAATTTAACTTATGAAACCATTAGTATTGAGGATTGAGGTCCCATCAAGTGTGCCCGAATGTGTGGGGGAAAATCATAGATGCTAAAAAACGCTTTGAAAGGGTATGTGCTGGATCATGATGGGCCAAAAAAGTGGGATAATGGGTATGTGTAGGGTATGTGGTTGACTTTATCCAAAAATTGAAACAAAAGGGTTTTTAAAGAGATTCTCAACTTTCCACCAATATAAATTATGCTTTACTTTGAATTTAATAAATTATTATTATTCATTTTCTATTTGAATTATGATCAAAATCCTCGATTGATAAGGTCATGGAAAACATCTATAGCTTTCAAAACAAGATCACATTTTTGAATGGAAATATGTGTCACATTCTATGCTTCACATACTATAGGATTAAAAACAAAAAGAATTCATGAAGTTCACTAAGTTAAGGTGGTCAAACATATGAGTTTTTATATTTTTAAAATTTGTAATAAAAAATCATAATTAATTATTTACTCAAAAAAATTACAAAAAATATGCATCACATCTAGACATGAGTCCCTCTACTTATATATAAAATATTATAAAAAATATCATTTTATTAGGCTGTGTGGTCGCATTGATCATTTATTTTTTCCCCCGAAATTTAAAGTACTACTACATTGAAATTTCTAATTTTCACCAAATACATTTAAAATAAACCTAATAGTTTAGAAACTACATTCAATTTTCTACATATTCTATTCTTACATAGTTTTGAAATAATATAGATAAATTATTCAATTTTTTACGTCAAGTTGCCTAACTCTATTTTTTCTGATTTTTTCTCCACTTAAGGGCCTATTTTTTCCATGATGATCTTGCACATACCCAAAATGAGAATCTAAGCTAAAATCAAATACATTAATCTAAGATCTAATCCTACACATACAAAGTGAAACTAAGCTATTTGAACACACATTAAGAAATCTATGATTATTGAATTGAATGTAAACAAATAAGTATAATGTTACCATCCCGTATTGGAGTGTATTCGCGTGATGTTGGATTATTCTTATCACTGTGAAGCCTCCATAGTTAGTGTGCAAATATTTGATGAATGATGCATGATGTTGGTTGATCAAAGGAATGGTGAAGCTCTATCAATGGTGATCTTGATAGCACTTCATTGCATACGGTATGTTGATTCTTCAATCCTTATTTGGGAGGAAAGAGTTTTGTTATATAGAAAAAGAGATTTCAAATCGACGACCAAGATTCAACAATGTTGGATCAAGATCAATGGTTGAAATGGGTTAAGAGGACTTAGAAACGAGAAGATTGTACAAAGTAGATTGCACAATTTGTGTGATTAAGGAATAGATTGATTAGTTAGGATTTAGATTGATCAGACAAGAATTGATGGTTTAGTTAGGAAATAGATTGATTAGTCAACAAATTAGATTGCTCAGTCAACAAACATAATTTGATCAATCAGAAAGTGGGTGAGGAATTATGAATTAATTGATTTAATTAATTAATTCCTTTTTTGGAGTTGAATGTGTAAATTAGGTTTGACTTTTGCAAACAAAGTTGCATTAGTTTGATTTAATTTTTGATAAAATATTTGAATAGATTGATTTATTTATTCAATTTTTTTAGAGAAAGTCATAATTAAGTGATTATGATTTAATAATTGAATTAACTTAGGGAATAAGGTGATTTAGTGATGTAATTAAATAATTGACATTATTTAATCAATTAGTGTGAAATCAGATTAGATTAGGACTTCATTAAATAAATGTAATTTATTTAATTATCGAAATGATGAAAAAGTGAATTAATTAAATAATTCCATTTTATTTAATTAATAGTAGAATTAGGGTTTTCAGGATTTTATTAAATAAATAAACTTTATTTAATTTTTCAAAAATGATGAAAAAGTGAAATAATTAAATAATATCATATTATTCAATTAATAGAGTAAATTAGGGTTTTGGATGTTGTTCGATGTTGTGCAATGTTTCTGAGATGATTTAAGATGTTGTAGGATCATTTCGAGACATTCCAAGAATGTTTCGAGATGTTCTAGGATGATTTTGAGATGTTGTGAGATGATTTCAAGATGATTCCAAGATGTTTCAGGAATGTTCCAAGATGTTTCGAGACGTCTCGAGAATGTTCTAAGACATTTCAAGAATGTTTTGAGACGTTTCGGGAATGTTTTGATGTTGTTTAGGGTGTGTGATAGGTGTTAGGTCAATTTTACATGTCTACATTAGTAATATTAAGATTTAACCAATATTGTTACTCACATTATTGTTGCTTTCACTATGGATTTTAATAAGAATAAAGTTAATTAACACTCTCGTAGTAGTATTATCATTATCAGTCAAATGATATTAAGATAAATGTTTTTGATTGATTAAGGAGGGAGAGGGCCCTGACCCAAACAAATTAATACAACATTATGAGAATAGTAGGTGGTAAGAAACAATAGAAAAAGGAAGCCCACAAAACTTCCCCCCTCCCGCAAGCAAAAATCCTAACCAATACCCATTTGATCAAACATTGTAGTTCTACCAATAGTATCAAAAAAAATTAACCCACTATCAGCAACATCCATCTTACTTAACTTAATAAACCTATTAATAACTTTAAAATTGTCCATGCTAAAACTAAAAATATTATTAGTCCTACAGACAGTATATAATAGGCCCCAATGGTCATTAACCAAAGTTTTAAAGATAAAAAAATTGTCCATCTAAACAAAAACAAAGAACAACAACATGAAGCATCATTGTTATGTTTCCTTGATTAGTTTCCACACTGTCAGCAAGTCCTCCACTGTTTCCTCCACTGATTCCTTTGGCTCCATCTTCCTAGCCAAGTCCTTCTCATACCTTGCTTTTTTTCTTTTCTTTTTTAAATTTCCCATTCCAGAAACAATGGCCATTATAGCCTTCTTCATAACAACATTGACCACAGAGCTTAAAATTTTAATAGCCTTTTCCAAGGTTTGAATTTTGTTTTCTTTGTCTTGTTCTTGCATTACTTCCTCTAAAACTTACAGTCTTTCCTCAATCTTTCTCTTCTCAATGATTTCAATAACTTGAATTATACCATCCTTATCCTTCCCTTTCCTCCAATTTTCCAAGGCATTCAACCTTTCCTCCAATTTTTTGACCCTCTCATTACCATCATCTTTGACCTTTTCTTCCTCCTTGTCTTCTAATTTTGTCCTCTCTTGATTGTCCATAACATTACCACCATCCTCCTCCTGACTCATCTCTTGTTGCAAGTCCTCATCCTTATCCTCATTCTCATTTCCATCATCACTTTCTGCTTCTGAATCTTCCTCCTCCACTGAATCCTTTCCCAAGCTTTCTGGGACCTCTTCCATGGAAGAGTCATTCTCTTCCACCACCTCTTTTTCTTTACTTTCTTGCAGACTGTGGGTGATTTTCTCCTAAGGGATCTACGAATTTTTGTTACTATCTTGACCTTTCGATGCTGCCAAATCCAATCTTTTAGACCTTCTCCCACTTGGGTTAGATCCTCCTGCCTCCTTGTCATCAAGAATGGTTATCATATCCAGTTCCTTCCCCAATTCGCACAACAACAATTTCCTATTATTTTTAGCCCCCGGGTCCATGAAGTCATCCCTTCACTTTTAAGGTGTAATAACCAGTAGATCCTTCCACAAAGCCTCATCAGGTTTAGGAGATTTCTTGTAGGTTTTTTGGCTGTGGGATGGGGAGTGTCTTCAATAAGCTCAATTTTCATTGAGCTTTGGGGTTTTAGTTTTTCAATCAATTTGAGGGTAGGGTTTCTCTAGAGAGAATTGGTTAAAAAAAACTTGCAAATGGTTCTAATGAGTCCCTAGTGTAAAGGCAAGATGGCTCCATGAGTTAAACTCTGGTTCAAGGAAGAAAATAGAAAGAATAGAAGATTGATTTTTTCCAGATGTCTTATATGGTTGAGGATGGGGAAATGATACCCATGGATGGACTAATAGCGACCTTTAATGGTGAAATATTTTATAACTATAAAACAAACATTATGATATGGCAATGGAAGCTTAATTCTAGAATAGCCATTTTGAAACCTTCCTACTTTTTCTTTATCTTCAAAGAACTTTTCAATGAACTATTGGTACTTACCATTGCTGACCTTGGCCACTTTCTTTCCTTCATAAGCCTGTGCAATTAAATTTGCATCCACCTTAAACTGAATGCCACCCAAATTAACCTCATCATCTCTCCAAGCATTAGCGAATTTGTAGATTAGTTTTTCATTATAGCCCTCCATAGTAGGAAAATAAGGAGTGAAACCTGCCCTCTCAAAGAGACCCCAAAGTTCCTCATTTTTTCAAAGCAACTCATATTTATGGGGTTTTGTTTGCTTCCTCAGACCTCCCATGGTGCTTTCTTGACTTTGGAAATTTTTGGGCACAAGCAGGAAATCTCTTCTATGTCCTTTGTCATTCTCAATGCTAGCTACAAACAATTCAACTATCTCATTCCTAATGGCTACTATGTGACTGCTCATTTGAAACGTTAGTAGCTTAGGGTTTTTATCCAAAGTATCAAAGAACTAAAGCTTCAATTGTCACCTTTTCACATATCATCATTAATGATGGCAACAACTCCGCCTCCCTTTCTTACAATGATAACACCAATTTTAAAATTTCTTTTATTTATGTTGTACACACGAGTCCATCCATCAAATTGGGTATCAATCTCTATATTTTTCCTCATGTCATTTATTTCCTCAATTAAATCCATCTTATCAAAGTACATAACTCTATAGCCCAGCTATCCTTTCCAATTTTTGCCTTTCCTCTCATCGGGACTTAACAATCCTTTGACAACGTGCATCCTTTTGCACCCTATCAACTTGCCATCATGCATCCATTTGGTCCACATCATCACTAGACCCCTCAACCTATCACTTTTATCAATGATTAACATTCCCATCTATTAATTCCATTATTTGAATAATTATTCCTCCAAGTTTGTCAGCTGCCATAATTTCTTTAATTTGGTTGGGTAACCTAGAGAAGTCCCAAAAAATTAAAATATCCTGATTAACTTCTAAGTTGGCCGTAGCATCCACAACCTTATTTCCTTCCCTTAAGGAATGGAATATTCTATATTGTTGGATATCTTGTATCATACATTTACAATCTTCCAACAGATCCTTGATTTCCCAAGGGATTTGAGTCACACCATTAAGATAATCAATTATCAACTTAGAGTCTCCTTCTATAACGACTTTGTTGTACCCCTTTTGTCTAATATGTTTTACTCTGATCCAATCAGTGTAAGCTTCAACATATTTCTTCGTTGTTGTTCCTAAGCCTTTGCTATACCTTGCTAGAAAGGTTCCTTTATCATCCCTGATCACACCCCCAGCAATAGCCTATCCTGGATTTCCTTTTGAGAAGCCATCAAAGTTGCACTTCACACATCTTGGATCCAGGGGGATCTAGAAACTATTCATTCTTATGAGTTGCTTCATCCAGTTAATATTGTTTGAGTCATGGGATAACCCCCATAGCTATTTTATACTTAGTTCTTGTTGTGTTGGCCCTTTCTTAGCCTGGCTATATGAGCAGCTTTCCAAATTTTATTGAATTTTTCTTTTTACAATCATACATAGTTATTTGCTTGTCCTTGTGAATTTGTAGCTTAGTTTTTATTATAGCCCTCCATAGTAGGAAAATAAGGAGTGAAACCTACCTTCTCAAAGAAACCCCAAAGTTCCTCATTGTTTCAAAGCAACTCATATTTATGGGGTTTTGTTTGCTTCCTCAATAAAGCTCCATCCATCCACAAATATTTGAACATTGGTCGGGAAGACCCAATCCACCTTCAACATATTAAGAAATAAATCCCAAACTTCTTGAGCATAAGAACATCAGAAGATCAGATGAACAATAGTTTCCTCTTCTTCATTACAAAGACTACACCTATTGACAAGATACCAACCTCTTTTCTTTAGATTGTCAATAGTAAGGATCTTACCATGAATAACCGTCCACCAAAAATAATTTATCTTCAGGATTAAATGTTTTCTCCAAACTTTGAGCTAGTCAAAAGATCCTAAATTTTGGTTTTGCTGCATTATGGAATCATAGACAGATTTAACAAAGAACCTAGGTACCACTAGCACTTTTAGTCCAGATCCATTCATCCTTTTTTTTTCTTGAGAAAAAGTTAGGATTTCCAATATGTTCCATAAGCCGATCTAAAGTAGCATCTCAGTTTTGTTGTCTGCTTCCTCTTAAGCTGACATTATTTAGGTAGCCTTTGAATCCTATCCACCTGGGTTTTGAATCTTCCCAAACTAAGTAATTAGAGACATTTTTTCCAATACCTCTTTTCAGTCTGAATCTAATTTGTTGGAGGTCTTCAGAAGCAGACAGAGGGGTCTCCATGGACTAGATATCATCCCAAAAATTAGTATTTAGCCCATTT
>VDFB02075321.1:158770536-158983624 GCA_007258455.2 Sequoia sempervirens | reverse complement strand
AATAGCTTCACCCATTCAAACTTGTATGCATGAAAAACCATCTCTCAACTATGCAGATTGGTGGTTACCTGGCAGTTGTTCCCCTTGGCTTGAAACCCCTGCCACTTAAACAGTGGTGAATGGGGAGGGAGAGTGGTGAGTGGAGGGGAGAGTGGTGACTTGGGGGGGAGTGGGAGGTGGGCCCCCCCACATTCATTTCTATTCATATTTTTGTAAGTTCCATTTCCAACTATGGTTTATATTTTGTATTTTACCAACTATGGTTTATATTTTGTATTTTCCAGAGATAAAATTTCAATGTTCTTTGTATTGTTATCCTATTAAAAAAGACCATGCAGATTACAAATTGAGCATAGCAGAAGTTGAATTCTTATTGCACAGTATTTAATTTCCAACATACCATTTAAATGCTTAGACATGATAGTTTGGCAACAAGATTTTTTTTACGTTTTGCAAAAATTTAAACTACTAGAATCTGCAAACAAGCAATTGTTCTATCAAAGGGATATGTGTCTGATCCATCTCATTACTTTTTACCAATCTACTTAAAGAGAAACAAAGGACATAAGAAATATCTGGGATTCCTGGTTTGGTTTGTCATTCAAACTTGATATTAGGGTGTTAGAAAATAAGACGTTAACATCTCAACTGTGTGGAAATTTGAAACATTGATGCGCTTCAAAATTATACAACCACCAACACCCATTCAAACTTGTATGCACGAAAAACCATCTCTCAACTATGCAGATTGGTGGTTACCTAGCAATTGTTCCCCTTGGCTTGAAACCACTGCCACTTAAACAGTGGTGAATGGGGAGGGAGAGTGGTGAGTGGAGGGGAGAGTGGTGACTTGGGGGGGAGTGGGAGGCGGGCCCCCCCACATTCATTTCTATTCATATTTCTGTAAGTTCCATTTCCAACTATGGTTTATATTTTGTATTTTACCAACTATGGTTTATATTTTGTATTTAACAAAGATAAAATTTCAATGTTTTTTGTATTGTTATCCTATTAAAAAAGACCATGTAGATGCCATGCAGAAATAAAAAAACTTTATGGACATAGACGAAGAACAGACCAGGTTCACTGTGCAAAGGGCTATAGACACATTTGACAATGGTACACAAATTTTCCTCTCTTGCTTTGGAGCATTTTCCTGTACCAACATACAAAAGTAAATTTGAAAATTTCAATTTACCTATGTTGTTTGTTGTTTCCCATATGGCCTTGTTTTTCATGCAAATTAATACGACAATTGATATATTCACCGGGAAGTTTTCTTCTCTTTTTTAGCTTTTTCCAATGTACAATTTGGATTTTGTACATGCTTAAATTGTTACACGTACTTGTTCTTCTGACAGGCACTTGTTGCTGTTTCCAAATAGATTTATGAAGCTTTGGATCAACACATCTAAAGTTGGTGTCAAGCATGAAGGGTTCAAGCTATTGGCATCAATCTTTGGACCCCTTTTGCATTTGCTATGTTAGACCATGTATTCTTTTGCAGTATATATAATTGTACACAGATGCAAATACTGTAAGTAGTAACAATTCCAACTTAATGCTTTTCTTAGGATTGTATAGTACATGCACAATGGAAAGAGATTGTTTGTTGATTAGTCACTAATCTTAAACTTCCTATCATGTTGCAGATTCAATTGCAATGAGGAACGACACAAAGACTATGCCACACCTACTTACAATTTACATTTGTGGTTACTGTATACTATTCCTTTACAATTGTTCCATATTGGGCATATGGATTGGGAAACTCTACCTATAATTCTTGTATATTACGACATATGCAATTAATGATAGACCTATATGTATATATATATATATATACAGGCACTTGTTGTTTCCAAATAGATTTATGAACCTTTGGATCAACACATCTAAAGTTGGTGTCAAGCATGAAGGATTCAAGCTATTGGCATCAATCTTTAGACCCCTTTTGCATTTGCTCTGTTAGACCATGTATTCTTTTGCAGTATATATAATTGTACACAGATGCAAATACTATAAGCAGTAACAGTTCCAACTTAATGCTTTTCTTAGGATTGTATAGTACATGCACAATGGAAAGAGATTGTTTGTTGATTAGTCACTAATCTTAAACTTCCTATCATGTTGCAGGTTCAATTGCAATGAGCAACGACACAAAGACTATGCAACACCTACTTACAATTTACATTTGTGGTTACCGTATACTATTCCTTTACAATTGTTCCATATTGGGCATATGGATTGAGCAACTCTACCTATAGTTCTTGTATATTATGACATATGCAATTAATGATAGACCTATATATATATATATGGGCTAAATGTTTTCTGACTGGGTCTTGTATAACATGGATTCTGCACTTATACCTAGCAGAATTATGCTCAGTTTCTAAGCAACTATTTGGATGCAAGAATCATGTAAATACCCAGCATATTGACCAAAAAATGCTCGTTGCATCCTTCTCACAAAAAAAGTGAAGAGAATTGCAAATACTCTTCCACCCCCAAACTTTGCCTTTTATACATTTTCCTAACTATTAGTTCCTCCCTTCCATTTATTGGTCATTATTAAGTTATTCTATTCCTTTTGCCAGATATATGCTCAAATGCACTAATAATAAAATGTTGCTTTTGTTCTATAGGACCTGGGGTGCGTTGGTATTCTGCATTAAGTCATAATCTAACAACTTCCACATCACTGTTCTCATCGATGTGAGTAATTAATGACCATGACTACTGTATTGTGGCCTTCTAAAAATATGCATTTTATTCCTAGACAACTTCAATACAGGTTCTGTTTTACTCATATGCATTGACAATTAACTGTTGATTTTGTTTTCTAGGGCGTACACTACATCTCCTATAACATACAAGGATATTATTACACCCCCCTTGCAGACTTGGTGACAAAGGTGTGTAGTAGAATACTAAACTTATTTCTGCTTCACTTGCTTGCAAAGAAAAGAAAAATTATATTCAATTGCATTCTACAGTTCAAGTTCCGCATATTGCTAAATAGTCATTATACTGCTGAATAGTCACAATACAACCTATCTTTTTTTCTCAATAGTAATTGCACTACTGAATAGTCACAATACAGGCTGCCTTCTAGCAAAAAAAAAACCCCTATTTGGGCAATATGGTCATAAACAATCCACCCAAAAAACAAAAACTTCCCCTACAGCCAATTGATGTGGAGACCTACACACCAAATACTGAACCACAATTTGCATCAATTGATGAAGCTCTCCAAAATGCAAATTGTTTCCGAATCGATTCATTCAACTACAAAGTAGGTGATTGCCTATTTGACACGATACATGTTTTGCTTCACTCTCGCTATTCTCCAAATCAGCTACGCAATGGTCTTGTTGACCATTTTCTACATCGTCTTCGCAATGCCTGCATGACAGCTTCAAGTTCCTACGAAAATGACTTGCATCCAACATTCCTTAGGCAATTGCATCGTGTAGAAGACAAAAACACATACCTACGTAGAATGAGGCTTTCAGCCACAGAGCATAATAACAATGGTGAAACTGGGCTTTGGGGTGACACATTCTATTTAAAATGGCTAGCACATTGGTTGGACATACCAATATGCATTTGGTCTGCAAGGTTCAAAAGAAGGTACTTGCATTTCAACAAGGATGGATACAATCCTATGATATCAATTCTTTTCCACGATACAAATGCTGCTGCTGGACACTTTGAACCTGTGTTTTCACGAGTAAACACATACAATTGCATTCAAAACATTCAGCGACACTTGGCAAACACATATTGCAGTTTCGAGAGCACTTGGACCACAATTGCAAATGCATTTGATACACTTGGCCTCTGTAGGCCTGCAACATTTTCTGCTACATGTGGCGAAAGCATGTTTGCGGCCATAGCTTTCCTTGTTGATGAACACTTTGACCCAATTGCTTTGCGAATATTCATGGCCCAATCATTAGCAAATGCATTGGCAGTCAAGAACAAGTATGCGTTGGCATGCTTTGGCTCATCTGATCAGCATACCATAGCAAACAACAATCCTCTATTGCAATTGCAATCATTAGTTTCCAACATTGGAATACCATATGTACAAAGTGGCCTTGAGGGGACTGAATTTTGCATATTATGGCTCTCGCACATATTCCATGCAACAATACACGTATGGCAAGCATCTCTATCGCCTGGTTCAAAAACATACAGAAATAGCAGAGAGCCAAAGAAGAGCTTTAATCTGATTTGCTTTGTAGACAGCTCAAATCATCATCACTACGAACCGCTTCAGCAAAAACAACAATTGACTCATCACATGCATATTAACAGTTCCGGTGCTATTCAATATATGGAAAATGACTTCAAAATTGCATCTAGTCCTACATTTGAAGGGAACCTAGCTGTTTCAAAAGCATTGTGCAGTTGCCAATCAGATGCTTGCACTGCATCGCAACCCACTTCCACGTACAATATTACAAGAGACAATACAACTAGTTACATTTCAGCAAGTCTAGATCATAAAAGAACACGAACTTTTCCCATCTCAAACCTACATGTTCGTAACTCTTTACGATGTTTGAAAGTAACAATACGTGGCATAGGTCAACAACAAATGGGCATGTGAAATGAACAAACATCATTCAAAGAAGCTACAAACCAAATATACAGATCTTCAGAACTTGGTAATTGTACAACAAATACAAGCAAAGAATTGATACACAACCAGAGAATGAATTGTCTGAAAGCAAACATTTCTTCAACAGAGGCCTGCCACTCAAACATTGCAACTGCCACACTCTCTCTGTTAACTGTAGCAACTGTCCATATTGAAACAACAAACAACAAATGCAGGCTTGGGCAGCATCTTGGCCATGAACAGCCATCGGATTTTTTAAAAACAAAACAGAAACCTGCAGCAACACATTCACTAAATGATGTAAGAAAATGCCTACAACCGAAGACATCTACACCAAACACAAAGAAAAAATCAACATCACATGAGACATTGCACTCTCTTAAAGCTAAAATGCGTAATCGAAACATAGCACACAGAGGCATTGCACAGACAACAAGTTCCACTTCTGTTCCACGTAGTAGCAACATCACAAGTAAAAAATAGTCCTCCAATAGTAGTCCAAATCCAATCCATCAACAATCATTAGATTCTATGAAAAAGCAAATGCAACACCCACAAGTGCAATGTCTTTTGCATATGCGAAATCGAAATCAGGTATGCACCACAAGTACAGCCCTGCCGGATCAGCAATCATTACATTCTCTTAAAAGACAGATGCGCACAACAGGTAAACATCATACTTTTCACATGCCAAACCTGAAATGTAGATCGTTTGCACCTTCTATAGTCCAGAACACAATCGCTAGTGATCGACAAACAAAAAATAAATGGAAATTTACAAAACCGAACACAATAGAAAAATCCATTGACAGATACTTGCAAAGCATAAATGACACACCTACACAACCATGTTGCCTTTGCGATATGCTTCACTTTCAGCAAAATATGCGCAAGGTTGATCATGCACTTGCTCAAGCTTTCTCTTTGCTTCCTATTCCAACTAATGAAAAAACATTGGCAGTTGGCCAATCTATTTGTAAACAATGCACAAAGGCTATTTTAAATGCAAAGGTTCCCTGTTTTGCTACACCTTGGAGCATAAGACGCAATGCAACAATAGATGTTGTTCAGTCACTGACCTCCCTTGAAGAAAGACTTGTGTCTTTGTGCATTGCTTTTGCACAGATCAGACAACTAGGATATAAGCGAGCACAATATGGATTGCTTGGGACAATCATCAATGTTCCAGTGGATTTTGATAAAGTGCAACAAGCATTGCCTAGGCAACTAGATGAAAATACAACAGTCGCAGTTAGACTAAAACGAAAGCTACAATATGACAATGCATATGCACAAGGAAATATTAGACTTGCTCTTGTGATGAATGCTTTAATGACACTATCAAGAACACCATTGTACAAAGAACAAAACATCTCCATAAATAAAGACTGGGAAGAGCAATTGGCAAAGAGAACAGCAAAATTGCATATAGATACTGAAACAGAACCAAGTATGGACAATGACATGTCTGAAGATGATCATGAACCCGTATCTGAATCAGTTATACATTGGTTCAATGATGCACATTCAATCAAAGACCTTGACACAACCATCATTGAAATTGCACCATCTGAAGGGTTTAAACCTCTTGGCATTTTCCAAGACACATACGCAGAGGAAATGAACTTCCCAACTTTGTTCTATGGTTCAGCTCGGCCAACTGACATGACTAAAAGCTTAACATACCAAAAGATAGCAAAATGGGAGCTTATGCATAAAGACAATGACTTTGCAACACACATAACAAATATTTTCTTCAAAGCCATCAAGATAATTATTCGCCAAGTATCTTCCCTGGCATGGATTTGCATAAGAAAAACTGAATTAAAGGATAGAAAGTTAGTTGCAAAGGATGTCTGCAATCCAGCTACCCTAGAGAAAATATTAAGATCTCCATTAGGTTACAGAACATTAAAAAGCATCCGCACCTCACCAGACTACCTAGAAAACACCAAAAAAAACATATTTGCAATGATAAGACAATTGGGACCTCCAACATTTTTTGTAACATTGACAAGTGCTGAGCACTTATGGGAACCATTGTGCAGAGCTCTACAACAAATATCCATTCAGCAACAAACCAACTCCAATGAAAGTATAGAGGATAGGGATCTGGACTTTGAAATCAGAAAGAACCCGTAATTTGTAGTCGGTATTTTAATCATAGAATCAATGCATTTCGAAAAATGATGCTAAAAAACCATGAGCTCTTTGGCCAGGTCATGGACTACTCTTTTGTGACAGAATTCCAAAACTGAGGCAATGAACATGTTCATTTCTTACTATGGATAAAAAATGCACCTGTGTATGGCAATTGCCTAAATTCTGAAATAGAAAGCTTTGTTGACAAGTACATTTCGTGCAACTCATCACTGGTTGATACAAATCTCGTCAAAATGCAAACACACCATCATACAAAGACCTGCAGAAAATACAGACACTCAAGCTGCAGATTTAGTTTTCCGTTACCTCCCATGAACAAAACAACAATTTTAGAACCATTGCCCATGCCCCATCCTACAATTAAGGACAAAGCAAGAATATTTTTCAAGCGCTTGGAAAACAAACACTACACAAAAGAGGTTTCATTTCAAAATTTCTTGGACGAATTGGAAATGAATGAAATTGATTACATTGCAATGCTTCCGATCAACATTGACACGCAAAATAGTCATGCTAAAAAGAGAACCAACTGATATTTGGATAAATTCCTTTGCAAAAAAAGTACCAAGCCTCTGGTATGCAAATACAGACACACAGTTTATTTTAGACGCATATGCTGCTGCATCTTACTGTAGTTCATATATGACAAAACAAGACAGAACATTGTCTCTTGCATTTCGGCAATTGCGGCAACAGTGCACTCATGCTTATGATGGAAAAATACAGTTCATACGGAAACTTGGCAATGCATTGCTAAACTACCAACAAATGTCCAGCCGTCAAGCTGCTCATATTGTTCTCTCATTGCCATTGCGTAGATGCTCAAGGAAAACGGTTTTCATCAATACTGCACCACTAGAACATAGAGTATTCATGTTAAAAAGCCAAAAACTATTAGCAAAAGAGCCAGATGATTCTGAAAATATCATGTGTTCATCTGTAATAGAAAAATACACACAGCGGCCAGAAGCTCTTGACAACTTGTCACTAGTTGAATACGTTGCCTTTTATTCAGGGAGCTCAACAAGGCTCCAAAAGAGAGCAACTCCGCAGATCATTCGTTATGTAAGATATAATCCACACATTGATCCTGAGAATTATTGCAGAGAGAAACTCATGTTATATGTGCCTTTTAGAACAAGTGAGCAGACCTTGCTTGCTGGATATGAAACATGGAGTGCAGTGTTCAATGCTAAAAAATCACAAATTGCAACAATCAAAAAATTGTTCACTGCACAAATTGCTCCTACATGGGGTGACATTGACGAAGCTGCTACGACAGTTGACAACGATATGCACCCAACAATTGACCTTGCAAATGAAATTGAAAAACACAAATTGGAAAATGGCATAGAAAAATACGACATCATGAGCGACCTAAACCATATGAAAAGTAGAAAGGTCACACACTCAATCTCTAAGAAATTTTTTTTAGAGATAGCACACCCATTGCTCCTAAGCAACAAGGAATACTTCAATTTATGAAGGCAATTGAACAAAGAACAACAATCGGTACTAAAGGATGTACTAATGGCAAAAAGACTAGTTCCCAATAAACCTTTCTACTTGTTCTTGACAGGTGGAGCAGGCACTGGCAAAACGTTCACAGGTAAAGCCATTTTCGAGGCAATGATCCGATTCTACGATAAACAGCTGGACAGTGACCCCCTCAAACCAAAAGGCATTGTTGTTGCTTCAACAGGGAAAGTAGCATTTAACGCAGGTGGCACCACTGCACATTCAATCTTTCATCTACCATGCAATTCTTCAAAGATGTTACCGCTAGATTCAAACACAGCTGACACGTTAAGCAAAAAGTTTGAGCAGTTGCAGATTCTTCTGATTGATGAAGTCTCTTTGATTGGCTTGAAAATGCTTCACAACATTGATAGAAGACTTCGTCAGATCAAACATACACCAACAAAACCTTTTGGCAATATAGACATCATATTCTATGGAGACTTCTACCAAGCACAACCTATATGTGATACTTGGATATTCGAGGAACCAACAATAGACAAAGAGAAAATGCCATACACATTTTGGGTTGACAATGTCAAATGCTTTGAATTACACAGCGTGATTAGACAATCAGATCAACATTTCATTTCTGTACTTAATCGGGCAAGAACTTCTCAGCAAACTAGTGAAGACATCAGCTACTTGAATGCAATCTGCTACAAGACACCCCCCAATGATCCACGATTTCCATACTTGTTTCATAGAAATTCTGCAGTTGATGAGCACAACAGAAAAATGCTAGACTACTTACCCACAGAGCTCTTCGTTCTAGAAGCAGTGGACAAACAAGATACAACCATTGATAGCATCCAGTTTCACTTGGACAAGTCATTCTTGCCTGCAACAATTTTTCTCAAACAAGACATTTTATTTGAATTGATAGCTGGTAACCTTGACACATAAGATGGCCTTGTCAATGGTGCAGATGGCATTTTTAAAACATATACAACTGACCAACAAGACATTGTGTGGATTCAATTCAATGACCCTGCTGTTGGCAAATCCCGTCGTCAAAGAATGCAACATCTATACACAAATTGTATTTTGCCTTCATGGACACCCATAACAAGAATCACTAGAAAAGTTAGAACAACTATGAAAATAGTCACAAGAGCACAATTCCCTTTGCAGCTTGCCTGTGCACGAACTATTCATAGAGCACAAGGTCTCACAATGGACACACTGGCTTTTGATCCCTCTAAAGTGTACCAACATGGTCTTGTTTACACTGCTTTATCACATGTAAGGAACATCGAGTCATTGTACCTCATACATAAATTGCAGGAACAAAATTTTAAGGTTTCAGAAAAAGTAAATAATGAGATGCAACGCCTCACGACATTGGCAGAATGGAAACTACAACACAGTCTTGCACCTGTCTGTTCAAGCCACTTTAGCCTATGTTCTTTGAATACACATAGCTTTGCATTGCATGCCCAAGAAATAGCCCATGACTATGACTTGCTGGAAGCAACTGTTCTTTGTTTCCAGGAAACAAGAGACGATGTCCTCGACCATGTCAATTTCCTTAACGAAACATGCAACTGCTATACTGCATTCACTATTCATGGTCTACTAACATGTTGCAAGAAAAAAATTTCAATCCAAACTATCCAGACATTTGCAACAAATTATATAGAATCAATAACCATTGACCTGTTGCATCTAGGCACCACTCTACGTATCACAAATTTGTACTTGACACCAAACACACACATTCATGATTTATTCAGCCTAATAGAAAACATTCTCAGCTCATTGCCACCAACCTCCAAATTGATTGTTGCTGGGGACTTTAACATTGACATGCTACAATCCACAAAGACACAAGCACTCCTCCTTGAATTTATGCAACAACACAAGCTGTCACTACTTGTTGACAAGCCAACGACACATGCAGGCAGTCTATTGGACCACTTTTGGATACGCAACATCGAAAGTGGTGTTGTCAACTTCACTATACTAGATACATATTGGACAGACCACTTTGCAATATCTCTTCATTTCCAGCTGTAGTCAAAACATGCTCAATTTTTTCAAACAAAGTGTGCCCCTTTTACAAAATTGATTCCAGAATACCAAGAATGGTACAATTGATAAAGAACAGTTCTCACTTTGCATTTGTAATTTGTAATTTTATTTCGATACTCTGAAGATTGAAGACCACTGCAAATTAAAGCTGATGCACAAATAGCTATTCTCAAGTGTACAAGAAGATTAGACCATCCTGAATGTGGTAAGCATATAGCTCAAGTTTCTTCACATGGAAAAATAATTGTTTAAGATCAAAGGTCTTCCAAATTCGCTGTCTACCTGGTCAGACATTTTTAGTTTATTTTTATGAGAATTGCTCGAGATTTGTGCATATATTGTCTTTGTTAAACGTCCAATCTTGACAATGAGGATGTTGTCTTAGGTTGCAAGGAGAGGAGGCGGCTTATAAAACAAGCATAAGAATACAGGTATGAATTTGTAGAGCTTGTAGCTTCTGTACGTGCCCTAAAAATGTTGGCAGTGCTCTTAGATTTAAATGAAAGGGGATAAAATGTCGTTGGATTCTTCCATAAGCACAATACCCATATTCACATCCACAACCACTGAGTCCAGTTCTGGCTCTATGCCTGCGAAATCATCTCCACAGAGCAATTGAAACAATATACCGAGCTTTCAGAAACAATAGGAACAAAAAAACTGACATAACAAAATTTCTCTATCCTTTATGCTGTGAGGCATTCTGACAAACTATCCATGTGCCTTGTCTATGCCTCCAAAGTTTGCATACATTTTTACCAGGTTAGTCGCAGCTATAACATCTGACAGCAATCACCTTTCCTTTATCCTTTAATAAATGTCCATACCCTGTTCCAAAGCGCACCCAGGTAGAATGCTAGCAAAATTTGTGGAACTTGACTTTGCACCTGCCAATTACATTTGCTACAATGTGTGTATGTCTCTGATGTTTAGCTGTGCACAATTATAAATTGAGCATAGCTGAAGTTGAAGTCTTATTGGACAGTATTTAATTTCCACCATATCTAGATTACTTGCATTGTATATGAAAACTCTAAAGCCTTGAATGTTCCTAGTATTCCGAGGATGCAAAACATGAGGCCAATTTTCTGAATGTAATACAAAATCTGTATTAGTATTTGCCAATTTTCAGCAGAAACAAATCCATATATGGCCAGGCATGCTAAATTTCCAAATACATATCCAATAAAACTAATGAATAGTATATGTCTGGCTCAAGTTTCTTCACATGGAAAAATAATAGTATCAGATGTCTATACATAAAATGCCAGTCCAATCTGCGTTTAAAAACTGTAGAAGGACATATAGATGAAGTCAACTTTCAGTATACCTATTTTCCATTTATTTTCTAAGTGATAAGCTCTTTTAAGTGTTCTAATAATTTGCATTGGCTTCTGCCTCTATGTTACAGCTCTCTTTTTTGCATTGGCTATATAGACTCAAGACTACGGCAACAAGACCCTCTTCAAACTGGTAAATGCCTTACTCTTGACACCAACAAGCTTGAAAACTAGTTTGCTTGCTACCAATGTTTTTCATTCAATTTGTTTTGTTCCATTCATTGGCACAGATCTGCTATTGCATGCCCTGTACGAGCATTTGGAAAACAAGAATCCCGTTTGCTAGACACCATAACATGGATCATTCAATGGTGCCAGAACACCTGCCATCGAACAAGCGAAAGATGGATGAAAATATGTACTCACATTCTTAATATACTTTTGCCCTGTCTTAGAATTATGTATTTCACATTAATCCTCACTAGCAACTCCTGCTAACACTTGTCCATCAGTGATGTAGACACCTCTGCTAGTGACACTGCTTGCTCAAACGAGATTCAAGAACAAGGTCACAGCCATATAGCCACCCCTCGAAATGATGCTGCTCGTTCATGTCAGAGCCAACAACAAAAGAGGCAAGTATTTAAAAACATTCATGCCATATGTAACTTCATTTTGACCACTGTCAGTTGCTTATTCTATTTCTATGATTGTTGCTATTGCAATTTATAGGATGAAGACAGAACCCGTTCAGCCATCAAGCATACTTGATATTTGTACAAAACAATCCATCAGTGATGTAGACACCTCTGCCAGTGACGCTGCTTGCTCAAACGAGATTCAAGAACAAGGTCACAGCCATATAGCCACCCCTCGAAATGATGCTGCTCGTTCATGTCAGAGCCAACAACAAAAGAGGCAAGTATTTAAAAACATTCATGCCATATGTAACTTCATTTTTACCAGTGTCAGTTGCTTATTCTATTTCTATGATTGCTGCTATTGCAATTTACAGGATGAAGACAGAACCCGTTCAGCCATCAAGCATACTTGATATTTGTACAAAACAATCCATCAGTGATGTAGACACCTCTGCCAGTGACGTTGCTTGCTCAAACGAGATTCAAGAACAAGGTCACAGCCATATAGCCACCCCTCGAAATGATGCTGCTCGTTCATGTCAGAGCCAACAACAAAAGAGGCAAGTATTTAAAAACATTGATGCCATATGTAACTTCATTTTTACCAGTGTCAGTTGCTTATTCTATTTCTATGATTGCTGCTATTACAATTTACAGGATGGAGACAGAACCCATTCAGCCATCAAGCATACTTGATATTTGTACAAAACAATCGGTTGTAGCCTTCGAAGGTGATGTCCTGGTCATCTATGGCCCTGCTGCTACCAACAACCCTCCAACCCAACCAAAAGTACCAATTCTACATCTTGACTTGGTCGATAGCTATGGCCAAATGACAATAACAGGAAACATTAACAACAAATTGATTGACATATTCTTGCCAAATCTATCGCCTGGTACAAGTATTCGAATCACAAACTTTGTGATTAAAAAAAAATCAAAATATGACAGAGGAGATGCTGATTACTGTCTCCAATTCACTAGTAAAACCACCATGCAAACCATTCCTACAGTCTGCAAAGAGCGTAGACTAATACCTGACACAACCATTTCAGAGCTTATTAAATCAAAAGATAGCTATCCAATTGGATCAGTTGCTGCTATTGTTACTGCTCACTATCAAATGCCGATGCAACATGAACTACACATCAGAGATGGAGACACGCACAATGACTTAGCTACTGTAAGATATTATGCAATAATCTTAAACCTCACCCTAAATCCTTTTCATCATGCGCATTGTTGGCCATGACAACTAACTAAATTGTTCACTTTACAGATTATAGTACCTAACAACTTTACAGCACCCTATGCAAAAGTGCGAATGTTATTGGCATCAACAACAAAGCCACTGGTACTATTCAAAAACATTGTTCGCAGTGGACACATAGGCTCAACACTCATGCAAACAACACAGTCCACGTTCATTGACAAGCTGAATGACCTATGTACTAAAGCTTTCCTGGGGAAATTGGTTTCTACCAGCACACAGGTATCTAGCCTCACAATATTGTACACTTATCTTCAAAAGATTTAGATTATTTTAGACACAATGCAATCTATACTAGTTCCTAGAGCAACTTTGTACCTTACTGATCTAACTTTCCTTAGCCTAGAGATCTCAACAGTGAACAACTATTATTACTACACACTTATATTTTATACTTATCCATTATTTTTGTTCACTTATATTTTATACTTCTCCATTACTTTTGTTCCATCCAGACATTGCTATGCCTTCTAATGAAATCTGCATTGCCATTCCAGGTAGTTGGCACCTTGAAACCAAAGAATGTCCACCTGTCACCATACCAGCCGATATGCATGACTTGTGAACAAAGAGTTTTTCTTACTTAAACGACAGATAATAACGTTGTCCAGTGCGCAACATGCGTGACAACAACAAAATTCCAATATTGGAAATTCCTTGAATGCACAATACACACAACGAATGGAGATATGGACTGTTACCTACAGAAAGAATTGCTAGAACAGAATTTCCCTCAACTTGCTGCAATACCTTATCTAAATTACAAAAGAGACATGTCCACGGTGATGTTCATGCTACGCAAATTCCAATTAGAAGGAACATTTACACTTGCCATGGACAACTGCATTATAGAAATTGTCAAACAGGACAATGCTATCGGACTTCCACCCAACTAAGAAGAGATTTGCAAATTAGCATAGGTACTTATTTATTCTACACAAACTAATTACTTGACTTTTACAAAATGCTGTCTTCCTCTCTCCTGCTAAAGAATCTATTTTGTTTCAGAGATGCTGGAGGACAAAGTAACCACCAATCTGCATAGTTCAGAGATGATTTTTAAGCTCTAATGGAACCCTAAATTGGGTTTTTGAGAAATCAATCTGCACAAGAAAAGGGGACAGTTTCATCGCTTTTGTGGTTTAGGCAATTTCAATGCTAAAAGCACTCAATTTTGGTACTGAAACGACACAAGGATAAATGCATCTGCAGTTTTTCTGAATAAACTTTTCAGCATTTGGGTGAGACAGAAGTATTGCCATTGAAAACAAAAACAACATTGATTTATGTATTATAGCTTATGGAAATTTGAACATTGCTTGATCTAAGCAAATGCTTTGCACATATTCTCCTCCATGCTTCTTGCTAGCCATTGCTAGGTAGCTTATGAACTCTGAATGTTTCTCAGTTACGTCCTTCAAACATTTGTCTTGAAATGTATCTTCTATCATAGTTAATGATCCATTGGCATTGGACTTCCAATTATATGATGTTGATGCAAGCATGTTGCTTTATTACCTTCTAGTTTTTGTGACTTACCATTGAGTAAACAGTTTATTTGCTGTCAAACTTTGACTTGTTTTAAAATCCCAGCATTTTTCTCTTTTTCATATGAGTTTATTTATGTTCTTTTGCATGCAAACAGCCCTGCTCATGGCAGGGACTCCAGCTCCCGCAGAGTGCTTGTTTATTTAAGCAATCAAGTAAATTACCTATCCATCAAAATCCACATAGAAATAATAACCAATGAGTATTCAGCAATAAGTTTGTTTATCAAATGCCATGAGATTAAGTCATCCTCCCAATTGTTTTATCAGCCAAGAAAGTAGATGCAAGCAACGACTTATGGGGGGAGAGGGAGATGGCATGCTAAGGAAAAAGGAACTATGCCTAAAGACAAATAATTTCTACCCCTAAACTCATCTCTAAGATTGCTGCAAGGGAAATTGTTCAGAGAGCTATGAACCATTTCCTTCATTTAAACGATGATAATGCTCTTGTGTAGAATATTGGTGATGCTAAATGAAACAATCAGAAAAATAGGTTCGCACTACACTAGTGTGCATTGTATCATAAATTTTATACAATAAAGATAAGCATCGACAAGAGAACAAGTCATGCAAGGAAAAGGCATCTAGCCGACAAGATTGCACAACATCAACATAGAGGAGGTAAAGGTGATATATGTATCATAAAAACTATCATGAAATCAGACTGATAGCTTAATAAAATTGCCTATCACAAAATTAAATCGAAATTGCAGGCATAAACATGTGCAAGGTGCTCAAACAAAAAGTTAAAAGGTTAAGAATTTTGTAGGAAATCCAATGAAGGGATAAGTTGACGCATAGCTTGAAATGTGATGGGTTTCTAGTTTATTAGCAATATGAAAAAATACAAGGAATAAAAGAGATGATGAAAGCTTAAAGTACTTTCAAATAAATGTAATTTGGCAGGCATAAGGCTTTGACTGATTTCTTTAGTAAAAATTGAAAGCCACAGAAGGGAATTCGAAAACCAAGGGAATAAAAAATTGAACAAAACCATCAATAGTAGGTCAACATCGAGACTAGATCAATTCCATCAGGGAGAACAATGGCATAACAAAAATACAAAGGTATAAGGAGGTAGATTAAAATGAAACTCAACTGTTCAATTTGCACCCAACAAATTTTTGGCTCCGTAAAATATAGATTTTTTTTTTTAAACATATGAATCCAGCATATCAAGCAAACAAACACTTATTTTCAAACATAGGGATAAAGTTCGGAAGAATAATAGAACCTAGATTTTGATGATAGCCGTGGCTAAAGACTTGATGCCAAGACCACTATTACGTTCACACGATCCACTTCTTAAAAACAACTCAATAATGATCCATTTTCTTAATTCAATATTTTCTTTTCAAAACAATTCATAAAAAAATGCAACTATTCTATAGAAGAATTTCTTCAAACCAAGTTCTTCTATGTTCCCAAAACTAAAAATAAAAGATGAAAAACCCAAAATCTCCCAAAAATAATATTTAATAACTAAGGAAAGCTTTCATTTTTTGAAAACAAAAAGTGGCTAAAAATCTCTTAAAAACAAGAATTTTCCATTCAACAATTAGTTCGAAGTCATGCATGAGACAACTAACCAAAGGTGCAAACTAGACTGTTGGGTCGACTAAACGGGTACTCATCCTCGTCGCGAGGATGATGGCAAGGGTAGGGGACCTTTTGTCATCTTTTTTTTCAACAACATTTCCATTGGGTTTTAAGGCACACTCAGTCCTGATAGTTCAGGTGGAGTCGATGTCTGGTGCCTGCAATTTGAATCAGAAAAACTATCGAACAACATATATATATATATATATATATATATATCAAACAATCAAACACACCATGAGAGGAAATAGTAGCATGGTAGGGTACTTGCAAATGAGTAATCCTACACTGTCCCTCCCATGAAGACACTTCAAAAAATAATCCACATCAATGAATAACAACAATTACATCATAAACAACATGAATTAAATGCACAGTAAACATAATCATATAACCACATGATACTCATGACTAAATTAATACGAACTCACAAATAAATCCATATAACCATCATAACATATGCATAAGTCAATAGTATCATGATCATCAAAGTATGATCAACTGTAATCCAAAACCAATCCAAAATAGTGAAACTAGCATCAATAGGGTATCATAATGTATATCCTAACATAATGAGTATCTGTCCAATGAAGGAAACATGAGGGGCACTACAATAAAATGTAGATCTAATAATTATGTGGGTCTTAGAGCTACAATATTCTTGAGATCAAGAAGAGACATTTTTTTTGTTTTAGCCTCAATACTATTGCCTAGCATGATGGGAGTTTTAGGCTGAATAAATTGCAATCACTCTGCTAAAATTTCGTGCAAAGAAAATAGGAAGCATACATGATGTATTTCAAATTGAAAATAGGTTTTACTAAGGAAAGAGTTTGTGGGTGGGGTGGTTGAATAGTTTGTACAACCATAGTATTTATAGAGAGGACACATTTCTTGCAAAAATTTAGGCTAAAAAGAATTGTAGAGAATGAAAAGCCTTCAAGAAAAAGGTAACAACAAGAATACTCAGAGCAATAACTGATTCCTGTTGCAATGGTGAAGGACATGCACAATAAATAGAACCATTTCAACTCTATGAAGTCTTCAACAAACTAGTCTAAAAAACTCTATCAAAAAAACAAAGAAATAAATCTACGTCCTCAATTCTTACTAAAGGTTTGAAGGTTTGATAAACATAGTACCCATTATGGGTTGAATTAAATTTCCATTAAAAAAACACTAGCACACATTTACATAGAATAGATTTGTTTGATTAAAAGACTTATCATCTTGACAACTACATCTAATCTATTTAATAGATTTTGTTGGAGGAAAGGTATCTTATAGTAAGTAGAAGAAAGATAGGAATACATATGAATTTATCAACAGGCATAAAAAAATTTCATGTGTATATGAAACCTACATACTTGGAAACACTAAGAATCCCTTCACATTACAAAATCTCATGTCGTCCCTTTGGAAAAACACCCAAAAAAAAAACCAACACTTTGCATAGTAGCTACATCTCATAGAACTATTGTCACGCATGCTAGGGAAGGCTTCAATTCAAACTTGTATTGTAATTATATTCGTGTTGTGCATTTTTAGTCACACTCCTAGCTGGTATTAATGTTGATTGTGGAAGCAAAGGGATTTGAAGGTAAAATTTAAATTGCTGAGGATTTAGAGGGCCTACGATTTTATTCCCTAGGGAAGAGTGTCTATATTCTTTTTTCTTTTTTCAAAGAATCTCGCATATGAATCCAAATACTTCCTCATGTAGAGTACAATAAACATTCCAATGATTTTGTTACATAATATGTGTAATCAACACTCCATTGGCCAATGTTGCAAGGTGAGTACAGATCAATGAGGCAAAAAATAGTAACACAATCAAGATTTGAAGAGACATTCACAGGCAGCGAGGGTGAACAAAGTAAAAAAATAAATAAAGATAATAAATGTACATAATATTTACTTGATAGAAAAATTAAGAAGATGAGATGCTCGATGAGTTTATCCAGTGCCTTATTCCAAGAAAATATAGCTTTACACAATTGGGCGATTCTTTCCTTAAATAACCCTTGGCACCATCGTAAAAAGGTGGTTGCAAGTTAGGAAGGAATGTAAAATTTAAACTATCTAGAAGTATAATGAGTTTCATTTAAGTCTCTATCCACTGACCTACATCGCTAAGCTTCCTCTTTCCATTATGACTAGTGCATAGAGGAATTTTTCCCAACACCCCCCACTTAGATAAAAGTGTGAGTTAAATTCATGCTTAATAACAAAATCATTAAATTGCTAACCCTTTGGCGAATCTAGTGTATCATTCTGGGACTTGCACTTTTACTTAGTAATGCACCATAATTATGCATAGAATTCATATATTAAAGAAAAAACTCAAACGACTTATGATCCTTAGGCACACAATTATGTTCATGTAAACATAATATTCTAGATTCACCTTCTTATGTATTGTTTTTGTTATAGTAGAAAATATTACAAGCAAACTATTAAATGCTGAACTTTGTTATTGATAATAGTATTATTAATATCTTGATCAATAATTTTATAAATATTAATTCTAACATTTATATTAATAGGGGCTTTCTACAATTTTTGAATTTTTACTACTCTGAAACTCGATGAATCAGCATGGTGGGGGGCCCATCAGGGCTCCCTAACCAAAGCAACCTGTTGTTTCCTAGAATAGTGTTTCTTCTTTGATCAAGAGGACTAGGAACTTGTCGGGTACATCACTTATTCCATTGCCTGGAGGTTTGAATAATCTTATTTTTTCTCCTAGGGGCAAGGAAAAATTGTGCTTTGAGGCCCATGTGACGTCCTATGTGGAAAAACTTGTGGGGATTCAAATCTCGGCCAAGACACCTTAGAATTCAACGTCAACTTTTTGCACTATGGTTGGGGACGATGTGGAAATCTTAGATGCAATCCTCAATGATGCCCTGGAGGGTTTGAATTTGTCTCTGGTGGGGAAGTTCTTAGTTGGATGTCCCAATATAGACCAGGTACAAAAGTGGGCCTCTGACACTTGGAAACTTAAAGGAAGTGTTTCTATAAGTGCTATGCCTAAAGGACTTTTTCTTTTTACTTTTTTCATTCCTAAGGACATGTTAGAGGTCCTCACGGGAGGACCATGGGCCTTTGACAGAGGTTTCAAAAATATTTTGTCTTTATGCAAGTGGAAGCTAGGATTTGATGCCTCTACCGAATTGGGAAAAGTTGCTCCAACCTGGGTTAGGCTTCCTGGGTTACCACTTGAGTTCTGGCACCAGAAGGTTTTTAAGGGGATAGCATAATCCTTTGGTTCTTTGGTTACTATTGAAAAAGTAACTCTCCTTAAATCTAGATTAGTATATGATAGAATTTGTCTAAATGTGGAGGTTAACATAGTCCTACCCACTTTTGTTACCTTAAAATCTAAGTTTGGGAAATGGGTTCAACCTTTGGAATATGAGAGGGATACGGTGTTCTATCAAGGATGTAATAAATTTGGGCATTTACAAGATGCTTGTAACAAGGCTTCACTTTATCCAAAGATACACCAAATAGACACACAAATGAGTGAATATTTGAAGGATATGACCCTACTGAACATATCAAAGAACCTTGAAACCTCAACACGCAATAAATATTTTCTACTCATAGAAAAATCATTTGACTCTAATCAAGAAGATGTTGGGGATGACAAAACCCCAAAGAAGGATGATCCAAAAGAAAATCTTGAAAGGATGTTCTCTGAAGTTGCCAAGGAATCAACAACCCCACCTTTTTTGGAGAACTAGCAGGCTTTGCCTTCTAACAATGAGGGAAAACAACTAAATGAGCCATTGGAAGAAGGGAAAATAATCAGCCATAAGGAAAAGATTTTGACTCAAACTCAAGAATCTAACTTGGGGGAGGAATACACACCATAGAGTTAAGATGAAAAAGGATGGATAAACATCAAATCAAGAAAGAAGAAAAAACCAAATGTAGGAGGAAATAACAAACAAGGAAGACCCCAGTTAAAGGAAACAAGAATCAAAGAAACAACAAAGGATGTGGTGGCAGGGAAACATAAAACTCTAGATTCCCTAGTAGGGAATAAAACAAAGAGGAAGCAAGGGAGTAAAGACTCCCATCAGGGGTAGTATCAGCCTGATATTGCTCTTTTGTCTTAATTGATTAATGAATATTTTTTCTTGGAATGTCAGGGAGCTAAATGGCCCTTATAAATAGTATGTTCTTAAGGCTTGCTTAGTTGAGGTGAAACCATATATCCTTTTGAATCAGGAAACTAAGATGAAAAATGAGAGTTTCGAGAAAACCCTGAAGTGGCTTTGGTCGGGAGTTGGTTTTGAAGTCAGTGATGCAGATGGTGCCTTTGGAGGGATTGCTACTTGTGGAATTCTTCAAGGTTCGGTGGCAAACTGAAATACAATAATAATAATAACCTCTTAGTTAGCATGAAGGACAAAGACTCCTCCATTAATTGGAACTTGGGCAATATTTATGGCCCTAACTTGAGATTGGATAGATTGGAGCTATGGAAAAGGCTAGAAGGAGTTATGGCAAACAACAAATATGAGCTTTGGCTACTTGGAGGAGATTTTAACTCCCCACTATACCCATCTAAAAAGAAAGGAGGTTTAACTAATTATTCAGATAGTATGATTGATCTTGCAAGCTTTCTTGATTCAGTCAGATTAATGGACATGTACCTCTTACTAGATCTCTCTTCACTTGGAAAAATAGGAGACAAGGCAATCAACTCATCCAAGTTAAGCTGGATAGATTTTTGATATCCTCTAACTAGAATATAATGCAAAATCTCTCCCTTTAAGCCTCTCCTAGAACAAGGTCTGATCATAATGCTCTTCTTTTGGAATGGGATGATAGAGTGATTAAAAAACCATGTCCTTTTAGATATGAAATCATGTGGTCCCTCCACTCATACTTTAAATCGCTAATTGAAGAATGATGGAATTTACCTTGTGTTGGAACCCCGATGTTTAGGCTAACATAGAAATTAAACAGAGTCAAAGAAAAGGTCAAAGGGCAGAACAAATACACCTTTGGGAACATCTTTACCACCAAGAAAGAATTGAATTTAAAAATTAAGTAAATTCAAGAACAAATGTAGACTGGAACTTGTGATGATGATATCTATACAAGAGAAAGGGAGTTGAGAGACAAATGGCACAAAATAAGTAGGGAGGAAATTTTTTGGAAGCAAAAATCTAGGATTTAGTGGCTTTGAGAAGGGGACAGAAACACTAAGTTTTTTCACCAGTCTACTTTGAAGCATAGAGGAAGAAATAGGATAAGATCCCTAACCACATCAAATGGCACCCGAGTGTAAGGGGAAGAAGAAATTGTAAGGGAGGTTATTTCTTTCTTTTCAAACTATCCCGAGCCCCATAACATTGATAATCAAGAGCTCAAGGAGTTGTTGTAGGTTATACTTAAAATCATTACTGAGGAAGACTTGAAAGAATTAACTAAGATTGTTTCCATGAAAAAAGTAAAGGAAGTTGTTTTCTCTTTTGGTTCTTTCAAAGCACCAGGACCAGATGGATTTCCCCCTAGTTTCTTCCAAGTTTATTGGGATATTGTGTCCTTAGACCTCTTTATTGTGGTCAAGGATTTCTTTAGATCAGGAAAACTCTTGAATCAAATGAATACTACCTTTTTAGCACTTATTCCCAAGACTAATGAGGCTGTTTCAATGAATTATTATAGACCTATAAGTTTATGTAACACAACATACAAGAATTACTTGAAAATCATTGTCAATAGGCTAAAACTGGTTCTATGAAAACTGATTGCTATAAATTAGAAGGGTTTTTTGCAAGGAAGACAAATATTGGATGCAACAATATATACTCATGAGATCTTACATTCTATGGATTATAGTAAAAATCCAAGTATGCTATTGAAATTAGATATCTCCAAAGCCTATGACAGGGTCTCCTAGAATTTTTTATTTGATGTTCTTGAAAAATTTGGCTTCACTGGGAAATTCCTTAATTTGATAAAAGTTTGTGTCACTTCTCCAAAGTATTTAGTTCTGATTAATGGTATTTCCCATGGATTTTTCTCACCTGGCAGAGGTTTTAGATAGGGGACTTGTTGTCTACTTACCTATTTGTTATTGTGGTTGAGGCCTTAGTGCGAAACACACAGAAACCGCTTAATAATAAAAAGCTGAAAGGTTTTTGTGTTGCCTCTTCCTTACCCCCCGCTTCACATCAACAGTTTGTTTATGATACTATTCTTATGGGGAATATTTTTTGGTCGAAGCTAAACATTGGAGATGTATTCTAGACAAATATGCAAAAATTTCTGGCTAGTGTATAAACTACCAGAAAAACAAGATCTATTTTTTTAATTCCAGCTTGACTGTGAAAGAGAAAGTTATAAGAATCTTGGGATGTTAGCAGCAGAAGTTACCTACTCCCTACTTGGGCTTACCTCTTTTCTCTCGAAAACTAAACAACTATTGGAACTATATAGTGGAGAAGGTCCAAAGGAAATTGGCTGGTTGGAAAAATTCAACTTTTAAAGGATTCACTACAGAACATACCAGTATACTACCTATCTATGTTTAATATCCCAACATACATAGCTAAGAGAATTGAAATAATTCAAAGAATATTTTTATGGTCAGGGGTAGAGGAAAAGAAAAGAATGACACTTATCAAATGGGAAAAGGTTTGTGCTTCAAAGAAAGCTAGAGGATTGGAAATCAGGCAATTAAAAATCTTCAATAAAGCTTTGGTGGTGAAAATGGGAGGGTTCCTCCTAGAAGATGAAAAAGATTGGGAAAAAATATTGAAAGCAAAATATCTTAGAAATAAGGATGCTAGTTGTTTTATTAGGAAGAAGGAGATTTTGCATGGATATGTGTTTTGGAATAATCTTCTCAAAACAAAAGGAATCTTGACTAGAGGAGCAAACATAAGGGTAGGAAATGGGCTAAATACTAATTTTTGGGATGATATCTAGTCCATGGAGACCCCTCTGTCTGCTTCTGAAGACCTCCAACAAATTAGATTCAGACTGAAAAGAGGTATTGGAAAAAATGTCTCTAATTACTTAGTTTGGGAAGATTCAAAACCCAGGTGGATAGGATTCAAAGGCTACCTAAATAATGTCAGCTTAAGAGGAAGCAGACAACAAAACTGAGATGCTACTTTAGATCGGCTTATGGAACATATTGGAAATCCTAACTTTTTCTCAAGAAAAAAAAAGGATGAATGGATCTGGACTAAAAGTGCTAGTGGTACCTAGGTTCTTTGTTAAATCTGTCTATGATTCCATAATGCAGCAAAACCAAAATTTAGGATCTTTTGACTAGCTCAAAGTTTGGAGAAAACATTTAATCCTGAAGATAAATTATTTTTGGTGGACGGTTATTCATGGTAAGATCCTTACTATTGACAATCTAAAGAAAAGAGGTTGGTATCTTGTCAATAGGTGTAGTCTTTGTAATGAAGAAGAGGAAACTATTGTTCATCTGATCTTCTGATGTTCTTATGCTCAAGAAGTTTGGGATTTATTTCTTAATATGTTGAAGGTGGATTGGGTCTTCCCGACCAATGTTCAAATATTTGTGGATGGATGGAGCTTTATTGAGGAAGCAAACAAAACCCCATAAATATGAGTTGCTTTGAAACAATGAGGAACTTTGGGGTTTCTTTGAGAAGGTAGGTTTCACTCCTTATTTTCCTACTATGGAGGGCTATAATAAAAACTAAGCTACAAATTCACAAGGACAAGCAAATAACTATGTATGATTGTAAAAAGAAAAATTCAATAAAATTTGGAAAGCTGCTCATATAGCCAGGCTAAGAAAGGGCCAACACAACAAGAACTAAGTATAAAATAGCTATGGGGGTTATCCCATGACTCAAACAATATTAACTGGATGAAGCAACTCATAAGAATGAATAGTTTCTAGATCCCCCTGGATCCAAGATGTGTGAAGTGCAACTTTGATGGCTTCTCAAAAGGAAATCCAGGATAGGCTATTGCTGGGGGTGTGATCAGGGATGATAAAGGAACCTTTCTAGCAAGGTATAGCAAAGGCTTAGGAACAACAACGAAGAAATATGTTGAAGCTTACACTGATTGGATCAGAGTAAAACATATTAGACAAAAGGGGTACAACAAAGTCGTTATAGAAGGAGACTCTAAGTTGATAATTGATTATCTTAATGGTGTGACTCAAATCCCTTGGGAAATCAAGGATCTGTTGGAAGATTGTAAATGTATGATACAAGATATCCAACAATATAGAATATTCCATTCCTTAAGGGAAGGAAATAAGGTTGTGGATGCTACGGCCAACTTAGAAGTTAATCAGGATATTTTAATTTTTTGGGACTTCTCTAGGTTACCCAACCAAATTAAAGAAATTATGGCAGCTGACAAACTTGGAGGAAGAATTATTCAAATAATGGAATTAATAGATGGGAATGTTAATCATTGATAAAAGTGATAGGTTGAGGGGTCTAGTGATGATGTGGACCAAATGGATGCATGATGGCAAGTTGATAGGGTGCAGAAGGATGCACGTTGTCAAAGGATTGTTAAGTCCCGATGAGAGGAAAGGCAAAAATTGGAAAGGATAGTTGGGCTATAGAGTTATGTACTTTGATAAGATGGATTTAATTGAGGAAATAAATGGCATGAGGAAAAATATAGAGATTGATACCCAATTTGATGGATGGACTTGTGTGTACAACATAAATAAAAGAAATTTTAAAATTGGTGTTATCATTGTAAGAAAGGGAGGCGGAGTTGTTGCCATCATTAATGATGATATGTGAAAAGGTGACAATTGAAGCTTTAGTTCTTTGATACTTTGGATAAAAACCCTAAGCTACTAACGTTTCAAATGAGCAGTCACATAGTAGCCATTAGGAATGAGATAGTTGAATTGTTTGTAGCTAGCATTGAGAATGACAAAGGACATAGAAGAGATTTCCTGCTTGTGCCCAAAAATTTCCAAAGTCAAGAAAGCACCATGGGAGGTCTGAGGAAGCAAACAAAACCCCATAAATATGAGTTGCTTTGAAAAAATGAGGAACTTTGGGGTCTCTTTGAGAGGGCAGGTTTCACTCCTTATTTTCCTACTATGGAGGGCTATAATGAAAAACTAATCTACAAATTCGCTAATGCTTGGAGAGATGATGAGGTTAATTTGGGTGGCATTCAGTTTAAGGTGGATGCAAATTTAATTGCACAGGCTTATGAAGGAAAGAAAGTGGCCAAGGTCAGCAATGGTAAGTACCAATAGTTCATTGAAAAGTTCTTTGAAGATAAAGAAAAAGTAGGAAGGTTTCAAAATGGCTATTCTAGAATTAAGCTTCCATTGCCATATCATAATGTTTGTTTTATAGTTATAAAATATTTCACCATTAAAGGTCGCTATTAGTCCATCCATGGGTATCATTTCCCCATCCTCAACCATATAAGACATCTGGAAAAAATCAATCTTCTATTCTTTCTATTTTCTTCCTTGAACCAGAGTTTAACTCATGGAGCCATCTTGCCTTTACACTAGGGACTCATTAGAACCATTTGCAAGTTTGTTTTAACCAATTCTCTCTAGAGAAACCCTACCCTCAAATTGATTGAAAAACTAAAACCCCAAAGCTCAATGAAAATTGAGCTTATTGAAGACACTCCCCATCCCACAGCCAAAAAACCTACAAGAAATCTCCTAAACCTGATGAGGCTTTGTGGAAGGATCTACTGGTTATTACACCTTAAAAGTGAAGGGATGACTTCATGGACCCGGGGGCTAAAAATAATAGGAAATTGTTGTTGTGCGAATTGGGGAAGGAACTGGATATGATAACCATTCTTGATGACAAGGAGGCAGGAGGATCTAACCCAAGTGGGAGAAGGTCTAAAAGATTGGATTTGGCAGCATCGAAAGGTCAAGATAGTAACAAAAATTCGTAGATCCCTTAGGAGAAAATCACCCACAGTCTGCAAGAAAGTAAAGAAAAAGAGGTGGTGGAAGAGAATGACTCTTCCATGGAAGAGGTCCCAGAAAGCTTGGGAAAGGATTCAGTGGAGGAGGAAGATTCAGAAGCAGAAAGTGATGATGGAAATGAGAATGAGGATAAGGATGAGGACTTGCAACAAGAGATGAGTCAGGAGGAGGATGGTGGTAATGTTATGGATAGTCAAGATAGGATAGAATTAGAAGACAAGGAGGAAGAAAAGGTCGAAGATGATGGTAATGAGAGGGTCAAAAAATTGGAGGAAAGGTTGAATGCCTTGGAAAATTGGAGGAAAGGGAAGGATAAGGATGGTATAATTCAAGTTATTGAAATCATTGAGAAGAGAAAGATTGAGGAAAGACTGTAAGTTTTAGAGGAAGTAATGCAAGAACAAGACAAAGAAAACAAAATTCAAACCTTGGAAAAGGCTATTAAAATTTTAAGCTCTGTGGTCAATGTTGTTATGAAGAAGGCTATAATGGCCATTGTTTCTGGAATGGGAAATTTAAAAAAGAAAAGAAAAAAAGCAAGGTATGAGAAGGACTTGGCTAGGAAGATGGAGCCAAAGGAATCAGTGGAGGAAACAGTGGAGGACTTGCTGACAGTGTGGAAACTAATCAAGGAAACATAACAATGATGCTTCATGTTGTTGTTCTTTGTTTTTGTTTAGATGGACAATTTTTTTATCTTTAAAACTTTGGTTAATGACCATTGGGGCCTATTATATACTGTCTGTAGGACTAATAATATTTTTAGTTTTAGCATGGACAATTTTAAAGTTATTAATAGGTTTATTAAGTTAAGTAAGATGGATGTTGCTGATAGTGGGTTAATTTTTTTTGATACTATTGGTAGAACTACAATGTTTGATCAAATGGGTATTGGTTAGGATTTTTGCTTGCGGGAGGGGGGAAGTTTTGTGGGCTTCCTTTTTCTATTGTTTCTTACCACCTACTATTCTCATAATGTTGTATTAATTTGTTTGGGTCAGGGCCCTCTCCCTCCTTAATCAATCAAAAACATTTATCTTAATATCATTTGACTGATAATGATAATACTACTACGAGAGTGTTAATTAACTTTATTCTTATTAAAATCCATAGTGAAAGCAACAATAATGTGAGTAACAATATTGGTTAAATCTTAATATTACTAATGTAGACATGTAAAATTGACCTAACACCTATCACACACCCTAAACAACATCAAAACATTCCCGAAACGTCTCAAAACATTCTTGAAATGTCTTAGAACATTCTCGAGACGTCTCGAAACATCTTGGAACATTCCTGAAACATCTTGGAATCATCTTGAAATCATCTCACAACATCTCAAAATCATCCTAGAACATCTCGAAACATTCTTGGAATGTCTCGAAATGATCCTACAACATCTTAAATCATCTCAGAAACATTGCACAACATCGAACAACATCCAAAACCCTAATTTACTCTATTAATTGAATAATATGATATTATTTAATTATTTCACTTTTTCATCATTTTTGAAAAATTAAATAAAGTTTATTTATTTAATAAAATCCTGAAAACCCTAATTCTACTATTAATTAAATAAAATGGAATTATTTAATTAATTCACTTTTTCATCATTTCGATAATTAAATAAATTACATTTATTTAATGAAGTCCTAATCTAATCTGATTTCACACTAATTGATTAAATAATGTCAATTATTTAATTACATCACTAAATCACCTTATTCCCTAAGTTAATTCAATTATTAAATCATAATCACTTAATTATGACTTTCTCTAAAAAAATTGAATAAATAAATCAATCTATTCAAATATTTTATCAAAAATTAAATCAAACTAATGCAACTTTGTTTGCAAAAGTCAAACCTAATTTACACATTCAACTCCAAAAAAGGAATTAATTAATTAAATCAATTAATTCATAATTCCTCACCCACTTTCTGATTGATCAAATTATGTTTGTTGACTGAGCAATCTAATTTGTTGACTAATAAATCTATTTCCTAACTAAACCATCAATTCTTGTCTGATCAATCTAAATCCTAACTAATCAATCTATTCCTTAATCACACAAATTGTGCAATCTACTTTGTACAATCTTCTCATTTCTAAGTCCTCTTAACCCATTTCAACCATTGATCTTGATCCAACATTGTTGAATCTTGGTCGTCGATTTGAAATCTCTTTTTCTATATAACAAAACTCTTTCCTCCCAAATAAGGATTGAAGAATCAACATACCGTATGCAATGAAGTGCTATCAAGATCACCATTGATAGAGATTCACCATTCCTTTGATCAACCAACATCATGCATCATTCATCAAATATTTGCACACTAACTATGGAGGCTTCACAGTGATAAGAATAATCCAACATCACGTGAATACACTCCAATACGGGATGGTAACATTATACTTATTTGTTTACATTCAATTCAATAATCATAGATTTCTTAATGTGTTTTCAAATAGCTTAGTTTCACTTTGTATGTGTAGGATTAGATCTTAGATTAATGTATTTGATTTTAGCTTAGATTCTCATTTTGGGTATGTGCAAGATCATCATGGAAAAAATAGGCCCTTAAGTGGAGAAAAATTCAGAAAAAATAGAGTTAGGCAACTTGACGTAAAAATTTGAATAATTTATCTATATTATTTCAAAACTATGTAAGAATAGAATATGTAGAAAATTGAATGTAGTTTCTAAACTACTAGGTTTATTTTGAAAAAAGAATCTATTTGGTGAAAATTAGAAATTTCAATGCAGTAGTACTTAAATTTAGGGAAAAAATAAGTAGGTGTTTATCTGACCACCCTAACCACAATAAAATGATAATATTTTAGATATAAGTAGAGGACTCATGTCTCGATGTGATGCATATTTTTGTGTTTTTTTGAGTAAATAATTAATTATGAATTTTTTATTACAACTTTTAAAAATATTAAAACTCGTATGCCACCTTAACTTGGTAAAAATTCATGAAATTCATTTTTTAATCCTATAGTATGTGAAGCATAGAATGTGACACATGTTTCAGATTCAAAAATGTGATACCATTTGAAAGCTATAAATGTTTTTCAACCTATCAATTAGGACTTTAGTCGTAATTCAAATAGAAAATGAATAATAATTATTTATTAAATTCAAAGTAAAGCATAATTTATATTGGTGGAAAGTTGAGAATCTCCTTTAAAAACCTTTTTCATTTCATCAATTTTGGATAAAAAAAAGTCATCAGCCACATACCCTACACATACACATCATATTGCCACTTTTTGGCCCATCATGATCCTGCACATACCCTTTCAAGCACATTTTTCTTGTTCAAAATATATGATTTTCCCCCACACATTCGGGCACACTTGATGGGACCTCAATCCTCAATACTAATGGTTTCATAAGTTAAATTAAAGTTACAGGGTTCGAGGAGCTTTTAAAAGATGTTTCATGAATTGCATAGAAAAAGTTCGCACTTTCCTATCAAGAAAGTCGTGCATGTGCTTTGAAAACTGAGCATCTGACATGGAAACCATTCACTTGCAACAATATCCTCACATTTTCTTCAAAACCCTTGCATTTGATTTTGACATGGGTAGCATCTGCTTTGAGATTTGAGCATTTGATTCTAACAAGGGCACTTTTGCATTTATTTTTTAGCATTTTCTCTAACAAACAAGTGCACAGATCCTACTCTACTATAATGGATTTTTTTGCTAATGTTTGCTTCATTTTGAATGTGTAATAGATACTAATGGATTTTAATGTAGGATTTAGATGACTTTAACTCATTTTTTGTAGGGAAGACAATCGGTCAAAGATTTCTAGATCCACAAACATTTTTAATTAACTTAGGAAATTTTGATTTTGGTGCTCTAAAAAGAACAACACAAACACACATTTGGTTTTGGTGTTGTTAAAATTACCATTTTTGAGCTTTCTTAAGTTAGGAACATCTAAATTTAGTGCTCTAAAAAGAAAAAAACAAACACACACTTGGTTTTGGTGTTCTTAAAATTGAACAAATTTTAAGCTTTCTTAAAGTAGGAATGTTTAATTTTGGTGCTCTAAAAACAAAAGGACAAATGCACACTTTGTTTTGATGCTATTAAAATTGAACCAATTTTAAGCTTTCTTACATTAGGAACTCTTATTTTGGTGCCCATATAAAGAACAAAAAAAAAAAAAAACTTCAAATTTGGTGCTCTAAAAATGAACACATTCCATGTTTTCATAATTAGGAACTTTAATTTTGGTGCATAAAAAGAATGCAAAATGATTTCCATTTTTTTGATGCACGCTTGATTTACTTTTGTTAACCAAGTTAGAACCAACCCTGATTTCTTATAAACACTAAACTTTGGGCTTAAAAATGAACAAACTATTCTTTTTATTTTTACACCATTGCTATCTTAACTACTTGATGTCCTGAATACTTCATATTGGTGCAAAATAAAAAGAACAAGTTGTTTATGTTATTCACATATTTTTGGGGATAACAATGCTCGAGGTGTTTAAAAAGAATCAATTTACTATGAAGTGTTTTCTGTACATTCAGTGATTGGAAAGCTAAAGTGTTTTGTCTTCTCCCTCACACCTTTTGGCAATCTTGGGTGAGTGAAAAAACATTTTTGAGCTTCGCATTTTATTTTTCACATTTTACCTTAAAGAGGGGGCTTGCTTTGAGAAACATCCTATGCTAGAGAACTCATTGCAAGGTCTCAAAGCATGTTTACTGGTGGGCTATAAAAAAGGTTGTGAAATCATAAGAAAGTAGATTCAAGTCATGTTGACAACATACTACACCTAATCCCACACCTTCAGTGGAATAGGAACGGTTAAAGAGCCTTAAGTGGCTAGCGAGTGAGTGTCAAATTTTTTCATTCATAGTTATGACTAAGAGCCAATTATTTTAGAAGATAACCTATTATCCAAAAAAATCCTTTGAAGTGATGCATCATAATTTCCTTCTGAGAAGTTACTTTCCAAGTCTAACTACAGGCTTGCGCCATAAGTCCTATGTAAAATCGTCTCTTTGAAGCATGATGCAAGCCCACCTAAAAGAATGGTTTCTATCCCCTAGGGTTGTAAATTCTTGTTTATGTTGCTGATAAGGGCATGGTTCGATGGTTAGGTTGCTTGGTTGTAGTGACAGCCACTAGGGTTCAAAGCCTCACTAGGCCAAAGTGCTCGCAGGCCTTGTGCCTTCGTTGGTCCATTGCGCTCATGGGTTTGGTTGTTTCTTATGGTTTCTTGTACCTAGTTCATAGCTCCAACAAAAAGTGTTTATGCCTAATAATATGGGTGTGTTGCACCTTTAAAAAAAAATGCTTGTTTATGTTAAAATTTCCAATTACATTCAAAAACAATCTTGACATCAAATTTTGTGCTTGATTTAAAGAAAAAGAACACATTCAAACAAACACAGAACACGATGGTCAAATCACAAACCCTCTAACTTAGTGTATTATTTTGAGAGAAGCCCCTTATTTGCACTCCTTGAAGGATTTCCTTTAAGGTTTCTAGATATTCAGGCTTTTGTTCCAAGCTACATTAGATCAAAGTAAAAATTTGGGAACTATGGCTTGGGTGTTGTGATTTCACAACTTAAGCTATAGATATTCAGGTCACACAAAGTCCATGCTTTTTGAGTCAATCCAGTGTTGTCCTATCATTTTCCATACTCCAAAACATAGAGGAAATTGAAACACACAAAGACCATTTTTCACAAAACCTAAGCAATTGCATCATTTCTAGTGCATTTGCACAAAATTCCAATGCAGTTGCCACAGTTTCTGAGTAGTAGAAAAAATTTCATTGCATTTTCTTGCTAACCCAAAAAATCCACTGACAAAAATTAATTGATTGTGATAGGAACTAAGCACTTGTTGCAGGATTCATGCACTTGCTTTTATTTCCTTACATTTTCTTTTGAGAAAACAATGCACTTGCTACCAAGATCCTTGCATTTGTCAAAAGAAGCTCGCTTTTGATTGAGCAGTCCTAACATTTGATAGAAACACACGGACATTACAATTGCCATTCTAGCTCACAGTCTTGAACATTTTGCTTATAGAGTCATTGTTCGAACAAGACAAGTAGAAAACCAGAGAGGTCACATAGTCTTTCATCCATTAATTACATCCTACTTTTTAGAGATCAAAATCAAACAAACCATTGGGATCGTTCCTTCACTTAGACATTTATGATATCAACAGTTACTTGGGACTCACAGATAGTACAAGTAAGCTTTCTTGAAACATATCCTCTAGACAAGGAAGTGAAATATTGGTCCCCTATTCCTTCAACATTTTGATTTCTAAAAAACCACATTCCAAAAAAAAACTCAAACCTTAGGGTCTTGAGCTTCATAGCAACCATTTCAAAACACCATTACACCTTATGACCATATGGCGACCAACTGCTCCAATTCAACAACTGGACCTTATAGCACCAATCCTTCAACCTGGTCTCACATACATTGAAGGTCAAAAAACTAACATCATAAGCAGTTTGAGAACCTTCATATTTGAGAAGAACGAAACACCCCACCAATTTCTCACTACATCAATCATCTTAGACGAAGAGGAAGAGAAAGAAGACATAGCAGCCAAAAGACCCATGCTACCACCACCCATGTGGCAATAGACATACATCCCTCATGTTTTTTGGAAAGAAAAAGATACTTAGCTCCGACAAGAGCAAGATCCTTAAGCAAAAATCTATACTTAAGCTCTCAAAGAATTTATGTACAATTTTTTTTTCCAAAGGGTTTCTTCTCAAGAAGATATTGCAATCTTCAAAATTGGCTAGGAAATTTCTATTATTGCTTTTCACCAATAGGTCACATCTTTTCCAAAGAATAGGAGTCAAGAAAACAATAACAAAATATTGGTAGTTGTTTATGACAACTACAAGATCACAACAAAAGAAGAAAATGGAAGCAAGCAAGAAGAACAACAACATCCCACTAGCAAACACCATAGATGATGGAATGGAACCATGAGGATATAAACCCAAGTGACCTTATGATAGGGTATTAAGTATCAAAAAATCCTAAAAAATGTCAATCTATTACCCAAATCACTCTTATCAAGGGTCAAAACATCAAATAGGGAAACAAAATTAGGGGTTTCAAAATCACCATCAAGGAATAAGTTAAGAACATCAAATTTCCCTAGATAAAATTGAGAGAGATCTTGAGGAAATTAAACAAAATCAAATTTCGGCGTATCGTCAATGCCATGTGCAAAGTTGAAACATTACATATCCACAAAAAACAAACATCATTCCACAAACACCTTAATATCCACATCAACAACACTTCCAATATCCACAGTATCAAGAATTTTCACACACCAAGGTGTGCCTCAAGTGCAATATCAAAATATACCTCAAACACAGTATCAAGGAGCTTAACAAAATCAAGAGAAAAACAATAAATAAAATCCAAACAAGAAAAATTACCAAACAAGAAGGATATTCACCCCTTTGGGAGCATCTTTAGAGGTAACCATGCATGAACTAGTACAACAGGAACTTATCAAAATAAATGATAGTCAAACTTATGGTGAACCAAACTTTAAACTCCCTTGGTATAACAAGTACAGACAATGTGATTTCCACAAAAGCAAGGGTCACACAACGAACATATGTGCTACACTAAAAATTGTCATCCAAGACCTTATTGATCAAGTAGAAATAGCTATTAACATTCAAGGTCCAACTACCAATGACAACAATGACAAGGTCTCAACCTCAAAAATTGAAAAAAATGATCAAGAGCTATCTATCACTGATCACATTAATAATGTCTCTACATCATCTAGTGAGAAAGAGGACATAAATCAAGAATTTAATCCCAAGAATGATCAAACTCAATCACCCAAGTCTAGCAATGATTCACTCCTAGATATATTGACATCAACCAACCTCATGATTGTATATATTGATGAACAAGAGACTCTTAATCCCACACTTATACCCAATGTAGAAAATATAATCCAAGAGCTATCACCCATATGTCCACATTTTGAGAAAATCCAAGGATCCTTTACAGGAAATCCCTTCTTTGAAATCAATCCATGTCAAGAATGTGATCCAAAGCATTTCAAAGATAATACCAGACAAAGTCAAGATCAAGAATCCTTATCATCAAAATACTACAATGACTTGGTAGACATCTTCTAAGACATCCAATATTTTCCAAAATAAGAACAAATCCATACACCAAACACACATACATCTACCCATGAGATGCTTACTAATAATGGAAATGTAGATAACTTCATCCAAGACAAGAGTCTCATACTCTTGATATCACAAACAAGGAACAAGAGTCACCTGCTCTTAATATCTTTACACATGATCAAAGCACAACAAAATCTATAGACATATCTAAAATTGATCAAGAAAAAGCATTAAGATCAGAAACATCCTCTAGGTAGGTTGAAGACATTGAGCATGAAAATATGGGGTACATTATCTTGAAATCAGCAAAGATAAATGACAATATTGAGCAATAGAGAATTGGGTATACAATTGTCAAAGAAGCACCGATATATCCTAAAGAACCATCAAAATCTGATATTTCACAAGATCAAGTTGAAAATATCAATTAGGAAGTTATCCCACATATGAAGGATCCTATCAATGAAGAAGCTATCACCTTTGAAGATCCACAATAGAGCAGAGAAGGATTATCACCTTGTTTCCAAGGTAATACATGTCCTATTGCAAATAAAAAATTTGAATAGATGTATTATCAAGAAAAAGGACTGGGCCTACATGAATAGGTATCCTAGCACCCGTGCAGGTTAAAGGCAATCCTAGACATCAAGGTCTTGGTTATTCAACAATTAAGGCATCTAAACACATCAGGGATACCTCTATAATATTGGGTTCATCTTTATCTAATGCAAGCATCAACATAGAGAGCACGAAGAGTCCTTATGATGAAATTGCTACCAATGCTACAACTAGCCATATCATGATTCATCATCCATGTATATTTCAACCCTCTAATTGGGACCAAAAAAAAGAGAAAAAGCTATATCAAAGAAAGGAACAAGTAATTAAAGCAAAACAATTAGCAAAGCAAATATGAATGGATACAAAATAGAAAGAAAGAAAATCATCCCTATCAAACTCCATTAGTCAAATAAACTTTGGGGAAAAATCAAAAAGGGAAGTTCATCCATCAAAAAATTATAGCAATACAAAAGAAATCTTCAAGAGTGACCTACAAGGTATATCAAGACGTTAGTCCCAATCAAATCTCCATATCCACCCATCATTGCTCATCATCCTAAGTTTGGAGAGTCAAAGGTTCCAAACTGCCAATCAATCCATCTAAATATAATATCCCTCAACTCATTTTTCCTTCCAAGATATCCAAATCTCCTATTGACTATGCATTGGTAGAAACTCTTTATCATAAGGATTTTAAGGGAACACTCTCATGATGTGCCTATCAAGGTAAAGTTAACTCTGGTATTGACAAGGAAGATAAGAATTATCAAGGGTTACATTCAAGCACCCGTATCCTAGCAAAACAACTCCTCAAAGCAGGATATCATTGACACATCATGACAACAACAACAACGATATTAGCACCAAAAATGTCTACGTTAGCACAACCAAGTGGTTCAACATGAGCATAAAATTGTCTCCATGATGAAAATTGAGTAAACATGCATCTTTTGTGACATCAAAAATCAATAAAAAACATAAAAAATCAAGAAAATAGTCAAGAAAAAAATTGTCCTTGAGTGAAAACCACTATGGTGGTGCTTTGGACAAGTACCATGGTGAAAACCTGGCAAATAGGTGCCATGTGTAGAATCAAGCATCTACATGCACCATTTCAGGGGGTAGCATCTAAGCTAATCCACAATAAACCCAATCCATTTTTATCCCAATCCAACTTATCTTGATCTTGACAAATGTTTGGTGTACACTTTACACTTTTCTTATGAAAAACATCTTGACATGGGTCACTTTCATTGATCCTATCATATCCAGTATTATCTGAGCCATGAGGCATTGTCCAAAGGGGCATACTCTATCCAAACATATCCTATCAAAAGATAATCTATCATTGCTAGAAGCTAGGGGTAGGTCCTTATATCTTGCTTTAGAATAAAACTTGATCTATGTCTTATAGATCACATTATGATCTAGGAATCATCCCAACAACAAGGTATCCTACCAACCCACTATTAGGGTAACCTTCAAACAAATAAACACCATCAATAAGGTGTGCCAAATGGTACCCTTCCTAATTTTTCCCAACAATAAGGTATACCACCAACGCATTGTCAAGGCAACCTTCAAAATAGTCCATCCCAAAAACAAGGTGTACCAGCAACGCACTACCCAAGTAACCTTCAAAGATACCAATAACATGGATTTTTCCTTCACTCAAAAATTCTAAGATATCAACAGTTGCTTGAACCCCATAGCTAGTTCAAGTAAGCTTTTCCACAACATATCCTCTAGAAAAACACAGTGAAACATCAATCCAAGTTGTCAACATCTTACACCCTAAGCAAGAGGGTAAAAATCTAAAAAATCTAACATTTGAAATAGTTCATCCCAACAACAAGGTATATGATGCAGAGCAAGGGTGTACAATGACAACACAACCTTATAAAACCACTTACAAGTGCCTTTGTTCATCAAACTATGGGTTTTCCTTCACAAACCCTCATTCTTCCTTGTAGCCTTTCAAAAAGGCCTTTTGGGAATATATTTTCACCCATACCTGGTCTATAGAAAAAGAGTCCTATTTAGGATTGATGCATTGCTAGAGGAATAAAAAACACAAACTCAGTCTCATTTGTAAAAAAACAAACATTCCTTGTTTGTCCTTGCAACTAGGACTCATTTTCCCTTTGCCAAAACCTTGCTTCAAAACACCAAAATAGAGAATCAAGCTTAAAAATTCTTGTTGAACCTTCTCAAAACCTTAGGAAACACAAAAATGACTGACCCAAACTCACTCTTATCTCAGATATCACAAATATGTGAATTCACATAGTGGACTGTCCTTAACCTGCTTTTAGGCCTTTTTATACCTCATTCCCAAAACAACAATTTCCCAAAGCCAAATCTATTTTCTTCAAATACCACAACCAAATGTATTTATGTCTACACAAACACTTCAGACCATCCCCCAATCTTACTTCATGATAATTCATAAAACATGTATCCTAAACCTCCATTCTAGATTCCAAATTAGGACTGTTACATCACTGTCATGATAGGACAGTCACCTACTTTCAACACAAAACTTTAGCTTTTACCAATTACAAATAGAAAAGGCATCCAAACACTTCCAAACACCCTTTCAAACAACCTTTCTCAAAAGGAGTACCTTATACGTCATCAAAAACTCAAATTCTTGACTGTACACAGTGCATTACCAAATTTTATACAAAATACAGTCCTAGGGTAGTATTAAAATTACCCAAAACCTTATTATTTCGCTCTAAAAATTTGAAATATCTTAGAATACACTTAAAACTCTTTACTCACCAATTTTGAGGGGATTTTAATAGTAGAAACTTGAGAAATGCAATTTAAAGTGCACACTGCTAACCCTAAATCAGGGTTTTACCCATTTTTACAAAAACTAACATATCTCACTTAAAAATCTATCAAATCACAAGAAACCAAGTTTATTGCAAATTAGAATCATATGGAATTCACCTTGAGTGGAGTAGGAAAGGATATTTTTACAAAATGTGGCCATACAATGGCTTGAAACTCAGATTTTGTAGGGAAATAATAGTAAATTTGAAGATTTCATCAAATTTTTGATTTATTCATTAACTCCCAACCTTCCTCAAAGAAAATGAGTCAAAAAAGGCATTTATAAAGCCAACACAATGCTTAAAATTGTATTTACAACTTCTTGACTCTTGCTCTTCCTTTATTTTGCAATTTTGTTGCATTTTACAATTTTTGTATCAACATTTTGTCAATTCTTTGCACTTTTTACATTTGATGCCTAATAACCCTAAAATGACCACCTATGACCCAAAACAAGTTTAAGATGGCAATTTAGACCTTATTACAACATCATATTACCAATTCTAATTCAAAATCCTAAGATTGCCTCATGGAGGCATGAATTTGCAAAGGTGCACCTGCACCATTCTCCCTAGCCAAAAGAATTCCAAGTCCTCTTGGATTGATTGTAATAAGCCTTCATCATTAATTCTCCTCCATGTATTCTTCCATGCCCTGCTTCCGTCATCTTGACCTTTGGTTTGAGTTGGTTTATGCCAACTGGTTTCCACCTTGACTTGTCTCTATGAATCTTCTCCTTCATCACAATCTCAATCTCAACACTTTGTCCTCCACTCTACTGCATCTTGATCTACAAATTATTCCTTGTCCAATGAATCAGTACAACAAAGAAATGATATATTAGGGCTATCACAATACCACCACCTATCTTCAACTCTTTGAAAGTCTCCAAGATCAACTCATCTTTGATCATTTCTCCATCCAATCTTGTCACCAACTCAATATCTCTTTCCTCTAAAATTAGGTTTTTCATCACTAACTCTCCTTCATCTTTATGCTTGCGAATACCTTTATCTTCTTCATCTTTGAATTCTCCTTTAGCATCTTGAAAATCATCTTCATCTTCTTTTTTCCTTCTTGTTGCTAATTTTTTTTGTAGTCTTCTTCTCTTGACAATATTTTCAATGGTCCATTCAACTCTCTTTTTCACTTTCAAATGCTAACTTGTGGCTTATCTATACACCTACTCAATCATTTGTTTCATCTTCATCATGGATTCCTGAAACTCTTCATCAAATATTCTCAACTCTTGCTTCAACTCAACAATCTCTTTGTCAAAATTATCTTGTCATTTCCTCTTTTTCCTCTCTTCCTTTTCCTACAAATTCCTTTTTAACACTTCCATATTTTCATCTTCTCAAGCAAGCTTCTCCTTGCTTCACAACTTTTTAACTTTCTTTGCCTTCTCTTGGTAGCAACCAGGTTCTTCTTAACTTGCACAAAACCATAACACACAAACACAACTACAAAACTCTCTACCCAACACCTTCTCTACTCTGATACCACTTTGATGCAATGCTAGAGGAAGAAAAAACACAAACTCAATCTCATTTGTCAAAACTCAAACATTCCTTGTTTTTCCTTGCAACTAGGACTCATTTTCCCTTTGCCAAAACCTTGCTTAAAAACACCCAAATAGAGAATCAGGCTTAAAACTTCTTGTTGAACCTTCTCAACACCTCAGGAAATACAAAAATGATTGAACCAAAATCACTCTTATCTCAGATATCACAAATATGTGAATTCACATAGTGGATTGTCCTTAACCTACTTTTAGGCCTTTTTAGACCTCATTCCCTAAACAACAATTTCCCAAAGCCAAATCTCTTTTTTTCAAATGCCACAACCAAATGTATTTATGTCTACATAAACACTTCAAACCATCCCCCAATTTTACTTCATGATGATTCATCAAACATGTATCCTAAACCTCCATTCTAGATTCCAAATTAGGACAGTTACATCACTGTCATGACAAGACAGTCACCTAATTTCAACACAAAACTTGAGCTTTTAACAATTCCAAATAGAAAAGGGATCTAAAAACTTCCAAACACCCTTTCAAAACAACCTTTCTCAAAAGGAGTACCTTATACATCATCAAAAACTCAAATCCTTGATTGTACATAGTGCATTACCAGATTTTATACAAAATACAGTCCTAGGGTATCATTAAAATTGCCAAAAACCTCATTCTTTCACTCTACAAATTTGAAATATCTTATAATACACTTCAAACTCTTTACTCACCAATTTTGAGGGAATTTTAATGGTAGAAACTTGAGAAATGCAATTTAAAGTGCACACTGCTAACCCTAAATTAGGGTTTTACCTGTTTTTACAAAAAACTACCATATCTCACTTAAAAATCCATCAAATAACATGAAAACAAGTTTATTGCAAAGTAGAATCATAGGGAATTTACTTTGAGTGGAGGAGGAAAGGGTATTTTCACAAAATGTGGCCGTACAATGGCCTGAAACTCAGATTTTGTAGGAAAATAATAGTAAATTTGAGGATTTCATCAAATTTCTGATTTATTCATTAACTCCCAACCTTATTTGAAGAAAATGAGGTTACAAAAGGCCTTTATAAATCCAAAAAAACACCTAAAACTATCTTTACAACTACCTAACTCTTGATCTTCCTTTATTTTGCAATTTTGTTGCATTTTAAAAATTTTGTATCAACATTTTGTCAATTCTTTGCACTTTTTACATTTGATGCCTAATAACCCCAAAATGACCACCTACGACCCAAAACAAGTTTAATATGGTCATTTAGGCCTTATGACAACATGAGATTACCAAGTCTAATTGAAAATCCTAAGATTGCCTCATGGAGGCATGAATTTGAAAAGGTGCACCTGCACCAAGGATACCCATTGGGACATTCTTACACATATCCAAAAATAAGGTAGGGTTGCTTTGTATGGAGGAGCTCAAAATTTGATTTTCCTACTTCTAAGAGGGTTTTTTTGGAATGTTTCTCTACAAAATCAGAAATTTTTGGTGAGGAGATCTTTTTCCCACCTAAATGAAATGATCCCAAAACTTTCAAGGATGTATATGATGCCAAGATAGAATTTTCCACCAATTTGTAGCATTTTCCCATGGAGGAAACTTGAGTTATGGCATTTTTTACAAGTTTGAAACCCTAGGCAAGGTTCAAAACGGTTTTCAAAAAAATGTTGATATCTCTCTCAAAACTTTATGAATCCTTCTAAAAAAAAAACAAAGCTAAGACCATCCTATGCAACATACAACCACCATTTCATCCATACAGTGCATGCATAATTCGTACAATGTGACATAAATCAAAAGAACTAGGGAAAACAAAGAAAATAGATGTGTAAAAAAGAGATTTTATTCCCCAAACTTCATTCCAGCCTCTCCTTTCAAGATTACAAGGCTTATTTCAATTTTTACAATGATATTCTAAATCTCCCCAACCATATTTGGATTAGTTACATCAAATTACATTAGTTTTCAAAAAATTGCAAAGTTGCTTGACAACTTTTGGACAATGTTGACAACATTTACATTTTCACTTAACCTTGCACCTATAGACTCCATAATGACTAAAAATGACTCTAAATAATGTGAAATGGCATCAAAGGACATTATTACATGAAATCAACACTCACTTAAAGAAAAATAGAAAATTCATTGCATAAAACCAAGGGTGCACCTGGAACCAAGGGTGCCTTTGCACCATACTCCCCAGAGGAGAAAAGACTCAAGTTCCACTTGAGTTAATACCTGAAATAGTAAACCTACATCATGACCCACTCACCATCTACAAATCATTGGGAGCTTGCATCATAACCTGCAACAACATCCACTTGTAAAGAGTACAAAGCAGAAACTAAATCTGCAACCTAGAAATCAATGGCTCCTTTGCTCACAACTTCCCTTTGCTTGCATCTTCTACCTCCAACTTGTAACTAATCCATTTCTTCTTGATAGATGTCATGCAATGCAATAGAACCTTGATTCACTTCAATAGCTTGTTTCATTTTGAACTTGGGCTTCTCACCCCTCAAGTTTACCATCTCAACCAAAGAATTTTTTCTTCGCTCTTTGTCTCTAACCATTAGGACAAGCATGGTTACTTGATCAATGGTACTAATCTCTTCCAAAAGAATGATATCATCACTAACCTCCCATACCTCCTTGTTTAATTCCTACAATGAATGTGTAGAGTCTTCACCCTCAATGGAAAATATAATAGATTGAGTCCTTCCTACCTTTTCAACACCATCAATTTTTAGATGTGGAAGGGGCTTGGACTAAGAATCAACCACACAACATATATCATCTAAACTTGCAATGTGTAATGTTGCCCTCTCCCTTGGATCTGCACAATCAATGGACTTTTCCTTTTCTTTGTTCATATCAAATTGCAAAATAGAAAATGGAACCTCTAACTAAGAATTTAGCCCCCTAACCTCCTCTTGTATTGGGTTACCTTCACCAAACTACCTAAGCAATGCAAAGATAATGTGGGTTTCATCTTCATATTCCAACTATAAATGCTTAGTATCTTCAACCACATTGAAATATTTTTCTTCCCACTCAGAAACCCTACATGAGGATGAGTACCTATCCTTGGAATTTCATCTACTATCAGATTAACATGCTCCTTCACAAATCCTGAACCTCCAATGGTAATTGATCAACCCTAGTTGTTTTCTTAGCATTCCTATGTTTTTTTATGCTTGCAAAGCCCTTGTCCTCTTTTTCTATGGTTTTTAAAAACTCCTTTTCACTCACCAACATAGCATTAGAACCCATTTTTGGTTCTTGATTTTCCTCTTTCAATGGTGTAAGGGTGTATGAAACTCCATTTTTCTCTATGGCATATGTGTTTTTCCTTCCATCATGCTCGGAATTCCTATCATATTTCCAAGGCCTACCCAAGAGAAAATGGTAAACATCCATTGATATTATGTCATATAAAACCTTGTCCTTATATCCCCTATGTGAAAATCTACCCAACTCTGTTCATTCACAACTACTTGTTTCTCTTTGTTTAACCAAGACACCTTGTAGGGAGTGGCATGAGGGAACCTTTGTAATTTAAACTTCTCTACCATTTCAAGAGAAACCAAATTATCTCTACTACCAAAATCAATAAAAACTCTACGACACTTACCTTAGCTTTTACATGTAGTCCTAAAGAGTGAATTTCTCAATGCTAGTTTCTTCTCCATTGGCCCTTTGATTAGAGTTCTCATCAGAAAAAACTCTCCAATCTCTAGTTCTTCAATGTGTGGTGAAGAATTTCCACTCTCAGCATCATATCCACCTTATTCAATTTGATTTCTTCTTTCACGTCCAAAAGGAGTAGATGGCTTCTCCTCAGTACATTACCATGTTTGGTGGCCTGCAATTTTTTTGTACTTATAACACTTCCTAGTAAAGCCACTTGAACCCCCTCTTTGGCCTCCAAATATTCCCCTAGAATTTGATCTTCTTCCCCTATAAATACCTCCTGAATCTATAACTTGTTCTTGAACTCTACTTGTCTCTCCTTGACTCTCATATGACTGCCTTGGATCAACAAAAATGCCTCTTCCTTTAGAACTCCTTCCTCTACCCCTGCTTTGCTTTTCTTGCCATCTCCTCAACTCATCTTCAGCCTTGATGGCCAATTGATAGCACTCTTCCATTGTTCTTGGATTTTTTAGGCTTAGTTTACCCTGAAGGTTGTATTTCAACCCATTGAGATATCTTTCCACTTTTTCCACATCATCTCCTACATGGCCTACCCTTATGCTCAATTTGTAGAACTCCACACTATAGGCTTGCACATCCATATCCTTTTGCTTAATAGTTTGAAGCCTTTTAAATAGCTGAATAGTATAATCAATAGGTAGGAATTTACCTTTGAGTTTAGAAACCATCCAATCCCAAGAGGTGATTTTAGATTTACCCTTATTTTTCCTCTCATCTTGTACATAGTCCCACCAAACTAAGGCATGGACCTTCAATTTTTTCTTGGCCAATTTCACCCTTTGTTCTTTTGGTACATCTTCATATTCAAAGTAGTTGTCTAGTGCTCCTATCCAATCTAGGAGTTCTTCACTATCCAATTTTCCTCCATACACTGGTAAATCCATCTTTATCTTAGAACCTTCTCCCTTGACTACCTTCAACAACTTTTCCATCCTCAAGTCATTAGGATCCATCTCTGATGAAAAGCAACCAGCATTGAACACAACTTCACACAAGTGAAACAATGATCCATCACCAAAAATAACAAAAATGCAACAAACTTGACTCATTTGACAACTTTCATAAATTTATTCATCTCAAACAATGATTAAGTGCATTCTAGATCTCATTGGAAACATTGTTATGGCAACCTATAGTTTAATGCAATGAATTGTCATTAATAAATTTCACAAAACAAATAATGAAGCCAATCACTTTAGTGAGATTGAAGATAACATAATTACAGGATTTTCTTCCAATTTTTTATGAAGATCCAATGGTGGAAAAAAAATTTATTGCATTTTTCCCAAAACTGCAAACCCTAGGTAGGGTTTAGACTTTCCCTCACAAAAATGGTCATAACTTATTCAAATCTTAGTGAAATTTGATGAGACTTGAAGCAAATGAAATTAGATTCACATGGAAACAAAATAAAATCAGTTTCAGATCAAAATATGGAATGTACAATCCATACCATCATGTTTTTCAGACTAAAAATTTTGCACAATATTGTTAGAATGGGGCTGTCTCACCAAAATAGTCATATCTCACACAAAACTCAATAAAATTAAATGAGACAAAAATAATTGTAAACTAGAAACAAATATTGTTACATCCATATAGTATAATCCTTCATATGAGGCCATATGAGGTCATGTAATGCACAACTTCAGCCTAAAAACAATGTAAGAATCATAAAATGCAAACAAAATTTGAGGTTTCCATTCATCAAACTTCAAAAATAATGTCTCCAACCCCCAATTCAAGTTTTGGAGGGTTTATTTATACATTTCCAACCAAAAAAAACTATTTTCAACCACCTTTTGATTAGTTTGTTGACAAAACACCTTAATGACACTTTTTGACAAGTTGCTTGACAACTTTCTTGAGCAACTTTTACAATTTTTACAATATTTGCTTAAATTTCACCAAATTACCAAAAATGGTCTTAAACCACTTATTATAGTCTCAAATGAACTTATTTACATCAATAAAGACAAAACAAAGCAAAATCCAAAGTTTCACAATATAACTTAAAATTGCATCAACGATGCTCCTGCAACATACTCCCGAACAAAAGAAAATTCAAGTCCTCTTGAAAGCTAGTCTGCTCCTTCTTCCTAGTCTTCCAATTCTTTTGCAGTTTGTCCTTTATCTTGGAAATTATCCTTGGGTCCTTCTTCCTCTTCCTCTTACACCATCTCTTCTCTAGCAAACCTCTCAACTTTCATGTTCCAAAAGTCCACTTCTTGTGTATATACCTTAGTAGCATCATCTATATCTTCATTATCATCATTAGAGTACCATATAACATGTTCACCATAACCATAAGCTGCATCATACTCTTGAAAATATGCATGCATGCCATTAGCAAACAAATATGCAACATCTTTATTAGCAACTGTAACAACCCCCATGTTTATATTTTGTTGTGGTCTTTCCTTGATGGATTCCGATAACTGAATATTTTGTATTTACACTATTCATCCCTTCATTATTTTGTATTAACACCTGAGAGGTGTAATTCTATGACTATTATGTTGGATTACATGTTTACATGCTTACATGTTTATATGTTGTTATGTTGTTGACATGATTATTGTTCATGCTGGATTTCATGCTTACATGGCTGGATATTATGCTGGATTACATGCTTATATTTATATGTTTACATCATTGTCCTTGCTTTTGTATGATTATGGACAGGAAAAAGATGATATCATAACACTCGTAACCGAGAGGCTTATGATATTACGACTCTTTTTCCTGATGGTTGATGCTGCTTTAGATATATGGTATATGATTCATGCACATGTACTTTAACGTTTGATTGGAGTGATGCAGGTACTGAGTATCAAATCCACCTAAATTCATAGGCCTGAGCATACTCTTTGTCCCCGATGGTGGTTACTGGAGGTAGTCATAGGCCAAATATCCCCTACCCTAGCCCATTGTACCCTATTAGGGCAGTGTTTTCATATTGTTGTCTTCCATTCGGTTACCTAATGGTAACGTCCGGAGCACCCTTCTACCATATGTGACTTTCTTGCTTGTCTCATTGAGGTATTTTCTTTTGGTTTTCATTAATATTTTATGCGATTATATATATATTTAATTTGGATTGTTAGTGTTTTGACAGGTTCCATTGGCATCTTCACGTATTTTGAATATGGTATTTTAAGGTGGTTAATTTTCTGGGGATTTGAATTGTTAGTTTCTTGAGATATTAAATATTTTATTTAAATATTTACTAATCCTTTTGGGGAGGCCATGTGTATTTTAATATTGCTTATTTTGTGATTTTAATTAATTGTTCCTTTTGGGGAAACTTTAATGCAAAAAAAATTATCAAATGTTTTATTCTCTTTTTGGATGGTTTTGGGGAAAATATAGAAAGGAAAGAGAGCTTTGTTTTAAAGGAGGATTTTATTTTTGAAGAGAAAAGAAAGAAATTTTTGTTTGCATGGTGAAAGAAACCCTATGATTTGGGTAATTGAGTTGGGAGATTGTGAAGGTTTTCGGAGAAGAATTTGTGGGTAGAAAATTGTTGAAATCAGCGTGCCAGTTCTTGCTTGCTCCTTGATTTTGGAACTTGGTCATGCCTTCTTCATTGGGAAATTATCCATTTCAGTTTTGGGGCAATTTGAGGTAATTTTTTGTTGTTCTTCATTGATGTTTGGCTGGTAAATTTTCTTTCTAATCTGGGTTATTTATGTCCTATGAAAATTTGAGGAACTCCTTTGTCTTTTTTTGTCTTGTTTGGAGTTGAATGTTGGATTGCTTTAATTGGTTATTGCTGCTCTGTAGGGTTTTGTGTGATTGATTTTTGTAAATCTCCATCAAACATGAATTGGGTTTATGGGAAAATTTGGATTTATGGGTTCTTTCTTATTTTTCTCTTTTGCCCAAATTGTAAGGAAAAAACGTGTTTTTTAATTTATCCTCATTACCCTCTTGATAAAAATGAAAATTAAGGGTGGATTTCATGTGGGAATGAAAAGACCTCAATTGGGTCTTTGACAGATTTGAAATATGGGCACTTTTATTTTTATGTGATTTTCTTGCCTAGTTTGGAAAAAAATGTTTTTCAAAACAACACTTTATTTTTGGTCCTAAAATAAAAAATAAAAGGTGGATTTCAACTTGAAACACCAAATTCTGAACTGGGTCAGGCTTAGATTCATAATCCGGGCACTTTGATTTTTCACATGATTTCTATGCCTTCATTTCTTGTTGAATTACAACTATTAAATGTGTCTTTAACAACAGTATTAGTTGGTTGTTTTTAATTGGTTTCTTTGAAAAAAATTGTGGCCTTTCCTTTTATTTCATGTATTCTTTGATTTCCTCGTTGGTTAAACGAGATGAGCATAGGTCTAGGTGATAGAGTGGTCATATGGAGTGTCTCTCTACAGGCCCGAGGCCCACAAGTGGCTACTAGGGGAACTAGTAGTAGAGTTAGAGTAAAAAAGTGATAATTAAATAAATTTAATGGGGTAAAAAAATAATAAGATAATGAGTCCTCGTATTGAGTCCTCGTGCATGGCCTTGAGCACTTGTAAAGGCTAAGGATGCACTTGAGAAGGCCCATCCGTCTACAGGGCGCTGAGTCATCTGTCTGTGGGGCGTGGATTCAGGCATGATTGAGTCTCCTCATCCCTATGAGAGGTGTACTTGATACCATGTGATTCCATCCCTTCGAGCATGCATAATGACACTAGATCTGATATGCACTCTATTATCTAGCCCTTGGTAGTCGTGAGTAGTACCCATCATGATATTGGATGAACATTTCTTGTTGTGACTTTGATTGTGTGCATTTCCTTCCATGTTTGCTTTGTGATTGATGTGAGTATTGGCCTTACCTTTCCTTTGTCTTTCTACCTCTGTTTGGGCCTTGTGACTATCTCCGAGCACGATGGGGTGGCCTCTTTTGAGTCCACATGGTAGGGAGGTGTTGCCACCGCCATTGGGGACTGGTGTACAGGTTATTGAAGCACCAGTTGGAGTCCTCCCCTCTTTTGTATTTATCTTTCTGATGATGTATTTTATTCATGGAAATGCTATTGTATTCGTACTTATTCCTTTATGCACATTGTACTCTCTTGAGAGAGAGAAAGAAATCATAAATTTAATGAGAAGATATGTGATGATCATGTTTGGCTTATAGGTTCTGGTGTTGGCATTGGACTCACGTGTATTATTACAATTCTTTTATGGATTCTTTCCTTCTTTCTTTTTTTATGTATAATTAGAGCTATGGATGTACTTTCTTCCTTTATGTATCATGTTGTTAAATTTTCAGCGCAATACAACCTACTGTAATAATCTGTGTAGTTGTTGCTAAAGTTTTGGAGTAGCACAGAAAGTTTTAGAGTAGCATAGAAATTTCAGGAGCAACGCTGCTAAAGTTCCGGAGCAGTGCAGAAAGTTTCAGAGCAACGCTGCTAAAGTTCTGGAGCAGCGTAGAAAGTTTCGGAGCAGTGCTGCTAAAGTTCCAGAGCATTTTCCCTGGAGCTATCTTATTTGCTCATGTCTGGTTTTTCTTTGGAGGGTATATTAATCCTCTCCCTTGGGATACATTAGGCCATACTTGGCCTTGTATGTGATCATTTTTAATGTATTGGAAACTACTTTTTGTGTATGTTATCCTTTATGTTTCTTTTAAGAAAATTATCTTGCCCTCTTTCGGCTCTTAACCTTCGAGGTCTTATAGTGGGATGTTACATAAAACTTATTATGAACATCTTGAGTATCAATACCAACTTCTTCAACAACAATCTTATCTACTTGTTCATCAACAAAAATTTCATCAACTACTTGATTACCAACAACAACCATATCATTTATCTCAACATCAATATGTTCATCAAATAAAAAAGAAGTTTGTTCATCTTCAAACACAATTGGAATATCATGCATCTCAACTTGTAACTTACTTTGCTCAAAAAACTTTACCTCTGCCTCATTTTCTACCATCCTTGCTTGTCTTTTCCTTCTTTGAATAATCTTTTTGATGGGCCACACAACTCTCTCCTTCACTGTCAAATGCCAACTTGTAGCTTTCCTATACAATTGCTTCATATTAGCCTCACTTCTTTCTATGTTCTTACTCAGTTCCTCTTCCCCTTCTTCTTGGTCACTCAAGTCTCCTATGACCATTCCTCTTTTCTGGTTTCGGCATGACTTGAAGACTCGATGTGATCTCTTGGCTATACCGATAGTCTCACCGATGTGCATGCTGAGGTTGATGTAACTTGTGAGCTCGGTGGAACCTCTTGCCGATGGAGATGACTCTTGGCGACAACGTGTAATCGGGTCTTGTGGCATCGGGGAGACACTTCTAGTGTCTCACCGACATGTGACACAAGTTGATCGCTGTTGACCGAGTGAAGACTGTCCGATGTGGTGTGATGTGGACAAATCAGAGAAAGCAGAATGTGAATCATTTCTGAGCTGAATGATTCGATAGTTGTGATCCGACAGTTGAAAACAAACCGTTTCATAGAGCCAAAGTTGAAGAGAAGGAAGATAGAGTGAACAATGTGAAGGGTCGAGAGGCTGGTTCTATGGTCAGGGACCTTGAGGCCGGAACAGAGGAGAAGAGAGGGCTTCTGATCATGAATCTGGTTTGAATTCTCTTATGTTGATCTGCACTATATATGTGATGGTATTGAAATAGTGCGAAGATCATTTAGTTTGAGAGGGTGATTAGAAACTGTACAAGGAAATCTGTTGTTACCAGTTGTTTCCAGAATGAATAAGATGAATCTCTGAAGAGGCTATGAGCCTGAAATTGTATTGTAACCATTTGTTGCAGAATAATACAATGGCTTGATCTTTGGAGTATGGGGTTTTTTATCCGAAAGGATTTTCTCCACGTAAATCTTTGTGTTCTGGTTTTCTATTTCATCTTTCATGTCTATTGGTTCATGTAGTAGAATCTATTTACTATTGAATTTACATGCGTTTCTCTTAGATGGATCAATGTGGGAAATGAACTGTGTCTATTCCACATTTGGACATAGTTGTAAGTGTCTTTGAGGCAACCTAATCGAAATGAAAGTTACCGAAGGCACTACTGTTTGGAGTTTTCACTAGATGCGCTCCTAGATTTCCTTACATGGGGGATAAATTGCATCTCACTGAATACCTCCAGGATTTTTATAGAAAGTTGACTCTTCTTTGGGGTTTGGAGATAATGGGAGAAGGAAATGTAAACATAAAACATAAAAGGAGATGTGCCAAATCTTTTACAACATTTCAAACCCAAATCATTCCTATGAGTGATATAAATAGACACAGAATGCCACAACCCCTGATTGTTGGAAAGAGAACGAACAACAATGGCTAACTTCAAGCACAATGCAGACTTTCAAATCTTTCCACAGGAAGTGTTCATTAAGTTTTGATCAAACATAAAGATTTCTTATGAGTAATAGAACAATATCTTAGAAATCACATGAACTCTTCCTCCTAATACAACATAGCATGACAAAATAACAACTTTAAAAAAAACTGAGAATTCCAATGACATAGTCTAGTTTTCTTAAGCTACTACTCTACCATACAAGAATACATCATAGAAATCCACTATTTAAACTATTTATATCTAGCTTGCAAGACACAGTTTTTCATTCAAAATGATAATATAAAGAAAGAAATCTTGAAAAAGGCCATACATGCACAGTCTCCACAAACTCTTCTCAATAGTTCATACTTCTAAATATCAAATGAACTTTGAAACAGAGCTTGGATTCCAATCTAACAATAGTTTAAACTTTAATAGATATAACCTGCCAAATTAAAGTAGTTTTGCAACTTTCTTTTGAAAATAATTCTAAGACCCTAAGAAAACTAAAGAAAATTTTCTTAACAAAGAAACTATAACTTGGAATCTAGCCCTTCATTGTATCCTCACCCTCCATATATAGCCTCCAGAAGAAGAAAACACCACCTCAACTCAGAAGTAATTGCTACTAGATGTTGATACTTGATAGCTCATGATCTGATCATAAATCCTTGGTTAGGTCGCAAAGATATTTTCTCATTAATTCCCAACTGCTGCATTAATTCCTTTTAGATATTTGGTGAATATAGAGGCCCATAGATGATCAAATCCTAAAAAAATCTGGAAAAAGGGTCCTATTGACTAAATCACATCACCTTAAGGCACCAAATCAAAGCTTCCATCCCAAAAATGAAGAAAAGAAAGGGCCAACCAGCTCTGACAAACTCCTAAAACATATTACTCCTTAAAAGATGAAGTCTACCCACTGTGAAAAGATGACATGTCAACAAGTTGGAAACTTTTGAGCTCATGAATATAGCTCCTAAGAAAATTCTCAATGAGTCAACACGTGTCCCAAACCTTCTCTCGAAAGGAAGATGAGAAATGAAATCTGCATAGCCACCACGTGGCATATTGTGCACCTTTCCAATAATTCTCCTTAAGCACGGGTGCACCTGAAAATGAAAACATTTATACAAGATGATAATGAAAATGGCTAAGGTTAAAATGCTTCACAGTTCTGGTGACTCATAGGGGTCTTCGCTTTGTGGAGATATGAACCTAGGTCTCTAGTTTTTCTTGGATTTTGATGAAAGCAGGGCGCTGAGCCTCCCAATCTGCATCAGCTAGTAGGACAAGGGTCTGAATATTCCTGTATGCTTGTTCGACATCGAAAATATCCTTAAAAGTGATGAGCCTCCATCTGGAAGAAACCATGCCCAGGTGATAATAGAGTCAAGAAAGAGGATATATCTCGTGCTCAACATCATCAACTATGGGCATGGCACTTGAACTTGGAAGTTTCACTGAGGCCTAGATATTGTGTTGGATTGCATCATTGACCTGATCCATTGTCAGTGCATCTTCATCTGGTGAAAAAAGAGGAGGCAACTTGAAACCAACCAAGAAGTCAAAGTCCTTGATCTCAACGACCTGCTTATTTAGCACTATCTAGCACTCTTTACATTTTGTCACAACCTCGTGACAATTGATAATCTTATTGGCTTTGATGGAGGTGATCAGCCAATCAGGAATCCCTGCTCTTTCTAGGATCTAGTTAGTGGAGATGCACAATTTGGTGATGAAACCCTGGGAATTTACCACTCAGGATGAATATTTTTTGCAAAAAGTTGTCTGCCATTGGACCAATCTTGGCATTCAGTTCCCAAACATCCCTTAGAAATTGTAAGGATGGACCTAGAACAATAATACTAGCTGCAATATGCTCCCAATGCATAGCTATTATCCTATTTATTATAGAGAGGAGTCTAGATTTTCGTACAATAGTCAAATCTTGGTTAAATCAAGCCTCTCTTGCCCTTGTATTTTCTTCCATTTGGCTTTTCTCTCTAAGAGAGTTTTCTAATTCAAAGCTTAGTCTTTTGACTTCTCGCCTTGACTCTTCTACTTCTACCTAGATCCTCCAAAGATCATCAAAATTTTGAGATCGGGCATCATTTAGCTCTCTTCTTAAATTTTCAATTTTATTGTGAAGCTAAACTCGTTCACTCCAAGCATCTGCAAGCAACCGAGATGCATCTCCTTGCTGGCCTTGAATTTTCCTCATGCTAGTCACTTTAGCTTCTCTAGCTCAGATCTCATTTTGTAGTTTGCTTACTATTTCTTTTATATTTGCTAACTCCACCTTGCACTTTTTTAATTTCCTGTCCAACCTCTCATAATCAACATATACTACCTTCTGCATGGCTTTGGCTAATACCACTTTATCATGCAAACAAGTTTCGTTCAATTCCAGGCCTACAACATGAATGTCATAATCATTTGCATTTGCACCTCAGGTTTAGAAACGAGTGGCTTCATGGTGGTAATGAGCAAGGAGTTTCACTCTTCATTGAAATAAGCTTCAATCTTCTTTGTAGTAGGCTTCCCGGTATTTTTTGACAATATTTTTTGCTTCCTGGCCTTTCAGGCTTGTTTGGTAGCATCAAAATGACCCTAAAGAATCTAAGAGACATTGACACTCTATGTTGCAATGTAAGCACCAGGGGGTAGCCCGAAAAAGGTGATGGTAGGAGAAACTTCGGATGTGTGAGAATGGGGGGATGCAAAAGGCAACAAGATCATGGAGAAAGGTGGAATGCCAAATTGAGAAGGGGAGAAACTAGTAGGGGTAAAAATAGAAGTAGGTTGATGGAGAGGTGCCTTCCCAGAAGTAGATGGCCTAGAAGTAACAGGCAAAGAGGTGGTTTTAGTTGTTCCAATAGGAAACCTTGATAGGGCGATCAATGAAACAATAGTGGTTGTGACAGATGATGCTCCTTAAACACACAGGATGGTTTCAACAATCTCATTGAAAACAACAGGGGGCACATTTGGAATTACCATTTCAGGGGCCGAGGACAAAGGATTCCTCTCCACGGGAGAAGGAAAGGGATTGACCAGAGATGTGGTAATAGGAAGAAGATGGGGAGCCAAACTTACCTAAGCCACAGTGGATGAAACATTTTGTAGGAAAGTCTCCAATTCTTCTTCTCGTCGAACTAGTACATCAGGAGCACTTAGATCTTGGATCCTTCTTCATTTTCTATGACTAGAACTAGTACCTTCTGATCCTTTGGCTCCAAATTCCTCTAAAACTTGACCTTTAACAGCCGCAACGGATCCCCTTGGAGATCGTCGGGTCCTTTTTCCTTTACATCAAGCGTCGAAGGTGGATGGAGCTTGCAAACCCCTCTTCCTCGAGTCTCTCTAGCTATCAGATTCCCAAGGCCTAGAAACTAGAGGTGGAATCCTTTCTTCATTGATTTCCTGACTCATCTCAGGATTGTTGTTGTCAGAATCAACCTCCTTTTTCATATAAGTCCTCAAATTCATCATCAAGCTAAAAGTTACCTAATGGGGTACATGGACATCTCATTTCCTATTGGAATCTCCAAAAGTCAAACTTCTTTCTTTTTGACCAGCCTCTTTTCTTCAACTGTGTATTGAGAGACTTGGCCATTGGAAGATTCGTTTGATACTCTACCTGCAATTCATAGAAACTTAACCACTTTGGCTACTCTTCTGGAATGTGAGCTAGGTCAATGTACACCGTCATGCTTTCTTGACCAAGGTTCCTTCTTCTCTAGAAATATTCCCTAACCTCATGTCTCAAACTGAAAATTTCGTTCGGGTTATAATTCCACTTGTCACAAATGAGAACCAAACCCAAAGCCACCGGTAAATTCATGATCTTTTCCTTAGCCTTCCACTTAGTCAGTATTACCTAGCTCTTAGCAATCATGAGAGGAAGATCATAAAGCTTTGTTTTTCTTCTTTCGGCACCGTAAACCCTGTCGATAGAGGATACCTAGTGGCATGCCTCCAGAGCAAAGACCCTATCAGTTACAAATCTGGGGAGTCAGAAAACCTCCCTAAGAAAGCCATGAAACCTGACAAACATTAAATTATTGCCCAAGAAATAATCCAATGGGATAGGTGGATTTTCTATCCATCTTATAACCTCTTGAGAGAAATAGCCAATCGAGTGAGGTAACAAGTCCTAGAGTACTGGCCTCAGAATTTTTTTTGCAAACTGATAATAATCACAAGTCCTTGAAGGCACATGTGTCCATACAAAAACTAGTTGAATAAAACCTCTTCCATCTAGCCTAGACACTGGTACATTCCTTCCTAGCCACTCAAAATTTTGATGCAAAAGCAAACGAACCAGAATAGAAGAATACCTGAATTTGGACTCGACATGGTAGTTCTTCAATTGATCTCTCATATTCCTAGCTTTTATCTCAGCAAAATCATAGTACCTTAGAAATTTTTCTCTTTTGAGTGTATGGCCTAGGGAAAACTAGAAATGGTTAACCTCTTCATCTTCATTAAGGCCAAAAATCCAGGCCAACATTGAGAACACAGACTATGTATCCTTCTTAAATTTCTTGGATGAAAGAGGCCAACGAATCTATCCTATATGCAACCTTTCCTTTATCTCATCCTCATAGAAATTTGTTTTCTTGTACATGTTTTCTCCTAGGGCATCCCTCTGCTCTTCGTCGAAAAGTTAGGCACCCCAACCTGTGGGGATACATAACATATCCTGTATGGATTTAGCAAAAATGGTAATCTTGATCCCATGGCTCTTAATGGCCTTTGTATTTTTGTTAAAATTCTTTGCACATGCATCAAACAGCTCTGGACATGGATGTACAATAGATAGCATAAATCAAGTGAAAAACCATTGTTCCATAGACGAAATGCAAAACCCTCTAATGGTTCATGCTCCAACATCCTCTGAAAAGCACCTTCCTTAAGACTTTTAGGGTTGGCTGACAACTGGGGGTTGAAAACATTGTCAGTGATGTCTTGCATTGCTTCTCTTTGAATGTGTTTATTAGGTTGGACCTTCCTACAGTGTGCAAATGATTTTTATTCTGCTCTTGGGGCATTAGTGAACAAGCAACACCCAAAAACATCAGCGTAATTGGTTCTTCTGTTTGAAACTATAGCTTTCCTATCGGAGGTATATGCTTCTGCCATGATTGTACGAGAAAGTTATAGAGAGCTTTGCTTAGTGATAGTGGCCACTTGCCTTTTGCTTCTTTAGAAAATCTACTTTTGAGTGCAATTAATTCTTTGACTAGTGAATGTAGTTGAGACTACGTTGTTATTGTTGGTCCATTAAATGCTGCCATCGGGGTAATAAGTGTGAACATGAGATCCATATTCCTTGAGAATGTCGAGATCATCGTGGGAATGGAATTAGTACATTCTCTCCACTACCTTTTTCACAAATAAATTTATTACATTAAAAAGTATTCCTTTTTTCATACGAAACGTGCTTAGGTGATGCAAGGTACTCTTGAAAAGACAAGACCATTAATTTGTTAGAGTTTTAGTGCATTGATCCATGTCTTTTCTCATTAGTAAGCTAGTTGGCTCTACTGATGGCGAAGGAAACATGTTAACAATCGATGTCTGAGAGCATTTACTCCCAACACCCAAATTTATTTCTCAAGGAATTCCATCTAATCTTCCATATGATTTATCCACCTTGCTCTATTTTTTCTGAAAAATTCCCGTTGCAGCCAAAAATAGATATTTTGTTGGTTTTGTTGGTTGGCTTACCTTTTCTATATATAGCTACGCCACCTTTTGTAACATTCATTTGAACATATAGTCTCTTAAGTTAGATGGCCTTTCACTTATTTCCATTCTACCATAATTCATTTTTTTATCAAAATGTTTGTTGGCCTAGATACCCCTATTCGACTCGTTTCACGGAGACCACAAAACTGCTTTATAGGAGAGGTCACTAGTGACTGAATCAAGCACCTGGTGAAGAAATACAACCCCCTTGTCATGGTAGCATTCAAGTGGGTAGTCGGTGAAGACTATATTACTAACAAGAACTAGCTTTGGAGCAACTGTAATGTGCTTTCCCATTTCGTGGCCTCCTTACTAGACCTGAATGTGTTCAGGCCTATGATAATCAAGTTGTGCTAGAAGATGTTTGACATTTCACTGATGGAAGGGATTGGAGAGATAGTGCAAGTGGCCATCCCCGACATTGGTATTCTAAGCGCAATGGACCTCCGTAGGCATGTGGACTATGGAATAGACGTACCCTGGTTACCCTTCCTGATCGATTTTCACACCATGGACATTGAGACGCACCACTTCTCTTCTCAGCTAGAGGCCACTTTTCTATTGTAGGAGTATGGTATGGAGCGGGTTTCAGGAATCACTTAGAGGAAGAACTTCAACTTCCTGGTGTAGATTCACGGCATATAGACCCTAGGTCTACATCGTCTGGCTTGCGTGTGTTGCATATTCATCCCCAGTTTTTGCATCCTGATAGATAAAAACACTAAAGAAGAAGAAAAAAGAAAAAGAAAAAGAAAAAGAACCGGATAATGGAGCCCTTTCCTTCAACTACAATGGCTGGAGGCTTAATTTTACTATTTTCTGCTCATTGCCTCCATTTTGCTTCTTTTACTCGCTACTTCTTTTTGGTTTTTCTCGAGAGAGACTCATGTTCAATTTTGAGCCTTAGGCCATACATATATGTAAATTCTCAATGAATACAATATAATATAGCTTTGTTTCTTTAGTGTTCTTCCCAATTGCTTATTTCTCAAAATTTCAAATATTTACAATTTTTTTTACATATGGTACATAACTATTAATTTTTTAAAGAACTTGTGCATTTTAATGGAAAATCTTCAGATAAATATTGTTCACCCATATATCTAAAGTTTTTCCTTCCATATCTTCAAGATAATATGCGCTCTTTTCTTTGCATGCACTAATTTGGAAGGGTCCTTTCAACAATGCTTTAGATTTTGTGTGTTTCCCTGGTTTTGCAATACATTCATTGTACTTTAGCACTAAGCTCTATTCTTTGAATTCTAGGTTAGAATTCCTTTTGTCAAACCATCGCTTGACTGTCTATTGGAAATTGATCATGGCTCCATGGGCCTTTTCTCTGTCTTCCTCCAGTTTGAGGGGTTATGCCAACCGTACTTTCATTCCACCATTTTCTTCAATCTTCAAGGCATTTAAAGTAGTTGTAAAGCAGGAATTTCTATGGAAATGGGTATCACTACCTCTTTTTTGTACACCAACTCATAAGGAGAGATATTTATAATTTGATTAGGAGTAGTTCGGTCTGCCCATAGAGAAACTTTCCAATGTTTGTGCCAATCCTTTTTTCGTTCTAACCAAATACACTTGGTTAACCTAATTAGGTTTTTGTTGGTTGATCTTGCTAACCCGTTCCCTTGTGGGTAATAATTTGATGAAGCTTTCAAGAAAATCCTATAACTGCTAGCAAAATTTGATGTCCCTAATTTCACAAAAACCCAGGCATTGTTGAATATAACAATCTCGAGTAGGCCAAGCCTAGCTACTAGCTCTCTAAGGAAATTGACAATTTTCCTTTCTGTGATGTATTCTCACATACTGGCTTCGAAACCTTTTAGGGTCTTTGAATGGAAAGAAACAGGGCACTTTCATTACCTTCCTTGTCCTTTTGAGTGGGCACAAAAACTATATTATGTCAACCACTTTTCACGTGGAGTAGAAATCCTTTGGAAAGATCTTGGCTAACTAGTGTCAAGGCCTTGGATAGGGTTGTCTTTAGTTGCTCAAAAGTTGTTGTGCCCTTGGGGGTTCATTCACTAGGTAGGTTATCCTTAAGCATTAGGGTGATTGGTCATGCAATACCTGTGAAATTTGATATGAATGTACTAAAAAAATTAATCTTTCCTAGAAAAGATCATAGCCCCTTTGTCATTTAGACACTTTCAGGATTTATTGTTGTTTCCTACTTTGATACTATAAATCCAGGAAGATTTATTTGAGGCACTTTGAGGACACATTTTTCTAGATTTAAAGAAATCCTGAGCTATTGTCATTTGTAGAAAACCTTTTCCAGATGGTTGAAATAATCATTTTTTGATCTAGAAAAGAATGTCAGGTTTCCTAGATCTCTAAGAATAATCTGGTTGATCAACCCTTCTAAAGAAATGCTCACTACCCATTGAAAAGTTGCACTACCAGTGGGGAGTTCAAATGACATCTTTGAATATGAAAATGTTCCCTACTTAGTGGTAACCGTCATCCCATGTTGGTCAGACTCCTTCACATAGACTTGATTGCATCTTAAGAAATCATCTAACAAGGAGAACATCCCTGATCTAGTCACAGTTTGCAAAATCTACTTTATCAATGGCACAGGGCATATGATCTTTGACTCCACCCACTTGGAAAGCTCCTGCACCATCAAGGCTTCAACCTTTGGGTTGACTAACCTTTTTTTTTTTCGGACAGGCTTGGATCCTTCCGTCAAGTTAATGGTACATTAAATTATGCTCGGGTCATACTCTCTCATGTCATATCTGAAGCATAGATCCTTCAGCTTTCTAATGTCCTTGTGAGGGGCTTCCCTTCTAACTTTTAGTTTTTTGTTGCTTCCAACGCCATGTTCTTCATAATTCCTTGAATCTGTAGAAAATATTTGCTTGTCATTCCTTGTGTCTTCGGGAAGATCCATCCTTGGTGGTGGATAGTCAGAAGCTATTTGAATGTCATCACTCAAAACTTTCCAATTTTGATTGTTGTCGGGAGTTGAGGGTTGAGCAATGATTTTCACCATGCTCAGGTTCATCAAGTCAGAAAAGAGTTCAAATTGCGGACTAATAGAAGTCATCTGATCAACAATACTATTTTATGATCAAGGAATCACTTGTATGTTGAAAGCTTCGAGACTCTCAATGAGATCCCATACCTTATGTGTCTAAGATATCATCCTTGTATTCTTTGTAGTCACTTTTCCATGGACCTAGCTTACCACTAGTTCTAAATCTCTGAAAGCTTGTATCCTCCTCGCGCCTATCTGTTCTGCTAGAATCAACCCGTGAACCAAAGCTTCATATTTGAAATTATCATTGGAGCATGAGAGCTACAAATGATAGGCCCTGTGGGTCTCTGATCCTATTGGAGACACTAATTGCTCACCCACTTCAGAAAAACTTTGCATTTGGCGCCATCGAAACATAGGGTCCATAGATGATTATCAGACAGCTTGTCAGATTCATCCTGATCCTTCATCAGTTTCAAAAAGACTTGATCACTATTGAAAATTACATAGGTTCCTAGCCCTATTGCATGGAAGTTTCCAAATGGATCAGAATCAATGAATAGGTTGAGCAACACTTCTTCCTCGGGAGTCTTCTCACCTATATCCTCTTCTTCTAGCATTTCTACACAATATTTCTCTTCCTGGGGAATAGAGATATGTGCATTCCCAAAACACAAATTTGTGTCATCTGCAATATGTTCAGAATGCAAGGATTTGGATAGAATCTTCATCTTTTCCTTGTGCTTGGTTCTCAATATCAGGTGGGACCAGTCAAGTGCTAGGTATCCTCCAAGCTTGGCAGTGAAATCTCTTGATAGACACATTCTGAAGACTAGTGGAATGTCTGTCACTACTACTTCTTGTGTAACTATTTGGCTTGGACAAGAGAAAAGTGTTAGAGACAAATCCTTTATCTGATCAACGGCCGGGACCTTCTTCCCATCTAGTTGAATGATTTCTTTTTCAAGGGGCTCATACTTAAGCTTTAAAGCATCCACCACTTGTTTCTACATAATAGTTGTGTTGGCCCCCAAATCAATCATATTATTATGCAATAGTTTGTCTCCCATTATAAGTGTTAAAAAGAAAGGTGTGGGATTTTTTTTGTTTACCTCTTTCTCTCTTGTGTTTCCTACATCATTTACATAGGTTGTTTCTTTTAGAGCCCAAGGGGACAACACATATCTGTTATCTCTGCTTTGATTGGACAACTATGTTACATCCACTTGTGGGCCTTGTTCTTCTTCTTTTAATGCTTCTTGAAGCAGCATTTTTTTTTGGGAATTGATATGACATCCCACAATGATACATTGGCAGACGCCTTCTTCAATTGCTCCACCATGTTAAGTGTCTTGACTATTTGGGCCTTGGGCTTAAACGGTGGTATTTCTCTTGTTTTTGGAAGAAAACATTCTGACGTGACTAGGCTTGGTGTTTTTCTCATCTCTTTCTCTGTCAATGGTGTGTTATGTGGCTATGGAAAAGGTTAGGTGATGAGCGATGAAGCCTACTTTTCCTGCAGGAATGGTTAACGTGGGTACTCTCTTGTGAGCCTTCTCTTTGATCTTGTGTTGTAATCCCACTACACTTGTGGAACATCAATCGTCAGAGTTTCATTTGCAAACACAACCTCTTCCTCTTCTAACCACAAAAAAAGAGCTTCGTTGAGCCCTATGTCTAGCTCCTACTCTAGGGACATCCCTTGTGTTTGTTCTCTAAAATGTGCATTCTCCATTTCGATGATTTGTACTCGTCCTCATTCAGGAGCATGCCCTTGCTTCTTTTTTCCACTACCCTCTACTACATATTCCCCTTGGAAAATTTCAGGGCATATGACTATCTACACGGAAAGCACCAAACATTTTCATCTTCTACCAAGTTGTTCTAGTCCAAGACTAGCTCTTTACTCGAGCTATCCTTAACTGTCTATAATGGCATGGTGACTAGAACTATCTAGTTTGCAGATGTCATTTGTTGACCTCCTCCTTTGGAGAATCCTTGATATGGGTTCTATTCATAAGATAGCTTCCCTCTGTCATAGGCTTGCATGGTATGCTTCGAAGGAATCACTTGTTGATGTTTGATAATGACCAACTTGTTAGCAAAAGTTCATATGAGATCCTTCATGTCGATGATATTTGCCACCATTGAGGAAAAACCCGATGCACTTCCTTCAACAGTGGGATGAACATTCACAGAATGTGGGGCGACCAACATTAATTGTGTCATGGGAATGCTTGGAGTGGCTTCTTCCCAAGGGCCATTAGATACTTTTGCAAACACTAGCATCGAGGGTTGAATCAGAATCTTTCCAGCATAGATTATATTATTCTTTGCACGCATCACGACCTTGTACACGTCGGGTAAGACATCCCCTCCCATGGAGGTTATCATGACTACGATATATGGGCTGAAATCCTTCAGATAGAACATGAATGCCATGGCAGTCTAAGGTTGAGCAGTCATGGGAATCCTTTTCCAGGTCTTATGGAATCTAGTGTTGAAGTCACTCATGGCCTCATGCAGAGACCTCTTGATGGTAATCAGTTATTGCAGCAATGAAGAGTGGTCTCCTTTCTCTGAGAAGCATTTAAACAGACACTCTCCAAGTTGGTACCAGAAGATGATAGAACCTGAGGCCAAAGATCAATACCAATCTTGATCCTTTCCCTTAAAATAGGTAGCTAGTAGCCTCAATGCAATATTCTCTTCTGATATGTTATGTACCCTACATACCTCTGCTATATCTTGAAGGTGTTCATAAGGGGTTTTGAAGTCTTCTCTAGAGAATCTTGGAATGGCATTGAGGGTATTAGCGGGTATGATAAGGCCATACATCTGGGGGTGTGGGTGGTTGTAGTAGACTACCATTATCCCATGTTACAAAATTTCTAGGAGCAGGGGGAGGGACGTGAGCCATAGAGAAAAAATTCCTATGAATCGAATATACAAGTATTCTAATGTGGAAATTTAAGTCTCTGGGTGGAGTAGATAAAGCTCTAGATACTGGGCTCTTACTTCTTACTCTATTGCTCCTTACAGGTGATACAAAACCTATAAGTCTTCTCCTCCTAAGGGTTGAGGTAGGTAACTAAGAGTACTAGAAGTGACCTCTCGAAGATGCTCTTGTTTGGACTCTGGGCATGAAACTGCTAGTTTTCTTAGCCTAATTCAAGAAATATTTCTAACTTCTAATCAGGCGATTGAAAAACTTCTTGTCCCACTTGGAATGCCAGAAAAAGAACTATTGATCATCAAAGCTTGCACCTCTTTGACAGTCTTATGGGAAATTCAGTGAGTGGGGGAAAATTGATCTCACTGAATACCTTTGGGATTTTTATAGAAATTAGGCTCTTCTTTGGGGTTTGGACATAAGGGGTGAAGGAAATTTAAACATAAAACATAAAAGGAAATGTGCCAAAGCTTTTACAACATTTCAAACCCAAATCATTCCTATTAGTGATATAAATAGACACAGAATGCCACAGCCCCTCATTGTTGGAAAGAGAACGAACATTAAAGGATAAATTCAAGCACAGTGCAAACTTTCAAATCTTTCCACAGGAAGTTTCATTAAGGTCCGATCAAACATAAATATTTCTTATGAGTAATAGAAAAATATCTTAGAAATCACATGAACTCTTCCTCCTAATATAGCATAGCATGACAAGATAACAACTTTCAGAAAAATAGAGAAGTCCAATGACATAGTCTAGTTTTCTTAAGCTACTACTCTACCATGCAAGCATACAACATAGAAATTTGCTACTTAAACTATTCAAATCTAGCTTGCAAGATACAATGTTTCAATCAAAATGATAATATAAAGAAAGAAATCTTGAAAAAGTCCATACATGCACAGTCTGAACAAATTCTTCTCAATAGTTCATACTTTTAAATATCAAATGAAATTTGAAATAGAGGTTGGATGCCAATCCGATAATAGTTTAAACCTTAATAGATATAACATGCCAAAGTAAATTAGTTCTACAACTTGCTTCTGAAAATAATTCAAAAAACCCTTAGAAAACTAGAAAAACTTTTCTTAACAAAGAAATTTTAACTTGGAAACCATCCCTTCATTGTATCGTCACCTCCTTATATAGCCGCCAAAAGAAGAAAAAATTGCCTCAGCTCAGAAGTAATTGCTGCCAGATGTTGATACTTGATAGCTCTCAATCTAATCATAAATCCTTGGTTAGGTTAAAAATATCTTTGCTCATTAATTCCTAACTACTGCATTAATTCCTTTTAGATATTTAGTGAAGATCAAGGCCCATAAACAATCAAATCCTAAAAAAACAATTTGGAAAAAGGGCCTTGTTGACAAAATCACATCACCCGAGGCACTGACTCAAAGCTTCCATCCCAAAAACCAAGAAAATAAAAGGCTAGCTAGCTCCGACAAAATCCCAAAACATATTACTCCGTAGGAGATGAAATATGTCTGCGACAAAAATATGATGTGTCAACAAGGTAGAAACTCCTGAGCTCATGAATATAGCTCCTAAGAAAATACCCGATGAGTCAACACATGTCTCGAACCTTCTCCCAAAAGGAAGACAAGAGATGAAAAATGTGCAACCACCATGTGGTGTATTCGCACCTTTTTGATAATTCTCCTTCAGCGTGAGTGCACCTGAAACTAAAAACATTTATACAAGCCGATAATGAAAATGAATAAGGTGAAAATACTTCACAGGTTCAATATTAGCTTTGATTGTGCAAAATTTGTTGTCATAGATGTACTTCATTTTACAATGAAGAGTAGAAGGTACCCCATTCATTGCATGAATCTATGGTCTTCTTAAGAGAATATTATATGAAATATTGTGAGGCATAAAATGGACCAGAGTTTGTAATAGGACCTTTCCAACTTTAGTAGGTAATGTGATGACTCCAAGTGGTTGTTTTCCTATGTTATCAAACCCATGAATGGATAAATAATCTAGTTGTATTTGTCTTTTTTCTACATGAATCTTATTGAGAAGGTTTATGCTACACACATTAAGCACTGAGCAACTATCAACAAGATTTCTCTTTATCCCTACTTGATTAATGTAAGCTATTATGATGAAAGCTTCATTTTTTTTATTCTCTTCTAATGAAGGTAACTCATCTTGATAGAAATTAATGTCTAGGTTGACTGGAGTTATTTCTTGAATTTGGTCTTCCACATCATTTGGTTGCATGTTAGGAGGGGTTAGAACTTGTTGTAAAGCAAATTGAAGCATGTTATGATAACTAGGTGATGCTTGAATAAGGTCCCATAAAGATATCTCAATAGGAGTGTTCTTAAGTTGTTCAACAAGATCATACTCCTTTCCACTATGTGAAGGAAAACAAGGAGCACTAGGCAAGATAGGTTGAGGAAATGGGAGGTATGTTGGAGTTGTTTGTCTTGGTTGAGGATTGTTCCTAGTGTTATATGTATGAGTAATGGTATTGTAACTTGGTTGATGTGAAAAATTATCATTATCAAGTTTCCTTTTAGGTGGTTCTATGATAAGCATGGGTTTATTTTGAACTTTTAGTTGTTGTGAGGGTGGATATATGGTAAGAATTGGCTTAGGAGACCACTTCAAGGGCTATCTAATGTGAATAACCACAAAATTCTTGTCCTTATTTTCATGATGTCTTAGTGAAGAGGATTCTAATGTCACTTCATCATCTTCATCCAAGGAAGCCACATCACTATTGTTTGAAAGAAATGTGTCAATGTTCTCATTTTTGTGCACCATGATATCCTCCCTAGTAGGAGAGTTTTAAGGAGAGTAAAAAACTAAATGTTCATGACATTAAATGGTTAGTTATTCTAAAATAAATTTATCACGAGTAGGGGACTCATCAATGGTTGGATTTTCTTTCTTATCACTATTGGAATTCTCTTGTTCAATAATGTTTTCTCTAGGGGAAGAGAGAAAAATAGGATTCTCATGACTCTCATTGATTTGATCTTATAACACTGAAATATCTTCTTCACAACTAGGAAAGATATTGGGAGGAGACCATGTTTTATTGTCATGATTATCCACCATTGTATTCTCATTCTTTAAAGAATTCTCATAAGTGGGAGGGATGAAATTTTTCTTGGAATGCTTAGAAATATACGATACTAAGATTGTGTGAACAAAAATGAAAAGTACTTCTAACCATCTTATGCAATGCTGCAAGAATGTAAACAATGTATATCCAAAGATGAAAAGTACTTTTATCCAATTTATGCAAAGCTTCAAGAATGCAAACAATATGTATCCAAAAAACAAAATCACTTTTATCAAACTTATGCAAAGCTTCATGAATGTAAACATTTTATATGTAAAAGTGAAAAGTAATTTTATCCATATAGTGTAAGGCTTCAAGAATGTAAAAAAATTTAAATCTAATGATTTTTGCTACTAAATTGATTTTGGAATGATTCAAAAATGACTACACTAAATGGATAATTTTGACCTAGATGCATAAAATAGAAACTCTAAATCTGATATTGAAGCTTAGGAGCTGTGAAAATTTGTTTCCTTTGTAGCCCTAACAAGGACTCATTCGCCCTATGGTAAATGGGTCTTCGTATAGGATTTTATAAATTTGAAAACTGCAATTTCAAAGTGATTGTGAAGCATTTTTTCCTTGATCAATTTTTTTATTTTTAGCTTGTATATGTTTTTGGCTTTGGATGTGTCCATGCTCAAGTAAAGCTATTGAAAAGGTGCACAATGCACCATGTAGTCATTGCATGACTTTCTATTTTCACCTTCCTTTCGGGAGAGAGTTGGGACATGCGTCAACTCATCAGGGATTTTCTCAAGGAGCTATATTCATGAGTTTGAGAGTTTTCACCTTTTTGGCATGCCATCTCTTCATTGTGAGAAGTTTGCGCTTTTATAAAGCTATCTTTTTGAGAGTTTGTCAGATCTTCCTAGCCCTTTTTGGTTTTCGGGATGGAAGCTTTGAGTCGATGCGAATGGGTTATGTGACTGGTCAACTGGAATTTTTCTAGGCTGTTTTCTAAGATTTGATCATTTTTAGATAATTATCTTTCCTAAATATCTAAAGATCATTAATGCGGCAGTTGAGAATTGATGAGAAAATATTGTTGTGACCTAACTAAAGATCTACAATCAAATCATGTGCTATCAAATGCCAACACCTAGTAGTAATTACTTCCATGTTGTGGTGGTGGTTTCTTCTTTCTACAGCTATAAATGAGAGGTGGTGACATAATGAAAGGGTTGGTTCCAAGTTTCAGTTTCCTTTGCTAAGGAAAAGTTTCTTTATTTTTCTTAGGTTTTAAGAACTATTTTTAGAAGTAGCTCTTTGCAAAACTACTTTTATTTGGCATGTTATATTATTTATGCTCAAACTATTATCGGATTGGCATTCGACCTCAGTTTTAAAGTTCATTTGATATTTAAGCACTAATTATTTGGAAGAAATATTTGAGACTATGCATGTATTGCCTTTATCAATCTTTCCTTCTTTATGCTTTCATTCTGAATAAAACATTGTGTCAAGAAAGCTCAATTCAAATAGTTTAAGTTGTTAGTTTCCATGTTGTAAGATTATATGGTAGGATAATAGCTTGTGAAAACTAGATTATGTCAGTGGAGTTCTCTATTTTTCTAAAGGGTTGTTGTTTTGTTATATTGTTCTATATTAGGAGAGAGAGTTTATGCAATTTTTGAACATTTTTATGTTAACCTTGGAAATATTTATATTTGATTAGACCTTAATGAGCACTACCTATGGGAAGATTTGAAATTCTACACTGTGCTTGTTTTTAGCCTTTGTTGTTCGTTGTCTTTCCAAAAATGAAGGGTTGTGGTGTTCTGTGTCTAATTATATTACTCATAGGAAAGATTGGGTTTGAAATGTTGTAAAACATTTTGCGCATTACCATTTTTTATGTTTTACGTTTACATTTCCTTCTACCCTTTTCTTCAAAACCTAGAGAAGAGTTGACTTTCTATAAAAATCTTGAAGGTATACAGTGAGGCACAAAATAGTCCCCCACCCACTGAATTTCCCATAAGACTATCGGAGAGGTGCAAGCTTTGATGATCAATATTTTTTTTTTTGCATGCCCAATGGGACGGGGAGTTCTCTGAATGTCTGATTAGAAGTTAGAAATATCTCTTAAATCAGGCTAAGGAAAGAAACTAGAAGTTTCATGCCTAGAATCCAAATAAGATCATCTTCAAGAGGTCATTTCCAGTACTCCCAATTACCTACCTCGGTACCTAGGAGAAGAAATCTTATAGGTTTTGTATCACCTATAAGGAGAAATAGAGTGAGAAGTAAGATCCCAATATCTAGAGCCTCATCTACTCCACTTGGAGGCTCAACCTTCCAAATCAAAATACTTGTATACTTGATTCATAGGAATCTTTTCCCTATGGCTCACGTAGCTGCCTCTACTCCTAGAAATTTTGTAGCCTGAGATAGCAGTAGTTCGCTACAACCACCTACGCCCCAAGATGTATGGCCTACCATACCTATTAATTCCCTTAAGGCTATCCCAAAATTCTTTGGAGAATATTTCAAAACCCTATTTGAACACCTTCAAGATATAGCAGAGGTATGTAGGGTACATAACATAGCAGAGGAAAAAATCGCCCTGAGGCTGTTAGCTACCTATTTCAAAGGAAAGACCCAAGATTGATATTGATCTTTGGCCTCAGGTTCTATCATCTCCTAGGATAAGCTCAAATAAAGGTTATTTGAATGATTCTCAGAGAAAGGATATTTTTCTTCGTTGCTACATCAACTAATCACCATCAATAGAGCTCCACAAGTAGACATGAGCTATTTCAACACTAGGTTCCACAAAACCTAGCAAAGGATCCATGTAACTGCTCAACCCTCAGCCACAATAGTGTTTATATTCTACCTAAATGTTGTCAATTTAGAAATCGCAGTAATGATAACCTCCATGGGAGGGGATATCTTACCCAACACATATGAGTTGGTTGTGCATGTAGAGAATAGTTTGTTCAACACCGGGAAGCTTTTTCCATGAACTCTGATGCATGTATTTATAGAAATCTCTGGTGGTCCTTGGAAGAAGCTACTCCAAGTACTTCTACTACACAACTGGCATCAGCTATGCCGCAGTCTATGTATGTGTACCCCACCACTCAAACAAGCATGTTGGGCTCTTCCTCTATTGCAACGAACATCAGCGACATGAAGCATCTCATGTGGAATTTTGCTAATAAGTCGGTTATTATCAAATGAAAAAAATAAACACCTATGAAGTAGACCACACAAGCCTACGGTGGAGGAAAGCCATCTTATCAATAGAATACATACTAAGGATCCTCTAGAGGAGGTCAATAGATAGCGTCTACAAATTAGATATTTCCAATCACCATTCCACTACAGACGGTCAAAGGTAGCCCTAGTAAAGAGTTAATTCTAGGCTAGAACAATTTGGCAAAAGATGAGAATGTATGGTGCTTCCCATGCAGTGATAGTCATATGCCCTAAAATTGTCCAAGGAGGAATATGCAATAGAAGATAGTGGAACAAAGAAGCAAGGGTGCACTCCCAAATGTGGATGAATATGAGTCCTCTGAAATGGAAAATTCCTATTTCAGAGTGAAAATTCAAGGAATGTCCTTGGAGCAGGAGTTGGATATTGCGCCCGACCAAGCGCTATTTTCAAGGATGGAAGAAGAAGATGCGGTGTTCACAAATGAATCTCCAACGACTAGTACTCCAAGAGTATAGTCAGATTACAACACAAGATCCAAAAGAAGGCTCATAGGAGAATACGTGCAACAACCTTGCCACGTCCACAACCACAACAACCACCACCGCAAGAAAAGTAGGCTCTGTTTCCCACTATCTGACCTACTCCTTAGCTGCACACTTCATTGTTCCTAGAGAAGGAGATGAACACAATAATGATCCCATTCATGATGAAAAATTTTCTTCCAAAAGCTAGAGAAATACCACCATTCAAGCCCAAGAACCGACTAGTTGGAATGCTCAATGTGGTGGAGCAATTGAAGAAGGAACTTTCCAATGTATCTCTATAGGACTTCATATCTATCCCCAAACAAAAGACACTACTTCGGGAAGCATTAAAGAAAGAAGAACAAATATTACAGACAAATGTGACTCTATCATGTGGTCAAAGAAGAGAAAAAGGATCTGCATCAGACCCTCAAGCTCTGAAAGTAGTAGCTTATGCGAACAATGTGGCCATGCAAAAGAGAAATAGGTAAGCAAGCCAAAGCCCACACCTTTCTTTTTAACACTTATTGTGGGAGATAAGCTTTTGCATAATAACATGATTGATCTGGGGACTAGTACAACAGTCATACCAAAACAAGTGGTTGATGCCCTAAAACTTAAGTATGAGCCCCTTGAGAAAGGAATCATGCAATTAGACAGGAAGAAGATTCCGACCATTGGCTGGATAAAAGATCTATCTCTAACTCTCTTCTCATTTCCAAGCTAAACAGTCACACAAGAAATAGTAGTGATAGACATTTCCCTAGTCTTTAGAATGTGTCTTTCAAGATATTTCACTACGAAGCTTGGTGGATACTTAGCGCTCGACTAGTCCCACCTGATATTGAGAACCAAGCATGGGGTAAAGTTGAAGATTTTATCTGAATATTTACATCCCAAACACATAGTAGACAATGCAGTCCTATGCTTTGAAGTAGTGCAAACATCCTTCTCTCAACAAGAGAGATATTGTGTAGAGATGCTGAAAGATGAAGAAGACACAAGTGATCGGACTCCCGAAGATGAGGTGCTACTTAACCAATTCATTGACTCTGACCCATTTGGAAACTTTCATGCAACAAGGCTAGGCACCTATGCGATTTTTGATGATGATCAAGTCCTTTCAAAATTAATGAAGGATTAGGAGGAATATGATGATTTGAGTGATAATCATCTATGGACCTTATATTTTGATGGCGTCAAATGTAAAGATGGCTCTAGAGTGGGTGTCCAACTAGTGCCTCTAATAGGATTAGAGACTCTCAAATCTTACCATTTTTAGTTCTCATGATCGAATAATGATGTAGAATATGAGGCCTTGGTCCATAGTTTGACCCTTGCAGAATGCATGGGCATAAAGAGAATACAAGCTTTTAGAGATTCAGAGTTAGTGGTGATCCATGTTCGTGTGCAAGTGGCCATGAAGAACACAAGAATGAAGTTGTACAAAAATTGAATTTGGGACCTGATTGAGAGTTTTGAAGATTTCAATATACAAGATATTCCCAAATCTCAAAACAATGTTGCTGATTGGATGGCCTCTATCAGTTTGCAATTTGAACCAGTTTCTAATTCAACAAGGAAAAATGCGGTACAGGTCATCATCTGACCCACAATCCCCGATAATGATTAAAACTAGCAAGTTTTTTATGATGACATTTATATTGCTACCTTTATATATAAATTAGAAGTAGTTTTAGACTATTCACAACCAGGAGCATAATTTCTTGAAGAACATGTTATCCAATTAAAAGGAAACAAGCTTCCTCGAGGATTAATTTCCCTTGAAATTTTATTTGATTATGAAGACATAAGAAATGACAAGTAGAGGTTCACTACGGATGCTAGGAACTATGAAGAGCTTGATATCAGAAGTGGTAGAAAGTTAAAGGTCAAAAAGGAACTTCCCCACAAGGATAAGAAGAGACTGAAGGATCTATTTTTCAAATATGATGGAGTTATTGCATGGATCCAGGATGATCTTAAAGGGTCTGACCCAGGAATAATTTAGCATACCATTGACTTGGCAGAAGGATCTAAGCTTGTCCAACATAAACAAAGGCCAACCAATCTGAAGGTTGAAGCATTGATGGCGCAGGAGCTCACCAAATTGGTCAAGTCAAAGATCATATATCCAATTAAGCATTCCACTTGGGTGTCAAATATGGTACTAGTTCAGAAGAAGAATGGTAATATTAGGCTTCATGTCAATTTTCAAGATTTGAATAAAGCATCGCTAAAAGACCACTACCCTTTGCCATTGATGGAGTAGATCCTACAAATTGTGGCTGGATTGGAGATGTTTTCATTACTAGATGGTTTCTCAGGCTATTTCCAAATATATGTAGAGGAAGCCAACCAACATAAGACAATGTTTACCACTATGTGGGTAATCTTTGTATACTCAAAAAAAAAATTAGACTTTTAAATGCTGGCATGAATTTTCAACGAGCAATGGATATTGCTTTCGAGGGATTAATCAACATGATTATCTTAATATATCTGGATGACTTGAAAATATTTTCAAAGTCAAAAGATCACTTCGATCATCTAGAAAAGGTTTTCCAAAAATGTCAATAGTTTGGGATTTCTTTGAATCCCAAAAAATGTGTTTTTGGAGTATCTCAAGGTAAGTTACTTGGTTTTGTAGTGTCCGAGGAGTGAATAGCAATAGACCCCAAAAGGGTGAGATCTATAATGGAATTACCCCAACCAATAAATCAGAAGGGATTGCAATATTTTCTAGGGAAGAGCAACTTTTCCAGCAGTTTCATATCAGATTTTGGAGGCATTGTGAGACTGATCACATTGATGCTTAAGAACTTGATTTTCAAATGGAGCCCTGAGGGCAAAGCAACTTTTGAGAAAATAAAGATAGTCATCTTTGCTGCTCTAGTATTGGCTAACCATGAATTTTCCAAAGACTTTCTACTATGTGTATAGTGGCCAAAATAGCATAGCTTTAGTGTTCACTCAGAAGGATGAGGGAGAAAATGGAGAGCATCCTATTGAATTTCACTCAAGGACCCTTAAAATTTATGAGGCGAGGTATAATTTTATAGAAAAGAAAGCTTTTTCCATTTGTTAAAAGCTTAAAGAATTTTTGACACTTGGTGTCAGCCAATAAGATCACTATCCTCGTTGCACATCCCAATGTGAGGGAGTATATCACAAAAAGTGAGATAACCGAAAAGAGGGAAAAATGGATCACCAAGATACTAGAGTATGATGTGGACATTAGACTAACCAAGCTGGTTTGAGGAAGAGGTATGTGTGAATACATTGCATAGGAATCAAGTTTCATAGCTGAAAAGGAGATCGATTAGGTCTACTCAAACCAATTTGAGTCCGATGAATCTTGCATGGTGGATCAGACACAGTATATGCAAAAGGGGCCCTACCCAACCAACCTTTTGTCTCATAAAAGGTGATACTACTAATTGCAAGGCACTAGGCATGTATTAATTGAAGGTGTATTATTCAAAAGAAATTATGATGGTGTCCTACTCCGATGTTTAGACAAGTTGCATGCAGAAAGAGTTCTTAATGAATTCCATTGTAGTCCTCAGGGTGGAAATTTCTCCACCAAGACTATCACTTTAAAGATAATGTGAGCAAGATATTATTGGCCCTCTATGTTTTTCGAAGCACATCATCTTGTGTAAAAATGTACTCAATTCCAATTCTTTGTTGGCAAAAGAAGGAATGTTGCTTTTCCCTTGAGTCAATTATAACTGAGGAGCCCTTTGCTCAATGGGGTTTGGATTTTATCAGAATGATAAATCCTATTTCCAATGCTAGCCACAAGTGGATCGTCATGGCGACCAACTACTTCACAAGGTGGATGGAGGTCGTAGCCCTAAAAAATGCCACAGAGGGGGAAATTGTCAATTTTCTTGAAGAGATGGTAGCCAGATTTGGCCCACCTGAAACCATCATATTTGACAATGCTCAAGCTTTTGTAGGATTAGGAATATCATATTTTGCTATCAAACATGGGATTTTCCTTAAAACTTCATTGAATTACCACCCACAAGGAAATGGTTTAGCAAAGTCGACCAAAAAAAACCTAATTAGGTTAATGAAGCATATTGGTTTAGAATGACAAAGGGATTGGCACAAGCAACTACAAGCTACTCTATGGGTAAACCAGATTACTCTCAAGAAAATTTTGAAGACCTCCCCTTATGTACAAAAAGAGGTAGTGTAACCTGTTTCCATAGAAATTCCTACCTTACAACTACTAAAAGCCCTGGAGATTGAAGAAAGCGGTGGAATGGAAGTATGGTTGGTGGAACTCCTCAAACTAGAGGAAGATAGAGAAAAATCTTATGGAGCCATGATCAACCATCAAATAGTAAAGCGATGGTTTGAAAAAAATACCTCTAACCCAGAATTCAGAGAGGGGAGCCTAGTGCTAAAGTACAATGAACATACTATGAAACCAAGGCAACACACAAAATTTGAGGTGCTATGGAAGGGACCCTTCCAAATCACCACATGCAAGGAAAAGAATGCATACAAACTTGAGGATATGGAAGGAAATGCTTTTGATATACTAGTGAATAGTATTTATCTAAAGTTATTCCATTAAAATACATAGTTCTTTAAAAAAAAAAATAGTTATGTACCATATGTAAAAAAAGTTTTAAATATGTTTTAATTTTGAGAATAAGCCATTGAGAATAACATACAAGAAGTGAAAATTTTGTATTATATTATATTCATCAAAAATTTACAATTTAATACAAAGCTCAAAGCTCAAATTTAAACATAAGGCTCTCTTGAGAAAACCCAAAAAAGGTTACAGAGCAAAAAGATGCAAAAAGCAGGCAACATGCAAAAAATAGTAAAGAAAAGCCTCCAACCATTGTCTAGGAAGCTGAAAGGGCTCATCATCGAGTTTTTCTTCTTCTTCTTTGTCAAGATGCAAAAAGGGGTTGAACACAACACACATGGGCTCCACACAATGTAATCCAAAGGCCTAGTCATTGTGGCTCTGCACTAGAAACTTGATGTGCTTCCTCCAAGTGAGCCCCGAAACACACTTCATGTTGTAATCTCGGAGCAAGTAGGTGGCTTCTAGTTGAGAATACAAGCGATGCATCTCAAGGTCTATGGTGTGAAATTCAGAAAGGAAGGGAAACTAGGGTACATCTATCCAAAACTCTATGTGCTTGTGGAGATCCATGGCACTCACGATACCAATGCCAGGGATAGCCACTTGCACTATCTCACCAAGCCCTTCCATTAGTGTAGTGTCAAACATCTGGTGACATAATTCAATTTTCATGGGTTTGGCCATGTTCAGGTCAAGCAAGGAGGTGACAAAATGGGAAAGAATGTTGCAGTTGCTTCAAAGCTGGTTCTTGTCGTCAATGAAGTCCTAGCCAACTACCCACTTGAACGGAACAAAGTCAAGGTGGTCACACCTCTTCACGGTAATTCTATCACTAGTTACCTCTCCCACAGAGAAATATTGTGGCCTTCATGAGAGAAGCCAAATAGGAGTTCCTAAGCCAGCCGACAATCTAAGAAAGCAACAAATTATGGCAAAATGGGAGAGTGTAAAATCTTGCTAAAGTTAAAGGCTATATTTTCAAATGAATATTGCATAAGGTGGCATAGCTATATATAGAAAATATAAGATGGAAAACCCAACCAATAGGAGGTCCATTTCTGGCTGGATGACAACGGGAAAATATCAAAGAAAAATGGAGGAAGGTAGATAAATCATACGAAGGATCTAACAAGAGGTATTAAGAAACAAATTTGGGCATTGGGAGTAAATTCTCTCGTATGCCAATTTTTGACGTGTGTCCTTTGCCATCATCAGCACCAGCCAACTTACTTATGTGAAAAGACATGGATTAATGTGCTAAGTTCTGACAAATTAATGGGCACATCTTTTTAAAAGTACCTTACATCACTTCAACATGTTTCTCATAGCAAAAAGCACGTGTTCTAATGAAATGAGTTTATTTGTGAAAGAGGCAGCGAGGAGAATGTATTAATTCCATTCTCACAACATTTTTAGCATTCCCAAGGGATACAGATCTCAAATCCACACGTATTGCCTTAGTGGCAGGATTTAATGGACCAACAGTAATGACATAACCTTAACTACATGTATGAGAGAGGAAATTAATTGCACTCAAAAGTAGATTTTTCCAATGAGAAAAAGGCAAGTGGCCACTTTTGTTAAGGAAACTCTCTACAACTTTCTAATATAGCCATGGCAGAGCCATCAACCTCTAGTAGGAAAGTTGTAGCTTCAAGTAGAAGACCTAGTTACTCCAATATTTTTGGTCAAAACTCATTCACCAACACTCCAGCATGTTGGTTATGTTTTAAGAACTAAACTGATCTCCAGAAATACCTATGTACTTTTCCATTTCCAATAATTAGTACTCCAAAGAGATTGGCCAACGAACAAGTGGAAGCTGAAAAACTTCTACTCCTACACTTTAGGCTCTATGAAACCTGAGAGGGTGATCCCACAATATATACTCAGGAATTCACACAATTTATAATTAAATACATTGTCAATAACATATACTTCTCATAAAATTACTCAACAATATAGTACATCAAATAAGTTGGCAGCTCATTTATCAATGTGCTATACTTGGAGCATGAGAAGGCAGAACTTCAACACAATACAACTATGATGGTATCCATTTGAGAATTTGTAAATTAAAAGTGAATAGCTGATGAATCGACATCAACCTATATAACTAGACAACAACTCAACAATATCAACATACAATCACAAGAGATACTGCATTACAACATTCCCCTATTACATTCATGATCATTACTACTTACGAATATCCTAGCACCTAATTTTTATGAGTTAACAATCTCATCCAAGAATTTACATTAATTCATTGAATCAATAAGCAAGAATGAAATCAAACATCCATTGAGAAACAATAGAGACAAACAAAAGGAATCTTGGATTACTTTAATTCATAACTCATAAAACGAGTACAAGGACAGACAATAGCCATGAAATTGGTATTACTTTGTATTGTAGTTGCTATACTATTATCAAAATTACATACATAACAATGAACTCTAAACTTAAGACAAAAACTCTAAAACATGCTTAGTATTTCCCTTACAATTCACAGTGTTAATTGCAAAAAAATGAACCCCTACTTTTTGGCCTTGAATTCCTTCTTATAGAAATGAAGGAGCAAAACAAGCCTCAGGCCAGAAAGTACACATGTCAAAACCCTATTGGAACATCATAACAAAGATTTTCCCATTCAATTACAATGCATTCCCAAGAGGTGGGAGACATGTGGTAAAATGAAAGTAATCTTCATTCGTTGTTGGAGATTTGGTCCAATTTTAAAAATGGGTACAACCAAACAATTACCTCAAAAAATTTTCCCATGCACATAAAGTGAAAGAAGGAAATCATGAAAGAAATAGAAAAGAAAAATATAAGAGATATGTCCATGTTTGCAGCCTTGTCATCAATTCAACTTGGAGAAGATGCACTATATTTTCCATACTTTATCAAAATCCTAATATGTACTAAATCCAAGCTATGTAGTGTATTCCCATTTATATTTTATTTATCATGATTGCAGATTTCAAATTTTCCAATCATTAACTTGCCACCTTTTATGTTAGACCCCCACTCCTTCCAAGTACATGTCTCTCCATGCTAGGAATTCATCTTTAGTGAGCTAATCAAAATTCATGACTTCATCAAGCCTCTATCTATATGGCACATACTTGGTGACAATTTGGTTATCTTATCAAATTCCAGTAGGACAGACTCAACATGAGCTAACATATCCATATTTATCTTCAATGTCTCCATGTCAAATTTCTAAAAAATTTACATAGCCTAATTTGAAATAACCTTATTTGTTTAATTTTTCCACTCCTGTAGAGTCTTAATGCTATCATCATCCCTTAAAATGGATGGAAGAAGGCCATGATGTGATTCATGGAAGGATTTTACCAACTCCCTTACTTTTTTCTCTAATGGTTAAATATTTCCCTTGTATCCTTAAATCTTACCTACAAGAACTATAGTAGGTTTAATTTTTTTAGGTGGATTGAGATCCTACTTAACTCCAATTCCCATCAATACCAAATCCTTCTTCCTAGGGATCCATATTTCCATGAGTGGAATAGCTCTTTCTTTGTCATTGTCAAAATACTTGATAGCATCCACCATGGATGAATAACTGTAGTGAATACTATTCAACACGTTATTCACTCTTTTGTTCAAGTTTGTTGGCACTGTTGTGACAATCTTCATATTACTCTTGAAAGTCTCATCATCGTGATTATCACATTTCTCTTTGTATTCATTTATCTACCTAAGCAACTCTTCCCTATTGATATCCCCTTCAGCCTATGGCCCTTCTGATGTACCAGGTTCTACTATTGAAATGGGCACACTTCCCCTATTATATGGCACAATTTCCCATGAACAACATACTTCAGCAATAAATTTTGGGGGTATAGCTTCTTGTGAAGTAGTGGGGGAGTCAACATCATTTTTCTTAGGCTTTCTAGGTTGCAATCTTTGCAACATATCCTCCAATAATTCTACCTTTGTTTGCAACTATATATTATACCACTCAAGGCCTCCATATATAACTAACAAGTTCTTGCACTATGTCATGAGCTTATCTTTTTCTACAGTCACAGACTCTACAGTGGCCCTTTTAAATTGTGCAACATGAATTGACATATTTACAGCTTCTAAGGCTGATGTTTTTGACACTCTTTTTATTATTTAAATGCCTCCCATGTAGTTAGGTGCAGGCTCAACAATATCAAGCTTTCTTGTGCTTGGGGCTGAAGACCATATAGCCAAGGCTTCCCATTCTTCACTGAAAGCTGACCCCTGTAATGCAAATGCAACTTCTTCTTCTATATCATAGAGAGGGTTGTCACATTTCTTTATTTTTTCAAAAGCTATGGTAGAAGCAATATCCCATTCTAGTAGCAACAAAATGCCACTAGTCCTTACCAATTCTCAACCCTCCTTTGTAGTCAATTTTTGGAATCTAGTTCTCATTTCATTTAACACTTTTTTCTGGATGATAGCATTTGGAAATTCTAGGTGAAGGCTTATTTCTATAGCCATAATTTTTACATATTCATCTCTTTAAGCCCTATATACAAACTCCATAAAAGCTTGAGACTTTATAAATGAGTCATCATCTAAGAAATTTGCACATGCTTCAACCCGCATATTATCTCTTCCATTGAGTCTAATGAGATCAACTTTACTCAATCTTGTTTCCAATTGATGTGTTTCCCTTACTATAGGTGCAGTGGGCACTCCTTGTTTCTCCTAATCTGACACCCAAATATCATCATTTGAGCCTTCATCATCATAGTACACTAGACCAATGGCTTCAACCTTTTGTCTTTTCAATGGTGGATCCCTTGGTGGTAATTCACTAGGTGGTGGGGAATCAATGTTCACAATTTCAGGCTCTACCGACCTTGGTGGAGATGGCAGTGGTACTTGTGGCACAAGGGAATGAGACTTGTACTCTTGCTAAGAGGGAGCAGGGGCTTCATTAATTTTCTTTTCCTTACTCTTTCTCCTTACAAAGAGTTTTATTCTTGGTTCCTTAGGGGCTTGTGATGTAGATTATTCTCCTATAGCAGGGATTTCTCCTCCACTTAGTCCTTATACAATTGTAGCTTTCCCTTTATCTTTACTTATTACCCCTTTAGTTTCAAGGTGGCCCACTATTGAATCAAAATTCCTTGCTACATGCTCCACCTTTTGTATTATATCTTCAGCCTCTAGGAGAACATTGAAATCAATTTATTCTTGATTTATTTTTCTTTGCATTTTATTGAATGCAATCCATCTTGCTAGCCTATTTTCTACTCCAAAGTGTTTGACACATTTCTTATTACATTTTTTGGATACTGGAAAATGTGGAAAAACTTGTAGCTCTTGTTTCTTTCTTTCAGCCAAGCCATAAAACCTTAAGGGTCATATCTGACCCTCTCAACTAACCTCCACATGTGATAGGTTTTGAGTATATCAAGGATGTTATTCCAACCTCCCTTGGTCATTACAAACTTAGAAAAACAAGTATACGAAGGAAAGCAAGTTGCTTTTCCTTGATTTTATAAGTGTTTATTTTCTACACTTTCTAATTGCCGCATAACCTCAAGGAAACCAATTCTTTATGGCACAAAATCTTGCATCAAGTGAGGTGCTACCATGGAACCATATACTCTTAAGATAGTGTAATTAGGGTATGAAATAACATCTCCCCAATTATGATCAACTCCTAGATTAGGCTTTCTCTCCTTGGGTTTTAAGAAATCATGTAGAGTTATGGGAATTATGGGTAAATTCACAATCAAGACTCTCCTCAGTTCAAAAGTAAACAAATTTTGGAATGTCACATAATCATATGTCCTATCATCGTTATCCAATATTTTGGTCCAGCATTGCACGAGCAAATCAAAGTCACCCATCTTTCTTTCCAAGACAATGTTGTGTCCAAAGTAAATTGCACCTTTGTACAGAATCATGTACATCAACAATGAATACCAACTAAATCTCACTCCCAATTCACCCTTCTTCAACCTTGTTAGTCCTTCATGCATTCTTTCTAAAAGGAACCCCACATAATCATATATTGCACAATATTGGGGCAGCCATATACATCCATTCCATTGGAATTCCAAAGACAAGATCATAACCAATTATTTGGAAAATGGAATAGAAAGTCCTTTTGAGGTAGGAAATAAAATAGTTAACATGGAAAGGCTATTTATCATTTGGTCCTATTACAATCTTCTGACCTACAATTTCTGCTAGAGATCTTGGCAAGATGTGGACTCTGAATGCAATTTTGGTTTCATCATACTCTTGCTTAAGAGTGTCTTCATTTATCTCATGCATTTCATCAGTCCATCTAGTGAGCTTGAAAACAAGACCTAATTCCTCCTTAATGATTTTGACCATTTCTTTCCCATCATATGTTTTGATAGTCATTGTGACTGAGTCATAATTAGCAACTATTGCCTTAAGCAATTCAACATCCATATAGACATTTAGCACAATCAACTTTCCCAGGTCACAGTTCCAAGGGTTTCCTACTGGGATACCCATATTTCTATTCCTGAACTAGCTATAAAATAGTTCCCATCCAGTATAAGGTAATTTGGCATCCCTGATAGAACATATTCTATCAAACAGACCCTTTGCTACTTGCAGACCTTTGGGAATCAATTGGCCTTTAGGTCTTTCACTGCTTGAGGGTGGTAACTGATCCATGAGGTCTTTATTTAAAGGTCTTTTGGGAGTAGAAGCTTCCCCTTTAGATGAAGACACTTTTATTTTAGGAGCCATAACACAAGAGGTACAACAAGGTAGGGTTTTTGGTTTATCTGAACAAGGCCTATGACTTTTATGAGGGTTTGACATGAATAATGAAAATGCAGAATTAACAAATTCCTCTTTATGAACATCAAACCTTAAAAATGTTGAACCAAGAAAACCCTAATAGACTCAAGCTTGAGAAACCACAACTTATCAATAATGTTGGAAAGAGGCAACAATTCACTTACTAGTTTTCTTCACAGGTTGACAACCTTGGTTTGGATGTCAGAAAATGTTGAATGACCACAACATGAGCTCCTTGAGTGTGTCGAGTATATTTTTCAATGCTGAATTATGTCTTTAAGACAAATATTAATAGTTATGTAGCTCCTTACTTTAGTATCTCAATGCCCTTTTAGTTATTAAAGCTTGCTCACATGAACCAGAATGACTCACTTGCCCTCAACTGAGTTTTGAATACCAACCATTGATCCTTTTGGAGTGTTAATTGATCGATGATCTAGATTAACTAGCTTATTATGAAATATCTAACTGTACATAGCCACAAAACTTACCAAATAATAGGAGGCCACATGGAACCACTTGATAGTAGTACACAGGCTCCACCATCTCTTTGTCACTATAGCCTTGATCCATGCGTCCTTTTCCCCTCACCCCCGTGAGTCAAAACTCATGTGCGAATTTCATCGAAAGGGAGATGGAGAGAGGATGAGATTAGATCTCTAGGCTTCTTCATACACACTTCTTAGTTACCTGTAGCTTTATCCTTCATACAACATCCACGACTCAGATTAAAAGATCTTCAACCATGTGCAATATATCTACATTAGTAACACACACTTTATTTCCCATGCCCTGTGTTGAGATATTTAATTAAATATTTTTCCATGTGCCAATGCCTCCATGTCCTTTGGATTACTCCATGTGGTAGATGCCTACTTCCCCATTGGGAGTTTGGTAGGAAAGGTGAGACCCACATAGGATAGCAAGGAGCAGTTAAGATTAATCCACGTCACCCACTATTGACTGTTGATTCTTTTGACAACTCAACAATGCTAACCATTTGAAACCATCAGGCCCATCATTAGAGAAGACACGTGGCAACTGCACGCTATCTTGTGTGATTATTTTAATAAGCAAGAAAAAAAATAGGCACATGGGGAGAGGTCTAAATGCAACCACCTCATTTATCTCCCATCGTTGATTTATTTCAACAACCAATTGCATTCCTTATCAAAGAACATTGGGCCCACCAATCATTCAAGACACATGGCCTTCGCCTATGAGCTCGTATGAATAAAATAATGAGAAACAAAATAGAATGGGCGCACAGGGAACAATGGTGATTGTTTGCATCAATCAAACGATAGTCAGAGGTCCTTATATCTGCACATGTAAAAAATTGTTAATCTTTAAAAGGGACCCAACTAGGTCGACGAGACCATACCCACGACATAAAAGACTTAAGGCTTTATAGTGGAAAATATTTAGCCTGACGTAGGAAAAATTAAAATAATGGCCCAACATATGTCAACTGGTAAAACAAGACCAACGGGTCAGTTACTTAATAGGTTTCGATGGCATAAGTCATGACTTAAAGGACTGAGAATCGACACAAGGGGTCAACAGAAAAATAAAACCTTGGTGAGGATACCAATTCAAAGGGTTTTTCAACTAATACCTAAGTAAAATTAAACCATTATACACTGATAGGAGACAAAACCCATAGTCATTAGAACTAAGGAATATTTTGGAGATGGAACATGAATTTTTTTTTAGGAGTTCCATAATAGTTCTTGAGGAGCAACCATTCAAATTCTATAAAAAGGTGCAACCAGATAGACACATGCCAAGAGAGGCGATGCAGGATATTGTTGATAATGTTTTTGACCCCAGGTTGTCAACTAACCCTAAAATTTTAAGGGAGGGTACGTTACAAAGAATGGTGGAGCATGAACCATCTGAGGGTTTCACGTTTTAGCTTTGGAATTGTGGTCTACCACAGTTCATACTACCTTATGTACACCCACGCCCGGAGCTAGTCGACACATGTGCCAAAAGATTCAACAAAAGGATAAGAGCCATTGAGGGTAGCACAATCAAAGTTACTATTTTTTTCAAAGCCATACAAGATATGTTGTGTATCCCTATGACCTAGGGTGTTTAAAATTTTGATGAAGAAAAAATGGACATCTTTGGGAAAGAAATGGCTAGGAAAACAATTTTTTTATGAGGATGAAGCAATGGAAAGGCTAGAGAAAGGTCATCTTTATTTTCCTCTTTCACGTAGGAAATTCAAGAAAGACACACAATCTATGTTCTCAATGTTGGCCTGGGTTTTCGGCCTTGACAATGATGAGGAAGTCCATCTTTTTCAGTTGGGCCTAGATTTTGAGCACAAAAGGGAAAAGAACCAAAGATATTATGATTTTGCTGAGGTGATAGCCTAAAACATGCTAGAGAAATTGAAGAATTACACCACTGAGTCTAAATTCAAGTATTCTTATTTCTTGGCTCATTTAGTTTTGCATCAAAATTCTGAGTGGCTAGAGAAAAATATACTAGTGTCTAGGTTGGATGTAAGAGGTTGTTTTCAGCCAGTTTCTATATGGAGCCATGTACTTTAGTAAACAAGGGATTATTACTATTTTGTAGATCATTTTCTAAGGCCAGTGCTTCAAGATTTGTTGCCACACCCTATGGGACATTTCTCTCTCGAGGTCACACAATGGATGGAAAATCTGCCAACCCTGATGGATTATTTCTTGGGAGAGGATTTTACATTTACCATATTTCATAGTTTTTTCTGGGGAACCTTTCCGAATCTCTGGATTTGTAATGGAGAGAGTTTTCACATTAGAGGAATGTTGTCAGGAAACCCTTTTTGACAATGTCTATGGCACCAAAAGAAACAAAATACAGATATATTCAGTTCCCCTCACAATTGCTAACAGTCAAGTAATGCTAAATAGGCAAAAAGATGAGGGTGAGCTCACAAATCTATTAGCAGCCTTAGGCTTAGTTCTGATTTGTGACCAGAGGGACTACTACCCGATAAAGCACTTCAGTTTGAAACATGAGAGTCAGGAGTATTTTGAGAGATGAAGGAATAAAAATCAAGAAATGTTGGAGGTATACATTGACTTGGCTCGCATTCCACTCCAGTGATGAAAATGGCTTAATTTCTATGTGTTGCAAGTAGAGTATCAAAAGAACATCCCGATGGAAAAATCCGTCAACACATAGTTGGAGTGCAAGGGATGTTCAGAAAGAAAAAGGTAGACTTCTGGATATTTTGACAAGAGATGAAATACCCTGGTGCCCCATTCAGTGACTTTCAGCTGCACGCTAAATTTTTTTAGGACATTTATGATTGAGAGGCCGAATCTGACAATATAAATCTAGAGACCAATCATGAGATTGACAAAGAGAAAATTTTGTGGTGAGTTTTTTGTCCTCGAGAATCTGATAGTTGGAGAGACTCAAAGCAAAGAGACTCACAAGCCGCACACTTCACTAGTGCCTGAAGCAAAGGGAAAAGGACCCAACGATCCCCAAGAGGGTCTATTGCGGTCATCGAGGGCCAAGTTTCGAAGGGATTGACCACCAGAGGATCATAATGTACTAGTTCTAGTCGTACAAAAAGATGGATCCAAGATCTAGGTGCACCCTATGCATCGGTCTGAGGAGAAGAAGAAGTAGAGTCTATCTTACAAAATGTTCTGACTACTGTGGCATAGGTAAGTTTTGCTCCCTCTCTTCTTCCTACCTCTGCATATTTGGTTACTCCTCTGGCCCCTCCCATGGAAAGGAATCCTCTGTCCTTGGATCCTAAGCTAATAGTCTTGAATACACCCCCTGCCATTTTTAATGAATCTTTTGAAACTACCCTATGTGCCGAATGAGCATCATCTACTTTAGCTGTTATTTATTCTTTGATCGCCCTATCAAGGGCCCCTATTGAAAGAGCATAAATTTTCGTGTTTCTCGTCACTCCTGATCCATCCACTTCTAGGAAGGCATCTCTCCTTCTATTCACTTCTCCTTTCACCCCAACTGGTCTTTCTCCTACCCAATCTCAATTTTGTATCCTAACTTTTTCCATGATAATGCTCCCTTTGTCTTCCCTGGATGCTCATACATCCAAATTTTCTCCTTTTGTCACCCTTTTTGGTCTCCCTCCTAGTGCTTTCATTGTGGTACAGAGCATTGCTACCCCTCAAAGTCTCCAAGATAATTTTGATGCAACTAAGCAGGCCCAACATTTCAAAAAGAAAAAACTATTGTTAAAGAATGTCACTTTTCCAGTCACCAAGAAGATTGAATCTTGCTTCAATGAAGAGTGGAACTCTCTGCTAATCACTACCATGAAGCCACTCATGTCCTAGACCGAAGGGTAGATGCAGATGGAGGACTATGAGATTAGATTCATGGGCTTGTATTTGAACAAAACTCACCCACATGACAAAGTGGTCCTAGCTAAGGCCACTTACAAGGTGGTATATGTGGACTACAAGAGGCTAGGTAGAAAATTGAAGAAGCGCGAGGCAAAGTTGATAAATGTGAAAGAAACTATGAGAAGAAAAAAAAAGAGATCCAAGCTAGATATGTCAAGATGGCCCACATAAGGAAAATACAAAGTCAGCAAGGGGAGACATCTAAGTTGCTTGTGGAAGCTCAAGGTGAACAGGGTCAACTTTATGCTGAAATTGAAAAATTAAAAGATGAGTTGGCAATTGAGCGCCAAATGAATGCAGAGTATCAACACACTCAGGAAAACATGAGAAGAGAGTTGGATGGTATCTGATCTCAAACTTTCGATGATCTTTAGAAGGCCCACATAGAAGCAAAAAGGTCAAAATAGGAGATCAAAAGGCTGAGCTCAGAACTGAAAAATGCCCTTAGAGAAAGAAGTCAAATGGAGGAAGATGTAAGAGAAAGAGAGGCCTAGTTTAATTAGGAGCTAGCTATTGCAGGAGGATCTAGAACCCTCCCAATAAGGAAGAAGTTGATATCTACACATTGGGAGTGGATCACAGTTGTTGTTGCCATTCTTGGGCCTAATTTACAATTCTTAAGGGACGTTCGAGAATTAAATATGAAGGTTGGCCTGATGGCTGATCAATTTCTCCAAATATGTTCTCCCCGACTAGCAGAATTGCAAAGCTTGATTTCCAAGTTGTGCATGGCCATTGATAAGGGTCTGAAAAGTACAAGGATTCCTGATCGAAGAGTCACCTCTATTAAAGAAAACAAGATCGTCAACTGCCACAAAGTTGTAGCGAGGTGCAAGGATTGGTAGACGATGTTGAACAAGCGGGTCAATGAAATCAAGAAGTACTTTAGTGTCCTAGTTTACTTTAGGCTGCCTCCTCTTCTTTCACCAGATGGAGATGTGTTGAAAGTTGAGCAAGTCACGGATGTGATCCGATGCAAGGTACAAACTTCTATAGAACTCCCAATTTCAAGCATGACGCCCATGGTTGATGATGTTGAGTGTGAGATATTTCCTCTTTCTCAATAATATTATCACCTTGGGGAAGTTTCTTCTAGATGGGGATTTGTTTCTTTCAAAGAATTTTTTGAGCTAGAGCAGGAATATAGGTACATCTGTACTCTCATCCAAATGACAGATGCAAATTGGCAGGCACAACATTCTACTTTCCTCAAACTCCAAGAATTACTAGAGGCCTAGGTTCATGCCTCTGCAAGCAAAGACCCCTTATGAGTCACCAAAACTATGAAGCATTTTTTCCTTGACCATTTTTTATTTTCGGCTTGTATATGTTTTTGGCTTCAAATGTGTTCATTCTCGAGTAAAATTGTTAGAAAGGTGCACAATGCGCCACATAGTGGTTGCACAGCTTTCATTTTTCACCTTCCTTTTGGGAGAGAGTTGAGACACATGTCAACTCATCAGGGATTTTCTCAAGGAGCTATATTCATGAGTTTGATATTTTCTTCCTGTTTGACACGCCATCTCTTCATTGCAAGTAGTTTGTGCTTTCACAAAGTAATTTTTTTGGGAGTTTTTTAGAGCTTCCTAGCCCTTTTGGTTTTGGGGATGAAAGCTTTGAGTCGGTTCTATTGGGTTATGTGATTGGTCAACTAGACTTTTTCTAGGCTATTTTCTAAGATTTGAACATTTTTCAGATAATTATCTTTGCTAAATACCTAAAGAGCATTAATGCGGCAGTCGAGAATTGATGAACAAATATTATTATGACCTAACTAAGGATCTATGATCAGATCTTTTCCTATCAAATTCCAACACTTGACAGTAATTACTTCTATGTTGTGGCGGTGTTTTCTTCTTTCTATAGCTATAAATGAGAGGCAACAACAAAAGTAAAGGGTTGGTTCCAAGTTTCAATTTCCTTTGCTGAGGAAAAGTTTCTTTAGTTTTCTTAGGTTTTAAGAACTATTTTTAGAAGTAAAGTTGTAGAACTACTTTTCTCTGGCATGTTATATTGTTTATGTTCAAACTATTATCGAATTTGCATCTGACCTCTATTTTAAAGTTCATTTGATATTTAAGCACAAATTATTTGGAAGAAAATTTGAGACTTTGCATGCATGGCCTTTATCAATATTTCCTTCTTTATGCTTTTGTTCTAAATAAAACACTGTGTCAAGCAAGCTGAATTCAAATAGTTTAAGTTGTTGATTTCCATGTTGTAGGCTTATATGGTAGGATAATAACTTGTGAAAACTAGATTGTGTTAGTGGACTTCTCTATTTTTTTGAAGGGTTGTTGTTTTGTTATATTGTGCTATATTAGGAGAGATATTTTATGCAATTTTTAATTTTTTTTTGTTAGCCTTGGAAATCTTTATGTTTGATCGAACCTTACTGAACACTGCATGCGAGAAGATTTATTGTTAGCCTTTGTTGTTCATTCTCTTCCCAACAATGAAGGGTGTGGTGTTCTATGTCTAATTATATCACTCATACGAAAGATTACATATGAAATGTTGTAAAACCTTTGGAACATCACCATTTTTATGTTTTATGTTTACATTTCCTTCTACCCTTTTCTCCAAAACCTAGAGAAGAACCAAATTTCTATAAAAATCCTGGAGGTATTTAGTGAGGCACAAAATAGTCCCCCACTCACTAAATTTCCCATAATATTGTTGGAGAGGTTGTGTTTTATGTTTCAAGTTTCAAACTATAACTTTTGTAGCAGAATTTTCTAGAATTTGATGTTGAAATGCAAATGATGAACTATGTGACACTTTTTGAAATGCAATTTTGATGCAATCTTTGAATATGAATGATGAAAAGTAAACTAACATGCAAACAATATGCAAAATTAATGTAATATTATACAATTTTTTGAATTTTTTCAGATTTAAAACAATGCAAAAATGACAATTTAAACCCTATATTCAATGCAAACTAATGAAATTTTGACAACCCTAGATGAAATGAAAGCTAATGCAATGTAATGCAAATTAATTCCAATCCTAGATCTAAGGTTTGAATGGACTCCAATTTTCAAAATTTTGATGTGCAAGGTCAAGTTCACCATAAAGAAAAATAGGAAAATAGGTTCACTAAATGGTATTAACAAGATGATGAACCTAATTTCACTACTATTTCATTCAATATGTAAGCAATAATGTGTAAATGAGTAATACAAATCAAGCCTAAACAATTTAGCAATAAAAAGGTAGGTTTTAAAAGGGTCAAATGTTGTGTACCTATTGCAAAAAGTGCTTTTCTAGGCCTCACTGAGGACTCATTTTCCCAGTGGTGAATGGGTCTTGACTAGGGTTCTCAAAAAATGCTTTCTAGGTTCTACTCTTCCATGTCTGCACTCTACCTCTACTAAGTCTAATACTCTATCATTAATATCTTCAGCTGGGAAATACATACAACCCTAAAATTTTTGATATATACTCCTTCAATATGTATCATGATTACCTAAAAATCGCATAACTCGATGATGCATTATAGAATAATGTAGACCACAAAACTATTCCTCTATAATATTGAAAATTCATTGGTACTTAACCAATTTACCAAAAAAAATTGGTCTTCTCTGAACACCTCCAGACTATGTGCACATTGCTATGTCATCACTTCTACAATGGGTTTCCATCAATGACAACACCAAACACCATCATGCTCATGTTGCCAAAAATACCCCCCTTTGTCATTGATGGTAACATAATTCTCTTCATCACTCCTTTGACATCAAGGGAAAAGGGCTCTCTGCATCACTCCCCCTTACTAATATATCAACATGAAAGTAGCTCCCCCAATCTATGTTATCACCAAAAAGATAAAACTATAGTACAACACCATTAACACGACATATGTACATTGAAAAAAAAAATTCTCTATACAATTTTAAAAAGAACGCCTTAACTGGATGAGGGTAATATACCCTAATATGATGCCTTCAATTTTGCAAGGTGTTCCTCCCAATCCTTCTTGGCAAAGGAAAGCATGTACCATTGGTTCTCAAATTGTACATGGAGGTTTTCTCCTTATTTCATAGAGTTAAACACTATTTTCTTTTATACAACCTTATTTGTATTTGCTAAAAATTTAGTCAAAGATGTAAGCCTTACACTTACCATATCTCGAAGTTGACTATACTACATCATGATTTTCTCCTTTTCTTTTCATAGTAAAAAGAATTGATTGTGTACATTTTCAATAATCACTCTTGTAGTTCCATCCCCATCATTCATTGGATCATATGCACTTTAGGCCTGAGCAATTTGAGACTCAATTGAGTCCATCTACTCTTTATACTCCTTGTAGATACTGGCCACTTCAAACAAAATTGAAACAATTATTTGGCTTCTTCCAAACACCTTTGAACATCCTTCAAGTTGCCTTGCAACTTGGTATGAGCAATAGCACATTTATCTGAGGCATAATCTATCCTCTTATCATTCACTTTCTTTTCCACTTTCGTCTCTATCCTCTCTTCCAAAATAGAAGAGTACTTTAAAAAAAAATCTAACGAATTCAAATTTTGTATACCTGACAAAGAAGTATCAATGGATACCTTTGGAAGGTCTTCTTGCAACACCTTTACTAATTCATCAACAAACTTTGTGCTCTTCTGGTGAGTTTGAAGAATCTCCTTTCTTGTAGAGGCATGAAGTACATCACCAAGCTGTAACTTATGAAGGGGAGAAATCTTTTCCAAGTCCACTTGACCTTGTTGCAGGGGAATTTGCAATAGTTGTGCAGGCACCACTAGTTGAATCTACAATTGTATATCTAAAATATCTTTCAATGAATCTGTGGAAGGTGTGGAGGATTCACCACTAGTTTTTGTGCTCTCTTCTTCATTATTATCACTCTTCTCCTTCTCACCATTGAAAAAACATTCTTCTATAGGCTTCTCAACTTCTAGAGGAGGAAAAGTTTCTTCTTTTTGTGCTTAAATCTTCTCTAGGATTTTTCTCACCTTCTTTCTTTTACACATCAATTGTCTCCACACCTAGAGGGGTGTTGTTTGTCAAAGTATCTTTTGTCTCATTCTCATGCTCATGCTCATGTTGTTATGTGACTGGATCATTTATTTCTTGGAGGGGTGTGTTATGCTACATTTGATCTTCATCACTCAGAGAGGCTCCCAATTCTTTAACAAGTGTTTCAACCATCTGTAGTGTCTCCTCCCTTAACTTCTCTATATCATGCTTATCTCTGCTCATAAGAGTATTTACTCTTTTCTTTATCCTAAATTTTTTTCTATGCATCTAAGACAACTTAACTCTTTCCTCTTGATTTAATGTGAAACCAATCTTCTCTAAGGAAAAGGTTTTCATCTTTGCATCTTCTGCAATAGCCTCTTGTCTTCTTGCACTTAATACACCTTTTAGATATTCCAAAAATTGATTATCTATCTCACCTAGACCAACATTAAATGTCACCATGTATTTGAAAATAGCCTCTTCAATTGTTAACTTATCTACATCATCTACATCTAAATACATTTCGGTTGTGTCTTTCGAGATCCAAAAATCTGCAATAGCACTAAATAATGCATCAAAATTCATGGGACTATGATTACAAACTAGAAGGGTCTTCTCTTTTTCCTTTCCCTTTTCTTTTTCCTTATCTTTAGCTAATCCTTATTCTTCTCCTAACCTAGAACTCTTTTCTATCCTTTGAAAAATGTAAGCTTCTTTTACCTTTTCTTCTTTCTCTTTACTTTTTAAATCCACCACATTGATTTTCTTTCTTTTTGTACTGGTCTTTTCCTAAGAGACTTGAGACTTCCTTTTCCAAACCAATTGATGTTATTCCACTCCCTCTTCTTTTTCTTCTTCACAATTGATATACTTTTACCTTGTTGATTTTTCTTTCCTTCTTTTCTTGGGAGACTTCTATTGCACAAAGGTGTTGGATGTATCTTTATTCTTAAAAAAACCTATGGAATTTGTTCTTGAAGGCTTTAAAATAGTAGGTGTGGATATTGGGCTCCTAATTGACCTTCTTGATCTCTATGTAGACTACAAAGGAGTAGATGTGATTTTAGACTTCTCTACAAACTCCCTCTCCAAATCAACCTTCATTTTTTCAAGCTTTCCTCCAATGTCCTTCATCTTTCCTAGGTTCTCTTTACCTAATTTTTCTTGATAAGTACCAAACCTTTCCACATTTTCATCTTTAGGTTTACTCAACATGATCGCTACAAGGGAAATTATTTTAGATTCTACTACCTCATAAGGCAGCTCCAAAACCTTAATAGTTCTAGGTTCAACTACTTCAATGTAGAAATAGTCTCTACTAACCATAAATTTTATGTCACTCTTATACTTATTCACAACTCCTCTTGGAATTCTTTCTCTTTCTTGCATCTTTTCTTGAAATGTTTTAAAAAATTCCCATAACATTGTCTTTCAAGACACAAAATCTCCAAATCTCCTCAAATGATCTCTAATTTGTACAACTGGGATATTTTATAATCATACTACATTCTTTGCTCTAGGTAACTCATTTAGAAATTAAAACATTAAGAAAATAATTAGAGTACCATATTGGAAAGGGTATCTTGACTCCTTTGTCTTCTACAAATTTTCCATAAATTATAATCTCAAGAGCTCACATAGGTCAAAGTCCTGACCTTCCTTCACCGTAAGGTAGGCCATATGTATTGTGGTGGTAGAAACAAAATTATCTTTATTTGTGTGGAAAATATTGTAACCAATCATCATTGAAGCATACTTCACCATCAAATCTTCAATGCCATCCAACAATTAGGGCATGCTTGCCAAACTTTTCTCTAGTAAACTTCATCACAACTTCATTCTTTACTTCCTTCAATGTTAGATCTAGTCCAATGGAGCTCAAATCAGTAACAGCCCTAATTGCATTATTTTTATCATATGTAGCATGTCCAACCACATGAACTTGTCGTGCATTTTTCTTAGCACATACTTCACCCACTCATTTTTGAGACTAAAATTGGAAAAATCTACCCACACATTCAACTTCTTCTTTTTCAAGCTGGCATACTATTGTTTTAACACAAAATCATCTCAAATTAGTACTTTTTTCCCCAAATTCCACAAGCTTCAAGTGATCATACTCATCCATTTTCATATGAATATATATCCACACATCCTTTGTATACATAAGATTTGATGGAGTCCTAGAGAACATACCTTCAGGATCCATTTCCATTGATTTAAATGGGTGCTTCTTAAACTTAGGTCTCAATCTCTCAAGCACATCAATAACTTGGGGAGTAGATATTTTGAACTAGGGTTTGTAAGAAATTGTAAATACCTTGTGGAATTCACTGCTTGGGTTTTTTTTGACACCTCAGATCTTTTCTCTCTAATCTCTTCAAATATTGAACACAAATTCCTTTTGGATATACATAAATTAAATGTAAACACTTTTCAAGTGACCTAAAGAATGCATTAATTATAGTAGAAAAGTTAGGTCAAAAGCTATCAAACCCTTTCAGTGTTATCACAGGCATTTCCAATCCTTCCACAAATATATCCATTAAGAGATTTTTCACTAGATATTTCACCAAAAGATTAGGAAAACCAACCTATATATGCACCAATATGCTAAAGACATCAACATCACATCTTTGGTATGGGCTGGAAATTTTTCTATTAAAAATTCCCCTAAGCCAATGCTCTCTATCTAGTTTTTGGAGGAAACATCTGCACCAAAATTTGGCACAGACTCATTCTTTACATCACTCTCTTCCTTTTTCTTCTAGATCTTGTTCATCTCCTTTACCTCAACTAGATCAATCTTCTTTTGTGGAATAAAAGGTGTCACATTCTCTCCTCTACAAAACTTGGCTATATGTCCTAGTTTATTGCATGTATAGCATGTGATACCTTGTTGTGGAGAAAATTTACTTCTTGCCATTTTAGATAAGAATTTAGAAGCCTTATTCCAAAATCCATTGTATGTGTAATAGTAACCAAGTAATGATTAAAACATCATACCATTATTGTACTCATTCATCATCTGAATTTCACATTCACTATCCTTATGACCAAATCTATTCCATGCATAACATTGATCAAAAAATGATTGAAAATTCTAATTCATCATGCTTCTACATTCTAGAGCTCTATGTCCAAATCTATTGAAAGATTAATTGTGACCATTAAAATATGAATACCTTTGTGCAACTAGTTGTCTGATAAGAGGTCTCTTGAAATATTTCTTTTGGCTTAAGACATATTTGATATTTCTCTTCTTATCTCCAGTCTTCCTTTGTTCATTTCTCTTCTTATCTCTAGTCTTCCTTTTTCAAACCCTAATCCTTCTTTGTCCTTAGAATTTTTTTAACCAGCAAGCATATCATCAAGTAAGGTGGAGATCAAGTCTTGAATTCATCTTCTTGAATATTTTCTTTCTCCAGATATGTCCTCAAAGTTGCAATCTCTTCTTCAAGTCTTGAGCATTTTGTAGACTTGTATTTAAATTTGGAACTCAAAAATTCTTCAACTCTTTTTCCTTCTTCAACCTGCACTTTCAGATTACTAATTATATCATTTGATTTCTTAAGTTTCTCATTTATTTCCTTAAGGTGTTCTTTAACTTTCTTCAGCTAATTCCTCAACTTCTTAATGCACTCACCTGCTTCCTTAATATTTTAGTTTAGATCTCTATCCTCATATTCTACTTTGTTTAGATCATCAATAGTGGACTTGAGTTCTCCTTCCATGTCAACTTCATAGTATTCTTTAGTAAACACTTCCATTATAATTTTATCTGAAGGAATAGGATACCTAATATTTTTTGTGTTCAACCTCCAATATCTACCTTAAGTGGTTAAGCTTCTTCTAAGGAACCTTGCTCTAACACCAATTTTTGAACACCCAGAATACTGAGACGAGGGTGAATCAACATTCCCTGAAATTTGATAACTTGAAAGTGCATTCAAATCATTTAATTTAACTTATAGGAATGGAAATAAAAAATTGAATCATACACCACAACAAACCAAAAAAAATACCATATTTATGTGGAAAACCATAGAAGTGGAAAAAACATGGTGAGGATTAGCTCACAATATATTATAAATATCAACACCAATTGCAAAAGGCTCACTGCTAGAAGGGATCACTTCCCAAAAGAAAAGAAAGGCTCACTACCAAGGGCTCACTTCCCAAATGAATCACTATCAGGAATAGAAATACAATGGAAGAGAATGGCTTGCTACCAGAGATTGAACTACTAACAATGCATCTACAACATGTTGAAGATATAGTTCCAATTAGGCTCAAAAAATTGGCTTTACACACTTCATTATTCACCACTAACACCTTTCACACTTCACATTCACCCAAACATCTCACACATCATCATGTCCACATACCAAATTCACTTTCTATATGTATTTATATATTACACAAACACTCATACCATCAATTAGGTTGACCTAATTAGATGAAATGTATAACACCATAACCTATTGGCTCAAAACTATTAGAAGTTTTGCATTAATGCATTTGTTGGCAGAATGAGCATGAGGGATAAATGCACTACATTATAGTGTTTTCATTGATGTGAACATTGTATTCTCGTATGAATACCATTGTGAAAATAAATTTGTATAGTTTGATCATGTTTGAGGATGATTATGAAGTGCAATTTTGCAAGAAGGTTTTATCTAGTCAAGTCATTTGATATGTAAATTGACTAAGTGGTGTAGGAACACCGGTTTGTTTTCAAGCCTCCATGAGGCCTACTTGTACATAATTGATTTAGGAGTGTTAGGGGGTTATTTAATAAGGTTTATCAAGACCATTTTGAGGTGTTCATGTCATTTTTTAGGTGTTTTTTATAGGTTAAGGGGTGTTTGGTGTCATTTTGTCCTAATTGGTCATATTTACAAAAAAGATGCAAACAAATGCAAAAGATGTAAAAATGGCTTGTAATGAAAGGAGAAGGGGTATTTCATGTAATGGTTATTTTTTAGAGTTTGTAAAGTTCATGCAAGACCATATTTTATGTAATTGGGAGTCCTTAAGGGGTCAAGTGCAAATTATGCAAGATTGCCAAAATGCAAAATTGACAAAAAAAGGGCTAAAAGGAAAGTTTAAGGAGTCAATCTATTAGAAGGTGTTTTTGGTCAATTAGATTGAGTAGTTATGGATTGAAAGGAATAAATAATCCTCACACATCATGAGGTAGGGGAGGAGGAATTATTTTTGAATTTTTGTTATTGAAAATCAATAAAGAACCTCCATTTTTCTGATTTTTTTTTAGAAAACAGAAGTTGCAAACACTTGTACGGCTATATACTTCAATATTTTCCTAGGGAGGTCATGTGGAATCACAAATTTCTGAGTTTAATTTAATTCCCTTTTTGTTTCATTCAAATCCATGATGTTTTACGGAAGTTATGTTGATTTTAGTGAAAACGGGTTTAAACCCTTGCTAGGGAAAGTAGTGATACAAGAAAATTGTGTATCTTTTAATTCCACCATTGGAATCACTTGAAATCTGGTATGGAGGTTTTTTTTTTATATCTTCTTTTAAAGTTCAATGTCTTAGACTGAATGAAGAAGGATAGCTATGAAGTTTTGGATGCCCTAGGTCTGAATTTTATGGAAAATTTGTGAAAAACTAGTGTATAATGTAGTTTATTTGATATTTGCTCAAGATTTTAAGATCTTCATATGTTATCTTTGTTTGGGGAAGGTGTTTGGAACTATATGACCCCATTTTAGGATGGGAACTGATATATTTACAAGTTGTGGAGTTCTTTTAGTGACTGTCCTGTTTGGACAGTTAACCTTGGGAATAGAAATTGGAGGTTTTTTAATTGGTATTTGCTAAAATGTTGTGAAGACAATGTGGAGAATGGACTAACCATTTTTTTCAGGCACATTTACACTTGTTTGAGACAACAAGAAGGAAGAATGGCTTGACTTAGTGTAGTTGGTTGTTGTGTGGCCTAGAAGGTCCTAATTGTTGTTTTGATCAGTCCATTTTGTGAATACTCTGATTTTGAAATATTTGAGTTGGAAATTGGTTTGATGTCTATTATTTGAAGATGTTTAAGGTTTTTATGGAATCCACAAGTGGTTATTTGGCCTTATTCTCAGATTTGGTGCTAAGAATCAAGAATTTGATAAGGAAAGTTGCCTTGTAGGATGGATGAATGGGTTGAAACCCATTGTTGTGAAATATATTCCCTTTATGTTGAATTGTGAATCCCCTAACTCTGCATCACTAAGTCTCAATACAAGTAGTTTTTTCTACAAGGCATCTGGTTATTAGGTCCACATTATTCCACTATGTAAGATCATGTTCTGTGCTTTTGATATAATTTTCTTGGTTGTTAGAGAAGCTTACATCTAGAGTTTCATGTTTTTTATGCTTCTGGTGAAGAAGTTATAAGTGAAAAAAGTTCGGTCTGGCAATAGCAAAGGTTTATAGTTCAATATGCATGTTTTGGTGAATCTCCATCTCTCCGTGAATTGGTATTTTGATTTGTAGATTTGTGGAGATGTTGAGAGGTGTCAATAACACCTATATTCCAAGTTGCATAGATAGAGTTGTAGATTTTGGAAGTCCACGTGTTAGTTTTTGGATGTACAGTTGGAAAATTTTGGTACTAGATCATTATTGGTACCGACCTAATAATTTTTTTATATTGCATAGTTTGAATAAGTATTGATCTATTATGTGTGAGGTATTATAGATCCATTCTGACCTATTTTGATTTGTTATGAGTTTTGAATCTTTCAATGAAGTATGTGTGTGTGTATGTTGAGCTAACAAGATATAATTTGTAAGATACATCTAATTAGGCTAACCTAATTGATGTTATTTAAGTGTTTGTGGTTGAAACGAATATATATGTGAGATATTTTTTGGCATTTTGAAGATAGTGATGCAATTTGATGTACAATTGATGTGAATTGTGCAAGTATAAGGTAAATGCAAAGTAGAGTAGAGTGTTAGTGGAAATAAGTATGAAGTGTGTAAATTGAATATATTGGTCTTCAATGGAACTATATTCCAACATGTTTAAGATGCATTTGTAATAATTCAAATATTGGTTGTGTTCCACCACTCTCTTTTATCATTTCTTCTTTTAGTGGGTAGTGAGTCCACCTACAGTGAGCACTTTTGTAATATCTTATAGCTAGTTATAATATATTGTGAGCCAATCCTCACCATGGTTTTTTCCATTTTGGGTTTTCCGCATAAAAATATGGTGTTCATGTGTTATATGATGTTGATGGTTTCTTTCATATTTTCCCTTCCTACTAAAAATTGAATATTTTATGTGGAATGAATTTTTAAATGTTTAATTGGTTTAAAATAATATAGTTTCACCCCCCCTCTCAGTTTTCTATGTGTTCAACAATTGGTATTAGACTTTGGTTCCTTGGAAGGAGCTTAACCACTTGGATGAGATCTTTGAGGTTAAACACATGGTTGTTAGAAGATTTCCCATTCCTCTAGAAGAGATACTTGCTATTGGATTTACAGAAGAAGAGTGCATGGTTGACGTGAATGGAGAACTTAGAATATCCCTTGAAGATCTAGAAAAGACTAAAAGTGAGAACAAAGATCTGAAGAAAATTGTCAAAGAAGCAAATGAATGCATTAGAAAGTTGAGAGAGAAAATCAAGAAGTTCAAAGAAAGACACAAGGAAGTTATTGAGTAGTTGAAGCAAGAAAATGAGACAATTACTAGTTTAAAGGTGCAAGTTGAAGAAGGAAAAAGAGTTGAAGAATGTATAAATGCAAAGGTCAAAAGAAAATCTAATGAATGTTCAAAACTTGAAAAAGTTGTGACCTTAAGATTCGATCTTGAGAAAGAAAATATTCATGAAGAAAAATTCAAGATGAGCTCTACAAAGCTTGATGAAATTATTGTAAATAAAAAAGGATCTAAAGACAAAGGTGGATTAGGGTTTGATATAGGAGAAATCTTAAAGATAGATCAAATTCTAAATCAGGCTGAGAAGAAGACATGATAAGAAGAGCAATGGCAATTAGATACAAAATCAAAGGAAAAGGAAACCAGTCAAACAACCAAAAGCACAAAGGAACCCATATTTTAATGGTTTATGCCATTCTTGCAAAAAAATTGAACATAAGGCTATGAAATTTAGAAGAAAAATGAATCAGAATGTTACATATTTTCCCAGTCAATGCTTTACATGCAAAAAAAATGGTCATAGAGCTAGTGAATGCAAAAATTCAATGATGAATGGTTCTAATGTTATGAGGTTTCAATCCTTTAATGGATATTTGTATACATGCAATGGATCTAGAAATAAAGATAATCAATGTAGATATATAATGAATGAAAGTAAGCCTATTAAAAAGAATTCCATTTGTTACAGTTGCAGTAGACCTAGAAATATCTCAAAGTTTTGTAAAAGAAAGAATCTGAAAAAGAAAAATATGGTAAAGAAGAATGATCTAGTGAAAAAAATTGATCTGATAGAAACAAAGAAAGAGATGGAAATTATTTTGAAAAATAAGGAAGAGATGGAGGCTAAGATTCAGTCTATACCAACATCTAGTGTAGATGTTTCCTCTGGAAATTAAGAAAAAAGCTTTGGCTTTGGGGGAGCATCAACAAAATATTCTTTATCCCCTACCAGAGAAATAGTTTTGATGCTTCAACATGTGGATATGAGGTGTGGGATGAAATTCTTGACCTATTGGAGAAAGAACCAATGTAAAATATTGAGTTGTGGAAATTTGTAGAGCATCTAAAGGTGACTGTGTATTGTAGTTAGGGTTTTCACAAGCTTTTCAATTTGTATATTCAATGGAAAATTAGGTCAATTTCCAAAGGGTTATAAGTGATTCAACTTGATCAAAAATATTTGGAAACAAACATTCAAAGAGAGAGAAGATCAGATCAGTGAAGAGTGAAGTGAAGTGATCGAACTAGTTGAGATTCAATACAAGTGAAACCCAAGCCAAAATGTGTTTTAAAAGTTATTTATAGTTTCCACTTTTGCCTAGTTTTAGAAAACACTCTCAATTTACTACAACCATGTATACACCACAAGTGGTAGAGGTTATGGAGCATCCTCACCTTAAATTCAAACAACATTCCAACAAACCATTGGTGGATTATTCGAATGGTGCATTTTTGCACATCCCATATGGATTTCTACACACAAAATATGTTAGAGAATACATTCATGTTAAATTTGAATAATATAGCCATACAAAATTGAGTGATGTGTGGTACAAAGTGCTCATCAAAGATCATTTCTAGTTGAAATCAAAATTTGATAGTTTTGTGGAGAAGAAAATTTATGTTTGGAACAAGTTTCCTATGTTTTGATATGTGGATGAGTGAGTGAGATACACCCTAAATAGAATTCATGACAAGTTCATATAGTTAGACATACTGCATTTTATAAACAAAGAGACAATTAGGATTGTGATAGGATTGTGCTCAACCGAACCAGCTCTGATACTTAAATCAATGAAGAATGAGTTTGTAATAGAGCAAACGTGTGTAATGTATGACAAGAGATACTTGGACATCAAGGACATAAGGAACCTAGTAATTAAATATGCTTCTATGATGATAAGATACAAGATATACTTTTCTAATAGAGAGAATTTTATATTTGCAACCACTATCAATACAACATATGAGATGGTTGAGATGGGAGCTAATTATGACACATGTGAGTTGTTGAGATTGTAGCTTCTGGAAAACCTACAAAAGATAAAATATTCCAAGTATGCTCTCAATTTGGGCACTTTGATAATCTATTTACTATTTTAATTTTTGAATGAGGTCCCCAAAAATAAATAAAATTGTGTAGCTAAAGGATAGGCTTGTAGCCCATAGATTAGAGATCATTTGGTGAGATTGGGTGATTCAAATGTAGAGAAAAATTCCCTCTAGGGATTCTTTAAAAAAAATTAGGAGAAGATGCAAGAAATAACAAGAATACTGAAGAGAATGGCTGAGAAGTACAAGAATGACATCACATTCTTGGTAACAAAAGATTGTTGTATTATATAGGATGTTGAGCCTACGACTGTATGGATCCTAGAGATGGTATATGAAATTATAGAAAATGAGATCACCGAATCAATAGAGTTTATGCTAAGAAATCCAAAAGACACCTCTGAAGAGAGTTATGGTACATATGAAGAGAAATCAATGGAAGTACACATGGACCAAATGAAATCACAAATAAAGATCATTAACATGATGACTACAACACTTGTGGAGGCAATGGGCCTCACAAAGGATCAAGTTGAGAAGGAAAAAGCCATGTTTTTCTCACCAAGAGGATCATATAGTGTTAGAAGATCTAGTAGAATATCTACCACTCCTTTAGTTTCCCCCAAGTCCTTCAAGAATAAGCCTACCTCAAGGGAGAAGATAAAAGAGCCTATAAGCACTCTAGTGAAGGAGAAGACCTCTCTAGCTAAACAACAAAAGAGGCTTGAAAAGGAAAAGTATACTCTATAAATACAAAAAATTGGACCTATAAGAAGGAGAGTGAAGACAAAGGCCACAAGGGAGCAGTATGTGGGAGTGAATGTTGAAGATGAAGGAGAAGAAGAGAAAGGACCATAGTTGGTATGGAAAAGGAATTTTGAAGCTTCACAAGGTGAAGCAAGTGGTAAAAGACAAAAGGTTGATATTGTGGATATAGATGATGAGGTTGAAATAGAAAAGGAAAAACAAGCCTTTGTGATCCACATGAGAGAAAAGAAAATAGAGTTTGATAAGGATAAAAAGACACTAGAAGACAAGAAGATGAAGAATAAAAAGGATTTGTTAAGGGTACATAGTCCTATGAATCTTGATGATTTACTTAATGGGATTGTGGAGCATGAGATGTTAGAGGAGACTGCTACTTTATATATTGATGCTAATGAGGTGGATAAAGCCACCATTATAGAAACAATTGTAAAGTATATTATTTTTTTTGAGGTTAACAATATTGAGAAGTAGTTGTCTGAGGATCTAAAGAATGTACTATATGCAAGAAGATAGCAGAAAATATATGAAGAGGCAAAGTTGAGAGCATTTTCTCTAGAAAAGATTCATCCACCTCTATGAAATGAAAATAAAGCCAAATTGGATCAAGTATATAATAAATAATTCTAAAAAAGAAAAGGGTGATCACCCTCATGATCAAAGATCAAAATTATCTAGAAAGGCTACAAAATGAAACTGTGGAGAAGGTTATTGTTGATGCCAATGTTACTCGCAGCAACAGGGCGAATAAATTTTTCACAAACAAACTACAAAGAGCATATCCTTCTTGAAAGACTTAACCAAAGACAATCCCAAGGGATCTATATGATAGGACAAAGGTTGGCTTAGTTCAATCCCAAGTCTACAGTAGTCAATTCTTGACAGTACTAGGTTCACTTCAGGGTATGATGTGATATTGTTGTTAATCTCAAAGGGAATATGGTTGTTTCTAGTTTCCTTAAGAATCATAAGCGTTTTACACAAGATTTCAAATTCAATCATAAAATAACATCATGAAATAAAAATATTTGAAATAATACTTCATGAAAATCAACAATTTTTCTATCACTTAAGTAGATTTAGCTTTAAGCATTCAACAATTTCATAGGAAATGAAAGATTTTCAATAAATTTTCATTCATTCATCTATTTTTTGAAACATTTTCTAGAATTTAAACATCTATTCTACAAGAAATCACAAAAATACTGAAAATTAAAATTTCTCCCAATTATTCTCCACACATGCCCCAAAGAATTAACCAAATCAAAGCAAATCACTTTATACTTCACCAGAATTATTCACAACCACATAAAAAATGATGTGATCTTTTAAAGAAGGGGTTTTAGTTTGGACATTGAGTAGGTTCTACATGCACCCTTAAATGATGCAACACATAGTCTTGTTTGGATGAACTAACAAAACCATCTACAAAGATTCATGAGATAGGTAGCTATCAAATTGGCTTCAATATTGATTAATATCTATGTGCATACAAGTTTTTAGACCAAAGTGATTCAAAAAAAAGGAAAAAACAAAACTTAGAGATGTTTTGGCTCTTTCGGAATCCACAAATTCTGAATTTAAAACAAAAATAAAGTACTAAATGGACTTTTATAGGAACAAGTCCCCAAGAGTTCAAACTTAAAGTTTATCCAGAGAATCAAAAATAGGAAATCAAAATGTGGCATGTGGCATAAGCCAACTGTCATTAGAATATCCTAGATGAATTCAAAGCTTTGACTTCCTTAGCAACAACACTTTTCTCTTTCTAACTTTGGTATGCAATACTTCACATGAATCAAGGCTATCAACACCCTTTAGAATATTGAACAAGAAACATCTATTGGAACTATGAACAACCTACAAAACTCAAATGAAACAAAATATTTTTGGGACACCTCCGGTATCTAATATCCAGTATTTCCTTTCATCATTTAAGGCTTAGGCTCAGGGATCTTTTTCTTCGCCCTTCTTCAATTGGTATTCTAGGAAAGCATTCAATATTTGATGCATATGTTATTTTGAAATCCCTTGTATTTCCTTCCAAGTGAGCTTAATCCTAGTGTATTCTTTTGATACCTAGAGTATATTAGCATTCCTTTGCACTTTGTTTGTCTCATATCTAGCTATGGTGTTCCTGCATTGTATAATCTCATCAATGACCTCCCAAGTTAACAATTGGATAGGGTCTATTTATCCTTTCAATCCATTCCTTGAAGGATTTAGCTTCTTTACCCTCCTGTCCTAGCATTTGGAGATCACAACCTTGACATGCCAACATTTCAATAAAGTCTTGATCTTTGTCAAGCAATTTCCTACATTCCATGGTGACATTTTTAAATCCTTCAATACATTATAGCAACATGTTAGCTTCCCACTTCAATTGTTTCTTCCATTTTACTATCAATGAAGCTTCTTGCCTTACATTTCATTGTATTAATTCTTGGAAATCCATTTGTATGAGAATTTCAACATTTTTCCTTTCAGCATCAATTTGCTCCTAGCGAACCCTACATTCACTTTCAAATCTTTTGGATTTCTCAAACCAATGGTATGCTTCCTTATACTTTCCTATTGCATCTATAATGAATTCTTCTCATTGGATCACCCAATACTCAATCCATTCTTCAAATACATTCATTTTATGACAAACTAATACAATTGCATCCACCTATTCTTATGAAATTAGTACTATGTTGGGGCAATTCAGTCTGTGCTTCATTAGATAGGGTTAGTGATTTTATAAAATGTTCTAGGGTAGCAACTCATTCCTTCAATTCTCTTTTCTTCATTTTATACTTTTGTACTCTAGCAATAGTAGCATTTATATTCATCTTTATTTCTTCCAACTCTTGCCTCCAAGATGAGTGTCCAAGATTAATACTTGTTATCTTGTACTCCTTAGGCATTATCTCATGTCTATTTTTTTCAGCTATTGGAGGAGCTATATGGATGGTTTTGTCTCCATCTACATTTTTCTGTATGGAATGCTTTTCCTTAGCTCTCCACCTAGGTTTAGGAGTATCTACTTCCTATATAATGCTATTAAGATCTAGAGGCATTATTTCTACTTCCATTGGGGAAGCCAATTCCCTGATCAACTAGTCAGGTGCATCCTCATCATGCTTTGCCTCTACAACACTACTTTTTTCCTGGTTTCCACTTGATTCAATAACTTCTCTTATTTCTTCAATTTTATTTGCTACATCCTCTGAAATAGGAATTTATTTAACAATTTCTGGCATAGATTCAAGATTACTGGGATTTGACACTATCTCCTTGGTCTGAAGACTTATATTTTCCTATCTATCTATATTTTCAGCATCACCTTCATGGATGTCACTTTCTTTCTATTCTGCTACACCAACATTTTCTTCATTTTGAACTTCATCACCTAAAAATTTTGTAGCTTCTCCTTTCTCAACTTTAATTTCAAGGTAGTCCTTCTCTGATTCTTCAAAGACCTATGACTATTCATTATTATTTGGGTTATTCCCAAGCAGATGCTAGGAAACAAAAGTATCTTCAATAACCATTTCTTCAATAGGATCCTTCCCTACAATCTCCCCTGCTTCCACTCTGATGAAGTGTTTTGTACAAATTCTTCTTCTTCAGTATTCATAGGAGTGGACCCTATGTCTAGAATTTCTTCTACCACTAGTTGTACCGTGGGTTTATCTTTAAACTTGGTTTATTTTACCTTTTCCCACATGGCACCCCATCTATCCATATCTTCTTTAATTATAGCTTCATTTGCCTCAAAAATTTTATCCAAAACAATAGGAGTTCCTCCTAGTGCTTGTTTCACATTAGCCATATTAATAGAGGGAGGATAAGTAAATAATATTGTAGCTCTCTGAGAAGCAAATCTTGTCTATGCGCCAACATTTCCTGTTACTTCTACCTCTTCATCAATGGTAGTTTAGTATTTGGATTTGTTGTAGAGGAAGATGCACCTTTAGGTCTTAATTTTGATTTATCTTTACTTGATTTTTCATCTTTCTACTTATCAGTTGGCTTTAATGAAACTCCCTAACTTGAAGCCTCACGGGTTTTCTCTTCAATTCTTATACCAGGAGCCACTTTACTAATTTTCCTTTTCTTTTTGGCAAGTTTACCACTCTCAAATGCAGAGTTATTTTCTTTTTTCTTCTTTTATCTTGTGAGAATGTGGGTTCAATTCCTCTCTGATGAGGGCCACACCACCCAAAACCCATAGAAATCACAACAATAGATAGCAACATAGAAGATGCAAGACAAAAAAATGATTCACTTTCAATTATTTTTAGAAAATGAAATTACAGATTCAAAGCTTACATGCTACAGCCTCATGGGCTTGATTCATTACAACAAAATCAACTTTTGAAAAGAAAATCTACTATTCGAAGCCACAATCTACACTATCAAGGCCACCTTCTACAACCCCCACTTAACCCTTTTTATTTTCCCCAATAACTTCCCTAGAATGTTCTAGAAAGTTCAAATTTCCCCATTTGCTTTGGCGCCAAAAGACCCACCATTTGATTTCTGGCCTAGGAAGTAATTTTTTATGAAATTCACTTTTTAGAGGACCAACTTTGTGGGGCCATAACTTTTTATCTGGGTGTCCAATTTTCTATTATTGCGTATCATTGGAAATCTCTCGACAAGATCTACAATGCATGAATACATCGTAGGTCAATTTGGCCACTTTTTGAGCTATTTCGGGGCCTCCAAAGTTGTATATCTGAATTTGAAGTTGCATTGGAGAAATTTCTCGGGATGAAAACTTTAATTTATCCCAAATCCTGCAGGGTATTGAGGTGATTCTTTTGTGACTAGAAATTTTTTTCAGCTCTACTCCTTGGGGTAAATTTTCACATCCATATGAGCCTGTTTTGGCTGACTTACTAAAAATAGTAAGTGTCCGTTTTTCACTATTTTTGATGCATGAAAATCTTATACCCCTTAAGTGTCATCATGGGACTCAAAAAAAATAAAGAAAATATTTTTTTTGGGTGATGCAAGAGTTCCCTATACTATTGGATGCTCCTGCATCACTCTCTCTCTTAAGGCTTTACAAAAATCATTTATCATGTGTTGAGTGTATAATAACACTAGTGCAAAGAACTCATCAATTGATGTAATTTCTTCACCCTCATAATCTAGGTCTAGGATAGGTTCATCATACACTTTGTCTTCATTATAAGCTCTATTCAACACTTCTCCATCATCCTCTTCCAACTGATCTGGAATATCATGAAGCATAAGAATCTAAGCAGATCTTAAAGACAATCTTTCATATTTTCTTGTCCTTACTATGTGCTCATCTTCATAATTAAGCTAATAATCTTATAGGTGCTAGACATGAGCACAGTAACTAGCTATGTTCTTGGAAATATTCCCTTCAATATCATAATACATTCTTTGAAGTGGAAAATATTTAAAGTTATATGTTTTCAGTTCTTCTTCACACAAGTCAGCTACCTTGATTGTACTGCATTTATAATTCCTTATCACAATAAGAAATTTGAAGGAATCCTTCTTATGAGCCTTGCTATAAAGAGTGTGAGATGGTTATAATTGTCTCACCAATTCTAATAACACAATTTTTTCTATAGGATACTTGGGAAACATGAAAGGATGTCTATGAAACCCTTACACCCTAATGTAGGAGAAAGTAGGGAACTGAATATACCAACCTCCCATCGGTAAGATAACACTTTGTGCCTCCAATGATAGCCTTTTGGCTTTGTCACCTTCTATCGTTCTAGAAAGATTCATAGAGAACACATCATTAACCCTTCTATAATGCTCTTTGTATCCGTGGATAGTGATTTTGGGTAGATGAGCATATATTAAACTATTTCCTACTTCTCTACCCAAAGTACCAATTTTCTTCAAGCCTTGTTTATTTTCCGTCATGGCGCAGGAATAAATCACATATGAAGACATATAGAAACATCTAGTTTTGGGATATGCAGTTATTTGTTCATGCAATCTATCACTAATAAACTTTCCCCATTGCATTTGCATGGGATTACTCATCAGTCTGGATATTATCACAAATATCCAAGGTTCAAACTTACCGGAATCTCACAACCCAACTATCCTGCTCAACATGGTTATAACATCTTGAATATCTTGCTTGAACATAGACCTTAGAATTTTTTTTCTATGTTCTGTAATTTTCTCTTGGCACCATTGGGTATTCATAATTTCTCTATTGCATCCTTTTCCATTCTGATAAGCTTTGGCTTTCTCCCTCATATCAATATTATACATCTAGGTGAAAATAGGAAGCCCAAATGTGTGTATAATTCCTTTCTAGGAGAGATCTACATAGATTCTTCCCTCCTTAATAATTCTTTTATTTGGGTTGTAATGATTTATACATTCCATGACCAATTCAGGGGCCTCCATTGCTGACAAAAACCCTCCTGCTAAAAGTAACCCACTTGCTATAACATTTCTAGTACACTAAGAAGCATTTTCCTACCATACCTGAGTGTGAATTTCAACATCAGAAGACCACTCCATATGAGTATATGTAACTACCACGCAAATTGGTATGACCTGCAAACTATAATATTTAAATTCCTCTTCTGCTCTTATGTCAAAAGTACTCCTTTTTTTTGGTGTGTTTAGTATTTTCAAATGTGTTTCTTGTGTGTGAGCTAGGCTTAAATTTAACCAAATTTCTTACAATTTCATAAAACTTAATTTACCTTTCATCTAAATTCAAATCAAAAATATAATCAACACTTAAATTTCAAAAGGGGAATACCATTTTTAATATTTTCATGTGTGAAAATAAGTAACAAAATATTAGTTATCTAAAACATACCTGGTTCTGGTTGATGATGACAATATTTTCAAAATGGACTTTCAAAACCCTTGGTAGTTGTATTCTCAATTTCTCAAAATTCTCCTCTCCTTGTGCACCAGTATTATTTCATTCGTTCAATGTCCTTTGCAAATTTGTAGCATGACATGAAGTGAAGTGTTATGAAAACAATTGCATGCTTAAGGTGGTGCCAAGTATGGGATTAGTTCACCACCTTCATTAATTACATGTTATAATGCATTAATTTCTCGAATAAAGGTGCAATCATTATGAATTAGGGTTCAAATTACAAATGCCTAGATTTATGTGTGGGCTCACTACTAGAGGAGAAAGACGGTGCGACAATCTTATGTGGCACTCTGGCGTCACTTTGATTTTTGTGAGGCATAATCCATTAAGATACATGATCAATTTGTGATCATTGGGATTAAAATTTCTAGTACCAACCTTTGAGAAGAAATACTAGGAACCGGGGAGCTTACCTCCAAGCTTGAGAGAAAATCGGAACAAAAGAAAAGACCAGGAACTAGGTTCAAGAAAGATCAAAAGAATAAAAATGATTATAACATTGTAAAACAAAATTTCCAATTTCCAGGTTCCAAATAAAGGAAATGAAATAATAATTACTAGACTCTAGTACAAGAATATGGTATTACTAGAATTGACTTTTGGATGATGACTTATTGAATGGGGCTAGGACCAACTGAAGATACAACTCACTTGATACAATCACATGACTTTGGGACTCTAGTTTCCAGGAAAAATATTAGATTCTATGAAAAGATCAAAAGACCGAATCTGGGAAAGAATAAGGATAACACAAAGACTAAGCAAATTGAAAATAAAACCTTCATTTGACCATATCACATAGCAATGCTGAAGCAAACAAAAATGAAAGGAAAGAGAAAAAGAGGGGCCACATTTTTCCAAGTAGAAAAATGGGGTGTGTTGTGAGACCACACAACAACTAGCAACCAACAAAACTAAACAAAATAATAGAAAGTCAATTTTGAATCTAACATCAACATACCAACTTTTTTAGTCTTCTAATTATAAATCATTAGATCTTCATTTCAACATTCAAATTTCACTTCAGCTAGCATGTAAGATTAAGTATTACTGAGCTCACGTGTGTGCAATTTATTATTTCCACCATAGTAAACTTATAAAATAACAATTATTTGAATTGAACTACATAACATGACAATTCCTTTAAATCCAACTAGGGATAGAGCCTTGCTTCCAGTCAAGCGTCCATAGCCCCGACAAGGTTATCTCTGTAATTCCCCCAAACATAGCTCTACTGCCAGTCAGGCATCTATAGCCCTGTTAGAGATATTTGGATAGCCTAAAGAGTTTATTTCCTTCTTTTTTTTTAATATTGCAATAATAGATCATTTTTCTCTCTTTATATTTCATTGATAGCTCATTTTTCAACTTGCAGGCAATGAAGCCCGCTATTGGGTTGGGAATTACAGTGGTAGCAAAGGTAGTCTTTTTATTTTTCACTCAATGCAAATAACTGCTATCCCAAATTTTAATAGAATGATTTAAATGTGTGTGTTTGTAGCTCAACATCAACTAAATGATTCATGCTAACTAGAGTATAAAGAATAGAACAATTCTCAAAAAAATTATAAGTAAAATACTATTTTCGGTTAGGACATGAATTAAATTTCTAGAATTGATGTTCTATTAACCTGTTCACCTTCAAAGGTTGCCAATCATTGTAAAATCAGATGGCGTGACACCCAAAGACAAGAAAACAAGAGAAACAAGAGCAACAAGTGACTATTTACAACACAACAACAAGAACTAGCTTAACAAAACTATTTACAAAAAAAAAAATTTACAAAAACTATTTACAAGAACTATTTACCTATGACTAGAAATAATGCTTTACAAACTTCCCATTGACGGGCAATGGGATATCTTCACCAGTTAAAGACTTCAATCTATAAGTGTTGTCACCCAAGATTTTAGAAACTTGATATGGACTTGTCCACAACTTGTCAAAATTACTATGTTCACCTTTTCGTTCATGGTCCTTATTCCAATACAGGACCAAGTCAGATATTCTAAAAGTTTTTAATCTAGCCCTTTTATCAAACCATCTTTTTACCATAGATTGATGTCTAGAAAAATGATCTATAGCTCAAGTACGTTTTTCATCTAGATGCATTAATTATAATAACTGAGCTTCAATTTGATCATCTAATCCAATGTATTCCTGGGAAAACTTCCAAGTACAGATTTTCAAATTTATTGGTAATATACTATCTACCCCATAAACTAAATGATAAGGAGAATTTCCTAGTGCGGCTTTCATTCTAGTACGATTTACCCAAAGAGAGAATTTCAGCAAAGAATGCCATTCTCTAGGATTCTTTTCAATCAATTTTTTAATTATATCTAGTAGATTTTTATTTGATGATTTAGCTAATCCATTTCCCTGCAGATAATAGTTAGATGAGAATTTTAATGTTATACCATATTTGAATGCCCAATTGGAAAATTTTAACAAAGAAAAGGTAGGGCCATTATCACATACAAGTGTGTATGGTACTCCAAACCTAGTGATGAGATTCTATTCCAAAAACTTGATTACACTTTTGTAGTGCATTGTTTATTGGGAGATTCCTTTGTCCATCTAGTGCAATATTCCATAGCAGTTAATATAAATCTATGGCCTACAGATGATGAAGGATTAATAGTTCCAATAAAATCTAGCTCCCATTGTGAAAATGGACACATCTCCATTATCAGTTGTAATGGTTGAGAATTGAATCTTCCTTTACTTGATGTAGTTTGACATGTGTAGTAGTGTTTCACATGTTCATATGTATCTTTGAAAATCATTGACCAGTAATAACTGGCTCTCAAGATGAGGTGTGCAGTAGCTAAAAGTGCTTCATGAGCAGTTCCAAATTTATCATATATTTCCTGCAACACTTCACTCACTTCTATTCTATTTAAGTATCTTACATATATTCCTTCGTGGTTTCTTTTGAATAGAGCTCCTCCTTTGATCATGTAACTTAGAGAATTTATCTTAAGGGATTTTCTTTGATTTCTTTGCATATGATCAAGGCAAGTATGGCTGACTAGATAATGCCAGATATTTGAATACCAATCTTATTGATCTTTTACATCCAAAGTATATTGTTGACTCAAAATTTGTGGATCTATTTCCACAATAGATTTGGCCAAAGCCTATCCCCGAACCAACTTCATGGGTATAATTTATAGATTGAATTCTTGTAGGATTGTAAACCATTTGGCTCTTTTTTCTTCAAGTTCATTTTGTGTTAATAACATCTTGATTGTAGAATCTAGAACAATAGCTTTGACTATAGTCTTAAGGATGTAATGCCTAAATTTTTGTACCTCTTAGACCAAAACAAAGGATTGTTTTTCAACGTCTATATATCTTAGCCCCACTTCTTTAAATGGAGCACTCATAAAAGCAATCGACTTATCTTCTTTATTCTTGCCTTTTTGTGTTAGTATTGTTGCACAAGTATGACCAAAATCAAAAGAGTAAATATAAAAAAGGTTTAACATAATCTAGACTTACCAATATTGGTGCTTCTGTAATGGCAGTCTTTCTATTTTTGAAGGTGATTTTAGCTTCATTTTCCCACTCTATCTTGGCATATTTCTTTAACATATCATTGAGTGGTTTCACTATTTCGGCGAACCTAGTAATAAAATTTTGGACAAAATTGATCTTACCAAAATATGATTTCAATTCTTTCTTGCTTCCCGGGGGTTGTAGCTTGAGCAGTGCACTCACTCTATCTGGGTCTATCAAAATACCTTTTTCAAAAATAATATGTCCCAATAGCTTTCCTTCAATTACCCTAAAAATTCACTTTTTAGGATTGAATGAAACTCTATAAGTTTCACACTTCCGCTATATTGCTCTAAGATCTCGAACATGATCTCTTCTATTTTTCCTAAATACTGTGAGGTCATCCATGTAGATAATGATGCACTTGCCTATCAATTCATGAAAAGCATAATACATGGCTCTCTAGAATGTAGCTCCAACATTTATCAATCCAAATGGCATTCTTCTATAAGCAAAAGTTCCCCACTTCGTGGTGAATGCTATTTTCATCTGATCTTCCCTTGCTACAATTACTTGAATTTATCCAGATAATCTATCCAAAAAGGACATCATCTATGAATCGTTGACTATTTTTAGCACTTCTTCTAGTGAGGGTAGTGGATAATTATATTTCTTAGACATTTTGTTAAGGTTCCAAAAATCTACACATAACCGTATATCTCCATTCTTCTTTCTCATGGGCACCAAATTCACCACCCAAGTAGAATGTCTAATAGGAAAAATTATTTTAGTTGATAAAATTTTTTGGACTTCCTTTTGAATTAAAGGATCTAAGAGTGCATTTATTGGACGTTGTTTTTTGTCGAAAAGGATTTGCATCAGGCTTTAAGGTATCGTATGTGTAATGATGGAAGTGTCATAAGTATTCAAATCTTCATACGTCCATGCTATAACCTTCCAATAATCTTTAAGTTCCTGAGCAATATTTCTCTTCTCTTCCTCAATGCAAACCTTTCCTATTAGCACATTCTTAGGATCCTCTTTAGTATGCAAATTGTTTAATTTGAATTTTTCTCCTTCACTTTGAGGCAAATCTTTTTTTCTAACTATCTGATCAATGTCAAATTGTCATTCTAGCTCAATTATTCCTTTCGAAATATTATTACCTTTGATTTGAGCTAATTCTTCATCTTGCATTTCTCCATCAGGGTGATCCATCTCTTTAATTATGTGTACTTCAAAAATACCAAAATTAGTGACAAATTCCAATATATGTTGGTCATCTTCAAACACTTGCAAATTAGTAACATTATTAGGAACTGAAGGTAGCTATAGTAGCTCGACTATGAATCTCTCCAAATCAGAGGCATCTAGAGGCTCTAGAGCATTGGTATCAATAGCCAAAGCATTGGCTCTTTGATTAAATCTTCTTGGGATATGAGTAATTTTGAATGCGTCAAAATATTCTATCAAATCCCATACTCTATGTCGATAATTAGACAATCACTTGTAGTTGTAGGTATACTATTTTCAAACTTGTCTAACTACTAATTTAGAATCACCAAACACCTTAAGAATTTTGACTTTCTTCTTGATTGCGAGGATCGGACCATGTATAAGGAATTCATATTTTGCCACACTGTTAGTACATTTAAATTGTAACTGATATGCAGCAAGAAAATATTTACCTTGTGGGTTGATGAGTTCAACTCCGATTGCAATTCCTTGTTTCAATTTGGATCCATCGAATTTAAGAATCTAGGCTTGATCATATGTAGCTTGTAATTTATCATTCTTAGGAATCATCAAATTAGTCTTTCCAATCTCTGTAACATGGACTTTGTCTTTATGCACTTTTGGATAAGATCTTTTACTCTTGTCACGTTCTAGATAGTACTGATTCTTGATTTTACAAATTATTTCCAGGCACATCATGCAACTTTCTTCTAAATGTGCAACATTGTGTAACCTGCACCAATCCTACAACAACAAAAAATTTAGTGAAATTTCAATTTTATCACTCTTTTGAGCTTTTGTAACAATATTCTTCTAAAATTTATCATAAGGACTATTTTCTTCTTCAAAAGAATCACAATCTGATTCAATTAAAAAATCTATTCTAGGAGTTAACTAATTTTTTTTTTTGACATTACATGTAAATAATTCTTCTATTTTAACTCCCGAACTTTGTATTTAATAAACTCCTAGTTCTACATTAATATATAGAACTTCATTTTTCTTATCATAATTAGTGATCATGTATTTCATACATGGTTTTCTTTCAATTCCAATTTTATTAGGAACTCCTTTCCATGGTAACCACATGTGTGAGAAATTAGTAGCCATATATCCATTCAAATATTTAGACCAATCCCTACTCAATAACATTCCATAGGTATCAAGTATCTCAACAACTTGAATGTCTATGTAATATTGAATTCTGGGATTTGATGCTATTTGCATGCGAATATTAGTTAACTCTCCAATTACATTTACTTCCATTATCGAGTTGAGTAACTTTCTTTAAAGAACTTGCTAGAGTTAACCCTAACATTTGACATATGGACAAAAGAATTACGTTAGTAGATGCTCCAGAGTCTACTAAACAATTATGAAGGTTCTTACCAATTATTCTCAATGTGAGTAAGAATGACAGAGATTCTAATTTCCCTTTGTAAAAGGCTACTTGCATGTATTCCATAAGAACGGTGTTCTTATCTTTCACCGTAGCCTAATTATATTTCACTTGAAAGTCCTTAAATTTGCTTTATTTTGGAAGATCTTCTAGAGTGTTTAAGAAAGATTTCCTGATCACATGTCTTTTGAGCAATTCTAATAAAGAAAGGTTGATCTTTATCTCTTTTATTTCTTTCGCTAAATAAATAGTCAAATTGTTTTGGTGAGCATAATCTACCTTTTCGCTTCTTGAAGCATTTGATGAATTATAATGAGAGGTTACCTTGGGTAACCATGGGTTATTGTTTAATTTATCACCGGGTGGAGTATTAAATTTATTAGGTGGGATTGATGTAGTTAATGTCCCATTGAATTTACTTCCACCATTGGTGCTCCTTCTCAAGTTATAATTATGTCTTATTGTGCAGTTTTTTTGCACACATGCCCCGCTAAAAGCAGGGACCCCCCTCTTTTACTTTTGGTTTTGGTTTTTGGCCCTTTGATTATGAGGATTTACATTGCCTTGGCATGAGCTTAAAATGTTTATCTTGCTTGCCTAAGTGATTCCCCTGAGTTGCACATTGAAAAATCTAAGTTCTGGATGAAGTTCGAGTTTTTACCTCATTTCGAGATTTTCTTGAATTTCACTCAATCTCCGGCGAAAGGGTTTCAGTGTTGTAGTTCAGGAAATTTGGTTCTTCGCAGAATTCCGCAGGGACCAGATTTTTCTGAAGATCTATTTTGCCATCGGGTTTTTGAGTTTCTTCAGTCTATCTTGTCGGCAGCATTAATGCACCTAGGTACGATCTATGTGGCACGAGTGTGGTCAAATTTAAAGGGGTTTTGCATCATTTTATTTCATCTTTCGTTGTGCATTACTCTTGCATCTGAGATTTGGCGATTTGGGCACTCGGATTTATTGATTTTCTTGCTGAGGCACTTGAATTTCTTTCATTCAGTTTGATCTGGTCACTAGGACATCCGAGTTCACTGCTTGTTTTCTTCGTGGTTGAATTTGATCCACTTATGGTATGTACCATGATCCATACCTTTGAATTGTTAATTGTTGGTTGGTCATGGTCATTTTAAGTTCATCTGGGAGCTTGATTTTGCATGTTTGACAATTGAAACAAGGATTGCACTTGATGTTTGGGGTTCTTAATTCCCATCTTATATTCACCCTAGTTAACCAGTCAGAGTTTAGCGATGTTTTGCATTCTCAAGTGGTTCCCATGCCTTGCCCCGTGAGTCAATGTTTTAGTTCGGTTCGGGTTAGGGTTTCGCAAAGTCTATTTTAATTTGACGCATTCTGAGCTAGTTCCTTTCACCCATGGTGGAGGTTTCAATAGTTAAAACTAGGGCATCATGTGTTTGCTATGAATATTTATCATTTAACACCTCAAGTAGTCTTGATCCAAAGGGGTTGATAGGAAACCTGAATTAGATTCGAGTCGAGCCCAAAAGATTTGAGATTCATGGATATTAGATCGTATCAAAGAAAATTGAACGTAACGACAGTTTTTTGGGATTCTGAGGACTTCGTAGAATTTTCGCATCGTCAGATTTTCCTAGATTTCGTTTAACCTTCAGTTTTCTGAGGTGAGTGTTGAAAAATCCAGAACTTTTCCTTCTTCGTGGATTTCCATCGATTCTGGATTTTTTCGATTTCTCCTTTGTCCTTTTGTTTTCCCAGAGTTTATATGCTATTGTTATTTTCATGGAATTCCAGTCCGGCCGGATTTTTTTGAATTCTCTAGAAAGTTTTGTGGAACTTAGAGATTGGGTGAAATGGATGAGTTTAATGATGAATACTTATCATTCCATGCTTTTAGCTGATAGATTACACAATTTTTTATGCATCCTTTCTTCATTATGATGATCAATTTTTTATTTTTGTGCCTTCTTCGGGAGAATCTTCCTGGTCTAGAATTTTTTGAAGTTCCTCCTAGACTAGTTTTCCCCGGTTAGCTTGGAATCCCGAACTTCTCAGTTTGGTGGTTTATGGTTGATATAATGGTTTTCTTATGATTTTGAGTGAACACTTTGACAAATATGTTATCAACAATTGTATTTTCATGTTAGTATTTGATGGATGCAGGCTGAATCTAGCAAGGCAGCGGCTGGAATGGCTAAGGGTGATATGGAGGGATCCTCTATCTCAAAAGTAGAAAGAGTTAAATTGGACATAAAGAACAGGATTCCAGAAAGTAAGATAGCCTCATTCTGGTCTGAAGTTTCAGACATAAATGTGGGTAGATGGGACTATGAAGATTTTAAGGCAAGGATGGCACAAAAGGATCCTTCACTACTGGCTAGGAGACTAATGGAATCAGGATTATCTCATGTAACATGATTTCCACCCACGGTTCAGTGTTATGAGTTGGTATTGGAATATGCCCGACACTATGACAAAGATTCACAAAGGATAGTCAGTCCTCAAGGGAGAGTATTGGCTAATCTTAATCCTGTATCCATTACACAAACTTTTGATATGCTAGACAGATCTCATGTGGTGGCTTTCAATATGGAGGCAACTAAAAGCTACTATGAGGAGGAGACTGTTAAGTCACAACAGGTTATCAATTCTTGGCTTGAGAATCCAAAGTTTCATTTCTCAAAACTACCTAAGCAGTTGCACAGGGAAAAGTTTAAACAAGAAGTATATGATGCCATCACATTGCTTAGTAGGGTGGTAGGCCTGAAGAGTGCAGGTATGTTCAAGAATTGGATGGTCCATGTTATTGTGAGGATGGAGCAGGAAAATATTAGCTATCATTGGGCAAGTGTTATAAGTAGGGTGATTCATGAACAAATGTGTAATGTGCTATAGACCAAGGCATTCACCATGACTTCCTATCTAGTGTATGCACTTGCAATATTCCATTCCTATAAAGGATTGAGCACAAAAGAAATCCAGTAGGGAATACCACCACACAGATGACATAGAGGACTACTGGGCTAATACCAAGGATGAGTTTGAGGTAAGAAAGAATAAATTCTCTAGACTCCCAGTCGATGTGGTATGAATGTATAGTGTAAAAATGGTTCCCGATCAGGTGGAAGATGATGGTGATTTAATCCAAAGTCACGACTATGAGCCAGTCAAGGATAGGCCAATTAGAGAAGTAGACTAGTTGGAAGAAGAAAAAATTGAATTAGAAAAAATCATGAACCCTGTGACAAAATACACCATGTTGTGGCTCAAACATAAGGTTTGGGAGCTTGAAAGTGAAGGTGTGCCATGCACCTATAATATGATGGGGACTCTAAAATACCATTCTACTTCTAAGGAGTCACCTGAGGAGGATGACCCTAAGGCAAGAACAAGATGGATTCTCCTTTTAAGATTAAGATCAAAGGTCCTCAAGTAGAAGAGCAGGAGAAACCGAGGAAACCAAAGGCAAAGATGAGGACTGCTACTTCAAAGTCAAAAAAATCTGCAGAGGAAGAACCTGGTGAAGGAGAAGGAAAGGATAGTTCCCCAACACCTAAAAGGAGGAAAATAACAAGAAGTTAAAGAAAGAAGGGTGGACCTTTCGAGGAGAAAGGTGAATTTGATCCTTCAAGGTAGTAAATGTAGAAAGTTTTGGAGAGAAGACACAGGTATACACAAGGAGATCAAGAACTCCTCCCAAAGACAATGTGCCTAAGAAGGATGTTCCTCCAACAACCTCTGCTACAGAACAACATAAAGAGGCTTCTCCACCCCATGAGCCACATGGTGTATCAGAACAACTAGCAGATGTGGAACACCTATCAAGTGAAGGGGGAGAAGAATTTCAAGAAGGTGACCTTCATAGTGCAGCTGCAGAAATTGAGAAAATCCTACAATCTCCCTTGGTAACTTATGAGGATTCTCCTACTAGAAGTGAAGAAGACAAACCTCTTCAGACAGAGGAAATTCCTATTAAGACTCCATCACCAGTGCATGAAGAAGAGGAGTATGGTAGAGAAGAACATGATAAGGATGAAGAGTTTCCTGAGAAGCAGGAAGATGCACCCAAAGGTCAGCAGGAAGAAGTGGGACAGAGTGAAATACAGTCAGAGTCTACTATTCCAGAGTGGCTAGATAAAGAAATAAATAGAAAAAAAATTGTTGTGGATGATACTCCTCCCAATTGGGATGAGCTACTAGAAAAAATAAGAAAATCTAAAGGAAAGAAGAAGGCCAAGGTCATCTCCAAGATTGAAAGGGATGAAGCAAACAATAGAGTGGTCCACATTGCTACTCCTGCCACCAAAAAGAATAGAGATGAGGTTATTGGGAGTGATTACAACATGCAGACTATCAACCTAGGACCTGCTTCCATGGAATAGGATATTGAAGAATATGAGGGTTCAAGTGCAACAATCTTGGGAAGATTGAGGAAGGAAGCACAAACTAAGCAAGAGTTGAAGAAGGAGATTGATAAATTAAGGAAGTACTTGGAGGATTTGATGAATCCCTTGCAATCTATTAGTTCCTCATCTTCTGCTGCAAGTTTCCTGCCCTAGGAAACCATAACTAGGCTGGAAAGAATGAAGGCCACTACTCTTGCCACAACAAATTGGTTACAAGTGGTGCAGACTAAAGGAGATGATGCTATCAAAGACATTCTTTCAACTAGAGGAGATGCAATGAGGGAAAAGGATTGGTTGAAAGATGTATTGGCTCAAGATAAAGAGGATGTAGATTTCCTATTGCAGAAGACCAAGAATATCATGGAGTACACTAAGGATAAGCTGGTGAGTGATGGAATTCTCCCTTCCTCCAGAGCTACAGAACATTGGGAATGATTTGAAGCTTCGCAAATAAGGCAGAAGGTTTTGAAGAAGATATATAAGCAGAAGAGGAAAATTGAGGATGCCTTGACTGATATCCATGATAGATGCATTTCATTCTTTGAAGTAATGATAGGGAGAAGGAAGTTCATACCAAAGCATTTGAGCTTTGAACAGTTGAAGAAATGGTGGCAAGATGTATATTCTCCAGTTATTGAGCATAAGTTGGATGATGTGGCCACTTATATTGGAGTCATTAAGAAATATCAAACCAATATGGTTGAGTGGGATAAGTTGGTGGAGCAATCAAGAGAAAATATTGAATCTATTGAAAGGAGAATTAAGGTTTTACCTCTGCCACCTATAGCTGACTTGGACAAGGTGCTTTTGATGGTTCATGATAGGGTGTATCGAAATAAAGACAAAGGGGAAGCAGTTAATGCAAGGCTACATCAGAATTTGTGCTTCCCTATTATTTTGCATGCATTGGTCTAAGCTACATTGGAGATCCCAGGATGACCTGGATGGAGTTCATGCATTTAATCCATATTTTATCTTATTTTGAATTCTCCTTGGGCTGACATGTTTTGTGGCCAATTATTATTGTAAACCCTAGCTAGGCCGACATATCTTGGGAGTTTCTATAAATATGGCATTCTGCCTCATTTGTAAGAGCTAGATAGATAGAGATAGATAGTTTGATGCTAGAGCGAATTAAGCAGTAGAGAAAGAGTTAGAAGTTAGTTCATTTTCAAGCAAGTGCTATAACAGAATACTGGAATTGTTGCTACTTTGGGTGATTCAATACAATTGGAGAAATTGTGCTTTTGGTGAATTCTCTTGTGTTGATTTATCTTGCACAGTTATTGTGATTCTATCTTTGGGATTACTTAAGTTATTTGATGAATGCATTAGTTTTAATGTTAGATAAATTGATAGTGTTTATGATTTAGTACTTGAAGTGTTGCAGCAATTCTTGGTCCATACTTTTTGCAACCAACTTATTGTTAGTTGCTTTCCAAAGTTAGCCTAGACTTTTATATTCATTGTGCTTACTTCAATTCTGAAGGTTTATTCATTTCGATTGCAATAGGGTTGTTTTGAATGAATGTTCATGATCTGAAAATCTTTAACACCTAAGAAGATTGCACTGTTTCTATAAGATTGCAGATCCATCTGGGTCAAGTAGAAATTAGTTTCTGAGGGATTGGTCCATTTGAAGTTTTTCATCATTTGCATTGTTAATCTTAGGTTTAGTGTTAAAATTAGGAATCTCTTTGAAACCTTATATCTTTTGTTATTTCTTTTATCATTTGGGGTTAGATTTAGTATTGAAGTATCATCATATTTCTAGATCTGATAAATTAAAGATTCAATAGTTGCTTGTAGTAAGGTCCCATAGTGATTACTAGCATTTTCACATTTATCATTGAGTTGTTTATGCATTGTCAAGACCTGACGTTAGAGACCTTGGGGTTATCTCTTGAGGCTTGCTGATAGAGATTTACCTTTCAAGAGAGATAGGATATTATATTTTGTCTGAGTTGTTGCTGTGTAGAAAAAATCATCAACATGTCCTTTTTGATACTGTTGAAAAGAATGAATTTCGTTGATTTCAGGTTCATTTTCATCTTGATAGGGAAATGTATACATTTCTAAAGTCATAGTTGAGTTTTCTCCTTCGTATTCACGAGTGTAACTTGTGAAAAAATTAGGTGGTTTAACGCATTCATAGATTTCAAGAACCAAAGAAAAATCATATCCTACTAGAACCAACTCATTTCCCTTAGGAGGATGAGAGTCACACTATTCATTACAATGTGTAGCAGCTAGAAAAATTTCTGAAGCAATTTTGAACTATGAACAGTCTACTTTTGCATGAGCATTTATATTATGAATTCTACACCAATTATTCATCACAAGATTGGCTAAATTCACTTTTAACATGGATCTTTCATTGGTAGGATTATTGTTATCTAAAGGTGTTGAAACTCCTCCATTATTCGGTTGTGTATTCCAAGGTCTAGGTTGTTTGGGAGTTCTATACGCTTGATTTTTCAAATTTTGGTTGTTGCTTTGAGCATAAAAGTTTTGATTTCTTAATTGTGTAACCTCTATAGTTAAAATTCACGAGTGTAACTTGTGACAAAATTAGGTGGTTTAACGCATTCATAGATTTCAAGAACCAAAGAAAAATCATATCCTACTAGAACCAACTCATTTCCCTTAGGAGGATGAGAGTCACACTATTCATTACAATGTGTAGCAGCTAGAAAAATTTCTGAAGCAATTTTGAACTATGAACAGTCTACTTTTGCATGAGCATTTATATTATGAATTCTACACCAATTATTCATCACAAGATTGGCTAAATTCACTTTTAACATGGATCTTTCATTGGTAGGATTATTGTTATCTAAAGGTGTTGAAACTCCTCCATTATTCGGTTGTGTATTCCAAGGTCTAGGTTGTTTGGGAGTTCTATACGCTTGATTTTTCAAATTTTGGTTGTTGCTTTGAGCATAAAAGTTTTGATTTCTTAATTGTGTAACCTCTATAGTTAAAATTTTGAGTTGAGTTGTGATTTATTTCATGTCTTCCTTTTCCTCTGGAATTTTGACATTTTGATTTTCCTAAGTTTGTGAGAAAAAATAATTTCCATTAGGATGTAACTTTGTGATAGCTGGACCAGGGTGAGGCACTAAAGCTTGACTATTTCCTTGTTGAAAGAAAGTATTCTAAGGAAATTTACCATTATGGACCACTGAAGGATAAACATTAGGAGTCATGGGATGATTAAAAGGAAATCCATTTACGCTTGGCATAGGATAATTATTCAATCCATTTCTGCCATTTACAGATGATCCATTTCTGAGGTGTTTCATTTCTAAATTTACACTTATAACTTCAGCATAGGCTTTGGGTAAAGTAGTAGGAGGATTTTCCCTTCGCTTTACAAACATAGCAATTAAAGGATCTACTATTGTATAATAAACTGCAATAGCAAAAAAATTGTTTACTACATAAGGTGCTTGCAACCTAGAATAAGCCTTTTGAAACTTGTCATTAAAAGTAGGTAAGGTTCTCCTTCAAACCTCTTGATTTGAGAAAATTGGTGATATAAAAAAGTAGGGTCAATTGGTGTTCTAAATATGGCCAAAATTTGACTTTACATATCTTTCCATGATCTGATAGAATTGCAAGGTAGTTTGATATACCATTGGTAAACTTCATTGCTTAAGGTGTAAGGAAACAACCTACATATGACATCTTCATGTTGAATCTTGGCTCTAAAGCACATATCCTTAAAGATACTAATATGTTCTTCCACATCTTTGTGGAGATAATACTTGGGACACAACTTATTAGGATATTTTGGTAAATCATTATACACAGAAAATTGAATAGGTGACTCTATGTTAAATAAGGCCATCACTATGGGGGGTGGTGGTGGTACAATAGCAATCGTATTTTGCGAACTTGCACTTACACTTCTGAAATATTGAGGTATAGATGACATTCAACCACTAAGCTCGACTAAATTCACATGAGGATCACTAGATCAAGATCTAGTGACTCTACTGAAAGCTAGTTTAAGACTTAACGAAACTATTGATGTGTTTTTTATGCACTTCTCAACATAGGCAGTGCATAGGTGCACTACCTCTCTTGAAAGACAATCTTCCACAATCAGATTGTAGAACACTATCCCAAGGTCTCTAATGTTAGGTCTTGACAGTGCTTGGAATATTTCAGTTGTTTTATGTGATTTGTTGGAATCACAAGGCAGACTTACGAATGGGTTACAAAGTGTGGGGAGTTGGATCTTGAAATGGAGTTCCTAAGATGGGAAGTTATTGTGCATTTGCTGTAGGTTCAAACAACGGTCTTGAACTCCATTTTTATCGTTGGATTTAGCTTTACAATGTGCAATGAACCTTGGCATAGGTCACTCATTAAAGAAAAAAGGAAAAAGGGCAGGGAAGAGAGAAGGCTTCTGGATCTACAACTAACTGTGAACAATGATAATGGAGTTCCTACAATGGACAGCTTCCTGGAACAATATTCCACTTAACCAGAAATCTCACAGTCTCATGGAATTTGTGCTATCTTCTAAGGTCTGCAAATGTTTCATCTTTCATTCACCATGTGCATGCATGAACAAAGATAAATTTTTTGGAGCAGCTTTGAATTCAAGCCCAGACTAACTTTACACAACTATCTACCATCAGCAAACAACAAAAAGTATGGACTGAGAAGTCATCTACACAGCAGGAATTTTCATGATCATGGGACAACATTCCTAAAATATATCAAAGCAAGAATACAACTAACTAGAACAGCAATGTAAAATCTAAGTCAAGCATCTAACAATGGAGATTGAATCAAGTAACATGTAAGAAACTCTGAAAATGCACCGAGTCAATGTATTTTCATTATAAATTTCAGCAGCATGTCTTTACAACAACTCAACTCTCTTTGCAAAAGAGAGGAGAGCTCTATTTATAGTGGCCAAAAATTCAAATGAATGGCCAAGATTAATTCTCATTGTGTGGCCAAGACTCATTACAAAATAGGGTTTCACCTACCCCCAATATATCACAATTTAAAATTACATTTTGTCATTTTCCCTATTTTGTCCTCTAGTGACGACACTGTAGCATTTTCATCCTTTGCTGATTGTTGTTTTACTGTAGCTACTCTTTAGGGAGCTCTTTATCATCAAAAGGGTTGTCCTCCTGCTTCTTGGATGCTACATATTCTATGAACTTGAGGATGACCACCTGGAGCTTGTCCACTTCAATAATCTCATACCTTAGCACTTGGTAGCTCCACTCCTTCGCATTATCCTCTAGCCCTTTCCAGTCCTCATCATACTTTGCGCCCTGGTCTCATAATAGCTCTGATTGATCAAAGGCACGTCCAGCAAAACTCATGAATTCCACTGTGATTTCACTAGACATCCCGTCCTCCGTCTTCTTCTGGAAGTAAGGCTTCACCTTTTCTGGATCCATTTGCACTGCAAGCATATCATATTTTGTCATCATCTTGAGATGACATGTGCATTCTGCCCTGATTTCCTTTATCCATTCTATATCCGGATCCACCTTGCTCATTATTTTCTCCAACCTTTCCTTCCTATTGCCAAAGTCTCGCTGCCATACATCAATCAGCTAGTGATTGTCTTTCTTAAACGCAAGCTCCTTTTCCCACGTGGCTTCTAGCAATTGAAGGATAGCCTCGATCTTTGGAAAGGTGGAGTTGTATGCTACAGGGAAGTCAGTGCATAGCCTCTTGGTGCCCTCCAAGGATTACTGTAGGTCCAAGAACTTGTTGGCTATCCAAACAGCCCGGCCAATTCCCATGTTTCCAATGTATAAGACTTGTCGGAACTAGTCTTCCGTAGTCCTCTCTAAGTTCTTTCTTCTCTCCATCTTATCGATTTTCTTTTTGGACAGTAGTTGGGGTGCGGTTGTGGATGTGGTAGGCAAGTCATCCATCGATGACCACTGTTGGATGTAATCTATTAAAGCAGCCACCTATGCTTTAAGCTCATCTTTTGAAATCTTGTCCTGCCTTATCAAATGTACCACCATGGCCACTGACTCCTCAAGGTGCCCTACCTTCTGTTCTCTAGTGGCGGTCCCCAGATCCATGGTGGAGATGCTGTAAGTTATCCCTTCTTGACCTACCACAAGCGTGGCTACTTGCACAGTTCGAGACCCAGAAGCATCCATCGTTACCTTGGATCAGATCTTAAGTTTCTTTTCCTTCTTTGTTGTGATTTGAGCTTGGGCCAAGATGGCCTCTAGTTTTGCCTGTGGGTCCTTTAGTACAAGAGTTCTTCTCTCAAGCTATTTCTCTAACCACTCTAGCATGGCAGACTTTCCATTAGGTGATCCATGATCACCCTCACCTCTCTCGGTCAAAACCTCCATTTCTTTATATTCCAAAGTCCTACCTCCCCTTTTGGTTGCATCCCCCTTTTCTTCATCGAAGTCTTGGACGAACAAGAGGCACTTGATAGGAAGCCTGGCAGATAGTTGCTACATGGGACTCTCTTTCTCTGCTGTCTCTTCTTCTTTTTGTTCCTTAGCATGCTCAACCTCATGCGCAGGTTGGATTGCTCGACTTCGAGGCTCTTGACAACTTGGGTTCCACTCTCAAGAAAATCTTCTCTTGGACTATCTTTTGGTGGCTGTCCCTCCTCATCACGGGGTGACCTTTCTGCTCCTGCCTTGGTGTCCTTCAGCTGTTGGGCCAGCTCTTCCTAAAGATCATCGTCAAAGGTTTGCATGATGGCCTTACCACCATCATCCACCTCGTCTCCACTCTCAGAAGAGCCCGTTCCCTCCTCCTCATAAGCCACCCTGTCAATGGTTCAGTGTTCGTACTCCGAGTGTTCATGGTATTCATCGGCTTCCTCCTCAAAGGGCTTTGAGGCTTCCTGCTCTCTTTCCTCCCACTCCTTAGAAATTACCATGGTGGCTTCCATAGCTAGTGGCCCTATCGATGGTTGTGAAGGCTGAGCAGTAGCGAGGACTTGTGCAAGGGATGCTTGAAGAGTGGGATCCATTAGGATCTCAGAGAGCTCAGGGGGAAGATTCTGCATATGTCTCGAGAGAGCCTCAGGCATGGTGGAAGTGGGAATAGGTGTTGTTACTATTGCCAGAGGGAGCAATGTGGTTGGTGACATGGCAGCAAAGGAAGGGGGAGTAGTTATGGTAGAAGAAGAGTCAACAATTATTACAGACTCGGTCGGAGGCGAAGGGGCAAGATGGAAAGAAATGTCCACTACCGGCGGGGATGCGGCGATCATAGCTAGGGAGGTAGGTGGCATAACGACAGGGGCAGGGAGAGCCAAGAGGGGTTCCAATTGATCCATGCTCTTTGTTTTCTCCTCTTGGGTTGGGGGCTGTTTCGTGGTGCTCCCTGTTCGTTTGAGCCTTTTGGAGGGTGAGCCCCCCATTTCTTTCCTTGCATAGACCTTGGGGTTGGGAGATTACTCTATTTCTGTCTCCTTCCTCTTTTTGGACTTGGTGACTGGAGGAGACTTGGAGGTCCCACCGATTGAAGTGGTGGCAGCGGCATCCTCTATGGCACTTGGCTCACTTTTGAGCCCTTCATAAGTAAAAATCACCTCCTGTTGTTTCAATTGGGCTATCCGTCCATCAACCCACTCCTTAGTACGAGCCAAGATTGGCTTGGTTATGATATCAAGGTCATCGACCTCCTACTCATCCCAGTCTATTGTTGGTAGTGGCAAGTTGGCAACTGGGGGGTACCTGGGGTCCATTATGGTGCTATCGTCCTCCTTGACCTGGTCCGGAATAGGGAATGGCTGCACCTTTCTTATGAAATATGTTGTCATCTACATGTAGTGCCTTGCACGTACGCCTCTTTATCATCTTGACAATCCCCCCAAAAGTCTTCAATGTGGTGGAGATGAGCGAACCCCGGCCCTAGCGCCTTTCTTATGTGGCCATATGGGTCTATCCGTGGGCAAGTAGTGTGTAGGTGAAAATGGTAATATTTTAGCTCCTTCTCGGAGTTAGCAGAGCATTGGGAATTTTGTAGTTGGTACATGCCCTGGCCGAGAGTCATGGGATAAGAGATCCCTGCTATGTGTTTGCTACTGAAGACCGCCTGTATGTGTTGGAGCTACCGAGAAAGCTTCAGTAGGATGATTCGGTCTTTAGGGTATCGAGGCAACCTATTTGGCCTTTTAGTGAAGCCCCGAGCACGGATGTATGTGAACTTCGGGTATTGAATGAAGACGAAGGCATACTGCTTCAAAAATGACCTGGCACTATGGGAGACCCTCCTCTCGAAGTCCCCAGAAATCACTCTGATAATATGGCTGATGAAGGCGTCATTCACTCTGCAGTATTCCCTCTTAAAGTTTCAGTACTGGAGCTGTGGGTACCTATCATAGGCTTTGAGTTTCTGACCCTGCACTCAATCGGGTGCTACAAACAACCCATTGTACTACTTCCGATCTGCCAAGGAATAGATGAGATAGGAAGTCATATAGAACTTGGAGCTCTTCTTTACATTGACGAACTGCTCATGGAAGCAGTTGCTTATGATTCCTCCCCAGTAAAACGAAGTCTTTGTGGCGACGTCCTCATTCCCTCAAAGAATTTGTTCAATGAAGTATACCATCCATTCTTGGAAGAAGGTTGCTGTAGGAAGACCCATAACTCTGCTTAGCATTGTGACTAAGTCATGGTAATCTTCATAGAAATCACTGCGGAAGAGTTCGTGAGGAACCTTCGCAGTGCTACCTCACTTTTCTTTAAGCCAATGCTGATTTATTGACCTTTTACAGCTCGCTGGATTATCATCCCACGCTGCCTGACATTCTTCTATGGTGGGAACTTCCATCTCTTGGAAAGTGGGGATGTGGAAATTCTTTGTGATCCCTTCAGCCAACATGTCGGTGAGGATGTTGCCCTCTCTATCAATGATTGTCCTTGTGTCGGGTTGATATGCCTCCCGACAAGCCATGACCAACTCAGGGGCCACGAGGGATGGAGGGAATCTAGTAGCCTTCACGATTCCGCTTTGCCTTATCAATCTTGCATTCTTGTTCGTAGGATTGACCCTGACCCTTTGCGTGAATTCGTCAATATCGACATGGTCGATATTGGTATCTGTGATCTCCTTCCAATCTATGGTGACCTTCGAGTGTAGAGGCTCACCCTAAAACTAGTATTTTATTTGGTCCTTGTCCTCTTTCCCTCGAGGAGTCTTGCCTTACTTTTTTCCTTTGTCCTTTTCGACGGGTCCCCCTGAAGGTCCCGCACCCGATTCCATATATTCTGCAAGCAAAGGTGTAGTTAGTGCAATTGACCATGAAAATATTCATGTTAGTTGAAATTCCAAAGATGAAATCCATTTTAAGTAATCTATCAAGCATAACATGATACTTTATCTCTCGATGTCATCGGTCTTTTGGTTAAGGGCATTTGGATAGTTCAGGCCCAGAAGGATGGACTTCCCTGGCAGGAATGCCATTTTCAAAAGGCAAATAGGGCAGAGGGCCCCCATTGATTCTCCTTGATCAAATTTGTTAATTTAAAAGGTTCGTAATAAAGAAGACCAAGATTAAGCACGTGGGTCGAGATCAAATTTCAAATTGGGCTCATTTGGATTAGTTTAGGGGCATCCAGGGGTACAAGGTCGGAAAGCTGTCAGGAGATGGCTGTTTGGGAAACGACAGATTAGAAACAAAATTCCGGAGATGAAACTCTAGGGTCTGGGGTCCAGCGGGTTGTAGGGCGGTCAGAAGATTGTAATTTTACTTGAGCGCTCGGGTCTGAGGCATTGGGAAGCTGTTCATCCTTCGCCGTTTGGTACTACTATTGCTAGGCAGAAGTCTGAAGGGGGCGGCCTAGAGGTCAGGGCCCGGCACGAGGGTCAGCAAGAGATCAATCATCGATGGAAAGTCATAGTGAATGCCTCAGGTCTCATCGACCAGCGCATAGGGGAAGAAAAGTCGGCATAATATCTTCGCGGTGGGGTGATGTCTCAGCGAACCCATGATGTCTCACCAACTACCAAGAGCAAGACTGAACCCGGCACGAGCACTCACCGTTTGATTTCATTTTCAGTCCTGCAGTGGTCGGAAAGGGCGGAGCCTAGAGCTCGGAGGGGCGGGCGAGATTTGACCTTTCGGAACGGCGGATGAGTGAAGGACTCTTGGATGGCGGAGCCTAGCATGAATGAGGTTTCATTGTTCAAGTCGGATCCTAGGGGCAAACGGGGGTCTGGAGCCTGGGGGTCAGAAGGACATTGGGTATTCGCCAAGAGAAGAGTGATGTTGCCGTGAGGTCTTGGCAAACACGGAAGGTCCTGCCGACAAGAGGAGTCTTTGGTGTAAGTTTTCCAGGTCGGAGAAAGGTCTTGGTGAACCAACGATGTCTCCCCGACAAAGAACCCCATCAGCGCAACCTCTTGCTGACCTTGCGAAGTCACCCTAACGAAGGATCCAGGCTTGCCAAGACAAAGGGTTTCGTTGTGAAGTCCTGGCAACCGCTAGGAGTCTCGCTGAAGGTGAAGGCATCGGCAAGACCAAAGGAGCTTGCCGTGAGGTCTTGGCGATAGATGAATGTCTCCCCTAAAAATCACTCAACAAGAGCAAGATATGCTTGATGAAAGGTCTTGCCGAATCAGGGAGGTCTCAATGACAACAAACTCGGCAAGATGAAAGAAAACTCGCCATGAGCTTCGCCCTTAAGGACTAGTTTCGCCGATGGAGAATGAGGGGCGAAATCCTGGGTGTGGAATCTCGGATGTCCGGGCCCGAGAGACTTAAAGGCCATTTCGACATTTCTCGCTTCCGCTAAGCCTCAGCTGACTAAGGGAGCGTCTGGGCCTGAGGGGCGTGAATGCCCCTGCAAAGAACAACAGCGAGGAGATAAAGTTTTGAATTAGTCATGAGGGTGTTGTGTTGGTTTTCTCAATTTTTGAGGACATGGGTTTTGTTCGTCGTGCCGTATTTTATCCTTCACATGTTTTTTTGATGGTTATTATTCATTTAAATCCCTAGAAATCATGAAAACAATGTTCGGGAGGGTGAACGGAGGACCTACCTCGAACACTCGATGCGGGGAGGCGTGGGATCCACTCACGATCGATGAGGTGATGGTGAGGGTGATGAGCATGAAGGTATCGAAGATGATGGGATCCTCTAGCAAGTTTTCTGATCACTCTCTGCAACACTGTCAAGTGAAAATGACAGGCTTGAGCAGGTCTTTTATACCCCCCACCACCATTAATGGCCTCATTGAATGCAGGTATGGCGGAACATAGGCTAGTGGATTTGAATTTACCAACGGTGGTGGGAGACCTGGGGTTCAAAGACCAAGAAGGCACAGGACGGCGGCCGTTTGACTTCATTTTCAACTCAGAAATCACCGGTGGCAAAGGGGAGGTCGGGGCCCGGAAGGTGGAACTCTGCCAGAGGTTCATCGTGAGGAACAACGAAACACTCACGGAACCCCAGGAGTGGAAGTCTGGAGTCCCGGGCCCAGAGGGTCGGACAGTCGTCAAGATTTCCATGGATTTTAGCAAATGGAGAACGGGGGTTTAGACCCCAGGGTCCAGGAGGATGCGAGTCGAGCGCCGTTGGGAATGGTGGGTGCAACGGGGAAACCCGAACGACCGGGCCCGGTAGGGCCTGGGGCCGCCGGCAGTGGCAAACTGCTAGAGAGACTCCGCGAGGCACCAAAACTTGACAAAATTAAAAGGGGAAGGTACGGTCAACTTATGGTGAGACTTTGAAGCAACATTGACCATCCGGGACACCAAAAATGGGGCACACAAAATGAGGCAGCGACAAAAATGACCCGACAAGGTGAAAGAAAAGAGGGTCCCCATTCGAAACAGGGCGTGTGTGTCGAGGGCACAATAGAAACCAAAAGAACAACAATGAGGCCCTCCTTCTAGCACTAGTTCCTATTGATAGCGATGTTACTTGCAGCAACAGGGTGAATAAATTATTCATAGACAAATCATGAAGACCCTATCCTTCTTGAAAGACTTAACCAAAGACAACCCTAGAGGATATGTATGATAGGATAAAGGTTGGCTTATTTCAATCCCAAGTCTCCGGTAGTTAGGTCTTGACAATACTGGGTTCACTTTAGGGTATGATGTGATATTGTTGTTAAACTCAAAGAGAATATGGTTGTTCTAGGTTTTCTTAAGAATCATAAGCGTTTTACACAAGATTTCCAATTCAATCATAAAACAATATCATGAAATCAAAAGATTTGAAATAATACTTCATGAATATCAACAATTTTGTTATCACTTAAGTAGATTTAGATTTAAGCATTAAGAAATTTCAAAGGAAACAAATGATTTTCAATAAATTTCCATTCATTCATCTATTTTTTGAAATATTTAATAGAATTTAGACATCTATTCTAAAAAAAGCATTAAAATACTAAAAATTAAAATTTCTCTTGGTTATTCTCCATGCATGCCCCAAAGAATTAACCAAATCAAAGCAAAGCACTTTATACCTCACCAAAATTATTCACAGCTACATATAAAACGATACAAGCTTTTAAAGAAGGGGGTTTTAGTTTGGACACTGAGTAGGTTTTTCATGCACCCTTAAATGAAAAAGCACATAGTCTTGTTCAGCTAAACTAACAAAACCAACTACAAAGATTCATGAGATAGGTAGCTGTCAAATTGGCTTCAATATTGATTAATATCTATGTGCATACAATTTTTTAGACTAGAATGATTTAGAAAATAGGAAAAAAGAACAAAATTTAGAGAAGTTTTGGCTCTTTCGAAATCCAAAATTTTGAACTTAAAACAAAAATAAAGCAGTAAATGGCCTTTTATAGGAACAAGGCCCCAAGATTCCAAACTTAAAGTTTATCTAGAGAATCAAAAATATAAAATCAAAATGTGGCACATGGCATAAGCCAACTATCATTAGAATATTCTAGATGAAGTCAAAGCTTTGACTTCCTCAGTAGCAACACTTTTCTCTTTCTAACTTTGGTACACAATAATTCACATGAATCGAGGCTATTGGAACCCTTTAGAATACTAAACAGGAAACATCTACCAGAACTGGGAACAACCTACACAACTCAAATGCAACAAAATATTTCTGGGACACCTCCAATATTCGATATCTGGTATTTCCCTTCATCATTTAGGGCTCAGGCTCTAGGATCTTTTCCTCACCCTTCTTCAATTGGTATTATAAGAAAGCATTCAATATTTAATGTTTATGTTATTTTGAAATCCCGTGTATTTCCTTCCAAGTGAGCTTAAGCCTAGTGTATTCTTCTAATACCTAGAGTATATTAGCATTCCTTTGCACTTTGTCTATCTCATATCCAGCTATGGTGTTCTTGCACTGTATAATCTCATCAATGACCTCCTGAGTTAATAATTGGAAATGGTCTCTATTTATTCTTTCAATCCATTCCTTGAAGGCTTTAGCTTCTTTACCCTCATGTCCTAGCATTTGGGGATGACAACCTTGACATGCCAGCATTTCAATAAAGTCTTGATCTTTATCAAGCAATTTTCCGCATTCCATGGTGACCTTTTTAAATCCTTCAATACATTGTATCAACATGTCACCTTCCCACTTCAATTGTTTCTTCCATTTTACTACAATGAAACTTCTTGCCCTGAAATTACATTTCCAAGTATTAATTCTTGGACATCCATTTCAACGAGAGTAGTTTGCCATCTTCATTAATTACCTATTATAATGCATTAATTTCTCAAATAAAGGTGCAATCATTATGAATTAGGGTTCAAATTACGAATGCCTAGATTTCTGTGCAAGCTCGCTACTAGAGGAGATAGACGACACGATGATCTTATGTGGCACTCTGGTGTCACTTTTATTTTTTCAAGGCATAATCCATTAAGATATGTGATCAATTTGTGATCACCAGGATTAAAACTTCCGATACCAACCTTTGAGAAGAAATACCAGGAACTAGTGAGCTTACCTCCAAGCTTGAGAGAAAACCAGAACAAAAGAAAAGACCAGGAACCAGGTTCAAGAAAGATCAAAAGAATAAAAATGAGTAAAATGTTGTAAAACAAAATCTCCAGTTTCCAGGTTCTAAATAAAGAAAATGAAATAATAATTACCAGAGTTCGGTACAAGAAGATTGTATTACTGGGATTTACTTTCGGATGACTTACCAGATGGGGCTAGGACCAATTGAAGATACAACTCACTCGATACAATTGCATGACTCCAAGACTCCAATTTCTATGAAAAATATTAGATTCCATGAAAAGACCAAAAGATCGAATTTGGGAAAGAATAAGGATAACAAAAAGACTAAGCAAATTGAAAATAAAACCTTCATTTGACCAAATCATAGAGCAACACCAAAGTCAATGAAAACAAAAGGAAAGAGAAAAAGAGGGGTCCACATTTTTCCAAGTAGCAAAATGGGGCGTGTTGTGAGACCCCACAACAATTACAAAGTTAGCTCAAATATTAAGGATGAGAAAATAAGAAATGCATGTTGATATGCCTGCTTTGAATGTAAATATTGAAGAAGAAACACTACATGATGATTATAAACATTAGCATGACACTAAAGAATGAAATGTGTAAGATAATTTTCTTCCAAAAGTGGAAGAAATTTTTGTAGAGAATGTTACCGATGAAGTGAATGTTGCAAAGGAAGGTTTTAGCGAGGACACCAATATAGAGGAAAATGTAGCAGAAGGAAAAAAAGAGGATACAACAACATATTATCAAACTCCTCCTAAAGTATCCAAGAAAAATGTATATGATACTCAAGAAATCCTAGAGACAATTATGCCTTTGGTTGACAAGGATCAATTGTCTAATGAGGAGAAAAAGGATAAGGATGAGCTTGAGAATACAGAGAAGAGTGATGAGCAGGAGAAGAAGGATGTGGAAACACTGGAAACACTAGTTAATACTAGTCACAAGGAAGATGTTTTGAAGAAGATCGTAGGGGATAGTGTAAATACTTATGGTGAATCCTTCAACACCTCTGGAGATTCATTAAAGAATTCATTAAGTATACAGCTACAATTCAACCTTGTAGTGTCTACCTAGTTACTCCAACTTCCAATGCAATAGGGGCATGTGGACATGCTCAAGATTTCTCCTCTTGACAAGCTTCAATTGGGTGATTATTTCCACACATCTTCCTAGAAATAAATCTTAGAGACTCATTAGAAGAGTGGAGAAATTATTGATGAGGAAGTAAATATTCTAGAAGAGACCATACCTAATGCAATTATTGATAGTTCTTTATCCGGTATAGAAAATTTCAAAGTTTTTCTTGATACATTCAAGGAGTATTCTAGTGGTTGAAAGACAAATTAGAGAAGTATATAGAAAAAAGGTTAGTAATAAAATTTTAATGGATATAACACAAAGGTGTGCCACCACACACAATAAACTTCAAAACAATCTCAACGACATATAGGAGTGTGTTGTGAAAGCAAAGTTGTTTCAATATTGCATGAAATGGCCCAACTCCACCAAGAACATAAAAGATGAAATGGACTCCATTGAATCCAAAATTGATAAGGCCTCTGGTGCCTATGGTCTAGCACAAGACTTGGATGGGAGCATAAGGAAAGTAATTGAGAGTCCACATGAATAGTTCTTCAAACTGCAAGTGCAAAAAGAAAAAATAATTATGCAATTTGGTGAACTCGAGGATATGGTAAATTCCAAATTCATACCCATTTTCAGTGTTTTGATTATGCAGAGAAAGAATTAAAGTTGAATTTGGTACTCAAAACCTCAGATGAAGGAGAAGAGATCCTCATGGAATTTGAAGCACAAAACTGTGTACTTGGTAAGGCTAAGAGAGGATGGGAGGAAGGAAAGAAAAAGTGGCAAGCCCACCTTGAAAATTTTCAAGAGTCAAATACTTCATCGAGGTGAATGTATTTCTTTTCCATTATGCATTCCAATTATTGTTTCAGACTTTTGTGTACATATGTAGATGGTATAGAGAAATTTTCTAGTACAATTTTTTGTTGGATTGCATCCTTAGGGGGAGTTAGTTACGTTTTTAATCTTGTATATACATATACATACATACATACACACACACACATATAGATATTAGTCAGGGGGAGTTTTGGTATATGAGAAGAAATTATGCTTTGTGCCCTTTGCCCTTGATGTCAAAGGGGGAGAATAATTTTGGGAGATAATTGAGGCATGTTTCCATCAATGACAAAGGGGGATATTGTTGGAAGAATAAGGAGTTTGTCATTGATGCATTTGTTGGCAACATGAGCATGAGGGATAAGTGTGTTGCATTACAATGTTGTCATTGATGTCAACATTATATTCCAGTATGAAGACCATTGTGTACATTAGTTTGTATAGTTTGAGCATGTTTGAGGATGATTATCAATTGTAATTTGGCAAGAAGGTTTAATCTGGTGAAGTCAGTTGATATGGAAATTGACTAAGTGTCAATACATGTAATTATATGTACAGGAAATGTAGTTATTGGGTCTGTATTGCTCCATTGTGTAATATCTTGCTTTTTTATTTTTATATAATTTTCTTGGTTGTTAGAGAAGCTTATATCAATAGTTTCATATTATTTTGGATTTTGGTGAAGAAGTTATGAGTGACATAAGTTTGGTCTGGCAATAGTAGAAGTTTTCGATTCGATATGCATGTTTTGGTAAATCTAAATCTCTCTGTGGATTGGTGTCTAGATTTGTACATTTTTGGAGATGTTGATAGGTATCAGTAGCACCTATATTCCAAGTTGCATAGAGTTTGGAGGTCCATGTGTTAGGTTTTGGATGTACAGTTGGAAAATTTTGATACAAGGTCATTATCGGTGCTGACCTAATAAGTTTTGTATATTGAAAAGTTTGAATAAGTATTGATTTGCTATGTGGGAACTATTATAGGTCCATGCCAACATATTTTTATTTGTTATGATTTTTAAATATTGGCATGAAGCATGTGCAAGTTTATATTGAGATGACAATATATAATTTATATGATACATCTAATTAGGCTAATCTAATTGATGTTATAAGTGTTTATGCTTGGAAAAAACATATATGAGATATTTTTTGGTGTTTTCAAGACAGTGATGCAATGTGATGTACATTTGATGTGAATTGTGTGATTATAAGGAAAATTCAAAGTAGATCAGAGTGTTAGTGTAGATAAGTATGAAGTGTGTAAAGTCAACATATTGAGCTTCAATGGAACCATATTCTAGCATGTTGTAGATTCATTTGTAATAGTTCAAATCTTGGATATGTTCCACCACTCTCTTCTATCTGTTCTTATTTTAGTGGGTAGTGAGTCCACTTGGAAATTGAATCCACCTATGGTGAGCACTTTTGTAATATCTTATAACTAGTTATAATATATTGTGAGCTAATCATCAACATGGTTTTCCCATTTTGGGTTTTCCACATAAAAATTTGGTGTTCATGTGTTATGTGTTGTTGATGGTTGATTTCATATTTTCCCTTCTTGTTGCAAACTGAATATGCTATGTGGAATGAATTTTTAAATGTTTAAGTGGTTTAAAGAATACTAATTGACCCCCCTCTCAGTATTCCGGGTGTTCAACAAAAACTCCATCACATATACCTTGCGGAAGAAACCAAAATGTGTTCTTCACCAAAATATTTTAGCATGACCTATAATCACTCCTATTAATCCACTCCATACATAATCCAATACCTCATGACCCTAAAACCTTTATGTCAACACCACATAACAAAATTGGTGAAGCAACAATTGAATGAACCAACTATTCATTCACAACTTGACACGCTAACCACCAAACCACTTGAAACTTGGAGTGCAACCACATCTAACATCTTCAAACACTTCCTTAAATTTCCAAAACATAATCATCATCCGCAGTGTAATGTGAATCATTCTAACATACACTCTACACCTGTAACTCTTCCTCTACTAAGCATGATACTCTGTCATTAATATCTTCAACTACAAAAGACATACAACCCTAAAAATTTGGATATAGACTCCATGAATACATGTCATGATTACCTTAAAACTGTATGACTAGATGATGCAGTACAATATAATGTGGACTACAAAACTATTCCTGTGTAATACTGAAAATGCACTAGGACTTAGCCAATTTCCCAAAAACACTTGGTCTTCTTCGAACAACTCTAGACTATATGCATGTTGCTATGCCATCACTTCTACAATGGGTTGCAATCAATAACAACACCATACACCATCATGCTCATGTTGTCAACAACTTTTAAAAAAATTATTGACTTTTCTCATTGGATGGGTTCTTGGGTTGGACTTAAGATCACTAGGAACATTGATCCCATTACCCACTTCTACTTCATAGATGACAAAATTTTATATGGTGAGGCCACAGTCAAAGAAGAAAAAAAATTAAATGAGTGTTTGCAAAGTACATTGAAGCCTTAGTTCAATTAATCAATGAGAAATTTAATCCAAAATATACTTGTTTCATACTAAGAAATATTGCCAAAAGAAAATTGCATAACTATTGGGCCTTTCTATAAATTTTATCCCCTCCAAATATCTTGTTTTTCCAATGTTTAAGGGGATAGTAAGGACAAGTTTAATGATAAATATATGGCTTGGAAGGGGAGGTGGTTAAATTTGGCGGTACACATTATGATGATAAAGGTTTTCTTGGCTAGCATCCCAATATACAATATTTTTTGTGCATGCAACTCACATCAAAAGTTTCTTCCTTCTTGGATAGTACACTAAATAAATTCTTATGGGAGGGTATGTGCAGGATCATGATGGGCCAAAAAGTGGCGATATGATGGGTATGTGTCTAGGGAATGTGGTTGACAATTTTTTTTTCCCCAAAATTGATGAAACGAAAAGGGTTTTTAAAAAGGATATTCTCATCTTTCCACCAATATAAATTATGCTTTAGTTTCAATTTAATAAATAATTATTATTCATTTTCTACTTGAATTACGACTAAAGTCTCTATTGATAGGCTGATTGAAAAACATTTATAGCTTTCAAACGGTATCACATTTTTTGAATCCAAAACATGTGTCACATTCTATGCTTCACATACTATAGGATTAAAAAAAATGAATTTCATGAAGTTTTGACCAAGTTAAGGTGGTTAGACATGGTTTTATATTTTTAAAAGTTGTAATAAAAATTCATAATTAATTATTTACTTGGAAATAAATTACAAAAAATATGCATCACATCAGACATGAGTCCTCTACTTATATCTAAAATATTATCATTTTATTGTGGTTAGGGTGGTCAAACACCTACTTATTTTTTCCCGAAATTTAAGTACTACTACATTGAAATTTCAAATTTTCACCAAATAGATTTTTTTTTTTAAATAAACCTAGTAATTTAGAAACTACAGTTAATTTGCTACATATTTTATTCTTACATATTTTTGAAATAATATAGACAACTTATTCAAATTTTTACGTCAAGTTGTCTAACTCTAATTTTTTTTAATTTTTTCCCACTTAAGGACCTATTTTTTCCATTATGATCCTGCACATACCTAGGAAGGATCTAATGAGAATAAGTGAGTCCCTCTCATCCATTTGAATATAATGTGCAAAAAATATGATGAAGGTTGAGCTAGAATGAAGAATATTTAGTTTCAAATTTTTGCTTTGGTTGCAAAGCTAATATGGAAAATATATCAATTTCCTATAAAATTGTGTAGGATAATAAAAATATATATTTGGATAGTGATGATCCCAAAAAAATCCTCACAATTTTTACTACTACCAGTGGATCCCATCTCTAGAAGTTTATGTGGGCTTGTTGTCACTTGATCACATATCATTTGTTATGGAAAATTAATGATGGTTGCTCTATCAATTTCTGGCATGACTCATGGGGGTTCACATGTCATTAAATGAACGTTTTGACCTTTGTTGTTGCATGAAAACTCTTTGAAGATCAGTGGGACAACATGTTAAGGATTATGTGTTTGTTGATCTGCATGAGGGCTATAAGTGGATTGATTTTAATGCACTTTCCATCAAATAAAATACCAAGAAATTCTTAAAAGAATTTGTTGGGGATACGAGTATCATTCTAAATAAGGATCCAAATAGAATCCTCTGGTGTGTGGCTAGGTCTAGAAGATATTCTACAAAATTGAGTTATATCATATCTAACGTTGTGGGTCAGGGTGCAACTAGCCAAGAAAACTATGTTGGGGAAAATAGATATTATTGAAGGTTAGTTCCTTTGCATGGACAATGCTCCACCACCTCATTATAATAGGTGATAGATTATTCTCTATTGGGATTTTAGGTCCTAATTGGTGTGTAATATGTAAAGATGATGGGGAATCTGTCAATCACCTTCTCTTGAACTATATATTCGCTGCTTTGTGCTAGGATTGGTTAACAAACAAAATTGGGTGGTACAGTTCAAGACAAAAAATATTTGATGGATCTCTTCAAGAGTTGGCTAAGGTGGAGCAAAGGGTCCTTCTAGGGAAAATATGAATCACCTGCTTTGTTATTCTCATCTAGAATATATGGAAATAAATAAATAGGATAGTTTTTAAAGACTTTTCCAAGTGTGTGGAAGATGTTATCATCCTAATTGAATAGAATATAGGAAAATTGATGAACACACATTCAAAGGAACAAACCAAGTCAAAATTTACCCTTGGGATGAAGATATGATGAAAAAATGAAATACTTTGAAATTCCTTCCTTTCTTCAAATCTGCTCTAGATTTGAAGTTAAAAAGAAAGGATTCCCACTAGTTGTATCCCCCTAGTGTTAGGCTAAATTTGAACACCAATGGTGCCTCCAAGGGAAACCCTCATAGGTCTTGGGTAGGATGTATTTTTAGCAATGAATTTGGATGCTCGGTATGGACAAAGTCTATAAAACCTTTAAATGGAATGAATACCAATGTCCAATTTGAATCTCTTTTGGAAGGCTTACACATTTGTAAAGAGTTCAAATTGGTAAGGGTTGATATCGAATGTGACTCAATGGTATGTGTTAATGCATTAGGAAAAGGTAGTATCAAATGTTGGTCATTACAACTAAATGTGGTCAAAATAAGAGAACTACTGAGTGAGTTGGATGATTATTCTGTCTCACACATTTTTAGGGAATTAAACTATGTGGTAGACTTCCTTTTCCATTAGGGCATGGATCATCCTGAGGAATGATTCATGTTGGAGTGTATTAGAGGAAATTTTGAAGTTCGGTTTGATAAAATAGTTTTTAGATTGTGCATCTTCATTCTTTGGGTATGAAACTATCACTTGTGTCATGAGGGTGGTTGTATAATGTCATGAATATCATGCTTTATTCTAGACTCATAGCATTGTATGATCCTATAATATTTTCCTCATAGTCAAAGATGAATGGAGTTATAAATTGAATTGGAACCGAACCTTTGGCCATCGTCGTTGGTTGTTTAAGTGTCATAATTTTTGAATGCATAGAATAACAAAGAGTTGCTGCTCTTTTTCCCAATCAACTGGGAATACACAAAAAAAATGCAGAAGCACAAGGAGACATGCAAATTTATTTTGTATTCAATAAGTTGGAAATGACAATACGTAAAAGACTAAACATAAAAACTCAAAAATAAATTCTAAGCTACAAATTACTAGGTGTTGGGAGCTTTCATGAGCTACTCACATAGACATACAACTTTCAGGAGCTGCTAAGAGCTCACTGTTAGGAGCTATGTAGAGCTCTTTTAGGAGTAATCATTGCTCACATAAAAATAAAAAACTAAATACAATTGTTGTTGTGTACAGGCTTCTCTAAATCACATAGAGAACAAAAACATTCTCTTCTCAGACTGCTGCTACAAAAACTGAGTCTTCCCAACTAACTAATCTAACTGCCTTCAATTCCTTTTGTCTCTTCAAAAACATTCCCTCTCAAATTTGAATTTACCTACCAACATTAATTCTACTGCAGACTGAGCTGCATGTCAGGAGCAAGTAGGGAAAGCGATCCCCAAAAGATAGACTTCTAGTTGCAGGCAACAAATGACCCTTGATAGGTAGGTGGAAATGGGAAGAGGCTCAAGAGCAATAAATTTTCCAACACTCCCCCTTGGTCTTGAGCTGACGAAACAAGATCAATCCTGATCCTAATCAACAATGCCTAATCTACTCCTTAGGCACTCGAAATTGTTCCTGCTCAAAGGCTTGGTGAATATGTTTGCTATCTATTGCTAAAACCTACAAAATTCCATTTTAATTTCACCATTTTCAACTAGCTCTCTAATAAAATGATAGCTGATTTCAATGTTCTTTCTCCTTCCATGAAACATAGGATTTTTTGTTAAGTCTATCAATGAAATATTGTCATAAAAGATTGTTGTTCCATCTTCTTGTTCTCTCAAATCTACCAAGATTATTCTCAGCTAAATAGCTTGACATGCTACTGCATTTGCTACTATATACTCAGCCTCTATTGTAGATAGGGAAACTATGGGTTGTTTCTTGGAAGCCCATGAGATAGCTCTTAAACCCAAATGAAACACATAGCCCGATGTGCTCTTCCTATCATCCAAACTTCTTGTCCAATCACTATCTGTGTAACCAACCAGCCCAAATTCATTTGTTGCTATGTAAAAAATGCCATATCCTTTGGTACCATTCACATACCTCAGGATTCTTTTACCTGCTTTCCAATGGGTTTCCCTTGTAGTCTCCATAAATCTAGAAATAAGACTCACTCTATGCATTATATCAGACATAGTTGCAATCAAATACATCAAACTTCCAACCAAACTTTTATACATGGTCAGATCCACATTGCTATTGTAATCTTCCTTGCTCAACTTTAGACCTACGACTGTTGGTTTTGGGGTAAGCTTTCTTTCAAGCATCCTAAATCTCTTCAAGATATCATTTGTATATTTTTCTTGAGACATAAATATACAATTATGCATTTTTTTTACTTATATTCCTAGAAAATATCTCAAGAGACCTAAATCTGTCATTTCAAACTCTCTTTCCATGGTCTCTTTAAAATCAGCAATGAGGAAATCATCAACATATAAGAAAACAATCAAAATATTACTATTTTATGCCTTGATGTAAAGAGTGGGCTCACCATCACTTTTCCTAAAGCCATTGCTCATCAAATATGAGTCAATTTTGTTGTACCATGCCCGTGGATCTTGCTTCAGCCCATAAAGAGCTTTCTTTAGCCTATACACCTTGTGTTCTTGACCTGAAACTTCATATCAAAATGGCTACTCCACATAAACTTCCTCTTTCAACACTCCATTTAGGAAGGAAAACTTCACATCCATTTGAAACACCTTCCACTTGTGTTGGACTGAAATTGCTATAATTGCCTACACGGTCTCCATCCTTGTAGTGGGGGAAAATGTCTCATTATAATCTCTCCCAAACTATTGTTTGTACCCCTTGACAACTAATCTTTCCTTATGCCTCTCTATTCTTCCTTCAGCATTGCACTTGGTCTTGTAGACCCATTTCACCCAATAACTTGCTTGTTGGGAGGAAAATCAGTTAACTCCCATGTGTTGTTCCTCTCTATTGCATCTATCTCCTCATCCATGGCCTCACAAAATTTATCCTCTTTCACAACATCCTCAAAATAAATCGGATCACTATGAGAAAATAATGTAAAATTCACACTCTCATCAAATTCTTCATCATACCTTTCATTTTGGTAGATCTCCCTTAGACTCTTGGTCTTCTTTGGCATTAGGGAGGCAAGAGTGGGGTCTAAACTTTCACTATTGTTGTTGCTCTGCTGAACATGATGGTTCAAGAGCTGTTGGGAGCTCTCAATAGCCATCCGGAGCTCTCGGGAGCTCTCAGGAGCCAATCTTCTGGCAGTCTCTGGCTACTTCCCTTTCTGTCTTGCTCATTTTAGGAGCTTGCAAGAGCTGTTGGGAGCTCTCTGTGGCCAATTCTCTAGCTTTCTGTGACTATCTTCCTAACTATCTACCTACGTCAGGACCTATCAGGAGCCATTAGGTGCTGTCAGGAGCTCTTTCGAAGCTTTTAGGAGCAACTATAGGCTCATCTTCTTGAACTTCTTGTTCTCTTTCTTCTTCTTCAGGAGCTATTGGGAGCAATTCTGAGTTGTCAGAAACTAACACTATGTCCCATGACTCATCCTCTAAGAGCTCCATGTCCCTACTAATGGTGATTTTCTTGGTGACTAAGTTATATAGCCTGTAGGCTTTGGACTCCTCACTGTAGCCCGTGAAAATACACTTCTCACCCTTGTCATCCAATTTATGCCTCTTTTCTTTAGGCACGTGAGCATATGCCACACACCTGAACACTCTTAAGTGCTCAATTGTCCACTTTCATTTTGTCCATGCCTCTTGAGGGATTTTTTCACAGACCGCCTTTGTTGGACTTCTATTTATTAGATATACAATTGTTGCTACAGCCTCTCCCTAATATTCAATTTGGATTCCCTTTTCTTTCATCATGCTCTTTTCCATCTCCATGATGGTCCTATTCTTTCTATTAGCACTCCATTTTGTTGTGGAGTATAACTAGTTGTTAGCTCCTTCTTGATGCCATTTTGCTTGCAAAAATTTACAAATTGATTGGAGGTATACTCTCCCCCTCGATCTGACCTTAGGAACTTGATAAAATATCCACTCGCCTTTTTAGCCTAGGCCTTAAACAACAAAAACTTATCAAATGCTTCATACTTATATTGCAAAAAATAGACCCATGTTTTATGGATGTTATCATCAATAAAGGTCATAAAATATTGGCTTTTACCAATAGATTTGGTTTGCATAGGGCCTACCAAATCCATGTGCGCTAGCTCCAATGGTGATTTTTCCCTTGTAGAATTGCCCGATTGAAAGGGCTGCCTATGTTGCTTGCCCAAAATTCAAGCCTCACACTTAACATTAGGCTCTACTATTCTTGGCAAACCATCAATCATTTTGTTTGTGGACAAAAGACTTAAACCAGCATAGCCTAAATGTCCATACTTGAGATTCCATAGCTTGGAAGGGTCTTGAATGGTGCTCTTGAGGGCTACTTGTTGTATTGTTGTACATTTTCCATTCATGAGAGGTGCAACAATGGAATGAGATGAGAAAAATGTCTCAACCTTCAAAATAAAAATATGATTCTTTGTCATTTGAATTGCTGCAAACACTTTCGTTCTCTCATTCTTGTCATAAATAATGCATTGACCCTTCTCCATTAGAAATTTATATTCATTTTGGATTAGCTGTCCAACACTCATTAGGATATGATTTAACCCAAGAGCAAGAAATACATTTTATATCTCCTTCTTATCACCTTGCTTGGTGTTGATCATAATAGATCCTCTGCCCACAACTAGAACTAATCCATTGTTCCCCATTCTTATTTTTGATTTCACATTCTTATCAATGAAAGAAAACAAAATTTCATTACCACTCATGTGGTTACTACAACCATTGTCCAAATACCAGACTTCGAGGTTGTCTTCTTCACCAATGTTGCACATGATGAAGGTTGTGGACTGATTTCCTTCAACCACATTTATATCAACCACATTTGTATTTTTTTTTACTAATTACCATGATTTTTCTAGCACTCACTTGCATAATGACCAAATTTATGACAGTAGTAGCATTCAACATTGCTCTTGTCATTTTTATGATTCAAATTGCTATTCTTTTTGCCTTGTTGATAGCTGGTATGAGATCTACTCGCTCCCTCTTGGCTGCTTGCTCATCCCAAGCTTTCTCCTCTAGAATTTCCTTTTTCGGAGTTTCCACGACCTCTACCTCTTGAGCTCCTTCCACCATTGTTTCTTCTCCCCCTTCCTCTTGCATTTGATTGAGCTTTAAAATATTTCTCTTGGGAAGAAGTAGCAGACCTATTAAGGCATTGCTCATGGGTTTGTAGAGAACCCATCAGCTCATCAATGAACAACATTGTGAGATCCTTTTCCTCTTCAATGGAAATCACCGCTGCTTCAAACTTCGTGGGTAAACTCTTGAGGATTTTCTCCACAATCCTTTGATTTTCCATGACTTCTGCATTCACTCTTAGCTGGTTTATCAAACCTTAGAGTCTTGTGTGAAAAACTAAAATATACTCACTATCCTTCATTTCAAGATTTTGAAACTCTCTTCGAAGAATCTAGAGCTTCACCAATCTGACCTTATCAGTCTCTTTATAGTTGTTCTGGAGGATTTCCCAAGCTTCCTTTGCATAGTTAGTTGGTTTTATTCTAGGAAAAATGGCCTCTGTCAAGGTTGCTTCTATTAAACTCAATGCCTTAGCATCTTTCCTCCTCAACTCCTTCAATCGGGTCTTTTGGTTGTTATTGAGGACTACATATGCTACAGGATCAGTTACATCATTGAAGCCACTAATCACAAACTCCCACAAATTGTTTGTAACCATTATGGTATTCATCTTCTTTGCCCAAACATCATAGTTCTATCCATTAAAGGATGGTGGTTGCTTCCAACTCTTCCCTTCATCTCCAGCCATGTCTTCAACAAGGAAAAAACTTAAGACCTAGAAAAAAATTCCCTAACTCATGAAGAAATGGGGCCTATGACTTTAATATCATGTTAGAAATTATGAATGCACATAATAACACATAGTTTCTGCTCTTTTTCCCAATCAGCTAGGAATACGCACACAAAATGTGGAAGCACAAGGAGACATGCAACTTTATTTTACATTCAATAAGCTGGAAATGACAATACATAAAAGACTAAACATAATAACTCAAAAAATAAATTCTAAGCTATAGATTACTAGCTGTTGGGAGATTTCATGAGCTACTCACACAAACAAAAAACTTTCAGGAGCTGCTAGGAGCTCACCGTCAAGAGCTACACAGAGCTCTTTCAGGAGTAATCACTGCTCACATACAAATAACAAACTAAATACAATTTCTACTGTGTATAAGCTTCTCTGAATCACACAAAGAACAAAAACATTCTCTTCTCAGACTACTACTGCACAAACTGAGTCTTCCTGACTAATTGATCTAAATTACTTCAATTCCTTTTGTCTCTTCAAAAACATTCCCTATCAAATTTGAATTTACCTACCAACATTAATTCTACTGTAGATTGAGCTACACATCAGGAGAAAGTAGGGAAAGTAATCCCCAAAAGACAAACTTCTAGCTACAGGCAACAAATGCCCCTAATAGGTAGGTGGCAACGAGAAGAGGCTTAGGAGCAATAAATTTTCCAACATTACGATGGTGAAAAGGATATCTCTAATATTGCTTGCTAATGCCTTCAAGAGGATGTTAAGGCTCAAGTAAGAAGATTATTTCAAATTATGGACAACACTAGACTCAATGCTATCATGGATGTTATCAGGCCAAGTCTTTGGTTGTCTAGGCACATCCACAATAAAATGGTATATGAATGTTTTTTTAAACTCTGGTGGAGGCTATGGGGGATAAGGTGTTAGCTCTAGGGCTAGTTCCTACATTTTTGTGGCCAGATCTGCATCCTTTGGTGGTGAATTCCATTGCAGGAATGGATGTGCTCCCCAAGGAAAAACATATTGTTATAATATTTGATGCAATAATTGCAAAGCATAAATCCATCACTACTAAAGATTTATAGTTATCTAGGAAGGCATTGAGTGGGGTTATATGGGCACATTCCATTTTTATCTAAGAAACTACAATTATCTTCTTACCCTTGAAAAATTCATGAGGGTGAATGAATTGGCTAATGGTATCATGTGTCTCAAAGCTTGGAAAGCTTAACTTGTTCTCTATGAGAAAATGTATTTTCCTTCATTCTAATAAAAATGGGAGTTTCCCCCTCTTCGAGTGCTTGCTTATCATATATTATATATTTTCATATATGATATATTATACATTATTAAAATATATTATAATTTATATGTCATATTTATATATTATTGTTATATTTAAATTATATATTATTATAGACATTATATATTACTATTATATAATATTGAAATTATTAGAATATAATATTTATATAAAACATATAATAGACAAGTTGAACTAATATTCATTTGAAATGGATGTTTGTTTTATTTTTCTATAAATGAAAAATCATTGTCAGTTTGGAAAAAAAACCTATAGGCAATGATACAGGAGGCTGATTGTGCAAACAAAAATAGATATTTGAACCTAATAGATAGATATTTTATTTTTAATCTTGAATTTTTGTGCTTCAATAGGCAAGGTAAGTTAATTTTTGAGCTTCTTTTTTTCATTTTTTTTCATTTTTTGTATTTTTATCAAAATTAATTGAGATTTTTAGTATAAACTTGGTTTTTATTTATAAATTTTAGTAATTAGTTAAATTTTTTGTTTGTTTGTAAGTTTTGAATTTGAAATACATTGAAATGGAAAAGGAAGTTGGAAATGCAAACCCTCCCCCATAAATCCACACCCCACAAAACTCCCCTTCAATTGAGGACCTAATTGACATAAATATCAAAGAATTAAAGAAGATTGTGGAAATATACCATCAAAACCCTTAATTGTCTTCAATGAACACATCGCTATAGGGAATTATTGCTCATGTGTTTTTTATTATAGGAAAAATAGGTTTTGAAGTGACCTTGAAACCATTTACAAAAAAAACTGCTACTTTTAAAGATAATAAAAAAAACAAAGAAGCTACCCATCAACAAAAAAATAGTGAACAACCAACCAAAAAACTAGACACAACCAACAAGAAATTATAGATTTTTTGTAATGTTAGCAGCTCCCAAATCACTATCTATAATCTTCTCATGCATTTACATGACCTCAGTAACCTCCTTCGTAGGAACCCCCAAATCCTTCTTGGTTTTATTGCACGTACGAGTGCAAGGGCCCTTCTCACTATCCCCTTCTTTTGGATCTCTAGGGAGATCCACCAAACCGACACCAAAATATTTCACACCTAAAGAATCTCCTTTCCACATCCTATCTTTCTCATTGAGAAATTGGATATACTCAACTTCATTATGGATAGTCGACTTACTTACTTTAACCATCATTTCCAAGTCCTCATAATCTCTAGCCATTTTATCCTCCAAGATCAAGATTTTGAATTCAAAGTCTCTTTTTAGCTTCAACATTTCATATGTCACAATCTTCAGAACATCAAACAACTAGTTAACCTAATCCTGAACAGAGGACCCTTGGGGATTAGGAGTAGCCCCAACAATGTTAACCAAAGAACGAACCTTAACATTAGTTAGGTTCAGTTCATTAAACATCCACTTAAACATTGTAAAAAAATTGAAGAACCATCTCTCACCATCCCTGACACATTTGGAAATTATTCCTTGTTGAAATTAAAAGTATCCCTATGATCAACTAGATCCTCAAGATCAACCCGATTATTCTGCCCATTCTACAACACATCCTTGCCTTTGTTACCACCATCAAGTACTTTGATTTTACACATAGACCTCTCCACCTTCGTATCCTCATGAGTACCCAACTCCTTATCCTTCTCAAGGCCTTCATCAAAAAACCATTGGGTCTCAACATTGGGAGTTTTTTCAAGTTCAACACTAACAAAATCTTCCTAGGGCAAGAATTTCCTGCTACCAGAATGCACCTGTCCCTTAACCTTCTCTAGAATACTCCCTTCCTCAAACACTTCTTCCTTTTCTAGTCCAAGACAAGGGACTCCACCTCCTCATTCACATCAACATCCACCACCTTCTTCTTACCCAAGGAAATACCATCACCCTTCACCTTCAACTTCTTAATAGTAGGGGCTGGAAACTTGCCTAATTTAACCTTCTAGGTTTTAATGAAATCTTCAAGAACCTTCGCCTCCTCACCACCAGTCAAATACTCATCTGACTTAGAGGGATTAGATGTTTTAGCCTTCTTTTTACACTTAACATCAAACTCCTCAAGAGGGTGTGAGAGGACCTTTGTAGAGGCTTTCAACCCAGCTACATACTCCTTAGAACTAGAACCCATATCAAATCTGGTATTATACCTAGAATTAGACTGCTTAGGGTATCCTTTAGTTATTTTCTTGGGTTCATCAGGAATTGAATAGGACTTGGCATAATCCACAATGAGAAGAATTAAGTCATCATGGAGGATAAGGGTCTTAGGATTCCTTTTGTAGTCTTTTATACCATTCTCAAGGGAGGCTAATAGATAATAGGGGAAAGAGATTTTCTTATGCCTAAAAATGATTTAACAAAAAAAAATGATAACTAGCAAGAATAGAGAAGTGGTTTTCTAGAGTAATATACCTCATAATTTCAACCACCACATCACCCCAAATAGCCTTGATAGAGTTGTGAGCAAAGCCTCCACACTTTTCCTTCTCCAACTGACTCCATTACCCTTAAAGAATATCGTCATGGAAACATTAGACTCTTTTTTGTCCCTATAAACATTCCTACCATTTGTGGCCATACTAGTAATGTTACCAATGAATTGTTCAGTAATATTGAATTCCATACTGAACACCTTAAGGACTTTGTTTTTCCATCCTTTAACAAAAGCCAACAAAACCATCGGGTCAAAGCAATGAATTCTTTCAATGTTTCTCGTGATACCCCCGCTTCTAGTATCCCCCATATCTTCTTGTTGATTTTGGCAGAGTCACAAGAAATTGGCTTAATACAATTCCTCTCACCTCCCATGATGACCATAGAATAGAGCCACAACAACCTCTAGTATTTTCAGAGGATACAAAATAGAAGAAGTGTTGAGAAGGAATAGGCAAAGAAAACACCCAAAATCCATGTGGAAGTATCAAAATGATTGGAGGTAATAATAATCTGTAAATGCAAATCCTTACAAACCTCTATCACATCATTAAAACGCAAGGAATTTCCCCCAAAAAAATTGCACTTTGATTTGAAATTCAGCATGATATTAGCATGTGATTTAAAATAATCATGAAGGGAACCCCTTCCATAAATGGCTTACAAATCATGATTGAAAATAAATTGGATTTTGATGGGGAGGGGGTCAATCCTATCCCATACTTTATATTCATGAAGCCCATAATTTTCAAACTTATCCACAAGGAAATTACCCTCATGATAAATGTGAAATATGAAACAGTGCTCAAAGGAATTCAAAATTGTCAAAGTATCAAGAATAATAGGTTCTATAGACGAAGAAGGAGGGGTATTATTTTTAAGGTGATTGATAAAATTTAAGGAATCACCCTCAATCCAAACCTTAATGAATTCTTTAGACTCAGCCATCTGCACACCATGGTATGTAGCAAAATTATTGCTCATGTTAAAACCCTAACAATCCAACATTATTCATTTGAAGAGTGGCAAGAATCCAAGAGGCAATAATACTCAATTTTTTTCCATATGTACAACCAAATTAAAGAATTACATATATCCAAAGCCCAATTAGCACAACATTTTTTCAATCCTAAAACTAGATTACCCATTGATGTACATTAGTTGAAGTTTTCCATTAAATGGTGTACACATGAGGGTATCACAAGAAATTTTTGGGATTGTTGGTGGATGGTTTTTGATAAACCACCCAACAACAATCTTGATGTTCTTTTATATTTCCTCCACAAACTATATGTAGATTTTTTTTACGAAGGCATGTTAACTATTTTGAATTTGAAATTTTCAAAGAGTTAGGTAGAGGAATGCCTCAATATAGAGATAGGGAAATGTGAAAAATGCAAGGTACATATATTCCCCCTCCTCCTATTCCTTCTACATGTCCAATAGCACAACCAGACATTATTGTACATGTAACACTGTGGAGCCTCAATGCCATACACTCTTTGACTAGAAATTTGATTACACATACTTCTCAATTTTCCCAATCACATGAGAAATTGATGTTGGTGGACCATCCTTATCTACACATATTTGTGTTCCTCATCGTTGCACTATGTGCAATCATTTGAGTTTAGGCCCTCTTAGAGAAACTAGTGAGCCACACCTAAACACATCTGAATATGATATCCATGGTATGCCATCTACACAAGATGAGCCAACATCAAAGGTAAGGACACTTGTACAAGCATCAGAGGAAAGAAAATAAGGAGATCCATCAAGGGTGAGATAGGAGGAGGAAGGTCAATCTTTTGTATAGGTAAAACTTAAAATTATTTTTTGTAAATTTTATTTAAAATCAATATAAGAAAATATTAGTACTAATGTATATTTAAGTGGGATAACAATTGATGATAGGGGAGAAACTCAAAGAATTTCATCATGGTAGTACTCTTTTACCCATTGATATTTTCCTAGATTTGATGGTATAAATTTTTGTACATGTTTAATTTTTTTTACTATATGCATACTATTTAAACTGTGATTAATTAAATATATTAATTTATACCTTGACTTTATTTTAATTTTGTAGGTTCTCCAAATCTAAATGAGGTAGCACCTTTGCCAATAATTTATAGTAGAACACTTGATTGTCCTAGGGAACAATCAATCATAGAATAAGTTTTAGAGCAATCATAAAGAGTTGAGGTAACTAAATTGAATTTTAATTAAATTAATAGTTTAAATAAATTATAGAACTTATTGTAATGATTTACATGTTAATTTCAAATGTATTATGATTTTATGTACATAAAAATAGTTTTACATTCTTGTCATTTTTATACATGAAGTTATAGTTGGTCCATCCATGATGATTCCTTCTCAAACAATAGAAGAAGCCTCATTGGTGGTATATTTTTTGTAGTAGATATAAGTTTATGTTTAGTAATATAGATTTTTAATTTACACATCTAACCTCTTTTTATTGTACACATTTCCTTCTTTGTCAATAATTATATATACATATATATATATTTATATCATTTTTATTTTACATGTTATAGTCTATTCCACAATCTAGCTATGTGGCTCCTTGACCATTACAATATGCTAGGAATCTCGATTTTCGTAAGAGACCCTCATTTGCTAAATGTTTATCAGGAAAGAAAAAAAGAGTTGAGGTAATCAAGAATTGAATTTTACTTTAGTTTATAGTTTAAAGAAATTATAGTTTAGTATAGTTATTTAGATGTTGACTTGAAATTTATAAAATTATAATAGATAAGTTTCTATTTAGTAGTCTAACATATTTACCATTGAGATAATTAATCTAATTTGTGGTTTGAATTGTTATTGTGTAGTCTACTTTGCATCCATCAAGTGACATGAAGAGGTTAAATTTTGATAATTCATCATGACTTTATGGTTAATAGGATAATTAGGATTTGATACATAACTATTTAGCATGTACATTGTATATAGATCTTAAGATGGAATATGCCACATTTTTAAAAAATATTTTGAGTTGGCATATATGTCAAATTTGTATATGTGCCCACAATTATTCTAGATTTGTATATATAAAAATCCATAAACAATATAATTTGTTCCTTATGTGAATGTTTTCCTATGTTTAAACTTATAATTTGAATGTCTAATAACTTTGGAATGTTTCAGTTATGAACAATAACATGTTATGGATTAATTTCTTGATATCTTGCACTTTAATAGTTTATGAACTACACATTATTTTCAGTCATAAATTATCATTAATCATTTACAATTGGTAATCCATTTATATTAGTGTTAAATTGGTTTCCTTGGGAAACTTTGCCAAATTTAATTCCTTTTTCATTAGGGGAGAGGGGCCTATAGTAGGGAACCCTAACTTTGGAGGTCCAATTGGAGTGCCACATGGACCAAAAAGCCAAAAAAATTTGCTAACCTCATTACCCTACCACTTGTGCATCTGCCAATTTTTTAAAATAAATTTTTAGCACCCTGCCACCTTTCATGCATTGATTTGTCTAGGCCATTCATTACAAGTCCATTTTGTGGTTTTCTCAATAATGGGGCGGGTCCACCCCCTTTCTAGGCGCCAAAAAAAATGTGTAGTGGTTCAGAGGGATGTGTGGTCTCTGAGCACTCTGCCACCCTAAACGTCCAGTTCAGAGCATTAATCGCTCACCGCCTCCTTCGTTACCTCCACTAAGTAAATTTCCTTACGTGCCCCTCTATAGTTACTCGGCCTGACAAGCACGTAAATCAAATACCAAGTTTCATTCAATGCTCCTAACTCTCACATGTCCTGCTCATTGTCATTCCTTTTTTTTTTGTTTATTCTGGAGTGTTCATTTGGTTATACACCCATACTAGTTTGGCTCTCCACTATTCATTGTTCACCTCTACATGCATCATTGTTTGGCCCTACACTCTCAAAAGCCCCCTTTCTCTTTCAAGTGAGGTTTTTAACCTCACTCAACTTGTACCATTGTCTTTCATTTCAATGGTATTCTATCATGCACTTATATCATTCTATTATTTTTTGCACAAACTTGCACTATGCAAATTTCTCTATAAAAAATAATGATACTACAAAATATGGGGAGGGTTTCACTAGTTTTCATTTCATCTATAGTTGTCCATGAAATTGTAATCTTTTGTTTGTTATTGCATGACATTTTACTTCGCACTTTGCTTTTAATATTTGCTTCCTACTATGAAATATGAAAATGGTTTCATTGACATCAAATATGATAAGGATTTAACTAATTTGTCATTTTTATTTGATTGTTACGATGAAATATGTAAAGGGTTTGACTAGTTCTCATTTACTAGGTTTTCTTCCATGCACTTCTATTCGTGTGTTCATCATTGCACAAACTTGAACTCTACAATTTGATTTTAATATTCTTTTTATTTTGAAATATGTAAATGCTTTCACTGGTTTTCATTTTGAAGATATTTTTCCATGCACTTGTATTATTGTGTTCTTTGTTGCATATTATTCACACTACAAATTCCTTTTTATATTTGACTATTACTATGAAATATATAATGGGTTTGAGTGGTTCTCATTTGTAGGGTTTTTTCCATGCACTTCTATTCGTGTGTTCATCATTGCACAAATTTTAACTCTCCAATTTTATTTTAATATTTGTTTGTTATTCCAAAATATGAAAAATGTTTCACCTGTTTTCATTTCATAGATATTTTGTCATGCAATTGTAATATTGTGTTCTTCTTTGCACAATAATTAACTCTGCAATTTTCTTTTTATATTTGATTGTTACTACAAATTATGTAAAGGTTTTTAATGGTTCTTGTTTCTAGGGTTTTTTGCTATGCACTTCTATTTGTGTGTTCATCATTGCACAAACTTTAACTCTACAAATTTCCTTTAATTTTTTTTTGTTATTATAAATATGAAAATAGTTTCATTGGTTTGCATTTCGAAGATATTCTACCATATAATTATATTATTTTGTTCTTTATTGCACAATAATTCACTCTGCAATTTTATTTTTATATTTGATTATTAATACAAAATATGGTAAGGGTTTTAGTGGTCCTAATTTAGAGGTTTTTTTCCATGCACTTCTATTCCTATGTTCGTCATTGCACAAAATTTAACTCTGTAATTTTCTTTTAATATTTTTTTGTTATTCAAGAATATGAGAATGGTTTCATTGGTTTTCATTTTGAATATATTTTGCCATGCAATTGTATTATTTTGTTCTTCATTGCATAATAATACACTCTACAAATTTCTTTTATATTTGATCATTACTATGAAATATGGAAAGGGTTTGAATGGTTCTCATTTAGAGGGTTTGACTGGTTCTAATTGTTACTAATGTGCCACAAAGGTACATCTACAAACAATTATAGACATTGAAATATGTCTTATACTTATTATATATGTAATTATATATATATGTATATGTATGTATATGTATATGTATATGTATATGTATGTATATGTATATGTATATGTATATGTATATGTATATGTATATGTATATGTATGTATATGTATATTTATATTTATATATAAGTACATATGTATATATGTATATGTATATATATCTATGTATATGTAAACATTCCTTCCCCACCTAAAATGTCTAGTTGAGAGCATTAATTGTTCCTCGCCACCTTCGTTACTTCCATTGGGAAACTTTCCTTATGCATCCCTCTGTAGTTACTCAGACTAACAAGCACCTAATTTGGAGTTGAAGGTTCATTCAATGCTCTAAATTCTCCCATATCCTGCTCATTATCATTCCTTTTGTTTGTATTTATTCTGGAGTTTTCATTTGGTTACACATCCATACATGTTTGGCTCTCCATGATTCATTTTTCTACTTTGCATGCTTCATTTTTTGTCTCCACACTTTTAAAAGCTCCCTTTCTCTTTCAAGTGACGCTTTTTTACCTCACTATGCTTGTGCCAATGTCTTTCATTTTGATTTGGCTAAAATGATGAACATATTAAAAATAATATATATATATATATACCAACATATGTACATGGCATGCACTTGTAAGATTTTGTTGTATAGAATGTGATTGCTAATGGGGGAAAAGCATGCCATTAATTTTAGCTATTATTTGCTTTAACCCTTGTCATTTTTCCTAGTGTTTCTTGTCGTTCCTGTCACTTTTTGTTAATGAACTGAAGGTATTTTATGAAATAGAAGGAAAGGTAAAAACTAGTGAAAATACCAATTTTGTTGACTGTTGCTAACTATCTTTGTGATTTTGGTAACAAGTAGTGTTTAATGGTTGAAAATGAGCATGAAGGGCATCGGTGGAGGGATGACTAAGCTGTTGAAGTCATTTTGTCATTTTGGTTCTGTTCGTCAAGATTAGCAATTTTGTTCTAAGTTGTTATGTTGTTCTCAAAATACTGTCAAAGACTCTGAACTATTTTTGATTATCTTTTAATGGTTGTTGGCTGAAAGCCACAAACAACCAAAATGATTATTCGATTACATCTGAAGGACTGTTAGAAGTATAGGTAGCTACAATGTGTATATATATATGTGTGTGTGTGTGTGTACGCTGAAACTAGATAGACATATAGATAATCAAAATCAGACTCTGGTGATTTTAAATCTATACTTTGTTAGTGTAGTTTAGATGAATGAAAGCTATTGTGGAGTAATTATGTGTTTGTGAGTTCATCATTCAATAACCGGTGAAGGTAGGGCCCACTTCCTTGGTTGTTGGTGATCATTGCATTAGGATTGTGTGTGTGGTAATGTATGTTCTAATTTTATAAGTTATTCAATTAATTTTGTTACAATATTGTTTGTTCGATCCCTTTATCTACATAATCCATTATTGCAAAAGTATTAATTGGTATTGATTTGTCTAATACTTGCTAGTGTAATTTGTGTTGGTTTATTTAATATCTCTCTACATATATATTTCATCAGTCACTTGTTACCAGAATTAAGAATAGTTAGATGTCGTTTAATAAAATTATTATGAGCTAAGGAGTTGAATAATCAATTGGCGTCGAAAGTCTATTTGCATTCAATAGTTCAACTTTGATTATGTTCATGTTATTTTAAGATAGATTTTCATTCTGCTACATAGATTTCCACTGCTGTTATGTCGTGTACCAGTAATCTATTTTTTGTTTCAGAGTTATTTCTTTAAGGGTTCTTGTCACACCTGTGACAAGAAGTTTTCCAATCATAATTATGTTCAAATGCAAATTATAGGGTATGTACAGGATCATGATGGGCCAAAAAGTGGCAATATGATGGATATGTGGCTGGCGACTATTTTTTTACCCAAAATTGATGAAACAAAAAGGGTTTTTAAAGGAGATTCTCATCTTTCTATCGATATAAATTATTCTTTACTTTGAATTTAATAAGTAATTATTATTAATTTTCTATTCAAATTACGACTAAAGTCCTTATTGATAAGCTGATTGAAAAAAATCTATAGCTTCCAAAGGATATCACATTTTTTGAATCCAAAACATGTGTCACATTCTATGCTTCTCATACTATAGGATTAAAAAAAGAAAAATTGAATTTCATGAATCTTTGAACAAGTTAAGGTGGTCAAACATACAAGTTTTTATATTTTTTAAAAAGTTGTGATAAAAAAATAATAATTAATTATGTACTTAGAAAAAAATTACAAAAAAATATGCATCACATCGGGGCATGAGTTCTCTACTTATATCTAAAATATTATAAAAAAAATATTATCATTTTATTGTGGTTAGGGTGGTCAAACAGGCACCTGCTTCTTATTTTTTCCTTGAAATTTAAGTACCACTGCATTGAAATTTCAAATTTTCACCAAATAGATTTTTTTAAACATACCTAGTATTTTAGAAACTACATTCAATTTGCTACAGATTCTATTCTTACACATTTTTAAAATAATATAGATAACTTATTCAAATTTTTACGTCAAGTTTCCTAACTCTATTTTTTTTGAATTTTTTGCCACTTAAGGGCCTGATTTTTCCATGATGATCCTGTACATACCTTACATTAATTTGCATCCATCAACCCTTGGTTTATTAACTACAACCATTCGACATATTGTCACAACACGGTTCAAAAGCCTATGTTCCTGGATTGACACTTTAGGATAAAATGTGGAGGCCATTTCTAAAGATCAAATCAAACCTATTTCGAGAGTACTTTAAGTCCACAATTTAATCCAATCATTTTGGTGTCATTGCTGGGGAACAGTGTTAAAGGCCTACATTTTTAGTAAACTACGTTAGGACTAGTTCATCTTGAAGAAATCCTATACAGTTGTCGACCTTGTTTAGGTGAGTACTCTTGATTTGTGTTGTTGTAAGTCATTTAGGTGCATGAATTGTAGTAGGGATAGTAGAGGAAGATTCATTAGAAAAAAAAAGGGGAGTAGTTCACAACCTGAAAAACCCAAAAATAAATCAAAACCATCCATTGAGGGTCCACAATCCGAAGAATCACAAGATAAGTCAAAATCACCCATTAAAGGAGGTAGGTCAACTCATGAGGAATTAAAGCTAAGTTGCAATCATTAGAATTACCCAAACCTGATGTTGAGAAGTGTGCTATTGAGACCACTATTGTTCAAACACCTGCAAATACTCATCCAAGCTCTTCTAAGATATTACACAAAAAGGTTGAAATTTCTTTCCAAGAGTTTTACAAGGCTAAAGCTAGTACATTCTCAGAAGAAACCCACGAGCCATTTAGAACCTATTTTACTCCTTGGGCATTAGACATCATGGATCCCAATAACAACAACAATGGTAATAGGGCATGGGCCAATAATGATTCGATTAATTTTGAGTTTCCTATCACATATCCTAAGCAAGATTCCCCTATGAAGAATATTCCGCATTCAACTTTACCTATTTTTCGTCGCTTTTCTACTAAAGATCCTAACATGTTTTTGTTTGAATTTGATGTGTTGTGCAATAGTTATGATTATCAGAATGATGCGTAGAAGCTCAAACTGTTCCTAGCCACATTGAAGGATGTAGCCCTATGTTGGTTTATGAACCTCAGGAACATTAGGACATGGAATTTCATGAGCAATTTGTTGTTGGACAAGTACCAGGAATATTGTAAAACCAAGGAAAACTGGAACAAACTCTTTTGTATATCACAGAAGGAAGACAAGTTTGTGGAAGATTATCTTGAACACTTTATGTTCAGTCTCCAACGATCTCATCAACAAGGGTTGAATGATGATACTTTTAAAATTTTGTTTCTTAGAGGCATAAGGGATGATGTCATGGAAGCATTAAATTTAATAGGTAAAGGGAATATTTCCAAGATGGACTTTGATGATATTTGTGATATTTGTAGGAACTATTATAGGTCTCAACCCTCGAGAAGGAAATCTTTAGGAAAACTACATTCTGCGGGAACTTTAATAGGTATCACCAAGCCTAAGATAGGTAATTTACTCAGAGACATTAAAACTGATTTATTGAGTTACATGGGTAAACAAATAGATACATTGTATACCTGTAGAAAGCAAGAGGAGGCAGAAAAGGCCTTAGCAGTATTTTGTCCTACATGTAGGAAAAAGCATGGCAGTGAAGATTTTCCTTATAATAGGACAAACATCTCATCCTTAGAAGTCAGTAGAAGTTCTACCTTGAAGCCTCTTCCTGTAGGGGTGCCTAAAATGGAATATTCTAAGGAACCCATCTATTACATGGCCCCTAAGTGACCCTTTCTGCCCCGAGTAATGCACCCTAACATGATGACCAATTATCTTGCCCCTAGACCTAGTCAACTCAATTCTTATCAACCAGGATGGTATGGGGGTTGGAAAAAATTCCCATACCCTCAATGGGTGCCACAATCTCAATATACTTCACAACCATGGCAACAAGCATGGAGGCCACAATCGCCACAACCATCACCGTACCCACAACATCCAATTTCATAACAATCACAATTTCCACCTCCTCCTATGATCAACCCATACCAACAGGCACAACAACTTCTTTTGGCCTTGCCATCATCAGCTGCTCAACCCATCAATCCAATAAACCATCTGCCACAACCACCAAGACCTACATCAATGCCAACCCAACCAAATCCAAGTCCCAACAATAAGGTAACCCAACCTATGTATAATAATGAGGTGACTGGTTACCCCACCTATCCCATAAATACATAAGAAATAGATGGAGTTTAGTTAAGGTCAAAGAAGGCTCTTCACAGGCCCACCATCACATAAATCAATGAGGAGTCAGAAACAGAGCCAACCAAAGAACCTCCCTTTCCTGAACAATTTAAGTCTGAACCAACACAAAGGGAGGAATCTCCATCTGAATTTTATTTTGTTAATGAGTTGCACAATGTTAACATCAAGATTCCTTTGTTATAGACCATCAAGGACATCCCCATCTATACAAAAAAATATTGTGATCTATGTACTTAAAAGCAGAAGAAGAAGCAAGACCCAAAGACCATCCAAGTTATCAGACAGTTAGCAGATCTTATGCTCGAGAACATAACCATTCCAAAGTACTCAGACCCAGGGAGTCCTATCATTAAGATATCTATCGATAAAGTAAGTATTCCTAATACCCTTGTGGATTTGGGTGCTGCAATTAATGTTATGGAAAATGAGACAAAGGAAAGACTTGTTAGAGTAATAAGTTATTATGCTTAATTAATTATATCATATTGATTAATTAATTAAGTCACTTATTCCTCTTTATTACTTAAGCTAAACTTAGGCACATTAATAATTAATTAATTATTAATTATTAAGTGTGCACACTAGGGTTTCATTTAGGGTTCCTTGATCTCCTTCATAAGGATTGATCTCTTTGTAATAATTGATTCTCTTAATGCATTTTTACTGAGAGGTTTACAGAGCATCTTCTTTGGTTCTTCATATCTTTTGCATGTGACAGGTATCCATCTTGCATGCAGGTGATCTTGGTTTTCTAACATGGTATCAGAGCTCCAGACTGCAGCTACTTGTTTGTGATATGAAGATATGGCCTTTCAGTGAGTTTCAAGTGCAAGGGTTTCCACAGACATCTTTTCTGCAAGATCTGGGGGTAGCTATTTTTTCAAGACACTATGGGCTCAAACGGACATCGCCATCACGCTCGCAGTGTCCCAAAACCCTAGAAATGCCTATCAAATCATCCATTTTGGTGCAGTTGATCCAGAAGGCAAAAAAAATTTGCCGGGGGGCCATATGGCCTCCCAGCACGCTTCACGAGGCACGATTTTCAAAAAAAAATAAAAAAAAATCAACTTTCGCATGGTTTTTTGGACAAATTTTTGCACGGCCCGTGTAAAATTTGGGCGCCGCCCGCCCGCCACCCGACGGCCACCTAGGCGCCACCCACACACCGCCCAACAACCCAGCTCCGCCCATCCGCCGCCCCCTACAATGCCCCCACGGCCACTGCGCTCCGCCCTGGTCACATGCAGGACCGGGGCCATCCGAGCTAGCCCCCACGGGCTCTTTGCCGCTAGCCCCAGTCACATCTACAACCGAGGGCTCTCCATTCAGCACCGGCGGCTACAGAATATTCTGTTTGTAGAAGCATATTCCGGCGGACCTCCAGGGAATATTCCGGCAGTCACAGAGAATATTCCGACATGACAGCGAATATTTCGGCGGATGAATTTTTTTTGCAGGGGGATGCTTTTTTGCGTGACGGCTAGATGGCCGTCAATTTTATGCTCGCGTTTTGTTGACGTCAGCATGACATCATGATGATGCCATCCGTACGGCCGACCCTCTTTGCCCTCCAAGCCCTGATTTGCCCTAAAAGAGCAATTGTTTTCTTTTGGTCATAACTTGGGCATACGGTATCGAAATCGGGCAAACGAGATATCACCGGAAAGCTGGTTTCGAGCACTTTCATTTGTGCAGTTTTTTTATAGTATTTTTCTATTTCACTACATTTATTTCTGTTTGAAGTCAGATGTACTTTTTATGCTTCCGAGCTCATAACTTTTTGCCACGATGTCCAATTTTTGCCTCGTTTGCGGTGTTGGAAAGGTATTGAGGAGCTCTATGTTGTTGTCCATGAACTTTTTTTGTATCTATCCCAGGTTGATCGCTTAGTCCAGATTTAGCCCGATGGTTTGTTTGGAGATTACTTGGATATTTTGGCAGTTGGGAGGGTGCATCTTGCATCTTTGCACTTCGTTTTCAGTAATACATAATTCAATAATTGCTTGCTACTTCATAGATTCCAGGGTTGTTCCAGTTTGAAGTTTTTCGAGTGTTCTGTGGCATCAGGTCTGCTATCACATTATCATGATTCTGGTTTTGGTTTCAGTTGTAGACAGAAGTATCTTTCCTTGCTTTTCAGATTGTGGTTCCAGTGCTTCTTTGCAGCATGTCATCACATTGTAGGGGGGTTTTGTCCCACTGGGTTTTTCCTTCTCTACTCCATTCTTGCATTTGTAAATGGGTACCTGATCAGGCCTAGTTGTCGGGACCCATCTTTGCTTTCATGCATCTTATTCTAGTGTTTTATCTTCTTCCTAAGTTCATCTTAAGGGGGGGTGTTAGAGTAATAAGTTATTATGCTTAATTAATTATATCATATTGATTAATTAATTAAGTCACTTATTCCTCTTTATTACTTAAGCTAAACTTAGGCACATTAATAATTAATTAATTATTAATTATTAACTATGCACACTAGGGTTTCATTTAGGGTTTCTTGATCTCCTTCATAAGGATTGATCTCTTTGTAATAATTGATTCTCTTAATGCATTTTTACTGAGAGGTTTACAGAGCATCTTTTTTGGTTCTTCATATCTTTTGCATATGACAGGTATCCATCTTGCATGCAAGTGATCTTGGTTTTCTAACAAGACTATCATTAGAAGGACTTAGGACTACTCCCACAATTCTTCAAATGGCAGATCGATCTTTGTTCAAGCCAGAAGGTGTGATTGAAGACGTAATCCTTTCTATTGATTCATGGGAATACCCAACTGATTTTGTGATTTTGCAACCAAAAATTAAGTTGGGGGGAATACCCCCTAAATTTGGGATGACCTTGGTTAGCATCCGTAAATGCATTCATCAATTTTCAGTCAAGGAACATGGTCATTTCCAATAGGGAGCACAAGAAACAACTGACTCTATACCCGACAGCACAACCTTTGTTGGAGACAGAGGACCCAACTTGGATTGATAGTGACTTAGATGAGCCATTACCAATTCTTACAATTGATAAAGCCTTAGATATGGAGGAACCTACTGAGGATAATGTTCTTGTTAATTTTCTTCAGAACAAGTATACATTTAATGAAATTTTTGAAAGCATGGTCCTCCATTCAAGTATAAATACTCAATGTCCTTTTGGGAACTTTCCATTGGTAGGTAGTTCACATTTTGTTCGACACTTTATCACATTGCATCAATTGTTGCCCCATAATTGCTTGTATTTTTCATTCTTATCTTCTACAAATTTGAATGATATTCCATCCACCTCACAAGTCTTAGCCATTGACTCACCTACACAATCAGAAGCTATGGAAAATTTTCCTAATCACACACTTAACATTAATCCACAGTTAACCCTCGAACAAATCCAAGATCTTATCGCCATGCTTAGAACAAACAAAGATTCATTCACCTAGGAATACCAAGAAATGCGTGGAATTCATCCTGACACTTGCACCCACCATATTTACATTGAAGAAGGTAGTCGTCCAATTAGGCAACCACAACATTGGCTCAACCCTGCCTTGCGTGAAATAGTTAAAAAGGAGTTACAAAAACTATTAAATGTTGGATTTATATATCCTATTTCAGATAGTCAGTGGGTTTCTCCTTTATTTGTCGTTCCTAAGAAAAATGGTAAATGGAGAATTTGTGTTGATTATAGAGCATTAAATAAATCTACTAAGAAAGATCATTTTCCATTACCTTTTATTGATCAAGTATTGGACACTCTTTCAAGTAAGAAGTTCTTCTCTTTTCTGGATGGGTTTAGCAGGTACAACTAGATTCGCATAGCAGCAGAAGATCGGGACAAGACCACATTCACTTGCCCTTTGGGCACCTTTTCCTATAGTGTCTTGCCATTTGGTCTATGTAATGCCCCTGCCACTTTTCAAAGGGAAGTTTTGAGCATTTTTGCAGATATTTTCAATGATTGTGTTGAGGTGTATATGGATGATTTTACTATCCATGGTAATACTTATGAAGAGGCTAAAACAAACTTAGAAAAGGTACTTAGGCATTGTATAGATACCAATTTGTCATTGATTCATGAAAAGTGTCATATGCTTATGACCAAAGGGATAGTGCTTGACCATTACATCTCCTCTAAAGGTATCCAAGTGGATCCTAAAAAGATCCAAATTATTCAAGACTTGCATACACCTTCTAGTCAAAAAGATGCTTGTAGTTTTCTCGATCATGCAGGATATTACCGAAGATTTATCCAAAATTTCAGCAAGATTGCCTCTCCCTTGTTTTCCTTATTAACTAAAGATGTTGCATTCTCTTGGACACCTGAGTGTCAAGAATCCTTCGAGGCCATCAAGAAAAAACTTGTAACCACACTAGTGCTTAGAGGTCCAAATTGGGAACTACCATTTCATATTCACACTGATGCCTTAGATTGTTCAATGGGAGTTGTGCTTGGACAAAAAGAGGATAATCTCTTCTATTCCATCTACTACATCAGCAAGAACTTCACGAGGGCTGAGATAAATTACACAGTAACTGAAAAAGAGTTTTTAGTTGTTGTGTATGCAATTAATAAGTTTCGTCATTATATTACTAGATATAAAGTATTTGTCCATACAGATCATTCAACAATTCAATTTTTAATGAATAAACCTGTGGTAACTGGTAGAGTTATTAGATGGTTGATTTTACTCCAGGAATTTGATATAACTATACTTGATAAGCTTGGTCGAGAAAATGTGGTTGCAGACTTTTTATCTAGATTACAACAGCCAGAAAATGAACCTACTCTAGTCAAAGATGCATTTCCAGATGAACACCTCTTTGCTATATCAGCAAAGAGCCCATGGTTGACCAATATTGAAAACTATCTGGTTACATGCAAGTTTCCACCACATTTCTCTCTGAGGGAATGACGGAAGCTGGTTGGACTCAGTGGATAGTACACATGGATCAATGGATTGCTCTTTTGCACTGGCATTGACAATATCATGCGGTGTTGTGTACCAAAGGATTATGTCTTCAATATAATTCATGCATGCCATACACAACCATGCAGAGGACACTTTGTTTCTCAGAGGACTACCTAGAAGATTCTCACAACAGGACACTATTAGCCTACAATCCACAAGGATTGTAAATGCTATGTTCATCATTGTGACAAATTTAAACATATGGGCCGCTCTACATGCTCCGATGAGATGCCCTTACACCTATAGTTTTCCATGGAGCCATTTGAGAAGTTTTCCAGTGGGGCCTTGATTTTGTTAACCCAATCAATCTGCCATCAAGGAACAAGGAATACATCCTTGTATGCACCGATTATGTCACCAAATGGGTCAAAGTGGTAGCGCTGAAGCATGCCAGAGATACAAAAGTAGTGGATTTCTTATACTCTGATATTTTCACAAGATTTGGTGTATCGCAAGAGATAACCATAGATCAAGGACCATGTTATGCCTTGCATAACCACCCCATTTTATTCTAGAACAAAATGGGTCCCGCTCTTTCTGTTGTTTTTGTCGCCTTTCATTGTTTGTTTGGGTCTTAGGAGTTCTTTTGTTTTCCTCCTAAGGTTTGTCTTTTGTCCTGTCGGAGTCGGATCCGGATCTAAATCTGAACATTGAACTCTATCAACGTTTCTCGTCTAGGTTCCGTTCCAACCACGACTCCGCCTTTCCCTTTGTTTCTTCTTTGGTTGGTTGTTTTCCTCTTCATTTTGTGTCCCGTGTCTTGGGAGTTTCCTCTCTTCCTTGGGTCTTTTGTTTTGATCTAGCGAACATGGAACCAGAATTGGAACCGAAACCTGAAACTTGTTAAAGTTTCAGGTTTGGGTTTCGTTCCAGTCCCAGTTCCACAAGTCATGTTCTTCTTGCTTTTGTTCCTTTTGTTTTGTCATGGGGTGCTTTCCCCCTTTCTTTTTCTTCATCTTTTTGGGTGTTTTCGGAGGCGGGTTCGGAGGGGAACCCAAACCTCAAACTTTAAAACGTTTCAGGGGTCAGATTTCACTCTGGTTCCAATTCTGCCGGGTTCATTTTCCTCCAGTTCCAATCACTCAGTCGAGTGTCGGGTTTTGTTTCATCGTTTCCTTTTTGCGGGATCGGAGCCGACACGGTGATGTATGTGAGGTTAGCGATTGGTTTGTGTCATGCCCCCATTCCTACTCTGGTCTCGGTTCTTGGTTCCACCCCAGCCAGTTTTGAAAGTATGTTTCCAATTCCATATTGGTTCCGCCTTCGCCAGAGTTTGGTTTCTTCCTGAATGAAGGATATATGAAAGGTGGGATGAATGATGATATATTTTATATGCTTTTGATAAATAATGGAGGCATTTGTGTTGCAGGATTAAATCATGCACCTAATGATATTTATGAGGGAACTCAGTTGGAAAGCATACCTCAGTCACATTTGGTATAAAACTCTTCAAAGGATAAAGTCGTTGAGACTAGCTAGAAGGCTTGCTGACTAGAAGTTGGTTTTGTTCATTTGAAATATACTGGTAGGCTAGACATTTTAATCACCATCGGTTTTTATATATCTTGCTGAACAAAAGAAGTCTCGCCGACCATTGCACATAGGGCTAGCGTGGTTGAAAGATGAAGGCCTCGGGGAGAAGTCCCCCTGACTGCTGAATGTCTCGCCAAAGGTTATGCCTTTGGTGTAATCTCTTGCCGATCGGGAAACTCTTTCCAATAGTGGTTCACAAGGTTGAGCTCGGGGAGACTCCGAGCAAAAGATTTGCACTCAGTATAATGTCCTGTCGAAAGATGAAAGTCTCCCCGACAGTTGTTCACAAGGCTGTCATCAAGGAGAAAGATTTATATTCGCTATGAGGTCTAGCCGAATGGTGGAGGTCTCACCGAAGGGTTCTCCCTTCTGTGTGATGTCTGGCTGACCACGGAGTGTCTCGGCGAAAGGGTGTGACTTCAAGGTAGTGTCCCACTGACAGGAAGGACTCTTGCTAAAATGAAATGAACTCGTTGAAGGATTCTTCCTTCGGTGTAATGTCTGGCCGACCCAAGGAAGTCTTGTCAACTAGTGAAACCTTCGATGTAAGGTTTTGAGATCGGGAAGAAGTCTTGCCGACTGAGGGGAGTCTTGTCGATAGGGATGAGCTTGCCAATGGAAAAGGATATCAATATGACTCTTAGCGGCCGCTATGACCTCCTACCGACTGAAAGATGTCTTTCCAAATGTGATGGTCTCAGTGATGGAAAGGGATATTGCTATAACTCCTACTGCCTGCCATGACCTCTGGCCGATAACGATTGTCTTGCCGATGTTTTTTTGTGATATCGATATAAATTTTGCATTCGCTATGAGGTCTCACCGACAGTTGTATGCTATGACGATGCTGCTGTAGAGTATAATTGCATTGGGGAGACACGGCTAGTGTCTCACTGAAGAATCCTTTGACCGCTTGGAAAGCCTAAGTGGCATGCATTCAACCAATCAGAGGGAACTAAAGGAAAACCATTGGCAATTTGACTGATTGACTATTCTTGCAAGGAAGATCAATAGAGCATAAAGGACATGGATTTACTCTGAGATCAAAAGTGATGGAGTAGCTCGGTTAACAATGGTGTGGAGATATAACGGGAAACTCTGATTTTGCTTCCAGAGGAGGTCAACATGTAGAAAGATCTAGAGCAGGAAGAAAGCCAAAGGGAAGAAAAGGCCACAAGTCTCAGTGACAACTGGGATCTCTACTGGAAAAAGGTAGATCGATATTAATGGCTATACTCCAGGGCATTCAAAGCAGCTCTAATGGAAGTTCGAGGGTGGACATGGAGTCCAGAAGTTATTGCGATGGTTGTAAAAGATCTGGAGGCCATTCCTAGAGTGATCCTTCATTGACATGGACACGAGGATGCACATTGAATGCAGTATTAACTTCATCTCAAAAGATCTGAGGGCCGACCCTCCTGTAACCAATTGATATTTTGTAAACCCTAAAAGAGGGGTCGACATTCTTTTTGGGAACATTGTATATATGACAATTTTTTCCTCTTTGTAAGAGAGATTTTTTTCTAAAAAAAGCGAGAGTTCTGAGCACAGACAGAAGGACGGACATAGATTTTTCAGCAGTAGGGATTTTTCTGAAAGATAGAGGAGACAAAACTCCATCCTATTTCTTTGTAATGGGAGCTTCTTTTGTCTTCTTAGTTAGAAGTTAGATTCAACATAGACAGTGATATATCTTTCAAGTTTTCTTAGTGTAGATGGAGATAATCTAAAGACATAGGTTTTCTGTACATTGGTGATTGTGCCAGATTTGTAAATGTTGCTTATTTGTTTCATAAATAGTAGAAGCAACCAGATTTAAATCTACTTCATATTATGCTTCAAAATGGTATTTATCTTGGGTTAATCATTCGATTTGAGAAGCTTTCAAGGAGTGAAATATTATTTTATGTTTTGTCTAAATGGTGATTTAAAATCTGTTGGTGAAGTTAGCACTATGAATGAATGAAACTGTGTGTTAATCAAAAGTTAATTTTGTTATCGAGTTTTAGTTAGCAATTCCTTGAAAGGTAACAAGTCTGGTTAAGTTGGATGAATTATTATTCTCTTCAATTTCAAAGCTTTGATCTATCTTTTTTTGTTTCTTTAAAAACTTCAATTAAAGTAGGTTTGAATTTATGTTTGATCTTAGAACAATCCAGAAGCTCAACACCAGCAGGCCCCTTGAACATTATAGTTCATATCAACCATTGAGTGAAATCAGCACAGTCGAGAACTGATTACCAAGGCCTTGGGAGTTAGATATCCATGCATTATTCTTTCTCTTTCAAGGGAGAAGAATAGTAGTATTTTTCTTAACTATTTTTGTGCTCATCCAAACCATCAACAGGAAAGTGGCGCTAGAAGGAGGGCCTAGAAGAGCAAGCTAGATAATACTAGGTTTTTCTCACCTGAAAGGTCCCATAGAGTTCTTCGATCAACTGAAAACCCACCACCTTTGATAGAACTCAAGACCCCAATAAGACACAAGATTCACAAGACTGGGGCAACCATCATACCACCCTTGTTAGCTCTGCTCACTCCACCAGGATTTTCACCAATACCCTAGTGGATACCTATCAATCGACCACCGAATCCATCTCAAGTGCTATCTCAGTTGGCTCAACCACCACCACCACCAATGGCATTTTTTTAGAATAATCCCTCTCCATTGGGGACTATTCTTGGAGGTTTTCATGATATGCCTAAGAATCCTGAGAAATTATGTCCCAAATACATTCATGGTGAATCAAGGAGTGCTAAAGAGCACATACAAGCTTTTAAGGATGCTTGTACCAGAGCTCAAATAGCTCACCATGATGTAGTTTGTAGGTTGTTCCCTTATTCCTTAGGGGATATGGCGTACAAATAGTACTTAAATCTTCCTCAGCACTCTATTCTAAGCTGGACAGACTTGGAGAATGCTTTCATCAATCAGTTCAAAATTTACATGGATCCAGCCATTTTGTTCCACCAATTTGCTACCATTAGGAAGGAGCTAGGTGAACCTTTTCCCTTGTTTAATACTAGGTTTCAATGAATGTATAGGAGACTGCAGGACCCCTATCTAGTCACTGAGAATAGTGCCATTCAAGCATACTTTAGAGTTATAGACCCTTTGCTTAGCTTATTCCTACAAAAGACTTACCAACTAGCTGATATCGATTCCCTGTCTAAAGTTTACCATCTAGCCATCAAGCTGCAACAACAAATTAGCTCTCAACAAGGAAGTTTGGGAGGAGGTTTTCCTTCAATGGGGTATTAGATGCATAGCCCAACCCCTTTATTCAATACTATCATAGGTATGTCTCCTTCCCATTATGGACCTATGTCTGAGTTGCAGACTCAATCTCCTGTTCCATTCTTTGTCAATGGAGCTCCTAACTTCCTTCAACAATCACAGGCTCATCATAGTCTGCATGGTCATCATAACCAAGCTGGGACACCAAATCATGTTGGTCAACCACTTGTTGCTAAGAATATTGAAAGTGAAAAGACAGTTCAACTCACAAACGAGGTGGAGACCCTAAAGAAAACTCTGTCTCAAGTTACGAATGACATGGCTCAGCTTAGATTGAACCCTTCTCGAAACCAAGGTAATCATCCTAATCAGAGCAATAACAATCAAGGTAATTATCAGAATCATAACAATCACGACCAAAGGAGTTATCAAGGCCAAAATTCCCCTAGCCAAGGCTATCAAAACCAAAATAGAGGGTATAACCAAAGGCCAAATAACAACCGACAATGGAATACAGGGCCAAATAATGGTGGAGTTTCTCCCAATTATCAAGCTAATGAGGAAAAGTCACATACTGCAAATGTGGCTGACCTTAATTTTATGACTAATTGGTGCAGGTTGCATGATACTGCAACCTATTCTGAGGTAAACTACCCTAAAATGGAGAAAGTTGTCAGGATGGCACAAGCAGATGCCCAAATGTTCCAAGGGAATTCAAATAAAGAAGGTGGCCCAGTAGATACAACAATGACTTATGACCTCTTTGAGGAAGAACCTTCATTCCCAATGCAAAGTGAGAATGAACCAGAGGAAGATTCGTATGATGCCCAAGCCTTTCAGACAAAGGGAGGACACTTCCTAAGAATCAGAATGAGGGTTTGTTCACTACATCAACACCGCCTAATCACATGGTGCCTCCGAATCAAAGTGTTGATAACAACCCTCCTCCACCAAAAGGTCCACCTGACTTTCATAACAAAGGTAATTCACCTGGTGTTGTCAGATGTAATGCAAGCTATAACACAGAATTTGATTTTGTTGCTGAGATGCAAAGACAAAAAACTTCTTTATCATACTTTGACATCCTAAAGTGGTGCCTTGCTCAACGAGAGATAGTGCTGAAAGCTTTGGAGCAAGCTGATAAATCAAAAGGGAAAAACATGGTGGCACCTACTGTAGACATGAATGCAGCTTTGTACAGAAGCAAGGTAGGTACCCCACCATTTCTTTTGAGTTTAAGTATCTGTGGGAAGAATCTACATAATTGTTTTTTAGATTCGGGGGCTTCTGGCAATGTTATGCCATTTTTTGTATGCAAGAAATTTGGATTGAACCCTATCCAAACAAACAAGAAGGTCATCCAACTTGACAAAACAGAGGTTAATGTAGTTGGAGAATTGAGAAATATACACGTGCAAGTAGGGTCTAACCCTAGGATTCAAACCAATATAGATGTTCAAGTAGAAGACATTCCCGAGACTTATGGTATGCTGTTGAGTAGAGATTTGATGAAAAGTATAGGGGGATATCTCTCCCTTGACTTTTCACATATGTGGCTACCATGGAGGGGAATTCCTATGTAGATTAGGATTGAAAGTGAACCTTGCCTCAAGCATATCATCACTGAGTATGATTGTCCCAATGAGATAGCCTATTTCAAAACTGAGATAGGATTTTACAAAAGAGAAGAAATTTTGACCTTTTTAGTTCTTGATCCTAAAGAATTATCAATACAAAATTCTCCCGACCCCATGATTAATGAAAATCAACAGGCATTGATCAGGAAGCTACAAGAGGATCAGCTGGTCTTGGGGGAAGATATCGATCTGTAGAGTCTTCTACTCCCTAATTGGTGTAGGGTGCATTACCAAAATCATTCTGAATTGACCTGCCAACCCTGCATCAACATTTTAAATCATGTTTCCCAAGCTGAGGAAACTAGCCTAAGTCACCTTGAGACCGTTGCAGATCACTTCTCATTTGAAGCCAAAGATGCAGTAACGTTAACCAGGGATAAGATACCTTCAAAGGAAGTTCCTTCTCAAATTGAACTTACCCCAGTCACATTTCCAAACCAACATAGTTATGAGGAACAACCCCAAGGGTTGTTTGATACCCCTGCACTCACAAGTATACCAAAACCCAAGGGATTAATCAAAGATGTAAGTAACTGTCAGAAGGATAGCCACATATTATATGATATATCTGTGCAGGAATTGGAAATTACACCTGAGGAACCTATTGAACTCTCGTTCCCAATATTTGATGCAAAAGATCAAGTGTCCCCACCTATGGCTCATCTTATCCAAACACCCATAATAACCTCAAAAGGACCAACCCCAGCTCGTGATTAGCTATGGACCCTCACGTTTGATGGATCCAAGTCCAAAACAGGATGTGGTGTTGGGATTGAATTAACCAGCCCGAAAGGGAAAACTTTCTTTGTTTCTTATAGGTTGCAGTTTGGATGCACTAGCAATATAGCAGAATATGAAGCTCTAGCTCGGGGGCTGATGTTCGCATATAAGAAGAAAGTCCCCACCTTGATGGTTAAAGGAGATTCAGAAATAGTTATCAAGCAAGTGCACAACCAATACACATGTCACAATAAAAGGCTAGCAACTTACAGAAATCAGGTATGGAACCTGATTGAGGACTTTGATGCTTTTGGGATTAGTTTAATCCCTAGAGAAGAGAATCTAATAGCTGATTCATTAGTTGTTGCTGCTGGAACCCATGTAAGGCTCAAAGCTTAAAATATTCTCAATAGAATTGATATCCACCCTAGATGTTCCTGATAATGTCAGGAACTTTCAAGTTTTTGATGATGATCGACATATCCTTGCTTTTCCAGCAAGTTCAGATGTTTTTCAAGGACAAATCATCGATGAGTTCGGCAGAGATCAGGGAGACTGGAACCCTGAAGATTGCAATACAGAGGGGGTCCTCAATTTAAAAAGTAATAGCATTCCCAAGGGAATGGTCACCTTGGAAAGGATTTTTGATTTAGACCCAACGGCTCAGGAAAAGGTATCAGTTGAAGATAAAGGAGGTGAATATGAAACGGTTAACCTAGTTGATTCTAGCCCTGAAAGAAATGTTTACATAGGGAAAGCTTTCCCTGAAGCAATTAGAAAAGATATACTGAGGGCATTGAAGAAGGATATTGCTGCAATAGCTTGGGGGTATGAAGATCTAAAAAACATTTGATGCTTCTGTAATGACTCATACTATTCCTTTGAAGCCTGAAGCTAAACCATTCCGGTAGAAACAACGTCCTGTCAACGCCTTGATCGAACCACTGATCTTTAAAGAAGCTCAGAAATTTCTCTTTGCAAGAATAATCTTCCTTGTAGGACATTCAACATGGGTGGCTAACTTAGTTCCAGTCCGTAAGAAAAATGGAGAGATCAAGCTATGTGTGGATTTCAGGAATTTGAATAGAGCTTTAGAAAAAGACCACTACCCACTCCCTTCACTGGACAAAGTCTTGTAGACTGTCAATGGGTATCAGATGATATCATTCCTGGATGGTTATTCTGGATACAATCAGGTGATGGTTAACTATGAAGACAAAATGAAGACAACCTTCACTACTAAGTGGGGAACATTCCCTTACAGAAGGATGCCATTTGGTTTGATAAACGTTGGAGCCACCTTTCAATGTGCCATGGATGTAGCATTCAAAGATCTAATTGGTAAATGTATCATCGTTTACATGGATGACCTGACAGTATTTTCTAAAGATAGACTAAACCTTGCTGCCGACTTAGCTAAAGTTCTTGAAAGATGTATCCAGTATGGTGTCTCCCTGAATCCTAAAAAGTGTGTGTTCGGGGTTTCTGAAGGGAATATTTTGGGACACATAATCTCAGAAAGGGGAATATCGATCGATCCAGACCAAGTTGAGTCCATTCTGAAGATAGCCATGCCAGAAAGTAAGAAGGAGATGAGATCTTTCTTTGGAAAGATCAACTTTGTGAGAAAGTTTATCACAAGTTTTGCAGAAATTGTAAAACCATTAAATGAAATGATGAAGAAAGATGCCAAAATAGAGTGGGGTGATGAGGAAAAGGTCGTGTTTTCTCAAGTCAAACAATCCATTTCGGAAGCACCCATCCTCACCAGCCCTAACTATTTGAAGCCATTTTATATTTATTCCTTTGCTTCTAAACACTCATGTGCAGCTGTCCTAACTCAATGAAGAGAAGAGGTAGAGGAGAGGCCAATTGCTTTCATGAGTTATCCATTTAAGAATGTTGAAGTTAAGTACCCACCTCTTGAAAAACAAGCTTTTGCGCTAGTCAGAGCTGTCAAGAAGTTTAGAAATTACATCCTCCGAAGTCAAATTATTGTTGTAGTTCCTAATGCTGTTGTGAAGCCTCTACTTATGCAGAGTGAGCTAGGAGAACGAAGAGGGAAATGGATGGCCATTTTGTAGGAGTTCGATATGGAGATTCACCCTATGAAACTTGTTAGAGGTACAGGCCTGTCTAAATCCATGGTGGATGCTGGTGAGAACATTATATGTCAGCAATACACAATGTAATATTTTTCCAACAACCCTTGGTATGCCGATATCATATGTTTCATGCTTAACAATCAGTGCCCAGAGGGAATGAATACAACTCAGAGGAGAGTGCTGAGAATGAAAAGCTCTCATTATATTCTCAAAGGAGGATTGATGTACAGGAAGAATTTTGAGGGGGTGTACCTATGATGCCTTGATTGGCAAGAGGCTATGCATGTAATTACTGAATTTCATGGGAAACATGGCACATGTCATGGGTCTGCAGATTTGTTAGCACATCAGATCCTCAGATCCGGTTACTACTGGCCATGTGTGTTCAATGATGCCCATCAACATGTAAGAACATGTCACATATGCCAAATTTTTGCATCAAAAGAATGCCATCCAGCCATGCCATTGCAGCCTGTTTACGAGGTAAGACCATTTGCCCAATGGGCGTTGGACTTTATTGGGGTAATTAACCCAAATTCTTCTGCAGGACACAAATTTATTCTAACTTCCATGGATTACTGCATGAGATGGACAGAGGATATACCTTGCAAGAATAGCACAACAGAAGTGGTAATCAAATTCCTCACCGAATGCATCACAACTAGGTTTGGAGTACCCTTCGCATTGGTATATGACAATGGCTCTTCCTTTTCTTCTACTGAGTTCATTTCATGGGCCTATGATTACAAAATTGTCTTAAAGTATTCTTCAAACTATTACCCACAAGGCAATGGAGTTGTAGAATCAACTAATAAAAATCTCTTAAGGGTAATTAAAAAATTGTTAGAAAACAGCCCTAGGGACTGGCACACCCAGCTAAGATTTGTGTTATGGGCACATAGGACTAGGATTAAGGCTGCTTTAAAGACCTCACCATTCAAGCTAGTGTATGGCCAAGAGAATGTGTTCCCTATTCATTTGCAAATACCTATCCTTAAGTTTATGCATAATTTCTACTCTAGTGATGATAGGATAGAAGTAAGATTAGCTGGCTTGTTGAAATTAGAAGAGTAGAGAGATGCTGCCTTGTAGCAATTCTTCAGACACCAAGCTGTTGTCAAACTTTGGTTTGACAAAAGGGCCAAAATCAAGGTTTTCAGAATATCAAACCTTGTGCTGCTATGGGATAAAGCTAATGAAAAGAAGGGCAGTCACCAAAAATTTGATAAGCTTTGGTTAGGTCCCTATCAAATTGTAGAGATCCTAGGAGAAAATGCTTTCCGGCTGAGTAGTTTAACAGGAGAACCTGTTCCATTTCCTGTCAATGGATAGTTTCTTAAACATTATTTTGAGTCATGAAGTTTGGTATTCTTCCTGGGCTATGCATTTATGCAAATAATTTGCTGTAAATAGTTTTTTTGTTTGTTTGTTTGTTCTTTCTTATTGTCCTTTCATTTCCTTTGTTGTTTGGTGTTTGTCTCGTTTTGTTCTTTGGGGTTTCTCTGTTATTTCCATCTTGAAATGGTGGGTTGTTATCTAAAGTATACTTTGGTTATTAGGAGAGAAGTGGTTTAGATATTTTCAGGTTTTTTGATAGGGTGATTTTGTCCTAAATTCATTGTTTTATGCCCATTGTCAATAAGAGTTGTGGAAAGTCTTGAAAACAAGGTGCAAAGTAAACAATCTTTATTAGCTACCTCTGAATCTATCACAAATCATCAAGATCATCTCCTTTTGTAATGACATATTTGTCCTAGGATGATAGTGTTGTAAGATTTGAGTGAAAAATCTGATCCCCCAGATGCTGTTATGAGGTCCATGGTAGTTTTCAACCTAGAACAGATGTTTGACGTCTGACATATTGAGAGAAAATTGAATGAAATATCTAAAACTCCAAGAGAAAAGAAAAGAGGAAAAGAATTATCAAAAAGAAAAGAGGACTCAATATGAATGGGTGATTCCAGTATCTCTACTGGGGCTATAGACGCATGGCTGGCAGTAGAGCAATGCTATGAGAAAACTAGAGGTATCTCCGTCAGGGCTATGGACACCTGGCTGGCAGCGGAGCAATGCCAAGGATATCACTACACGACAGTTAAAGGGAATCAACTCATGTAGTTCAAATCTTGCACATTGTTGTTCAAAAGATGAAGAAAACTTTATAAAAGGATGATGCACCATTAAGCACACACTTAGATTCAGAGGTAGCCAGTGTTGGCTTACATTTGAGATTCTAGCTCAACCTTGCTTGTTAAAACTAACCCAACTGGAGTTGTGATGTTCATAAACCAAGAGTTCTGGGTAGCTGAATCCTTCAGTTTCTTGAAAATGGTTAAACCATTTTCCTAGCCGAGTTGCCATTTGTTATGCCTTGCATAACCACCCCGTTTTATTCTGAAACAAAATGGGTCCCCCTCTTTCTATTGTTTTTATCGCCTTTCATTGTTTGTTTGGGTCTTAGGAGTTCTTTTGTTTTCCTCCTAAGGTTTGTCTTTTGTCCTATCGGAGACAGATCTAGATCTAAATCTAAACATTGAACTCTATCAACGTTTCTCGTCCAGGTTCCGCTCCGACCCCGACTCCGCCTTTCCCTTTGTTTCTTCTTTGGTTGGTTGTTTTCCTCTCTGTTTTGTGTCCCGTGTCTTGGGAGTTTCCTCTCTTCCTTGGGTCTTTTGTTTTTGCTCTGGCGGACGTGGAACTAGAATTGGAACCGAACCTTGAAACTTTTTAAAGTTTTAGGTTCGCGTTCCGTTCTGGTCCTGGTTCCACAAGTTGTGTTCTTTTTGCTTTTGTTCCTTTTGTTTTTTTGTGGGCTGTTTTCCCCCTTTCTTTTTCTTTGTCTTTTTCTTCATCTTTTTGGGTGTTGTCGGAGGCGGGTTTGGAGTAGAACCTGAACCTCAAACTTTAAAAGGTTTAAGGGGTCAGATTTGACTCCGGTTCCAGTTCCGCCGGGTTTGTTTTCGTCTAGTTCCGATCACTCGGTCAAGTGTCGGGTTTTGTTTCGTGGTTTCCTTTTTGCGGGATCAAATCCAGAACGGCGATGTATGTGAGGTTAGCGATTGGTTTTTGTCATGCCCCCATTTTTCTCTGTTCCTGGTTCCATCTTGGTTCTGCCCCCGCCAGTTTTGAAGGTAAGTATGTTTCCGGTTCCATCTTGGTTCTGCCTTCTCCATAGTTCGGTTTCTTCCTGAATGAAGGATATATGAAAGGTGGGATGAATGATGATATATTTCATATGATTTTGAGGAATAATGGAGGAATTTGTGTTGCAGGATTAAATCATGCACCTAATGATATTTCTCAGGGAACTCAGTTGGAAAGCATATCTCAGTCACATTTCGTATAAAAATATTCAAAGGATAAAGTCGCTGAGACCAACTAGAAGTCTTTCCAACTGGAAGTTGGTTTTGTTCATTTGAAATATACCGGTCAGCCAGACATTTTAATCACCATGGGTTTTTATATATCTCACCGACCAAAAGAAGTCTCGCCAACAATTGCACATAGGGCTAGCGTCACTGAAAGATGAAGGCCTTGGGGAGAAGTCCCGCTGACTGCTGAATGTCTCACTGAAAGTTATGCCTTTGGTGTAATCTCTTGCCTAATGGGAAACTCTTACTGATAGTGGTTCACAAGGTTGAGCTCGGGGAGACTCCGAGCGAATTATTTGCACTTGGTATAATGTCTTGCTGACAGATTAAAGTCTCCCAGACAGTTGTTCACAAGGCCGTCATCGGGGAGAAAGATTTATATTCGCTATGAGGTCTAGCCAAATGGTGGAGGTCTCACTGAAGGGTTCTCCCTTCAATGTGATGTCTGGTCGACCACGGAGGGTCTCGGCGAAAGGGTGTGACTTCGGGGTAGTGTCTCACCGATAGGAAGGACTCTTGCTGAAATGAAATGAACTCGCCAAAGGATTCTTCCTTCGGTGTAATGTCTGGCCAACCCAAGGAAGTCTTGCCAACTGGTGAAACCTTCGATGTAAGGTTTTGAGATCGGGAAGAAGTTTTGTCGACTGAGGGGAGTCTTGCCGATAGTGATGAGCTTTCCAATGGAAAAGGATATCGGTATGACTCTTAGCGCCCACTATGACCTCCTGCTGACTGAAAGATGTCTTGCCGAATGCAATGGTCTCGGTGATGGAAAGGGATATCAATATAACTCCTCCTGCTAGCCATGACCTCTGGCTGATAACGATTGTCTTGCCGATGTTTTTTTGTGATATCGATATAACTTTTGCATTCGATATGAGGTATCACCGACAGTTGTATGCTATGTCGATGTTATTGTAGAGTATAATTGCATCGGTGAGACATGGCTAGTGTCTCACCAACATGTGATTCTTTCTAAAGAAGGCTTTGACCACCTGGAAAGCCTAAGTGGCATGCGTTCAACCAATCAGAGGGAACTAAATGCGAACCATTGGCAGTTTGACTATTGACTATTCTTGCGAGGAAGATCAACAAAGCATAAAGGACATGGATTTACTCTGAGATCAAAAGTGATGGAGTAGCTCGGTGAACAATGGTGTGGAGATCTAATGGGAAAGTTTGATGTTGCTTTCAGAGGAGGTCAACATGGAGAAAGATCTAGAGCAAGAAGAAATCTGAAGGGAAGATAAGGCCACGAGTCTCAATGACAGCTGGGATCTCTACTGGCAAAAGGTAGATTGATATTAATGGCCATACTCCAGGGCATTCAAAGCAGCTCTGATGGAAGTTCGAGGGTGGACACGGAGGCTAGAATTTATTGCAATGGTTGTAAAAGATCTAGAGGCCATTCCTAGAGCGATCCTTCACCGACATGGACACGAGGATGCACATTGAATGTAGCATTAACTTCATCTCAAAAGATCTGAGGGCAAACCCTCCTGTAAGCAACTGATATTTTGTAAACCCTAAAAGAGGGGCCGACATTCTTTTTGGCACATTGTATATATGGCACTTTTTGCCTCTTTGTAAAAGAGATTTTTTTCTAAAAAAAGAAAGAGTTCTGAGCATAGACAGAAGGACAGACAGATTTTTCAGCAGTAAGGATTTTTCTAAAAGATAGAGGAGACAGAACTCCATCCTGTTTCTTTGTAATGGGAGCTTCTTTTGTCATCTTAGATAGAAGTTAGATTTAACATAGACAATGATGTATCTTTCAAGTTTTCTTAGTGTAGATGGAGATAATCTGAAGACATAGGTTTTCTATACACTGGTGATTGTGCCATATTTGTAAATGTTGCTTATTTGTTTCATAAACAACATAAGCAACTAGATTTAAATCTACTTCATATTATGCTTCAGAATGGTATTTATCTTGGGTTAATCATTCGATTTGAGAAGCTTTCAAGGAGTGAAATCTTATTTTATGTTTTGTCTAAATGGTGATTTAAAATCTGTTGTTGAAGTTAGCACTGTGAATGAATGAAACTGTGTGTTAATCACAAGTTAATTTTGTTCTCAAGTTTTAGTTAGCAATTCCTTGAAAGGTAACAAGTCTGGTTAATTTGGATAAATTATTATTCTCTTCAGTTTCAAAGCTTTGATCTATCTTTTTCTGTTTCTTTAAAAACCCCAGTTAAAGTAGGTTTGAATTTATGTTTGATCTTAGAACAATCCAGAAGCTCAACACCAGTAGGCCCCTTGAACATTATAGTTCACATCAACCATTGAGTGAAATCAGCACAGTCGAGAACCGATTACCAAGACCTTGGGAGTTAGATATCCATGTGTTATTCTTTCTCTTTCAAGAGAGCAGAATGGTAATATTTTTCTTAACTATTGTTGTGCTAATCTGAACCATCACCAAACCACAATTCATGTCTGAGCTTATTTCTTCCTTGGTTTGTGAGTATTTAAATTTCTATTGCAAGTCTACATCCTATCACCCTCAAGCCAATGGGTAGGTAGAAGTCACCAATAGAGAGATTAAGAATATTCTTACTAAGAAAGTTTCTCTTCATAAGCGTGACTGGGTTGCATGGCTTCCTGAGGTAGTGTGGGCCTATCGCACAACATGGAAGACCACCACTAGTCTGACCCCTTATGAACTCATCTATGGTAAGAAGGATGTCCTTCCTATTGAATTTGGGATAAAAAATCTTAGCACTACACTACAATTGGGTATGAGTGTTTTTGATGCACAAAAGACACACATTGATCAACTACATTCCTTAGATGAATTGCGCTAGGAAGCACTCTTTCACATTGAGGTCGTTCAAAAAAAATGTACTCTATGGCATGACTGTCATATCCGACAACAGTCATTCCAACCTAGAGATTGGGCACTCTTATACAACTCTCACTTTCAAGACTTCAAGGGAACTTTTCACACATGATGGCTAGGACCCTATGAGATCCAGACTGTGTATGCTAATGGTGTTGTTCATCTTTGTACAGTGGATTCTGAAAGAAGAACTCTCCTTGTCAATGGTCACCGCCTCAAATTATACAAGAAGCCTCTTTCCAAAGAAGCTTTATTTTTAGAGGTGGACAAGAACTTACTATTATTCCTTTTGGCCTCCTTCAGGATTGATTCATAATAATAATAAAAAATATAAAATATAAAAAATATAAAAAAAATTTAAAAAATGCAATAAAAGATTCAACAATGAAACCCTTTTTGGGCATTGTTGGCCGGTTAATGTTCGAAAACTAGTTTCTGATGAGCATTACCCATTGAATAAACTTAGTGGTGAAAATCAATTTTTTGGTGCTACTAGACGGTGGTAGATTAAAAACCGAGCAACCGGCGGTCTACTGTCGAACAAAAAACCAAAAAAAAAAATTCATGCATTCGCACCCCGCCTTCCTGTCATTTTTCTGCCAGGAGATCTATTACTTTGTGTTGTTAGAATTTGGTTCCCTCATTCCATTCATTTAGGGTCATACTTTGACCTCCTATGCAGATCCATGGCTTGTCCTTTCCTATCTCCAGATGATATGCCTTGACACTATTCTTGTCCTCTTCTTGTCAGGAGCCTCTATTTCAGTGTCTCTATTGGTTGGTGCTTTCAAGTGTTCTTGGCTGGGCTCTACACTCCTCCATTCTTGCTTCTACCATTTTTGTCGCAATGGTTGTTAGTGGCTTTCAGCCAACAACCATTGCTCCACTGATTCTACATTCCTATCTCCCTTGTGATAGGAACTATTGTGGTTGTCTCCCAGTCAAATTTCTAGTCTTTCTTTGCCAGGAGCTTTTTTCTTTGCAGTTGTTTCCATGATCTATTACCCATGCTTCGGCTAGTTGCATGCCACTTTGTTAGTTGCTATACTTTTCATGCTTTCTTCTACACGTGGGCATCTCCAGCTAGTTGATTCATTTTGATTGTAGCTTTTTCATGACCATACCTCCTGCGCTACTCTCTTATAATCCTATCATTGCTACGAGTTGGCATCTGCATCAACATTGGGTTCACCACACATGTTTCCATGTTGCCACTCCTTTCCATAAATGGTCATCGGTATTGGTATTTCATGTTTTTTTTTCTTTTCTTTTTATTTTATTTAATATTGATCATTCATTTGCTGATGGTGACGTCACCCGTGGACGGGTAACTTGCTAAGTTGGGGGGGAAGTGTCACATCTACCATCATGTCTTGTATTTTATATAAAAACCCTATCCCGTTGTATCTATATCCTTTGATTTTCGGCGTGAATATCATTATCTGGTAACTCCCTCTTAATATCGCCAATAATTATTATTATTCACCCGTAATAATGAATTAAAAACCACCATTTCTTACCACCTAAAAAAATCGCTGCAGTTAAATTTGTGCTACTCTTGGCAGTAACTGTTTTTGTAACCAATTTTGTTCAGATTGCACTTTACCGGGCTTGAACCACAGACTGTTCAGATTGCACCTCCTGGTAAGGATATGGCAAGAGAACATAGGCACCATTATGAGCCATCGACAATGAATGATTTAAGGGCCCCAGAGATTTCTAAATCATATAAGATATTCAAGCAAGTAGGATGGGATGCATACTTTAAGAGGTTAAGGGGACATGATGAGAAGTTGGCTCACGAGTTTGCAGCGACCTGCAACACTAAATAGGCATGAGTTCATGGCCTGGAGATTCTTGTTTCAATTGAAAGCATAGCGGATGTCACATGATTGCCATTAACAAGGGAAATTTATTTTCCTGATAAATCTATGCAAGAAAAAGACCTTAAAACCCTCTGTGAAATTTTCTTGAAGCGTGGGAAGTTGGTTGAAATAGTTTCTGGTCAAGGCACAAAGTTTGTTTTGCTTCTAGCTCCCTAGAATGATGTGGCAATTTTTTTCATTCAGTACTTAACCTGCGAAGGGAGGTATGTATATGTTTATGCCAAGCAGTTTTGGCTCAAGATACATCTGAGATGGGGTGCATTTGTAAATGTTCCTTTCTTTATGTACTCTTCTATCATGCAAATGCGGAAAGCAGTTCAAAAGGGTAGTGAAAATTCATTAGCCCATCATGGGCTTATAAAACTATTAATTGTAAAAGAATTGAAGAAGCTTTCACCTCCTAGGGACTGGGACTCATTTTTTGTAGATGAAACCCCTAAAAATTCTATTGAGAGTGCCCTCCCTAATACTTCAGAACACTCTGTTGAAGGAGATTCCCACAATGTAGAAAAATATGTTCATAATTTAGAGGAAGAGGGGTGGACAGTCATGAAAATTTAGAAGAGGGTAATGAACAAACTAAGGGTTCCAAGTCAGAAGCTCCTCATGATAATTCTAAAAAAGGAAAATCACAAACCCTAGGGTCAAGTAGCAAGAAGGTTAAGAGTTCCAATGCTAAACAGCTTAAACTCGAAAACACTAAAATCTCTACACCTGGCTCTAGAGTTGAAAAGAAGCGGCGTAGTGGGTCTATCTCGGCTATTATTTTAGAAGAAAAACAATTGTCATCTAATTTCACAAATAAGTTAAAAAATTTGGCTAATGTATCCAGTGGTTTAGGAAGTGGTTTAGGCCCTCAAGAAACTAAAGAGGTTGGAGAGGTAACAATAGTAGCCGTAGTTTCCCAAAAGACTAAGAGAACAAAAGTTGTTGCCAAAGATTTAAGAAGAAGTAAGAGAAAGAAGTGGCTGATAAACTATGAGGAATCTCCACAACACCAAGTGAAACCTAAACAAAACCTTGAGATATCACCTTAGAATGCTCCAGTCTCAAAAGAGATACTGAGCAACCAAGAAAAAATTCTTGACAAGAATATTGTTCAGACTGAATCTGCACTAGCCAAAAGTGATAATGACCTTGATAATCCTGAAGACCAAAGCCCACATGTCGCTACCTAGGCAGAAGGGAATCAATTAGAAGATAGAGTAGGGAATGAAGTGAATGTGGAGATTCAAGAACAAGAAAATATTGTAAACCCTCATCAGGAACAAAAAGATAAATAGGAGTCAGAGGCAAAAGAAGAGTATGAAGAAGAACATCCCTTGCTCACTAATGATGAAATTCACAACATGCAAAGATTGGTAACCAAATTGACTGAAGAAAATGAGACCTTATAGAAACAAATTCAAATGACAGAGTCACTCAATGCATTACAAGCAACCGAAATCAATAAATTCAAGACAACACTGGAGCAAGAAAAGGTTACTAAGACATCTATGGTAATAATTCAAGAACATGAAAAATAGTTGTAGGAATTTTATCAGTTGTGTGTCACAGAAGTTACTAGTACTCTGCAAAAACTTGCCCCTTCTCCTTTTGGTTTGTATCTTATAATTTCTTTGCATGAGGACATGCAAAGTATTCAGCTGGGGGGAAATGATGGGGGAAAAACATGCCATTAATTTTACCTATTATTTTCTTTAAATCTTGTCATTTTTCCTAGTGTTTCATGTCGTTCCTGTCACTTTTTGTTAATGAAATAAAGGAATTTTATGAAATAGAAGGAAAGTTAAAAACTAGTGAAAATACTGATTTTGTTGATTGTTTCTAACTATCTTTGTGATTTTGGTAACATGAAGTGTTTAATGGTTGACAATGAGCATGAAGGTCGTCGATGGAGGGATGACTAAGCTGTTGAAGTCGTTTTTTCATTTTGGTTCTATTCGTCAAGATTAGCAATTTTTTTCTAAGTTGTTATGTTCTCAAAATACTATCAAAGAATCTAAACTATTTTTTATTATCTTTTAATGGTTGTTGGCTGAAATCCACAAACAACCAAAATGCTTATTCGATTACATCTGAAGGACTTTTAGAAGTATAGGTATCTACAATATGTATATATATATGTGTGTGTGTGTGTGTATGCTGAAGCTAGATAGACATATACATAATCGAAATCAAACTCTGATGATTTTAAATCTATACTCTGTTAGTGTAGTTCAGATGAATGAAAGCTATTGTGGAGTAATTATGTGTTCGTGAGTTTCATCATTCAATAACCGGCGAAGGTAGGGCCCACTTCCTTGGTTGTTGGTGATCATTTCATTAGGATTGTGTGTGTGGTAATGTATGTTATGATTTTATAAGTTATTCAATTAATTTTGTTAATGTATTGTTTGTTCAATCCCTTTATCTGCATAATCCATTATTGCAAAAGTATTAATCGATATTGATTTGTCTAATACTTGCTAGTGTAATCTGTTTTGGTTTATTTAATATCTATCTACATATATATTTCATCAGTCACTTGTTACCAGAATTAAGAACAATTAGATGTCGATTAATAAAATTATTGTGAGCTAAGGAGTTGAATAATCAATTGGTGTCGAAAGTCTATTTGCATTCAATAGTTCAACTTTGATTTTGTTCATGTTATTTTAAGATAGATTTTCATTCTGCTACATAGATTTCCACTTCTGTTTTGTCGTGTACTAGTAATCTATTTTCTGTTGCAAAGTTATTTCTTTACAGGTTCTTGTCACACCTGTGACAGGAAGTCTTCCAAACAAAATTCTGTTCAAATGCAGATTACATTAGTTTGCATCCATCAACCCTTGGTTTATTAACTACAAACCTTCGGCATATTGCCACAACACGGTTCAAAATCCTAGGTTCCCGGATTGACACTTTAGGATAAACTGAGGAGGCCATTTCTAAAGATCAAATCAAACCTATTTTGAGAGTACTTTAAGTCCACAGTTTAATCCAATCAATTGCTACACTCTACCTACACAAGATCAAGTGTTTTCGAATCAATTATTAATTCCTACCAATTCCTATTAGTTTTATACTAATTCTTTATGCCTACAAATGCCAATATGTTGTATGCTATACATATGTTTTTCACAAAACTGTAAGTATCTGGGGTTTCACACTAATGCTCTTTACATTGTATTTTTTATTTATATTTTTTATGCCTCAAAATGTAAATATGTTGTATGCAATGTCAATGTTTGTCACAATAACCTATAACTCAATATATGGGTTTTCAAATTATAGTATTGGGTTTGTGCAAGATCATGGGGGTCCAAAAAGTGACGATGTGAAAAAAGGAATTTTTAACTTGCCCAAAAATGGGAAAATTTGCTTTGACTATTTCTAGGCTTGGGTAGAAAGTACATGGTGCCATAGCATATACCAAAGTTAAATGGATATCCATTTAAAACAAATATTCATTCATAATGGATATCCATTACTAAATAGATATCAATTCTAAAATGGATATCTATTACAAAACAGATATTTATTCTAAAATGGATATTCATTTTGGAATGGATATCCATTTAGTTTAAGTTGTTTTTTTTTGGTCGAGTCTAGCGTGAGGATTTTTATATTATAACAAAAATCATTTATAATATAATATGAATTTTTCTTTCATCTTGGATATGTAAGATAGAATCCATATTTTCCCTCATGAGGGAACATTCTTTCTTTTGAATTCCTTGATGAAATGAATCTTTTAGAAGGATTATTTGATGCTAGAATTGTTGGCAAGAAATATTGTCTTTTTAAAAAATGTTATCACTTTCAAATTGTGTGTCCCTTGAGTGGACCCCTTGTCTTTTGAAGGGATCCCAAGGGACCCCTTTGAAAGATCTTTGTTCAATTGTTGACTTTCTGTGTGAGTTTCTGCCTAGGTGGCTTCTTTTTGACATCTAACATGTTTTGTATGTGGATTAACATACATGTTGCTTTGCAGGTGCACCTATGAAACTGCTTTTCAACTAGACTTTGGGAAGCCTCTTACATTTTTCTTCCTTTAGGATTGAGCACTTGGGGGCACCTCCTTCACAAGTCTGAGGACCTATGAAATGCTTACATCCTATGGGATCTCTTTGTTCAACTCTGTAGCTTTGAGGACCTACAAAGCCTTTTGTTCACCATTTGTAGGTTTGCAGATTTGTGGCTTACTTTTTTCAACTCTCCTTGGGTTTAAGGACCTATGGAGCCATCTTCTCTTCCTATGCTTTCAGGTGGGTTAGATTCTGGTTTACTTCCTTGATAGTTTTGGTATACATTTCAAAACTCTTTCAAGCTACTTTACCTTGCATCTGGTAAGCACATATGCTTGCTAAAGTGGGAGAAAAATGTAATGGAATGAATTTGCACCCCTTGAAAATTCCCCATTTGCATCCCCTCACCTTAGAATAATTGAACCCAATGATTTTATTCCACTTCGTCCATCTGATTCCCACCCACTTGGTGAATTTCTATAGTGTCGGTGGGTGAATTTTTGTTGGGGATGCTAGCATGGAACACGGATGTTTGTGCACTACGATATCGTCTTAATAGGATTCCCACCTTTGGAATTTACAAGGGCATTACAATTCACCATTGGCAATGCAGTGTAATGTTCCCACACCTCTTGATTGACCTCAAATGGCTTCCTTCCCTCCATTTCACCTTCAAATTTCTATCTTTCACATTCACTTCAACTTCTACACACTTCTTCTCATTTCTACTTGTTTCCTAATTACACTTGTTGCTACACACTCCATTATCCACCATTGTTGAAGCTTAAAGGTATTATTCTACTGTATTTTCTACTCACATTTTTGTGGTAATGATTGCACTTACAAGCTTGTGAGCTCATATCTCCCTTCATGTGCTTGAGGGAACCTTGTGTGGGAGGTGATATCTACTTTGTACATAGCATTTTCATTTGATTTCGTAGCATATCGTTGTTATCATTGTGTGGAATTGCTTTATTTTCATACTTTCTTTATCACATTTTCTATTTCATGGCTACTTTGGTTTTCTATGGAGGTGGGAACAATAAAACGGGGGTTTGACTATGGAAAGCCTCGAAATAGCCCCAACATTTTTCCCCATTCTTTTATGTGTAGGTTTTTTGTTTGTGTGGAGCTTGTGGGAGGCTAGACCAATCGTGAGTTAGATTTTCTACCACCTTTCACTCTTGTCAACTTCTCTTTTTAAGTTAAAGTATTATTCTTTCTTTCCTAATATTTTAGCTCCTTTATTCTTTTTGTTGTTATGTAAAACTCTATTTATCAGATTGTAGTTAGTTCTTTGCTAAGTGTTAACTATATTTTATACTCTTTATTTGTAAGGACACTAGTGCCTAACTGGGGCACCAACACATCATGTTGTCGTATGTCTTTTACACTGGGGTCCTCTAGTAAAGAGTAGTTGGTGTCTCAGTTTTGACTCAAAAATTAACTCATCTAGTCCCCTAAACCTCTCGAGTTGATAGAAGGAAAGTCGTAGATCAATAGCCCTTCCTTTTCACCCTCTTACAATATTAAACTTACCATAAACAATCCTTAGCATGAGGTAGATCAGGGTAGCTGATCATTCTAGACCCTCCTATGACTCGGGTTCTAGAGCGTTTGATCCCCCTCCTCTACACTTCCATACATAATAATTTGTAACAATAATAGAATATATGTTATTATATATTTCACTCAAAATAGCATAATCAACATGCATAAATAAATGCACTAAGCACACCATAATGAACACTAGTTATGATGTATGCTTAACAAAAAATTCAAAATCGATAGGATGTCATATATGCCGCTCAGCCTAACACTATTTTCATACTCCATTTGAACAATCAAAGACAAGAGTCAATTTCATTCAATTATGATGCATAAAAAAATGCATTAAACATGGCATAAAATTTTGATGTATAATGGAAATATAATCTGCACTATTTAACCCTAAGTGCACTTGAAACTCAATGGAATAAATTCCATTAGACCAAACTAACATGCCATTAGACTAAATTGACCCATCATGAAACTCAATGGCATACATTCCATTAGAAAACTTGAATACATGCAGTGTAAAGTTCCAAGGTGGTGTAAATTTTGTTATGTTTGTCATGCCACTAAACCAATAGTTCCAACACATTTGGATTGGTGGGTTTATGCTAGGAAGGGTCCCTTTTCACACCCAAACATGCCAAAATAGTCTGAGCTACATTGTACCAATGAAGTCTCTTAAGATACCAAGTTGCAAAAAGGCAACAAACTTTGATGACCTATTAGTTAGAAACTATGGCACTTACAAAAAAAAAATTTGAGGCTATGAGATCATCTAGGGCCCCTCTACAATAATCTCTCTCGATTTTTGATATCTCTAAGGATTTTTCCCATGATGTTAAGTTTTTAGTTGATGGAAAAAGTGTCAGATGCATGTCGTGTAAAGTTGCAAGGTGGTGTAACTTTTGTTATATTCATCGTGCAACCAAACCAAAAATTCCAACACATTCGAATGGGTGGGTTTATGCTAGGAAAGGTTTTGTTTCACAGCTAAACACACCTAAATAGTCTAAGGTACATGTACCAGTGAAGTCTCTTAAGGGACCAAAGTGCAAAAAGGTAGCAAACTTTGATAAGTTATTACTCAAAAATTGTGGCACTTACAAACATCTTGTATAAGGCTATGGGATCACCTAGGCCCCTCTATAATAACCTCTCAATTTTTGAGATCTCTAATGTGCTTTCCCATGGTGTCAAGTTTTTAGTTGATGGAAAATGCATCAAATGCATGCATTGTAAAGTTGCAAGGTGGTGTAACTTTCATTTTATTTGTCGTGCATCCAAACATATAGTTCCAACATGTCCAGATGGGTGAGATTATGCTAGGAAAGGTCATGTTTTGCACCCAAACATGTTGAAATAGTCTGACCTACATTGTACTAGCGAAGTCTCTTAAGAGACAAAAGATGCAAAAAGGAAGCAAACTTTGATGAGTTATTACTCAAAAACCATGTAAATTACAAACATTTTGTTTGAGGTTGTAGGATCACCTAGGGCCCCTCTATAATAACATATCTCAATTTTTTAGATCTCTAATGTGTTTTCCCGTGGTGTCAAGCTTTCAATTGATGGAAAAAGCATCAGATGCATGTAGTGCAAAGTTACAAGGTGTGTGATTTTTGATCTATTCATTGTGTGACCAAACCAATAGTTCCAACACATCTAGATGGGTGGGCTTATGCTAGGAAAGGTCTTATTTTGCACCCAAAAATGTTGAAATAGTCTGAGCTACATTGTATTAGCGAAGTCTCTTAAGAGACCAAAGTGCAAAAAGGTAGAAAAATTTGATGAGCTATTAATCAAAAACCATGGAACTCACAAACATTCTATCTGAGGCTACAAGATCACCTACAACCCCTCTCCAATAACCTCTCTCAATTCTTGAGATATCTAATATTTTTTCCCATGGTGTTGAGTATTCAATTGATGGAAAAAGCGTTAAATGCATGTAGTGTAAAGTTGCAAGTTGGTGTAAATTTTGTTCCTTTTATTGTGTGACCAAACCAATAGTTCCAACATATCTAGATGGGTGGGTTTATGTTAGGCAAGGTCCTATTTCACACCCAAACATCTTGAAATAGTTTGAGCTACATTATACCAACAAAGTATCTTAAGAGACCAAAGTTTAAAAAGGAAACAAATTTTGACAAGCTATTACTGTGGCACTTAAAAACAATCTATATGAGGTTATGGGATCACCTGGGGCCTATCTATAATATCCTCCCTTATTTTTTGAGATATCTAATGCGTTTTACCATGCTATCGATTTTTCAGTTGATGGAAAAAGTGTCAGATGCATGTAGTGTAAAGTTGTAAGGTGGTGTAACTTTCATTTTGTTTGTCATGAGAGAAAACCAACAATTCTAACACATTTGTATGGGTTGGATTATACTAATAAAGGTTCTATTTCACACCCAAACATGCCGAAATAGTTTGAGCTAAATTGTAGCGGCAAAGTCTCTTAAGAGACCAAAGGTCAAAAAGGTAGCAAACTTTTATGAGCTACTACTTGGAAACCATGGCACTTGCAAAAAAAAATTCCAAGGATAGGGGATCACCTAAGGCCCCTCTACAATAACCTCTCTCATTTTTTGAGATCTCTAATGAATTTTCCAATGGTGTCGAGTCTTTAGTTGATGGAAAAAGTGTTAGATGCATGTAGTGTAAAGCTACAAGGTGGTGTAACTTTTGTTATGTTCATCGTGTGACCAAACCAACATTTCCAATGCATTCAAATAGGTAGGTTTACCCTAGGAATTAGTGAATAAATGAAGCATGTACTCAAATACATGTAAATAAGTGAATTATGTACTCAAATACACATAAGTCATGAAATACACACATGAATACAACGTATATGCATGAATACAAAGTTTACACATGAAAACACGTTGGTTGCAAAGTATCCTCATGCTGAAATTTTTTAGGATAAAACTATATAATTTGATAGCAATGGTCAAATAAAAGTGCATTAATCAAAAAGTGGTAAGGCTATACAATGATATATGTTGATAAAATTATATGATTATATATCCAATAAAATCATACAAGCTTATTATAAAATAGCCATATGGATATAAAATATCATATATATTGATAGTACAAAACATATGTTGAAAAATGTCACGTAGGCATACAAAAAATGAATCTAATACATAGTCCTCCTCTCTTCACGCATCTAGAGACACAAATGATACAATAAGAAGTGTAGACGTTAATATATAGAAATTGAATTTAGGAATGACATATAACAAAATAATCACTTACCACAAAAAAATAATCATCACGCTCTTCCACAATAGTAGCACATTAATGATCTAGAGCGACAAGTAACTGTAGCAACCATCAAGGTAGCAATTAAACTATATACAAGTATCATGATAATTTTCAATAATAGACCATAGAAGAGAAAATATGATGTCAAATTTACTAATCTATCACATACCTCCACCAAAGGATCAAAACTGGCTATTGCTACAACAACTCCATGGTCCATCGTGCCACGAACATCGTAATAGAATAAAAAATCTATATGATCATTAGTTTTTTATCACTTTCATTAGTTTCTTTGTTTAACTAAATATACTTAGATTAACAAATCTATATTATTCTAAACAACCTAAATGATGAACCTAACTAGATAAAGAAATTTAATTATTATGAACATTAATCAAAATAAGATGAACAACATCATACCTATCCCATACAACAAATGATCTGCTACTCAATTGTGCTTGAAGGGTCATCTCTTACCTTTAGAGTATCAAGTAATGCTTCATGATTAACACTACTAATTGTCCATAGTTCTTTTGTTCTTGGTTTAGCATGCTACATCTCGATAACTTAATATTTGTTGCTATAACAAGGTGCGAATACATGAGAATGGTTTTATGTTTCTCATAGTCTTCAAATGTAGGTATGTTATTATTTCTAATCATATACGTTTGCAACCAAGTTCTAGCAATAATTGAACCTGTAGGATACATGAACCCATCATCATCTATCATTGATTGTGTTATATTCTTCTTTCCCTATACACATTGTGCCAACCAATAGTCTTATTGATCTTTATTCCCCCATAGTGCTACAATTGCATAAACAGGTCTTGGTTGTACAAGATCTGAAAAATGTTTATAGTCAAGTGAACTTTCCATTTCATATTTTAAAGAGTATTGTGTTATAGATAAAGGGGTTAGGTACTGTGGAATCCATGTATCTACCCACTCAGTTGACTCACATTGATCTCAATCACATTGAATAAAATTCTAACAAAAACAAGCTAACTCACGTGTCCATATGGTCTAAGCACCCATATCTAAGCTTCAAAATAAATGAATCTTTGAAGATTCTCTAATTGTTTGGAATTCCAATTTGTCTCCCACTATTCCCTCCTTAACCAACCAAAAGAACCTACACACTTGTGAATCAAGTGTCCCTCCTCATGATAATGCATAAGTAAAACAATCAATAATAGAACGTGCATCATTAAATGTTGCACTGGACCTTTGATCTTTATTTGTTCCTTAACTGGAGCTCTCTTCACACATGCACCTACCCATCATGCTCGCCTTTTCCATGAAAAACTTCATAAAACTCCAAATATGTGGTACACCCCTCTCTGCATGCATCCTACTCATCCAATAAAACATATGAGCATTCTCGAATTGCCTTGTGTATTTATTTGACCAAATGAGATGTCGACCCATTGCAATACATTTTTCTTGCAAGAACTTTAAAAAAATTTCAAAATAATGTTGCACAAGCTCAGATAAATGAGATATATCATCACTCATGCAAAATGGTACTCCTTGATTATCTTCCTTTCCTATTCTATACTATTAGGGGCATGTCTATATGTTATGTGGACAAAAATAACAATTTGAATAAAATTGTATTTGTGATTGTACCTCATTTTGTGGTTGCAATGTGTAATTTTCAGAAAAATCAACCACAAATATAATAGTTCCAATTGGGAAAGAGTCCTTACTCATCTTGAATTTCCAATCCAACTACTAGGAGCTATGGGTATTCCTTACATACTTGTAGAATATTTTTTTAAAATTAGAAATAAAATTAGTAATACTTACCTCTCTTGTAACCAACTCGCATCTAAAACCTTCACCTCCACTCTAAAATGTGTATTTGAATATCTCAAACCATTTTTTCTCAACAATCTTGTTAGCAAAATCATGTTCACTACCCTCAAGAAAATATGTTACAAACTTTGATAATCCACCACACTACAAACATGCTTCATTTAAACAATAATTTCTATAAAATAAGCAACCATCACCTTTAATGCATAAAAAAAGAATCTATCAAGTCCCTGGATGACTTAGGAAGTTGAATTTTATGACACTCCTACAACATTTTTGTTAGTATGCATAGTATAACGAATATAACATAATAATTCATGATACATTGAAAACTCAATGTGGTATTTACAACATGTATTATGAATATAAATATAGGTACACAATAAAATGGCTTGCAAGACTCAAAAGCCCTTTGTGAATTTGTAAATTTGGATGGGCTAAGTTACAAAATTATTTGTACAATATTGTTTGACTACATTCCAAGAAATGTTTAGAATGTAGTGTTCGATCTCAATTACCAATTCTTAACTTTAAGACATCCTTTACATTTGGTGATACTTTAGAGTGAGAGTTCCAAAATTGTTCAATTTTCATCTTTACATTATCAGTTAGCTTCTTATCAAAATGTGGAAGCCTCCCACTAAAATCCTGCGTATCATTTTGAAGAGGACTATTGATTATGAACCTCTTCTTGAGAGTTCTTTATTCAATGTTTTATGATTTAGATTTAAATCAATACAAGTTTGTCTCATTAGATTATCCTTTCTCAAATGATGGCTTACTAGTGAGGTTGTTATCACTCTATGAGCAACTCTTTTATCTTTTTCCTTACTAGTCTTTCCAAGATAAGTTAGATCATTAAAAATATTTTTTACAATAATACAATTTTTTTTGACTTTTTTGTGACATGAATCTTCAATTTTCTTAATAATGGTCTCATTTTGTAAGACTTTAGAAATTGCACAAAAATTTGACATTGTTCGGTTAATGTTTTATCAGAAAAGTATTGATTGAACATATTGGTAGCCCACAACTGAACCGTTCATGATGGCATTGTTTCATCAAGATTATCTATTATGTTCTCATCTTTCTCAAGTAACCATTTAGGGGTTCTCATGTAATTAGGTGATACATAAGGTTCTTCAACATTTTCAATGTTTTGATTAATAGGGAAAAATAGGTTTTGAAGGGACCCAAAACCCTTTACATCAGATACAAAATGTTGCTCCAAAAAAATAACCAAAAGTCTACCAGCAACACCCCAACAGCCAAAAAACAAGCCACCACTGGTGCCAAACTAAAAGAAGACAAACAACAACCAGCGGCCCCTTCTAGCAAAACAATAGACATAAGACAAGCACCAAACAGAAACAAAAAGAAACAAGAAACTAGTTAAGGCCACTCATAGTTTTGGCCACCTCAATCTACTAGTATTTATGTTTTTCAACCATATCCAGCAGTTCCTTTTTCTTAGCATCAAACACTTTCTTCCATTCTGACGATCCTCTACCAACAGGCACCATGTCATCATCCTTCACACTTTTTTTACCCTTACCCTTTTCCATTTTCTCTTTCTCCATGATCTCTGAGAAGAAAACATGATCTTCTCTGAGCTGCCCAATTTTCTTAAAGAGAGTTTCTAGGGCTTCTGCACTATTCTTAACTGAGGTATGGCTTACCTGCAATAATTTTTTGATATCCCCATTGATACCAGCAACCTTGGCCTCAAGTGCCTACATTCTATCCTTGGAAAATGCCTTGAAATCATTAAATGAACCTTCCAATTCCACCATTCTATCAATTAGGATGTCAGACATAGAGGACTTCTAAGCATTCTGCATATTCGCCTTTAAGCCTCTTATCTTAATATTAATTTTATTGAATTATTGCAGAGTCCATTTTCCCAATTTGAAGGTTCTCGTAGCCCTAGCCCTCACCATGTCCAGCAAGCCAAACATAGAAGTATCATCCTCATCCAGGTACAAAAAATCCTTCGAAAGAGGATCAATCTTCAAGGGAAGATTAACATTTTTCTTTTCCTCCTCCTCCACATTCAAATCAACAACCTCCTTCACAAGGGACACCTTCGACATGTCATGAACTGGAGAATCCTCCAAAGTCACTGTTTTATCCTTAGGAACCTTACCTTCCTCTATCTCCTTAGGGTTCGTGGAAATAACTACAGACGCCTTCTTCTTCAAATTGGCCAATCTCTTCAATAGTCTTCTTAGTTTCTCAACCGGCTCAACATTAACCTAGGCCCCAACCTCAAGAGCACCACCAACAACACCTTTACCAACAGCTATTTTTGTAGCCTTGGGAGAGGACCCATCCGACCCAACCTCTATATCATCACTTCCAGAAGAGACCAGCCTCTTAGGTACCTTGTTACTCTTAGAACCCACCACCTTCCTTTTCTTGGAAGCCAAAGCCACATCCGCAGGGCAAACATCTTCCACATCCTCATCCCATTCCTCCTCCTCCTCCTCTGATGAGGATTCTGAATTTGACAACCTTGATAAAAGAACTAAAAACCTCTTCCTTGCCTTTGATGGCTTGAACCGAGGTTAGATATTGGACATGCTCCATAATGAGAAAAATAAGCCCTTCATAGAGGATAGGGGACCTCCTATTCTTCAAATGAGTATATACCGATGATTCTAATGAAGATTAAAGGAAGAAGGGAAAAGAGATTAAAAAAACCATGCCTGAAGTGATTCAAGAGAGTGAAATGGTGACCAAGAAGAGCCTTAAATCTCCCTTCCAACATCATGTAACACATCATCACCTTCACAACCCTAGAAAAAATTTTCTTGACGGAGGTTCTATCATAGCTCGAGCTCTCCAACTTGACCAAATTCTTCCACTCATCATCCTTAAAAAACTGGGTCATCGCTTCTTCATTACTCTTTTTGTCTTTGAAAAATTTCCTTCCCACAGTCAACATGCCAGTAACAGTGGCAATAAGGTCTTCATTCACCTCCACCTCCATCCCTTTCAATACTAGCTTGCAGTTATTCCAAAGTGAGACATACTTGGCCAAGGCATTATGCTCATGACCATGTAATCTCTCCAAAAATGGAGTGAAATTTCCATGACGAAGAATGTTCCAGAGCTTCTTCTTCCTCCAAATATCACCACATGAATGTGACTCAACTTTTCTTCTATCACCACCCATGGTGGCCCAAACAGAACACACAAAACCCTAGTGAAAGCTACCCAAACAAAAGCACAAAACCCATAAAACACCCATAAAGCGTGCCAAATGGGAAGAAGTACAAGGCCATAAAAGCTACAACAACTTATCCGACACCATCATTTCTTAAAATATTTCTAGCATCCTCAAGAATGATCGACCCTTCCTCCCATGAGCAAAATTCACTAAGGTTAACAGCCAAATTGGCAAAAAAATCGGCAAGAGAGTTTCCTTCCCGATAAACATGTGAGATGTGAGTCTCATCACAAGATTGCAACATCATTACCGTATCCTTTATTAGCTGATCCATGTTCTAGCTTAGGGACTGAGTACCATGCAAATAGTTTATGATATTCATAGAATCACCTTCCACCCAAAATTTGGAAAACCCCTTTCTAATAGAATATCTAACACTCATGAACACAGCCTCTGCCTCCACACGATGTCAACATTTTCAATGTTATTAACATTTTCATTTTTTAATTTCCACGATTTTATTTTTAATGTTGTTAACATAAATTCATTTTCAATATTTTCATTTTCAATTTCCATATTTTCATTTTCAATTTCAGCTTGAATATTTACCATACCTTGTCTTCTTTGCCTATGACTTTCTCTATTTTTTGTTCTATATGCTTCACTTTGATCTGCTATTAGTTTTCTCTTTCCTTTTCTCTTACGGCGACTATTGCACCCCATTGCATAAACAAAAAAGAGCACACAAATGATTGTAAAGCTTAAAAATGTGTAAAAGATTCTTTCAAAAGCTTAAATTTGTCTAACACAGACAAAAATCATGGGATTTTAGTGAAAAAAAGAATGTGGGGACCGTTTGAATGCTCAAAATGATCCCCTTTTTATTTTTTATTTAATTCACAAAACAATATCCATTTAAAAAAAATATTCGATATGTTTTGTATAATTCAAAACCTATGAAAACAAAACAGATATTTTTTTCCTTTAGTTTAAAAAAAATTAAAGTTCATTAAACGTTTTATGAATTATTAAAAGCATAATATTATTAATAGCATGATATATATTATGTTATGATATTTTTTATATTATATCTTAAATATATTATATAGTATGATATATATTTATTATATATTAATATATTAAATTAATATATTATATATTTATATAACATATTATATATGAATATTAATATTATTATTATTATCAAGGTATATATTATATAAATTATATTATATATTAATATGTATGCATAGACGAAGCTTCAAATGTTATGCAATAACAAATACCTATTTTCTTTAGATTTTTATAAAGCAAATAATACATAAAACTAATATTGTGTATTAAATATTATATATTATGTATTAATATATATAATAAAAATATTATATATTAATATATCATAATATATTATGATATATATATTATATAATATATTATACATATAGTATATTTAATATATACTATATATTATATATTATATCATATATTTAATACATAGTATATATTTTATAATATATATAACTAGATAACTCTCTCTCTCTCTCCCTCTCAAGTCTCTTTTTCTCTCGCTCCCTCCCTCTCTCCCACTCAAGTCTCAATCTTGGTGGGACCCAAGGCTGTTGATGTGTCATTTGTTGTGATCCCATAATTTGACCTATTTAGAGATAGGCTATGCATTCTTTGGCTAGCCTATATGAATGGTGTTGCTTCTATAATCCACAAGTGCTTGAAGCTCCCCCATGAGGATCTAGTGCACATAGTGCATGACACTAGCTATAAATCATTGGTGTCATGTGGGGGCTTCTCTCTAGATCACTTTTTGGTTCCCTCAATTCAAACCTCTCCCACCTATGGAATATTTATTATATAGAGCTTATGTTAAATATAATACTAGGGGTACAATGCCAAAAGTTATTTATCCAATCTCTCCCTATGTTGCTTCTATAAAAGCCTCTATGATAGCACAATGAAAAATTTCCTCTTCTACCTCATCAAAGGGGAAGGAGAAGCTTTCTTGTGCTCTAGAATCTTCTCCTTCAATATCTTCAATTTCATCTACTTCTGCTTCTCATCCCATGGTAGAATCTTTGGTTCCTACTCGTATTCCTCATATGGGAAGTGTGATGATCCATGTGTGGTGGAAGGAAAAGCATTAGGTTTTCTAGCTTCCTATTCTACCCAAGGTTCCCCAACCCACTATATATGGAAAGAGGAAGCATTTCCATGAGGTTATTATAGCTTGGCCTTTACAGCCTCCTATTGTTCTTCCACCTATCCCTCAGGAAGCAAATGGGAAGAGGCCTACTATTGAGGCACTTGTGTCTATTTCTGCCCTTGTTCTTTTTGCTCTTGTGCCTCCTCCTCCTTCCCCTAATTAGGAGACTGTCCTTCCATTGATGATGTTTTTGAAGAACTCTCCTATAGTGGGACAATAGCCTCTGGCTTCTTCTCAAGTTGCATCTTCTAGTGCTCGTAGCTGACCTAACTGTCTTGCGTGTGAGCACAATCACAGGTGAAAGGCTCTAGCCATGGAGCATGTCACCTTGCAGAAGACAAAGGGGGAGCTAGTTGCATCTTTTTTTGCATATTCTTCTATCACTTAGCCTTCTTCTATTGTTATTGCTTCAGTTCCCATCACTTATATTATCTTGCTTCCAACTCCCTCAGTGGGTCCCAATGATGCTCACCCCAAAAGCGTGCAAGTCTTCATCACTCCCTCCTTGGATCCCCCTCTATTGATGTCCTTCCCAAACATCCCTCCTTTCCTACAACCTATGAACATGCCAAATACAATGGTGGTGTCCTTCACAACTATTTCTTCCTTCTCCTTCACATTTTCTCTTTCTATGTGGATTCTACATCCTCCAATGAAGCACAAGTTGCAAGATGACCTCACCATGAGTGGAGGTTGGAAGAAGGCTTCACCTTATTTTGAAGCTAGTTCCATCTTGTCTTACATTATTCTTGTAACAAAAACATCCCTCACTTCTTCAGAGCTAGTCACCACCCCTCTCCCTAAGATTGGAAGTGACTCTTAGATGCACCACCCTTCCCTTGAAAAGTGCATGTTTAGTTTAGTGGAAGATATCCTGGCTTTGTCCTTGGTTTTTGTAAAATTGATACTTTTAATCCACAAGAGCTTAGAAAAGAAGACCTTGAGGGGCCTGGGTATGTGCGGGATCATCATGGAAAAAACAGGCCCTTAAGTGGCAAAAAATTTAGAAAAATCAGAGTTAGGCAATTTGACGTAAAAATTTGAATAACTTATCTATATTATTTCAAAAATATGTAAGAATAGAATCTATAGCAAATTGAATTTAGTTTCTAAACTACTAGGTTTTTAAAAAAAAATCTATTTGGTGAAAATTTGAAATTTCAATGTAGTATTACTTAAATTTCAGGGAAAAAATAAGAAGTAGGTGTCTGTCTAACCACCCTCACCACAATAAAATGATATATATTTTTTAATAATATTTTAGACATAAGTAGAGGAATCTTGTTTGGATGTGATGCATATTTTCTTGTAATTTTTTTCCAAGTAAATAATTAATTATGATTTTATTATTACAACTTTTAAAAAATATAAAAACTCGTATGTCTGACCACCTTAACTTGGTCAAAACTTCACAAAATTCAATTTTTCTTTTTTTAATCCTATAGTATACGAAGCATAGAATGTGATGCATGTTTTGTATTCAAAAAATGTGATACCGTTTGAAAGCTATAGATGTTTTTCAATCAACCTATCAATCAACACTTTAGTTGTAATTCGAATAGAAAATGAATAATAATTATTTATTAAATTAAAAGTAAAGAATAATTTATATTGGTGGAAAGCTGAGAATCTCCTTTAAAAACCCTTTTCATTTCATCAATTTTGGGTAAAAAAAAAGTCATCAATCAGATACCCTACAAATAGCCATCATATTGCCACTTTTTGGCCCATCATGATCTTGCACATACCCGCCTTCTTCCTTGGCTCTTGTTACAGATGAGTCAGAGGTACCACCCTTTTTATCTTTCCCTTATAGTCTCATCTACCCTCCCCTTATAATTATCTAGATTGGGAGTAGGAATACCTATTAGTTGATGAGGACTAGGGTCTCTTCTACATCTGCAACATAGATTTGTTTGTGTGTTTGTGTTCCCACGTACTTTTCATTTTCTATTTGTGATCTTACTTGGAGGACCCTCTCTACCATTTTAGGTATTTGGATACAAGTGTGGAAATATTTTTTGTACTTCTTCTATTTGTTTCATCATTCTTCCATGTGTCATAATATATTACTTTTTGATATTGGGGATTATGAAAAGCATTGGGGGCATTTAGGCCTTCATCTATGTTGACCCAATTTTTATTTTTTACTTTGTCTTCATGTGCTCTTCTTCATGTTCTAAGAACTTTGGGGATTGATGCTAGTTCATACATATATTATATCATATATATCTATTTATATCTATGAGTGATTCTGACCCTAAATTCTCAGATCCCCCTATCTCTTGATTTCTTCATCTCTACTTATTTTCTTTGTGATGTTGTGGTTTCAATATGTTGTCTTTTGTGTGTGTGACAACATACCATGGATACATGTCATTATGTGTTGCATACCACAACATCTTTGCATCTCCTTTCTCTCCTTAGGATGTCATGTGCTCCTCCACATATCACACATCATCCTAAGGGGGGGATACCATGCTGTCTAATTTTCAATAAGGCGAATTCTTTTAAAAGGATTCCTTGGTGTTGAATTTATTTACAATGAATTCGTTGAAAAAATAATCCCTTGTTGAAAACTCTCATTTTCCAAATTGATGTATTCTCTCAGAAAATGAATCCTTGACAAAATTCTCTTTTGAAAAGGATTCCATAGTGAAAGAGTCTAAAAATTTTCCTTTCAAAAAAGGAGTGTTTTTCCTTAAAATAAAGAGTCTGAAAATTTTCCTTTCAAAAAGGAGTATTATTTCCACCAGATTCCTTGATGAAAGATCTTTCAAAAGGATTCCTTGATGACATAATCACTTGTGGTTCAAATTTCATATCTTTCAATTGGAATGTTCCTTTGAAAGGGCCCCTTGGTGTCTTGAAGGGTTCCCTACCAAAGGAACCCCTTTCTAAGCCTACTTCTTAAAGAAATATTTGGTGTCTTTCAATTTGTGTCTTCTATCTAATATTTGATATGATTGTGTCTTTCCTATGGCTATCTTACAATGTAGTTTATAGTAGCCATAGGCTTATCTATTTGATTAGATTGTGTCTTGTGTCTTATCTAATTACATTGCATCTTATCATGCTAAATTGTGTCTTCTTGTGTCTAATACGATTATCTTTTTTACCTAACATGTTTGTGGTGAGATCGCAACTAGCTTTCTAGGATCAAAGAATTGTGGCATCTTCACATCTTGGTGGAGTTCCCTCTCTTGCATCAAGGTGAAACAATGGAAATAGCATGCTCCACCTTTTAGGAAATGGAACACTAGGGTTTAGGGACTATTTCACTCAAGTTTCACTCAATAATACCTTAGAGATCTCAATCCAATGATAGAATGAGAGAAAGAGATCTACAATAAGATGTCCTAGGGTATGTTTAGAAACTAAAAAGGGTTTAACCACCAAGCTAGGGCTTGGAAAGACAGGTAATATGCAAAACCTAATGATGAAACTTAATGATGTGCAAGACTCAAGCAAATGACCTAGAAATGAATGTAAAACATAATAGTAAATTGAGAAAACACAGAGGTGCACCTAGAAATTTGTAGCAGCTCAGAACAAGATTTGAAATGTTGAAAATGTTGAATTTAATGCACACTAGGACTCATACACCAGGTTGGGTGATTTAGTCATAGATTAGGGTTTTTGGGTAGGAACATAAATATGGCATTGATCAATCTGGAACTCCCGAAATCTATAAAAATAATTATACTAGGACTCATATGCCTGAAGTGGTGTATCATTCTTTCTAAGCTTTTTTGGAGGGTCAAATTCAGAATCTGCTCCCCTATCTCTATACTTCCTTCTAATCCTGATTTTCAAATTCAAAATGTTAAATTCTGCTCTGTAGGTGTATTTAGTTATCTTGTAAACAAGGTGACAACTTTGCAAACTTGAAAACTTCTTCTAATCTTGCTCTTATCTTCAACCTATATCTTCAAATCACACCCTAAAGAGAGGGAAAAATGTTTTTTTGTTAGTAGAAATGGGTTTTTCTTGGTCAAACCTTGTTTTGGTAATCAAACCTTGAAATGAAATGAAATAGAAAAGAGGAATGATGAATGAACAAATATGTAATGTTGCAACTCACCAAACCCTTGAATAAGATGTTGCAAACATGTATGAAATGGCTAGCATGAATGTGGATCTTTACTCTTGTTTGAATGATATGGATCTTGACTTGAATGCTATGGATCTTGACTTGAATGCTTTCTTGAATAATAAAACCTTACATCACAAATATTAGCTCAAAAACAAACATGATGCATGATGACTTTGACATGATGCTTGATACTTGATCAAAGCTCTAAAACACTTGATAATCAGCTTTGGACAACTCTTCAATTCTATTGTAAATAGTTGTATGCTCTTGTGAACTCAAATTTTCTATAAGGAATACTCTCATGAAAGTCTTAGGTGAAAATGAGTGAAATAACCTTGTATTTATACTTTTTTACGCCAAATTTCTTGAAATTACAATACTGCAAGTTGACATCAGATCTAGGAGAATAAAATATCACCAAGAATTTGAATTTAATTTAGGTCTAAGCTAAATGGGACTTGTACACCAGTTGTGGCATATGAGTCCCATTAGGCTAGGCTTTGGGACACATTTTTCAAGAAAGGCTTAGATTTATGTGAAATCAAATCAAGGCACTGAAACTTAGGTCGAACCTGATGAGTCTAGTTTATGGCTCAATTTTGATAGATTTTATTATCCATTTGTTGTAGTTGTCATAGGCTTTGATACTTGGATGCGAACATTTTCATGATATTTCCTCAAAACTATAGACATTGGGAATAAGCTTATTTTTGTAACTTTTAAATGACATTGACATGCTATATGAACTATGTATGCTAATTTTACATGTGGATTAATGAATGTTACTTTAAAATAGTTACAGATATGCAATTTTTGTGTGTACTAATATTGTTATGAAGATATAATTAAAGCCTACAAAATTGAGAAATATTTTGTCAGCTGGTTGCTTGCCATAAAGGTCAACAAGGTGATCATTCAAAGGTCAATGGAGGGAAGACTCTAAATGGAGGGACATTCCTATTTTAAATAAAAAAATTGTATTTTCCTTATAAATGGTCTTGATAGTTTGTTGAGCAAATATAGGAGCTATTGTTATGCTAGATCTATGTTAAGGCAACTGACTTGAACAGATTTCACGCAAACATAACCTCCTTCCCACTTTCTACGCTTTCCATAAAATGGCATCCTAATCTATTGGAGTTGACCGCCTTGGTTAGTGATTTTTCCTCCTATAAATAAGACTCAAATCTTCCTTCTCAGAAGGTTGATTAATCTGATGTTGGACTCACATTATTAGTTTTTTAGTAATACAGTTATGTTGCTCTGTTGTAATCATGCTTTCCAATGAATAAAATGAAGTTATAAGTTCGTTGCATCTGAGTTTACATTTGTCTTAAGGGATACTCATCCAAGGGTGCCCACTTGGTGAGCATTCCATATTTTAGCTTAGTTGTTACTTTTTTGTGCAAATAGTTACAAATCTGGTAATTGTCTATTCTTGCAGCCACTAGAATTCTATTATATGGTTGTTCCTACAACCAAAGCAGACAGAGTAGTTTCCTGTCTGTTTGCTCATATTTTCATTTCTATCATGTACTTCAGCTTAGTATAGTTATTGGTTGATGTTCAATACTTATGCTATTTCTTTCTAAGCAATTTACTTTCAGCATTATGTCTTTCTTAGCTATAGAATGAATATGTCTACTTTAGATTCCTAGTGCACATAAGTTATGCTAACCCATTTCAAGCTTGCATCCTTGGGTTGACAAGTTAAATGCACCTTCATAATGATTAAGATAGCTATTTAGATTAGATTTCCAATCTCTAAATCACAGGTTTAAGGGCTTAGTTGTTAAATCATTGTAGGAGGCCAACATTTTTGGTGTCATTGTCGGTGATGGTGTCAAACTAGGGAGTTCTTTGGAGTCATTGATAGTTTCTTTCTTGTTGTATTTCTAAAATTTTGTTCTTAGTATACCCCTCATTTAGGAAAGTAATGACCCACCATTCTTTTTCCAATTCTTTGTGTGAGTTGGCTAATATTGAGTTGATACCGTATGCATAGAGGAAGGAGGAGAGATGCTCATGGGAGATTCCTTTCTAATAACCCTGAACCATTCCAGCTAGTTGAGCATCAGAATCTGCCAAGAGATGAAGAAGAAGAAGAGCCACACCCCTTTGCTAATAATTTCCTAATCTGACCAGTTCTGACATTTCCTCTGAAGAACAAAATCAGATTGAGAATCCCTTTGCTTTGGAACTCCATCAAGAAGGCATGGGTGATACAAATAGAAACAAACCTAGCCAACTAGCTTTTCCTTTTCACATTGCTCATCAGAATGAAGTTGACAACCTCAAAAATATCCCTTCTTCAATCCTTCCTAAGTTATATGGACTTGTCATAGAAGACCTTGTTACTTTCTTGTTTGAGTTTTATATACTCTGTAGGAGTTATGACTATACCACTGATGCCCATAGGCTTAAGCTATTTCCTACAACCTTGAAAGAAGTTGCATTAAGATGGTTTATGATTCTAGGAAAAAATACTATGGAGAATTGGGAGGACATGAAGACAAAGTTCCTTGAGAAGTACAAGGAATATTGTAGGGGCAGTGACATGAGGGGAGGTGACATCTTTAGGATGCAGCAAAAGGAAGATGAGAGTTTGGAGGACTATATTTCAAGGTTTTTGTTTTTCCTACAGAAATATCCTCACCATACATGACTACATGAAGAATCACAAAAGTTTCTTTTCCTAAGAGGAATTAATGATAGCTACACTTATGCCTTGGACATGATGGGAGTAGGAGATATCACTCAAGTTCCTTGGGAGGATATGAAGAAGATATGTCAGAACTATTCTAGGGAAACCTCAAATAAAGGAAGAGCTTACCAATCCTCTATGGGTAAGCCATATACCAATAGAGTTTCAAGGATGGAGATTACTCACTTGTTGGCAGACTTTAAACAAGACATCATAAACAATATGGATACCCAACTAGATACACTTAAAGCAAAGAAGAAACAAGAGGAGGCAGAGGCAATGTTGGAAGAATATTGCCCTCATTATAGAAAAAAAGGACTGCAGATGCAAAATGGTAGCTAATATTGATAGTAAGCAAATCCCACCTAAGTTCAAGCCAATCCAAGGTGATGATGATTAGGTCTACTACATTGCACAAAGAAGACCATGGGCTCCAAGACAAGGTATGCTGCCAAATCCATTGTCCTTTGTTGGGCCTTATTTTAATTCTTAATTTGGTAACCAATGGCAACCCCCATATCCATCCAATTATGGAGGATATCCACCACAACCTTAGAATAACCCTCCAAATACTTGGCCCAACCACCAAAAATCTCCACTCGAGTGGCAACAACCTTAGGGGAATTGGTAGAAATTTCAAGGAAATTGGCAGCCACCTCTAGGAAACTGGCAACAAACATCTCAATGGAGGGGAGGACAACAATGGCCAAACTAGACAACCAATTACATGCAACCACCTTCTCAACCCCTGCAACCTGCTATAATTCCTCCTACTACTACTTCAAGTTCAACCACACCTAGACCTACTTAGCTACTAGCTCAACCCACACCTAACCCAAATAACAAACCACAATAGCAATAACCAGTATACTCTATTGATCCAAATCAATTTCCTACATACGTTGTGACTGTAAGTGACATCCACTTGCATTCAGGAACTACTTTTCCAGCCCCTTCCACACCCATTATCACTGATCTTCCTATGGAAGAAGAGGAGCATTTGAATGTCCCCATTCAACCAAGTGCACCTAAAAATCCTGAACCAGTCCCAGTCCAATAGACTAAACAAGAACCACCATTTCCTCAAAGGTTGGAAATTATGAAAAAAAAGGAAGAGGAGGAAACAACCTTTGACATTATAGATCAGTTGAATCACATATGTTTCAAGATACCCTTATTTCAGGCCATAAAAGATGTTCCCATATATGGCTAAGCAATTAAGGAAGCATACCTTAAGAAGCCAGGCAGGAAGAAGAAAGACCCCACTACGGTTCATGTGGTGGGACGGCTGGCTGACATCATGCTTGGGAAAGTGACTGCTCCCAAATATAATGGCCTAGGTAGTCTTGTGGTAGGAGTTGTTATAAATGTGACCCAAATAAAGAATGATCTGATTGATTTGGGAGCAACAATAAATGTAATGACCAAGGATATCCTGCAACAACTAAATTTTACAAGCATGAGACCTACTCCTACTATCCTGCAGCTTGCTGATAGTTCCACTATTAAACCTGATGGTATAGTAGAGGATCTTGTGGTAACTCTAGACTCTTGGGAGTACCCGGAAGATTTCATGATTCTTTCTCCTAAAGCTACACTAGGTGGGTACCCCATTATTTTAGGAAGGCCATGGTTAGCCACAAAAAATGCCTATATTGGATGTCGTACAGGAGATATGACCATTTATGATGGAAAGAGCACTAAAAATCTTATTCTCTACCCCTCTGCTCATCCATCCCATGATATGGATAACCCCATATGGCCACATGTTGGTGAAGAGGCTGAGGAAGTCAATTGTGTGGCACAACTTATGATGTTAGGCAGAAGTTCTTTCATGCAGCTTCAAGAAGAAGTATTTTCTAACATAATTTAGAACCATTGTGAGGCGCGGGAAGATTCATCCTCTCATGCATTTGGTTTTGTTAATCTAGTAAAGACACTTTTTCCCGCTCTTCATGTAGCAAAAATTCTTGCAACAACAAGTATGTCTCATACATTGTTGCTACATGAAATCAAGGTACCAAGAATTAGTGAAGCAACTATGATAGAGCTAATTACACAAGTGTAGGTGTTAGAAGGGAAATATCTAAATATTAATAGCTAGTTGAGTGAAGAACAATAGTTGTCATTGAAAAACTTACTAAAGACCCACTAACATGCATTTTCATGGGACTATCATGATATGAAGGGATTGGATCCTAATCTCTTCACTCATAGGATATACATCAGAGATGATTTCACACCAATGAGGTAGCCATAAAGAAGAATTAACCCTGCATTGAGGGAAATTGTAAAAGGGGAACTACAAAAATTACTAGATGTGGGATTTATCTGCCCCATTTCAAATAGCCAGTGAGTGTCTCCATTGGTGATTGTTCCCAAAAAGGGAGGGAAGTGGCGAGTTTTTTGTTGATTATAGGGAACTCAATGCTACCCCTAAAAAGGACCATTTTCCACTTCCTTTCATAGATCAAGTACTGGATTCCCTTGCAGGCAAGCACTATTTCTCTTTTCTAAATGGATTCAATCACTATAACTAGATCCAAATTGCACCTGAGGACCAAGAGAAGACCACATTTACCTACCCATGGGGGAATCATTCCTACACATTACTTCCATTTGGCTTATGAAATATACTTGAAACTTTTTAGAGGGTAGTCATTAGCATATTTTTAGATATCTCTCATGATTGCATAGAAATTTATATGGATGATTTTACTACGTATGGTACTAATTTCAATGAAGCATTGGAAAATCTTATGAGAGTCTTATAGATATGTGAAGACCATAATATGTCTCTAAACAATGAAAGGTGTTTCATGATGATGCAAGAAGGTGTAGTCCTTGGCCACTACATCGCTCACAAAGGAATTCAAGTAGATCTTTCCAAGATTGAGGTGATCACCAATCTACCTATACCTACAAAAAAAAAAGATGTTAGGAGTTTCTTGGGACATGCAGGTTACTATAGGCATTTCATCAAAGATTTTAGTAAAAAGGTAGCACCATTCTACAATATCCTAACCAAAGATGATGAGTTCCAATGGAAAGAGGACTATGACAAGGCATTCTCTGATCTCAAAGTAGCTTTAACTCATGCTCTTGTACTCAAAGGTCCCAATTGGGAGATTCCTTTTCAAATTCATATAGATGCATCAAACTATGCTATAGGAGTATTCTTGGGACATAAAGAAGGAACTATTGAAAATGCTATTTATTTTGTTAGCAAAAACTTGCAAGGAGTTGAATTTAATTTTATAGTGATAGAAAAAGAAATGTTGGCAGTAATCTATGCCCTCAACAAATTTAGAAACTACATAATAGGCTACCAAATCTTTGTGCACATAGATCATGCAACCATTATGTACCTCATGAATAAGCTCTTGATCTCATGTAGGCTAGCAAGATGGTTGTTTTGATGCAAGAGTTTGACATAACCATTATTAATAAATCAAGGAAGGCCAATGTTGTTATAGACTTTCTTTCAAGCTGACTACATTAGAGGAAAATCAAGTAATTGATGAATCTTTCCCTTATGAACATTTATTTTCCATCAGTGTGCATACACCTTGGTATGCTGACATAGCTAATTATCTAGTCACAAGGAAAGTTCCTCCTCATTCCTCTCCAAAAGAGAGAAGGGTGCTCATTGAAAATCCTTTTCCTTTCTCATGAATTGTAGAATGCTTGTTCTACATTGGACCAGACCATGTCATGAGGAAATGTGTGAGGGAAGATGAGACGTATGATATATGGCATGCATGTCATAATGAACCTTGTGGAGGGAATTTTACAGCCAAGAGGACAATAATGAAGATTCTGAACATAGGATATTACTGGCGCACACTACACAAAGATGCAGGGAAATATACAAGGAAGTATGATAGATGCTAGAGGATGGGCCAACCAACCAAATCTGATGAGATGCCCCTTTACCCACAAGTAGTAATTACTCCATTTGATAAATGGGGATTGGATTTTGTAGGGCCCATTGATCCTCCATCAAATGGTAAATCCTGTATCTTGGTATGCACTAATTATGTGACAAAGTGGGTTGAAGTTAAAGCAATGAAGCATACAAGAGATAATAAGGTTGCATAATTTCTTTATGAAGAAATTTTCACATGGTATGGAGTTCCAAGAGAGATAGTAACTGATCAAGGGGAACAATTCACATCAACCCTTGTCACAACACTAGTTAATGAATATAATGTGAGGCACATGAAGTCTACTCCTTATCACCCTCAAGCCAATGGCCAAGTTGAGGTGACCAACAGGGAAATTGAAGTCATTCTAACAAAAATAGTGGCTATCCATAGGAAGGATTGGGAAAATAGGCTGCTAGAAGCTGTGTGGGCCTATCGGACCACCTGGAAAACAACCACAGGCTTCACTCCTTTTGAATTATTGTATGGGAAAACAACTATGATGCCCATTAAATTTGAGCATAAGACTCTTAGGACTGATCTATACTTAGGGATGGATATCTCTAAGGCAGAAAAGGACACAATTATGCAGTTGAGTAATTTGGATGAGATGAGAAAGACAACCTTACATCACATAGAGGTAGTGGAGAATCAGAGAATAAAGTGGCATGACAAATTCATAAAGGATAAGATGTTCCAACTAGGAGACTGCGCACTCCTTTATGACTCTAGATATCAAGATAATGTTGGTAAGTTTTAGACAAGGTGGTTGGGTCCATATGAGGTTGTTGAAGTCTTCTCCAATGGTGTTGTCCAGCTCACTACCATTGACCCTGTCAAATTTAAGCTGCTTGTCAATGATCATCACACTCAAGTTGTATCACAAGCCAACTTCCAAGGAGGAATTCTTGTAGCAATTCACTCAGCATGCATTCTGAACTTCCTACAACCAAAGGAAGCGAGCCTAGTGTCCCTCCTTCTGGCTAGCCAAGATAAGTAAATTGTCATAATAAAGACTTCCACTTTTGTGGGAGTCCACTTCTTCATTCATTCACCCATTCACGTGTCCATCTCCACCTTTCTCTCTCTTCCATCACGCTACCATAACTTCAATTCATTCCACTTCACTTAATTCCATCTCCACTTTCATTAATTGCTCAACTAAATTCTTAAAAGGTGATTGGTACTTCCTCAATATTCTTTGCAACAAATATTCCATGAATTCATACGTACGCATCAATTTGTTACATCTTAATTATCTTTTAGTACATTCATTTAATTAATGTACATTAATGTAGATGTTCTCCATAGCATAATTATTCCCTACCCCTATTAAATCATCATTACTACCTCGCATGTGAGGAAACATGATCAAATGTAGGTTGGGGGGGAGTGTAAATAGCATGTCCATGTTTCAGTCCATGTTGGTCCATGTTAGCAAAATTTAAATTAAGCTAATTTGAATTTTGAGTGAGGTGACGACTTGCATGTGTGAGATGATACCATGTTGCTGCCATTTTTCTTGATTGTATCCTTCATTTATTATCCTTTACTACCTTTATTGCCTCTGTCATAATCCAAAGTTTCCAAAAGGGTAAAATTCATATGACATTGGCATTGGGAATTCAACAGTGTTGCAGGAAGGAGAAATTTGGCTTCCAGATAAATATTGCAGGAGGGGAAACCTTGCAGAGTGCTTGTTTAATTGTAGAAATATAAGCAATGGGAGTTGGGTTAATTCGAAATGAACCCATGGTTCATGATGTTGTGTTGTAGGATGCACCTTCCCAAGCCGAGTTCAAAAATTTTGGGTGGTTAGATTATTTCTTGAAGCTGAATGGCTATAATGAAGATGTTGCATTGGAATTTGCATAGACATTGTTTGAAGGAAAATTCATGTTAAAAGGGTTGGAGTTAATAGCTACTAAAGAGAGGATTGTAGAAGTTATAGGGTTGTCTATTGATGGTGAACAATACCCTGCTACCAGAGATGCAAGGTCATCTAGGGCTAAATTTACAGAACCTGGTGACCCTCCATTGGATGTGGACAAGCAAGGTGTGAAGAGAACCTCTTTTCCTGAGCCATGGAATCAAGTAGTTGTCCACATTGTGAAGTACATCACTTGTGAAGGCCGCTAGTCAAACCTACATTTTGTGCACTTCAAACTCCTGAATCATATGAGGCATGGGAGAAGAATGAACATGCCAAACATGTTATATCATCTCCTTTCAATCATGGCAGCTGAAACCCAAAAAGGTAGGGATAATTTTTTTTCACACCATTGTCTAATCAAATTATTAGTAAAGAAATCTCTGCATGATGTGTCTGATATGAATTGGGAAGAATTTTTAAATATTAATCAATTTAGACTAAAGCATTTGTGACCTAGGGTTTTTCCTCAACCTCATAGGGCTAGTAGGAAAGTGATTTTTGTTGAAGCCACTCTTGGATCCTCAACTTCTGGTGAAATCCCTAGTGTAAACCCTCTTGTAGCTCAACAAACTATAGAGATTAGTTCTTTTGAGGCAGAACATTCAAACAAAGCTATTTCTTCTTTAGAATTTGATGATGATGTCCCTCTTCAAACCTTAATTCAAGCTAGGGCACAAAAGAAAGATGAAAAAAATAAGGAAGGGAAAGGATAAAAAGAAAACAACAAAAAAAGAAGCTCCAAGCTGTAAGAAACAGAAGGTTGACATTGTTCATCTTGCACTCGAAGAAAAACATGGAAGCCCTCCTAGAAAAACAAGACCAGTTGGACCAGCCACTAGTATGTCTCCACAGCGAATCCCTAAGCCTAGAGAAATATCACTGGAGGAAACATAGGCCCCAATAGGGTAGGTGACCATTGAGAAAAAGGACATTTTTTAGGAGCAGACAAATATAAGGTTGGAAAAGCTTGTTGCCATCGCATAAAAAGTTGAGAGTCAAGAGTATGAGGAGAATCAAGAGCTCCTATAGCAAGAGAAAGAGTTACTGTAGCAAGAACAGGAACTCCTATAGCTAGAATTGGGTGAATAATTAGAATCCCTGTAGTTGGGGCCACATGAAGATCAAGAATCAGTGCCAGGAAACTTTTTGGTAGGAATACATAAGCCCTCTGATTTTTCAATGCACATGGTAGCCATGAACCTATGGAATGAGATGCAAAGGAGGGAAGAGGAATGGAAAGAGGATAAACATAGGCTAAATGAGGAAATTAAAAAGAAAGATGAAGAGAAGAATACAAAAATTGTTGCTTTAAAGGAAAAGGTGGACAATGTAGCAGCCTTAGTACCTTAGCTGTTAGAATGCAAGACCCCTCCAAGGGTCTATGCTCTATATTTGAAGGAGAGGAATCTTTCTTTTAAAATAGCAAGGATCATTTTAGGTTTGAATCTTTCCATTGAGACTCCTCTTGAATTTTTTCAGGCTTATCAGATTTCTCCTCCTAACATGAAAAATTTGTTGTGTGAATTCTATTTGCATAATTATGTTGTGCCCCAAGATCATGATTGGAATCCATTGTTGTGCATTGGGATCTCCAATTAAGGTAATTTATGTCCTAGATGCAGAATGAAATTAGTTGGGGACAATAGTTCAGGACTTATAGGCAAATATAATCCAACACTCCCCTACCCATCAAGGCTAAATCTAGAAACCCAAGAGACATTTTCATTCTATTTGCATAATTATGTTGTGTCCCAAGATCATGATTGGAATCCATTGTTGTACTTTGGGGATGTCCAATTAAGGGAATTTATGTCCTAGATACATAATGAAATTAGTTGGGGACATTAGTTTAGGACTTATAGGCAAATATAATCCAATACTCCCCTACCCATCGGTGCTTAGGGAAGTTGTAGGATCAACTTTAGAGGCCAAGAACACACACATGCAAGAGATATACACATCACATGAAAGAGAATGGAGAAAAAAGCAAGAGAGGGTTTTAAGCTCTGTAATATCAGAGATATATTATCAAAACAATTGAATAGAATACAAGAGATCAATCCTTATAAAAGGAGATCAACACCGAAAGGAAAACCTAACCCTAAGGTGAGTGCATTTAATAATTAATATTAATTATTAAATGACTAATATATGTGCATAAAGTGAAATCTTAAGAGGAGAGTAAAGTTAATTAATTACTTTACTCTAACACCCCCCCTTAAGATGAGCTACAATGCAGCTACAAACAATGTAGAAGAAAGCAAAGGAACTACAATGCAACAGAGGGTCCTGACAACATGGCCTGATCAGGTACCCAAATACAACCAAATCTCTATAAAGTGGAGAAATAGAGAAAACCTCATGGGAAAAACTCTACTCCAAAAGAGAGAAAAGAAAGGAATGAAATGCACTAATGAAAGAAGGATAGGAGGTGGATTACATGATACCCCCCATAGACATCTTCTATCATATAAGTACATATACAATGGTCTCCATAAGAGAAATAGAAAGAGACTAGAAGGCCCCCCCACAATGAAGAAACTCCTGTCGCAATGGTAGATGCCTGATGTAGAATCCAGAAAGATATCCTAAAGCGGAAAATAATATTCCTCCCCTTGGGAAGAAACGGATCCAAAGGACAATGTCGAAGAAACCCTGTGAAAAGAGAAGAACCAAGATGTCTCAAGATGTGTGCCATGATAGGATGCTGAAGAATCTCTTTGTCTGAACTAAAACAAAAGATGTCAATTCCAAACTAAACTGAAGACTCCTAAACTACAACCTCTGAATGCACAGATGATGGTGGGATAATAGAAGGAATATGGATGTCAACAAAGAGGAGATGAATGTCCTCAAAATAATCCTCCAAATCTGTAATATAGGACTCTCTGAAACAAAAGATGATAGAATCCACACTTAAGATAGAATCCCAAGTAGCCATGTGCTTAAGAAGATGTATGATGTCCTGCTTAGCTGAATCAATGGGAGCCAAAGAAGAGGCAATATCAAACTGATCAAGAACAACGGGAGAAGATGCTGATACAAGTATAATCTCAGTCTGAAGAGTAGGAACTGTGAGACAATCCTCTGATTCATCAAAATATGTAAGGGTGTCTAAATACTGAAGTTCCTTTAAAGTATCATGATCAAAGGGTGTGTTCTCTCTCCAACCAATGGGTACAAGACAATCTGAAGCAGGATCCTCTGGGAATGGAGAAAGACTGGGGTCTCCATAGATCTCCCAAAGACGTGTCCAAAGTGAGTGAGGACAATCAATGCCCGATATAGCCCACATAGTGTCAGAATCAACACTAGACAATATAAGTCCTACTATGTGATTTCTAATGATATCCCAAGCTAGTTTTCCCTTTGAAGTTGTTGGTTTAGGAATGAGATCATACAAATAAGGAAAAATATTAAGCCACCTATAGTGTGTAAGTATGCCCTTTGCCCATGACTCATAATTACCTTGTTCTAGAAAAACAATTGAAGGGTGAGTAGAAAAACCCATGATAACTCTTCAAATTAAAAAATCTGAGAATAACTGACCTCAATACTGATAAATCAGATCAAATAAATCCATCCCACGCAAACAAATCATTTCCAGGTGCCTAAAAGTCCAAGTAATTGATAGATGTGTGAAAACACCAAAAACTGAATAAAATGTACCT
>VDFB02075321.1:158734502-158770436 GCA_007258455.2 Sequoia sempervirens | reverse complement strand
AAAGGGTTTCAGTGTTGTAGTTCAGGAAATTTGGTTCTTTGCAGAATTCCGCAGGGACCAGATTTTTCCGAAGATCTATTTTGCCATCGGGTTTTTGAGTTTCTTCAGTCTATCTTGTCGGCAGCATTAATGCACCTAGGTATGATCTATGTGGCACGAGTGTGGTCAAATTTAAAGGGGTTTTGCATCATTTTATTTCATCTTTCGTTGTGCATTACTCTTGCATATGATATTTGGCAATTTGGGCGCTCGGATTTATTGATTTTCTTGCTGAGGCACTTGAATTTCTTTCATTTAGTTTGATCTAGTCACTAGGACATCTGAGTTCACTGCTTGTTTTCTTCGTGGTTGAATTTGATCCACTTATGGTATGTACCATGATCCATACCTTTGAATTGTTAATTGTTGGTTGGTCATGGTCATTTTAAGTTCATCTGGGAGCTTGATTTTGCATGTTTGACAATTGAAACAAGGATTGCACTTGATGTTTGGGGTTCTTAATTCCCATCTTATATTCACCCTAGTTAACCAGTCAGAGTTTAGCGATGTTTTGCATTCTCAAGTGGTTCCCATGCCTTGCCCCGTGAGTCAATGTTTTAGTTCGGTTGGGGTTAGGATTTCACAAAGTCTATTTTAATTTGACGCATTCTGAGCTAGTTCCTTTCACCCATGGTGGAGGTTTCAATAGTTAAAACTAGGGCATCATGGGTTTGCTATGAATATTTATCATTTAACACCTCAAGTAGTCTTGATCCAAAGGGGTTGATAGGAAACCTGAATTAGATTCGAGTCGAGCCCAAAAGATTTGAGATTCATGGATATTAGATCGTATCAAAGAAAATCGAACGTAACGATAGTTTTTTGGGATTCTGAGGACTTCGTAGAATTTTCGCATCATCGGATTTTCCTAGATTCCGTTTAACCTTCAGTTTTCTGAGGTGAGTGTTGAAAAATCCAGAACTTTTCCTTCTTCGTGGATTTCCGTCGATTCTGGATTTTTTTGATTTCTCCTTTGTCCTTTTGTTTTCCCAGAGTTTATATGCTATTGTTATTTTCATGGAATTCCAGTCCGGTCGGATTTTTTTGAATTCTCTAGAAAGCTTTGTGGAACTTAGAGATTGGGTGAAATGGATGAGTTTAATGATGAATACTTATCATTCCATGCTTTTAGCTGATAGATTACACAATTTTTTATGCATCCTTTCTTCATTATGATGATCAATTTTTTATTTTTGTGCCTTCGTCGGGAGAATCTGCCTGGTCTAGAGTTTTTTGAAGTTCCTCCCAGACTAGTTTTCCCCGGTTAGCTTGGAATCCCGAACTTCTCAGTTTGGTGGTTTATGGTTGATATAATGGTTTTCTTATGATTTTGAGCGAACACTTTGACAAATATGTTATCAACAATTGTATTTTCATGTTATTATTTGATGGATGCAGGCTGAATCTAGCAAGGCAGCGGCTGGAATGGCTAAGGGTGATATGGAGGGATCCTCTATCTCAGAAGTAGAAAGAGTTAAATTGGACATAAAGAACAGGATTCCAGAAAGTAAGATAGCCTCATTATGGTCTGAAGTTTCAGACATAAATGTGGGTAGATGGGACTATGAAGATTTTAAGGCAAGGATGGCACAAAAGGATCCTTCACTACTGGCTAGGAGACTAATGGAATCAGGATTATCTCATGTAATAGGATTTCCACCCACGGTTCAGTGTTATGAGTTGGTATTGGAATATGCCCGACACTATGACAAAGATTCACAAAGGATAGTCAGTCCTCAAGGGAGAGTATTGGCTAATCTTAATCCTGTATCCATTACACAAACTTTTGATATGCTAGACAGATCTCATGTGGTGGCTTTCAATATGGAGGCAACTAAAAGCTACTATGAGGAGGAGACTGTTAAGTCACAATAGGTTATCAATTCTTGGCTTGAGAATCCAAAGTTTCATTTCTCAAAACTACCTAAGCAGTTGCACAGGGAAAAGTTTAAACAAGAAGTATATGATGCCATCACATTGCTTAGTAGGGTGGTAGGCCTGAAGAGTGCAGGTATGTTCAAGAATTGGATGGTCCATGTTATTGTGAGGATGGAGCAGGAAAATATTAGCTATCATTGGGCAAGTGTTATAAGTAGGGTGATTCATGAACAAATGTGTAATGTGCTATAGACCAAGGCATTCACCATGACTTCCTATCTAGTGTATGCACTTGCAATATTCCATTCCTATAAAGGATTGAGCACAAAAGAAATCCAGTAGGGAATACCACCACACAGATGACATAGAGGACTACTGTGCTAATACCAAGGATGAGTTTGAGGTAAGAAAGAATAAATTCTCTAGACTCCCAGTCGATGTGGTATGAATGTATAGTGTAAAAATGGTTCCCGATCAGGTGGAAGATGATGGTGATTTAATCCAAAGTCACGACTATGAGCCAGTCAAGGATAGGCCAATTAGAGAAGTAGACTAGTTGGAAGAAGAAAAAATTGAATTAGAAAAAATCATGAACCCTGTGACAAAATACACCATGTTGTGGCTCAAACATAAGGTTTGGGAGCTTGAAAGTGAAGGTGTGCCATGCACCTATAATATGATGGGGACTCTAAAATACCATTCTACTTCTAAGGAGTCACCTGAGGAGGATGACCCTAAGGCAAGAACAAGATGGATTCTCCTTTTAAGATTAAGATCAAAGGTCCTCAAGTAGAAGAGCAGGAGAAACCGAGGAAACCAAAGGCAAAGATGAGGACTGCTACTTCAAAGTCAAAAAAATCTGCAGAGGAAGAACCTGGTGAAGGAGAAGGAAAGGATAGTTCCCCAACACCTAAAAGGAGGAAAATAACAAGAAGTTAAAGAAAGAAGGGTGGACCTTTCGAGGAGAAAGGTGAATTTGATCCTTCAAGGTAGTAAATGTAGAAAGTTTTGGAGAGAAGACACAGGTATACACAAGGAGATCAAGAACTCCTCCCAAAGACAATGTGCCTAAGAAGGATGTTCCTCCAACAACCTCTGCTACAGAACAACATAAAGAGGCTTCTCCACCCCATGAGCCACATGGTGTATCAGAACAACTAGCAGATGTGGAACACCTATCAAGTGAAGGGGGAGAAGAATTTCAAGAAGGTGACCTTCATAGTGCAGCTGCAGAAATTGAGAAAATCCTACAATCTCCCTTGGTAACTTATGAGGATTCTCCTACTAGAAGTGAAGAAGACAAACCTCTTCAGACAGAGGAAATTCCTATTAAGACTCCATCACCAGTGCATGAAGAAGAGGAGTATGGTAGAGAAGAACATGATAAGGATGAAGAGTTTCCTGAGAAGCAGGAAGATGCACCCAAAGGTCAGCAGGAAGAAGTGGGACAGAGTGAAATACAGTCAGAGTCTACTATTCCAGAGTGGCTAGATAAAGAAATAAATAGAAAAAAAATTGTTGTGGATGATACTCCTCCCAATTGGGATGAGCTACTAGAAAAAATAAGAAAATCTAAAGGAAAGAAGAAGGCCAAGGTCATCTCCAAGATTGAAAGGGATGAAGCAAACAATAGAGTGGCCCACATTGCTACTCCTGCCACCAAAAAGAATAGAGATGAGGTTATTGGGAGTGATTACAACATGCAGACTATCAACCTAGGACCTGCTTCCATGGAATAGGATATTGAAGAATATGAGGGTTCAAGTGCAACAATCTTGGGAAGATTGAGGAAGGAAGCACAAACTAAGCAAGAGTTGAAGAAGGAGATTGATAAATTAAGGAAGTACTTGGAGGATTTGATGAATCCCTTGCAATCTATTAGTTCCTCATCTTCTGCTGCAAGTTTCCTGCCCTAGGAAACCATAACTAGGCTGGAAAGAATGAAGGCCACTACTCTTGCCACAACAAATTGGTTACAAGTGGTGCAGACTAAAGGAGATGATGCTATCAAAGACATTCTTTCAACTAGAGGAGATGCAATGAGGGAAAAGGATTGGTTGAAAGATGTATTGGCTCAAGATAAAGAGGATGTAGATCTCCTATTGCAGAAGACCAAGAATATCATGGAGTACACTAAGGATAAGCTGGTGAGTGATGGAATTCTCCCTTCCTCCAGAGCTGCAGAACATTGGGAATGATTTGAAGCTTTGCAAATAAGGCAGAAGGTTTTGAAGAAGATATATAAGCAGAAGAGGAAAATTGAGGATGCCCTGACTGATATCCATGATAGATGCATTTCATTCTTTGAAGTAATGATAGGGAGAAGGAAGTTCATACCAAAGCATTTGAGCTTTGAAAAGTTGAAGAAATGGTGGCGAGATGTATATTCTCCAGTTATTGAGCATCAGTTGGATGATGTGGCCACTTATATTGGAGTCATTAAGAAATATCAAACCAATAGGGTTGAGTGGGATAAGTTGGTGGAGCAATCAAGAGAAAATATTGAATCTATTGAAAGGAGAATTAAGGTTTTACCTCTGCCACCTATAGCCGACTTGGACAAGGTGCTTTTGATGGTTCATGATAGGGTGTATCGAAATAAAGACAAAGGGGAAGCAGTTAATGCAAGGCTACATCAGAATTTGTGCTTCCCTATTATTTTGCATGCATTGGTCTGAGCTACATTGGAGATCCCAGGATGACCTGGATGGAGTTCATGCATTTAATCCATATTTTATCTTATTTTGAATTCTCCTTGGGCTGACTTGTTTTGTGGCCAATTATTATTGTAAACCCTAGCTAGGCCGACATATCTTGGGGGTTTCTATAAATATGGCATTCTGCCTCATTTGTAAGGGCTAGATAGATAGAGATAGATAGTTTGATGCTAGAGCGAATTAAGCAGTAGAGAAAGAGTTAGAAGTTAGTTCATTTTCAAGCAAGTGCTATAACAGAATATTGGAATTGTTGCTACTTTGGGTGATTCAATACAATTGGAGACATTGTGCTTTTGGTGAATTCTCTTGTGTTGATTTATCTTGCATAGTTATTGTGATTCTATCTTTGGGATTACTTAAGTTATTTGATGAATGCATTAGTTTTAATGTTAGATAAATTGATAGTGTTTATGATTTAGTACTTGAAGTGTTGCAGCAATTCTTGGTCCATACTTTTTGCAACCAACTTATTGTTAGTTGCTTTCCAAAGTTAGCCTAGACTTTTATATTCATTGTGCTTACTTCAATTCTGAAGGTTTATTCATTTCGATTGCAATAGGGTTGTTTTGAATGAATGTTCATGATCTGAAAATCTTTAACACCTAAGAAGATTGCATTGTTTCTATAAGATTGCAGATCCATCTGGGTCAAGTAGAAATTAGTTTCTGAGGGATTGGTCCATTTGAAGTTTTTCATCATTTGCATTGTTAATCTTAGGTTTAGTGTTAAAATTAGGAATCTCTTTGAAACCTTATATCTTTTGTTATTTCTTTTATCATTTGGGGTTAGATTTAGTATTGAAGTATCATCATATTTCTAGATCTGATAAATTAAAGATTCAATAGTTGCTTGTAGTAAGGTCCCATAGTGATTACTAGCATTTTCACATTTATCATTGAGTTGTTTATGCATTGTCAAGACCTGACGTTAGAGACCTTGGGGTTATCTCTTGAGGCTTGCTGATAGAGATTTACCTTTCAAGAGAGATAGGATATTATATTTTGTCTGAGTTGTTGCTATGTAGAAAAAATCATCAACATGTCCTTTTTGATACTGTTGAAAAGAATGAATTTCGTTGATTTCTTCCTGAGGTTCATTTTCATCTTGATAGGGAAATGTATACATTTCTAAAGTCATAGTTGAGTTTTCTCCCTCGTATTCACGAGTGTAACTTGTGACAAAATTAGGTGGTTTAACGCATTCATAGATTTCAAGAACCAAAGAAAAATCATATCCTACTAGAACCAACTCATTTCCCTTAGGAGGATGAGAGTCACACTATTCATTACAATGTGTAGCAGCTAGAAAAATTTCTGAAGCAATTTTGAACTATGAACAGTCTACTTTTGCATGAGCATTTATATTATGAATTCTACACCAATTATTCATCACAAGATTGGCTAAATTCACTTTTAACATGGATCTTTCATTGGTAGGATTATTGTTATCTAAAGGTGTTGAAACTCCTCCATTATTCGGTTGTGTATTCCAAGGTCTAGGTTGTTTGGGAGTTCTATACGCTTGATTTTTCAAATTTTGGTTGTTGCTTTGAGCATAAAAGTTTTGATTTCTTAATTGTGTAACCTCTATAGTTAAAATTTTGAGTTGAGTTGTGATTTATTTCATGTCTTCCTTTTCCTCTGGAATTTTGACATTTTGATTTTCCTAAGTTTGTGAGAAAAAATAATTTCCATTAGGATGTAACTTTGTGATAGCTGGACCAGGGTGAGGCACTAAAGCTTGACTATTTCCTTGTTGAAAGAAAGTATTCTAAGGAAATTTACCATTATGGACCACTGAAGGATAAACATTAGGAGTCATGGGATGATTAAAAGGAAATCCATTTACGCTTGGCATAGGATAATTATTCAATCCATTTCTGCCATTTACAGATGATCCATTTCTGAGGTGTTTCATTTCTAAATTTACACTTATAACTTCAGCATAGGCTTTGGGTAAAGTAGTAGGAGGATTTTCCCTTCGCTTTACAAACATAGCAATTAAAGGATCTACTATTGTATAATAAACTGCAATAGCAAAAAAATTGTTTACTACATAAGGTGCTTGCAACCTAGAATAAGCCTTTTGAAACTTGTCATTAAAAGTAGGTAAGGTTCTCCTTCAAACCTCTTGATTTGAGAAAATTGGTGATATAAAAAAGTAGGGTCAATTGGTGTTCTAAATATGGCCAAAATTTGACTTTACATATCTTTCCATGATCTGATAGAATTGCAAGGTAGTTTGATATACCACTGGTAAACTTCATTGCTTAAGGTGTAAGGAAACAACCTACATATGACATCTTCATGTTGAATCTTGGCTCTAAAGCACATATCCTTAAAGATACTAATATGTTCTTCCACATCTTTGTGGAGATAATACTTGGGACACAACTTATTAGGATATTTTGGTAAATCATTATACACAGAAAATTGAATAGGTGACTCTATGTTAAATAAGGCCATCACTATGGGGGGTGGTGGTGGTACAATAGCAATCGTATTTTGCGAACTTGCACTTACACTTCTGAAATATTGAGGTATAGATGACATTCAACCACTAAGCTCGACTAAATTCACATGAGGATCACTAGATCAAGATCTAGTGACTCTACTGAAAGCTAGTTTAAGACTTAACGAAACCAAAAGAACAACAATGAGGCCCTCCTTCTAGCACTAGTTCCTATTGATAGCGATGTTACTTGCAGCAACAGGGTGAATAAATTATTCATAGACAAATCATGAAGACCCTATCCTTCTTGAAAGACTTAACCAAAGACAACCCTAGAGGATATGTATGATAGGATAAAGGTTGGCTTATTTCAATCCCAAGTCTCTGGTAGTTAGGTCTTGACAATACTGGGTTCACTTTAGGGTATGATGTGATATTGTTGTTAAACTCAAAGAGAATATGGTTGTTCTAGGTTTTCTTAAGAATCATAAGCGTTTTACACAAGATTTCCAATTCAATCATAAAACAATATCATGAAATCAAAAGATTTGAAATAATACTTCATGAATATCAACAATTTTGTTATCACTTAAGTAGATTTAGATTTAAGCATTAAGAAATTTCAAAGGAAACAAATGATTTTCAATAAATTTCCATTCATTCATCTATTTTTTGAAATATTTAATAGAATTTAGACATCTATTCTAAAAAAAGCATTAAAATACTAAAAATTAAAATTTCTCCTAGTTATTCTCCATGCATGCCCCAAAGAATTAACCAAATCAAAGCAAAGCACTTTATACTTCACCAAAATTATTCACAGCTACATATAAAACGATACAAGCTTTTAAAGAAGGGGGTTTTAGTTTGGACACTGAGTAGGTTTTTCATGCACCCTTAAATGAAAAAGCACATAGTCTTGTTCAGCTAAACTAACAAAACCAACTACAAAGATTCATGAGATAGGTAGCTGTCAAATTGGCTTCAATATTGATTAATATCTATGTGCATACAATTTTTTAGACTAGAATGATTTAGAAAATAGGAAAAAAGAACAAAATTTAGAGAAGTTTTGGCTCTTTCGAAATCCAAAAATTGTGAACTTAAAACAAAAATAAAGCAGTAAATGGCCTTTTATAGGAACAAGGCCCCAAGATTCCAAACTTAAAGTTTATCTAGAGAATCAAAAATATAAAATCAAAATGTGGCACATGGCATAAGCCAACTATCATTAGAATATTCTAGATGAAGTCAAAGCTTTGACTTCCTCAGTAGCAACACTTTTCTCTTTCTAACTTTGGTACACAATAATTCACATGAATCGAGGCTATTGGAACCCTTTAGAATACTAAACAGGAAACATCTACCAGAACTGGGAACAACCTACAAAACTCAAATGCAACAAAATATTTCTGGGACACCTCCAATATTCGATATCTGGTATTTCCCTTCATCATTTAGGGCTCAGGCTCTAGGATCTTTTCCTCACCCTTCTTCAATTGGTATTATAAGAAAGCATTCAATATTTAATGTTTACGTTATTTTGAAATCCCGTGTATTTCCTTCCAAGTGAGCTTAAGCCTAGTGTATTCTTCTAATACCTAGAGTATATTAGCATTCCTTTGCACTTTGTCTATCTCATATCCAGCTATGGTGTTCTTGCACTGTATAATCTCATCAATGACCTCCTGAGTTAATAATTGGAAATGGTCTCTATTTATTCTTTCAATCCATTCCTTGAAGGCTTTAGCTTCTTTACCCTCATGTCCTAGCATTTGGGGATGACAACCTTGACATGCCAGCATTTCAATAAAGTCTTGATCTTTATCAAGCAATTTTCCGCATTCCACGGTGACCTTTTTAAATCCTTCAATACATTGTATCAACATGTCACCTTCCCACTTCAATTGTTTCTTCCATTTTACTACAATGAAACTTCTTGCCCTGAAATTACATTTCCAAGTATTAATTCTTGGACATCCATTTGTATGAGAATTTCAACAATTTTCCTTTTAGCATCAATTTTCTCCTTGCGAACCTTGCATTCACTTTCAAATCTTCTAGATTTCTCAGACCATTGGTATGCTTCCTTATAATTTCCTATTGCATTTGTAATGAATTCTTCTCCTTTCCTCACCCAATAATCAATCCATTCTTCAAATACATTTAGTTTATGAACAACTGCAGCAATTGCATCCACCTGTTCTTGTGACATTAGTACTAGATGTTGGGGAAATTTAGTCTATCCTTGACCAAATAGGGTTAGTGATTTTATGAAATGTTCCAAGGTAGCAACCTATTCCTTCAATTCTCTTTTCTTCATTTTATACTCTGTACTATGGCAACAATAGCATCCAAATTCATCTTTGTTTATTCCAACTCTTTCCTCCAAGATGAGTGTCCAAGATTAATACTTGTTATCTTGTACTCCTTACACGTTATCTCATGTCTATTTTTTTTAGATATTAGAGTAACTATATGGTTAGTTCTTTTTCCATTTGCATTTTTCTATATGACATTCTTTGCTTTATCTCTCCGCCTAGGTTTAGGAGTATCTACTTCCTATATAAAGTTGTTAAGATCTAGAGGTAGTATTTCTACTTCTATTAGGGAAGCCAATTCCTTGATCAACCAATTAGGTGCATCCTCATTATGCTCTACCTCTGCAATATTACTTTGTACCTGGTTTCCACATGATTTAGGAACTTCTTCTCTTATTTCTTCAATTTTATTTGTTATGTCCTCATAAATAGGAATTTCATTAACAATTTCTAGCATAGATTCAGGATTACTGGGATTTGACACTATCTCCTTGGTCTAAAGACTTATATTTTCCATTCTATCTAGATGTTCAACATCACCTTCCTAGATGTCACTTTCTTTGTATTCTGCTACACTAGGATATTCTTCATTTCAAACTTCATCACTTGAAACCTGTGTAGCTTCTCCTTTCTCAACTTCAAATTCAACGTGGTCCTTCTTTAATTCTTCAAAGACCTGTGGTTTTTCATTATCATTTGGATTATTCCCAAGCAAATGTTCAGAATCAAAAGTATCTTCAATAACCATTTCTTCAATAGGATCCTACCCTGTAGTCTTCCCTACTTCCATCTAAAGAATATCAAGATTCCTTGCTTCTGAAGTGAGTGTTCCTTGTATAAATTCTTCTTCAATATTCATAGGAGTGGAACTTGTGTCTAGAATTTCTTCTACCACTGGTTGTACCATGGGTTTATCTTTTAGCTTCTTTTATTTTACCTTTTCCCACATGGCACCCCATCTATCCATATGTTCCTTAATTCTGGTTTCATCTGCCTCGAAAATTTCATCCAAAACAATCTAGGAGTTCCTCCTAGTGCTTGTTTCACATTAGCCATATTAACAAAGGGAGGAGAAGTAAATAATGCTACAACTCTCTGAGAAGCAGATCTTGTCTATGCACCAAAATTTTCTATTACTTCTACATCTTCATCAATGGCAGGTTTAGCCTTTGGCTTTGTTGTAGAGGAAGATGCACCTTTAGGTCTTTCTTTTTATTGATATTTACTTGATTCTGCATCTTTCTGCTTATCAGGAGGCTTTAATGAAACTCCTTGACTTGAAGCCTTAGGGGTTTTCTTTTCAATTCTATACCAGGGGTCGCTTTACTAGTTTTCCTCTTCTTCTTGGTAGGTTCCCCACTCTCAAATGTAGATTCATTTTCTTGTTTTCTTCTTTTATCTTGTGAGAACATGGATTCAATTCCTCTCTCTCTTAAAGATTTTCAAAAATCATTTATCCATTGGTGAGTGTAAAATAGAACTAGTGCAGAGAACTCATCAATTGATGTCATTTCTTCACCCTCATAATCTAGGTTTGGGATAGGTTCATCATACACTTTTTCTTCATTATAATCTCTATTCAACACTTCTCCATCATCCTCTTCCAATTGATTTGGAATATCATGAAGCATAAGAATCTGAGCAAATCTTAAAGACAATCTTTCATATTTTCTTTTCCTTACTTTGTGCTCATCTTCACAATTAAGCCAATAATATTCTAGGTGTTGGATATGAGCACGGTAGCTAGCTATGTTCTTGGAAATATTCCCTTCAATATCATAATAAATTCTTTGAAGTGGAAAATATTCAAAGTTATAAGTTTTTAGTTCTTCTTCACACAAGTTAACTGCCTTGATTGTACTGCATTTATAATTCCCTATCACAATAGAAAATTTGAAGGAATCCTTCTTACGAGCCTTGCTATAAAGAGCCTGAGATGGTTTTAATTTTCTCAACAATTCTAATAACATAATTTTGTTTGTAGGAATCTTGGGAAACTAAAAGGATGTCCATCAAACCCTTCCACCCTAATGTAGGAGAGAGTGGTGAACTGAATATACCAGCCTCCTATCGGTCTGATAACACTTTGTGCCTCCAATGATAGTCTTTTGGATTTGTCACCTTCCATTGTTCTAACAAGATTCATAGAGAACACATCATTAACCCTTCTATAATTATCTTTGTATCCGTGAATAGTTATATGGGGTACACGAACATATATTAAACTATTTCCTACATCTCTACCCAGAGTACCAATTTTCTTCAAGCCTTGTTTATTTGCCCTCATGGTGCAAGAATAGATTAGATATTAAGACATATAGAAACATTTTTTTTTGGGAAATGAAATTATCTATTCATGCAATCTATCACTAATAAAATTTCCCTAATGCATTTGCACAAGATTACTCATCAATCTAGATATTATCACAAACATCTAGGGTTCAAACTTACTAGCATCTCACAACCCAGCTATCCTGCTTAGCATGGTTATAACATCTTGAATATCTTTCTTGAACATAGACCTTAGAATTTATTTTCTATGTTCTATAATTGGCTCTTGGCACCATTGGGTATTCATAATTTCTCTATTGCATCCTTCACCATTCTAATAAGTTTTGGCTTTCGCCCTCATATCAATATTATACATCTGGCTGAAAATAGGAAGCCCAAATTTGGATATAATTCCTTTCTGAGAGAGATTTGCATATATTATTCCCTCCTTCTCAATAATTATTTTATCTAGATTGTAAATATTTAAACATTCCATGACCAATTTAGGGGCCTCCATTGTTGGCAGAAACTCTCCTGCTAAAAGTAACCCACTTGCTGTAACATTTTCAGTACACTAAGAAGCATTTTCCTGTTCTACCTGAGTGTGAATTTCAACACCAAAATACCACCCCATATGAGTATCTGTAACTACCATGCCAATTGGTATGGCATGTGAACTGTAATATTTGAATTCCTTTTCTACTCTTGCATCAGAAGTACTCATTTTTTCTGGTGTGTTATGCATTTTCAAATGTGTGTCTTATGTGCGAGTTAGGGTTAAATTTAACCAAATTTCTTTCAATTTCATAAAAATCAATTTACCTTTCGACTAAATTCAAATCAAAAATATAATCAACACTTCAATTTCAAAAGGGGAATACCATTTTCAATATTTTCATGCATGAAAATAAGTGACATAATATCAATTATCTAAAAGATACCTCGTTCTAGTTGACAGTGACAATATTTTCATAATGGAGCTTCAAAACCCTTGGTAGTTGTATTATGAGTTTCTTTAAATTTACCTCCTTGTGTACCAGTATTATTTTGTTCGTTTAGTGTCCCTTGCAAAGTTGTAGCATGATGCGAAGTGAAGTGTTATGAAAGAAATTTCATGCTTAAGGTGGTGCCAAGTACGAGAGTAGTTCGCCATCTTCATTAATTACCTATTATAATGCATTAATTTCTCGAATAAAGGTGCAATCATTATGAATTAGGGTTCAAATTACAAATGCCTAGATTTCTGCGCAAGCTCGCTACTAGAGGAGATAGACGACACGATGATCTTATGTGGCACTCTGGTGTCACTTTGATTTTTTCAAGGCATAAGCCATTAAGATATGTGATCAATTTGTGATCACCAGGATTAAAACTTCCGATACCAACCTTTGAGAAGAAATACTAGGAACTAGTGAGCTTACCTCCAAGCTTGAGAGAAAACCAGAACAAAAGAAAAGACCAGGAACCAGGTTCAAGAAAGATCAAAAGAATAAAAATGAGTAAAATGTTGTAAAACAAAATCTCCAGTTTCCAGGTTCTAAATAAAGAAAATGAAATAATAATTACCAGAGTTCGGTACAAGAAGATTGTATTACTGGGATTTACTTTCGGATGACTTACCAGATGGGGCTAGGACCAATTGAAGATACAACTCACTCGATACAATTGCATGACTCCAAGACTCCAATTTCTATGAAAAATATTAGATTCCATGAAAAGACCAAAAGATCGAATTTGGGAAAGAATAAGGATAACAAAAAGACTAAGCAAATTGAAAATAAAACCTTCATTTGACCAAATCATAGAGCAACACCAAAGTCAATGAAAACAAAAGGAAAGAGAAAAAGAGGGGTCCACATTTTTCCAAGTAGCAAAATGGGGCATGTTGTGAGACCACACAACAATTACAAAGTTAGCTCAAATATTAAGGATGACTCTAGAGAGCAAATAAGAAATGCATGTTGATATGCCTGCTTTGAATGTAAATATTGAAGAAGAAACACTACATGATGATTCTAAACATTAGCATGACACTAAAGAATGAAATGTGCAAGATAATTTTCTTCCAAAAGTGGAAGAATTTTTTGTAGAGAATGTTACCGATGAAGTGAATGTTGCAAAGGAAGGTTTTAGCGAGGACACCAATATAGAGGAAAATGTAGCAGAAGGAAAAAAAGAGGATACAACAACATATTATCAAACTCCTCCTAAAGTATCCAAGAAAAATGTATAGGATGAGCTTGAGAATATAGAGAAGAGTGATGAGCAGGAGAAGAAGGATGTGGAAACACTGGAAACACTAGTTAATACTAGTCACAAGGAAGATGTTTTGAAGAAGATTGTAGGGGATAGTGTAAATACTTATGGTGAATCCTTCGACACCTCTGGAGATTCATTAAAGAATTCATTAAGTATAAAGCTACAATTCAACCTTGTAGTGTCTACCTAGTTACTCCAACTTCCAATGCAATAGGGGCATGTGGACATGCTCAAGATTTCTCCTCTTGACAAGCTTCAATTGGGTGATTATTTCCACACATCTTCCTAGAAATAAATCTTAGAGACTCATTAGAAGAGTGGAGAAATTATTGATGAGGAAGTAAATATTCTAGAAGAGACCATACCTAATGCAATTATTGATAGTTCTTTATCCGGTATAGAAAATTTCAAAGTTTTTCTTGATACATTCAAGGAGTATTCTAGTGGTTGAAAGACAAATTAGAGAAGTATATAGAAAAAAGGTTAGTAATAAAATTTTAATGGATATAACACAAAGGTGTGCCACCACACACAATAAACTTCAAAACAATCTCAACGACATATAGGAGTGTGTTGTGAAAGCAAAGTTGTTTCAATATTGCATGAAATGGCCCAACTCCACCAAGAACATAAAAGATGAAATGGACTCCATTGAATCCAAAATTGATAAGGCCTCTGGTGCCTATGGTCTAGCACAAGACTTGGATGGGAGCATAAGGAAAGTAATTGAGAGTCCACATGAATAGTTCTTCAAACTGCAAGTGCAAAAAGAAAAAATAATTATGCAATTTGGTGAACTCGAGGATATGGTAAATTCCAAATTCATACCCATTTTCAGTGTTTTGATTATGCAGAGAAAGAATTAAAGTTGAATTTGGTACTCAAAACCTCAGATGAAGGAGAAGAGATCCTCATGGAATTTGAAGCACAAAACTGTGTACTTGGTAAGGCTAAGAGAGGATGGGAGGAAGGAAAGAAAAAGTGGCAAGCCCACCTTGAAAATTTTCAAGAGTCAAATACTTCATCGAGGTGAATGTATTTCTTTTCCATTATGCATTCCAATTATTGTTTCAGACTTTTGTGTACATATGTAGATGGTATAGAGAAATTTTCTAGTACAATTTTTTGTTGGATTGCATCCTTAGGGGGAGTCAGTTACGTTTTTAATCTTGTATATACATATACATACATACATACACACACACACATATAGATATTAGTCAGGGGGAGTTTTGGTATATGAGAAGAAATTATGCTTTGTGCCCTTTGCCCTTGATGTCAAAGGGGGAGAATAATTTTGGGAGATAATTGAGGCATGTTTCCATCAATGACAAAGGGGGATATTGTTGGAAGAATAAGGAGTTTGTCATTGATGCATTTGTTGGCAACATGAGCATGAGGGATAAGTGTGTTGCATTACAATGTTGTCATTGATGTCAACATTATATTCCAGTATGAAGACCATTGTGTACATTAGTTTGTATAGTTTGAGCATGTTTGAGGATGATTATCAATTGTAATTTGGCAAGAAGGTTTAATCTGGTGAAGTCAGTTGATATGGAAATTGACTAAGTGTCAATACATGTAATTATATGTACAGGAAATGTAGTTATTGGGTCTGTATTGCTCCATTGTGTAATATCTTGCTTTTTTATTTTTATATAATTTTCTTGGTTGTTAGAGAAGCTTATATCAATAGTTTCATATTATTTTGGATTTTGGTGAAGAAGTTATGAGTGACATAAGTTTGGTCTGGCAATAGTAGAAGTTTTCGATTCGATATGCATGTTTTGGTAAATCTAAATCTCTCTGTGGATTGGTGTCTAGATTTGTACATTTTTGGAGATGTTGATAGGTATCAGTAGCACCTATATTCCAAGTTGCATAGAGTTTGGAGGTCCATGTGTTAGGTTTTGGATGTACAGTTGGAAAATTTTGATACAAGGTCATTATCGGTGCTGACCTAATAAGTTTTGTATATTGAAAAGTTTGAATAAGTATTGATTTGCTATGTGGGAACTATTATAGGTCCATGCCAACATATTTTTATTTGTTATGATTTTTAAATATTGGCATGAAGCATGTGCAAGTTTATATTGAGATGACAATATATAATTTATATGATACATCTAATTAGGCTAATCTAATTGATGTTATAAGTGTTTATGCTTGGAAAAAACATATATGAGATATTTTTTGGTGTTTTCAAGACAGTGATGCAATGTGATGTACATTTGATGTGAATTGTGTGATTATAAGGAAAATTCAAAGTAGATCAGAGTGTTAGTGTAGATAAGTATGAAGTGTGTAAAGTCAACATATTGAGCTTCAATGGAACCATATTCTAGCATGTTGTAGATTCATTTGTAATAGTTCAAATCTTGGATATGTTCCACCACTCTCTTCTATCTGTTCTTATTTTAGTGGGTAGTGAGTCCACTTGGAAATTGAATCCACCTATGGTGAGCACTTTTGTAATATCTTATAACTAGTTATAATATATTGTGAGCTAATCATCAACATGGTTTTCCCATTTTGGGTTTTCCACATAAAAATTTGGTGTTCATGTGTTATGTGTTGTTGATGGTTGATTTCATATTTTCCCTTCTTGTTGCAAACTGAATATGCTATGTGGAATGAATTTTTAAATGTTTAAGTGGTTTAAAGAATACTAATTGACCCCCCTCTCAGTATTCCGGGTGTTCAACAAAAACTCCATCACATATACCTTGCGGAAGAAACCAAAATGTGTTCTTCACCAAAATATTTTAGCATGACCTATAATCACTCCTATTAATCCACTCCATACATAATCCAATACCTCATGACCCTAAAACCTTTATGTCAACACCACATAACAAAATTGGTGAAGCAACAATTGAATGAACCAACTATTCATTCACAACTTGACACGCTAACCACCAAACCACTTGAAACTTGGAGTGCAACCACATCTAACATCTTCAAACACTTCCTTAAATTTCCAAAACATCATCATCATCTGCAGTGTAATGTGAATCATTCTAACATACACTCTACACCTGTAACTCTTCCTCTACTAAGCATGATACTCTGTCATTAATATCTTCAACTACAAAAGACATACAACCCTAAAAATTTGGATATAGACTCCATGAATACATGTCATGATTACCTTAAAACTGTATGACTAGATGATGCAGTACAATATAATGTGGACTACAAAACTATTCCTGTGTAATACTGAAAATGCACTAGGACTTAGCCAATTTCCCAAAAACACTTGGTCTTCTTCGAACAACTCTAGACTATATGCATGTTGCTATGCCATCACTTCTACAATGGGTTGCAATCAATAACAACACCATACACCATCATGCTCATGTTGTCAACAACTTTTAAAAAAATTATTGACTTTTCTCATTGGATGGGTTCTTGGGTTGGACTTAAGATCACTAGGAACATTGATCCCATTACCCACTTCTACTTCATAGATGACAAAATTTTATATGGTGAGGCCACAGTCAAAGAAGAAAAAAAAATAAATGAGTGTTTGCAAAGTACATTGAAGCCTTAGTTCAATTAATCAATGAGGAAATTTAATCCAAAATATACTTGTTTCATACTAAGAAATATTGCCAAAAGAAAATTGCATAACTATTGGGCCTTTCTATAAATTTTATCCCCTCCAAATATCTTGTTTTTCCAATGTTTAAGGGGATAGTAAGGACAAGTTTAATGATAAATATATGGCTTGGAAGGGGAGGTGGTTAAATTTGGCGGTACACATTATGATGATAAAGGTTTTCTTGGCTAGCATCCCAATATGGGAGGGTATGTGCAGGATCATGATGGGCCAAAAAAGTGGCGATATGATGGTATGTGAAGGAATTTGGTTGAAGACTCTTTTTTCCCAAAATTGATGAAACAAAAAGGGTTTTTAAAAAGGATATTCTCGCTTTCCACAAATATAAATTATGCTTTAGTTTGAATTTAATAAATAATTATTATTCATTTTCTATTTGAATTAGGACTAAAGTCTTGATTGATAGGATGATTGAAAACAATCTATAGCTTTCAAATGGTATCACATTTTTTGAATCCAAACATGTGTCACATTCTATGCTTCACATACTATAGGATTAAAAAATGAATTTCATGAAGTTTTGACCAAGTTAAGGTGGTCAGACATATGAGTTTTTATATTTTTAAAAAAATTGTAATAAAAAAAGTCATTATTAATTATTTACTTGGAAACATATTACAAAAAAAAATATCACATTGGGACATGTGTCCTCTACTTATATCTAAAATCTTATAAAAAATATTATCATTTTATTATGGTTAGGGTGGTCATGACAAACACCTACTTCTTATTTTTTCCTGAAATTTAAGTACTACTACATTGAAATTTCAAATTTTCACCAAATAGATTTTTTTTTTCTTTTTAAATAAACCTAGTAATTTAGAAACTACAGTTAATTTGCTACATATTTTATTCTTACATATTTTTGAAATAATATAGACAACTTATTCAAATTTTTACGTCAAGTTGTCTAACTCTAATTTTTTTTAATTTTTTCCCACTTAAGGACCTATTTTTTCCATTATGATCCTGCACATACCTAGGAAGGATCTAATGAGAATAAGTGAGTCCCTCTCATCCATTTGAATATAATGTGCAAAAAATATGATGAAGGTTGAGCTAGAATGAAGAATATTTAGTTTCAAATTTTTGCTTTGGTTGCAAAGCTAATATGGAAAATATATCAATTTCCTATAAAATTGTGTAGGATAATAAAAATATATATTTGGATAGTGATGATCCCAAAAAAATCCTCACAATTTTTACTACTACCAGTGGATCCCATCTCTAGAAGTTTATGTGGGCTTGTTGTCACTTGATCACATATCATTTGTTATGGAAAATTAATGATGGTTGCTCTATCAATTTCTGGCATGACTCCTGGGGGTTCACATGTCATTAAATGAATGTTTTGACCTTTGTTGTTGCATGAAAACTCTTTGAAGATCAGTGGGACAACATGTTAAGGATTATGTGTTTGTTGATCTGCATGAGGGCTATAAGTGGATTGATTTTAATGCACTTTCCATCAAATAAAATACCAAGAAATTCTTAAAAGAATTTGTTGGGGATACGAGTATCATTCTAAATAAGGATCCAAATAGAATCCTCTGGTGTGTGGCTAGGTCTAGAAGATATTCTACAAAATTGAGTTATATCATATCTAACGTTGTGGGTCAGGGTGCAACTAGCCAAGAAAACTATGTTGGGGAAAATAGATATTATTGAAGGTTAGTTCCTTTGCATGGACAATGCTCCACCACCTCATTATAATAGGTGATAGATTATTCTCTATTGGGATTTTAGGTCCTAATTGGTGTGTAATATGTAAAGATGATGGGGAATCTGTCAATCACCTTCTCTTGAACTATATATTCGCTGCTTTGTGCTAGGATTGGTTAACAAACAAAATTGGGTGGTACAGTTCAAGACAAAAAATATTTGATGGATCTCTTCAAGAGTTGGCTAAGGTGGAGCAAAGGGTCCTTCTAGGGAAAATATGAATCACCTGCTTTGTTATTCTCATCTAGAATATATGGAAATAAATAAATAGGATAGTTTTTAAAGACTTTTCCAAGTGTGTGGAAGATGTTATCATCCTAATTGAATAGAATATAGGAAAATTGATGAACACACATTCAAAGGAACAAACCAAGTCAAAATTTACCCTTGGGATGAAGATATGATGAAAAAATGAAATACTTTGAAATTCCTTCCTTTCTTCAAATCTGCTCTAGATTTGAAGTTAAAAAGAAAGGATTCCCACTAGTTGTATCCCCCTAGTGTTAGGCTAAATTTGAACACCAATGGTGCCTCCAAGGGAAACCCTCATAGGTCTTGGGTAGGATGTATTTTTAGCAATGAATTTGGATGCTCGGTATGGACAAAGTCTATAAAACCTTTAGATGGAATGAATACCAATGTCCAATTTGAATCTCTTTTGGAAGGCTTACACATTTGTAAAGAGTTCAAATTGGTAAGGGTTGATATCGAATGTGACTCAATGGTATGTGTTAATGCATTAGGAAAAGGTAGTATCAAATGTTGGTCATTACAACTAAATGTGGTCAAAATAAGAGAACTACTGAGTGAGTTGGATGATTATTCTGTCTCACACATTTTTAGGGAATTAAACTATGTGGTAGACTTCCTTTTCCATTAGGGCATGGATCATCCTGAGGAATGATTCATGTTGGAGTGTATTAGAGGAAATTTTGAAGTTCGGTTTGATAAAATAGTTTTTAGATTGTGCATCTTCATTCTTTGGGTATGAAACTATCACTTGTGTCATGAGGGTGGTTGTATAATGTCATGAATATCATGCTTTATTCTAGACTCATAGCATTGTATGATCCTATAATATTTTCCTCATAGTCAAAGATGAATGGAGTTATAAATTGAATTGGAACCGAACCTTTGGCCATCGTCGTTGGTTGTTTAAGTGTCATAATTTTTGAATGCATAGAATAACAAAGAGTTGCTGCTCTTTTTCCCAATCAACTGGGAATACACAAAAAAAATGCAGAAGCACAAGGAGACATGCAAATTTATTTTGTATTCAATAAGTTGGAAATGACAATACGTAAAAGACTAAACATAAAAACTCAAAAATAAATTCTAAGCTACAAATTACTAGGTGTTGGGAGCTTTCATGAGCTACTCACATAGACATACAACTTTCAGGAGCTGCTAAGAGCTCACTGTTAGGAGCTATGTAGAGCTCTTTTAGGAGTAATCATTGCTCACATACAAATAAAAAACTAAATACAATTGTTGTTGTGTACAGGCTTCTCTAAATCACATAGAGAACAAAAACATTCTCTTCTCAGACTGCTGCTACAAAAACTGAGTCTTCCCAACTAACTAATCTAACTGCCTTCAATTCCTTTTGTCTCTTCAAAAACATTCCCTCTCAAATTTGAATTTACCTACCAACATTAATTCTACTGCAGACTGAGCTGCATGTCAGGAGCAAGTAGGGAAAGCGATCCCCAAAAGATAGACTTCTAGTTGCAGGCAACAAATGACCCTTGATAGGTAGGTGGAAATGGGAAGAGGCTCAAGAGCAATAAATTTTCCAACACTCCCCCTTGGTCTTGAGCTGACGAAACAAGATCAATCCTGATCCTAATCAACAATGCCTAATCTACTCCTTAGGCGCTCGAAATTGTTCCTGCTCAAAGGCTTGGTGAATATGTTTGCTAGCTATTGCTAAAACCTACAAAATTCCATTTTAATTTCACCATTTTCAAATATCTCTCTAATAAAATGATAGCTGATTTCAATGTTCTTTCTCCTTCCATGAAACATAGGATTTTTTGTTAAGTCTATCAATGAAATATTGTCATAAAAGATTGTTGTTCCATCTTCTTGTTCTCTCAAATCTACCAAGATTCTTCTCAGCCAAATAGCTTGACATGCTACTGCATTTGCTGCTATATACTCAGCCTCTATTGTAGATAGGGAAACTATGGGTTGTTTCTTGGAAGCCCATGAGATAGCTCTTAAACCCAAATGAAACACATAGCCCGATGTGCTCTTCCTATCATCCAAACTTCTTGTCCAATCACTATCTGTGTAACCAACCAGCCCAAATTCATTTGTTGCTATGTAAAAAATGCCATATCCTTTGGTACCATTCACATACCTCAGGATTCTTTTACCTGCTTTCCAATGGGTTTCCCTTGTAGTCTCCATAAATCTAGAAATAAGACTCACTCTATGCATTATATCAGACATAGTTGCAATCAAATACATCAAACTTCCAACCAAACTTTTATACATGGTCAGATCCACATTGCTATTGTAATCTTCCTTGCTCAACTTTAGACCTACGACTGTTGGTTTTGGGGTAAGCTTTCTTTCAAGCATCCTAAATCTCTTCAAGATATCATTTGTATATTTTTCTTGAGACATAAATATACAATTATGCATTTTTTTTACTTATATTCCTAGAAAATATCTCAAGAGACCTAAATCTGTCATTTCAAACTCTCTTTCCATGGTCTCTTTAAAATCAGCAATGAGGAAATCATCAACATATAAGAAAACAATCAAAATATTACTATTTTATGCCTTGATGTAAAGAGTGGGCTCACCATCACTTTTCCTAAAGCCATTGCTCATCAAATATGAGTCAATTTTGTTGTACCATGCCCGTGGATCTTGCTTCAGCCATAAAGAGCTTTCTTTAGCCTATACACCTTGTGTTCTTGACCTGAAACTTCATATCAAAATGGCTACTCCACATAAACTTCCTCTTTCAACACTCCATTTAGGAAGGAAAACTTCACATCCATTTGAAACACCTTCCACTTGTGTTGGACTGAAATTGCTATAATTGCCTACACGGTCTCCATCCTTGTAGTGGGGGAAAATGTCTCATTATAATCTCTCCCAAACTATTGTTTGTACCCCTTGACAACTAATCTTTCCTTATGCCTCTCTATTCTTCCTTCAGCATTGCACTTGGTCTTGTAGACCCATTTTACCCAATAACTTGCTTGTTGGGAGGAAAATCAGTTAACTCCCATGTGTTGTTCCTCTCTATTGCATCTATCTCCTCATCCATGGCCTCACAAAATTTATCCTCTTTCACAACATCCTCAAAATAAATCGGATCACTATGAGAAAATAATGTAAAATTCACACTCTCATCAAATTCTTCATCATACCTTTCATTTTGGTAGATCTCCCTTAGACTCTTGGTCTTCTTTGGCATTAGGGAGGCAAGAGTGGGGTCTAAACTTTCACTATTGTTGTTGCTCTGCTGAACATGATGGTTCAAGAGCTGTTGGGAGCTCTCAATAGCCATTCGGAGCTCTCGGGAGCTCTCAGGAGCCAATCTTCTGGCAGTCTTTGGCTACTTCCCTTTCTGTCTTGCTCATTTTAGGAGCTTGCAGGAGCTGTTGGGAGCTCTCTGTGGCCAATTCTCTAGCTTTCCGTGACTATCTTCCTAACTATCTACCTACGTCAGGACCTATCAGGAGCCATCGGGCGCTGTCAGGAGCTCTTTCGAAGCTTTTAGGAGCAACTATAGGCTCATCTTCTTGAACTTCTTGTTCTCTTTCTTCTTCTTCAGGAGCTATTGGGAGCAATTCTGAGTTGTCAGAAACTAACACTATGTCCCATGACTCATCCTCTAAGAGCTCCATGTCCCTACTAATGGTGATTTTCTTGGTGACTGAGTTATATAGCCTGTAGGCTTTGGACTCCTCACTGTAGCCCGTGAAAATACACTTCTCACCCTTGTCATCCAATTTATGCCTCTTTTCTTTAGGCACGTGAGCATATGCCACACACCCGAACACTCTTAAGTGCTCAATTGTCCACTTTCATTTTGTCCATGCCTCTTGAGGGATTTTTTCACAGACCGCCTTTGTTGGACTTCTATTTATTAGATATACAATTGTTGCTACAGCCTCTCCCTAATATTCAATTTGGATTCCCTTTTCTTTCATCATGCTCTTTTCCATCTCCATGATGGTCCTATTCTTTCTATTAGCACTCCATTTTGTTGTGGAGTATAACTAGTTGTTAGCTCCTTCTTGATGCCATTTTGCTTGCAAAAATTTACAAATTGATTGGAGGTATACTCTCCCCCTCGATCTGACCTTAGGAACTTGATAAAATATCCACTCGCCTTTTTAGCCTAGGCCTTAAACAACAAAAACTTATCAAATGCTTCATACTTATATTGCAAAAAATAGACTCATGTCTTATGGCTGTTATCATCAATAAAGGTCATAAAATATTGGCTTTTACCAGTAGATTTGATTTGCATAGGGCCTACCAAATCCATGTGCGCTAGCTCCAATGGTGATTTTTCCCTTGTAGAATTGCCCGATTGAAAGGGCTGCCTATGTTGCTTGCCCAAAATTCAAGCCTCACACTTAACATTAGGCTCTACTATTCTTGGCAAACCATCAATCATTTTGTTTGTGGACAAAAGACTTAAACCAGCATAGCCTAAATGTCCATACTTGAGATTCCATAGCTTGGAAGGGTCTTGAATGGTGCTCTTGAGGGCTACTTGTTGTATTGTTGTACATTTTCCATTCATGAGAGGTGCAACAATGGAATGAGATGAGAAAAATGTCTCAACCTTCAAAATAAAAATATGATTCTTTGTCATTTGAATTGCTGCAAACACTTTCGTTCTCTCATTCTTGTCATAAATAATGCATTGACCCTTCTCCATTAGAAATTTATATTCATTTTGGATTAGCTGTCCAACACTCATTAGGATATGATTTAACCCAAGAGCAAGAAATACATTTTATATCTCCTTCTTATCACCTTGCTTGGTGTTGATCATAATAGATCCTCTGCCCACAACTAGAACTAATCCATTGTTCCCCATTCTTATTTTTGATTTCACATTCTTATCAATGAAAGAAAACAAAATTTCATTACCACTCATGTGGTTACTACAACCATTGTCCAAATACCAGACTTCGAGGTTGTCTTCTTCACCAATGTTGCACATGATGAAGGTTGTGGACTGATTTCCTTCAACCACATTTATATCAACCACATTTGTATTTTTTTTTACTAATTACCATGATTTTTCTAGCACTCACTTGCATAATGACCAAATTTATGACAGTAGTAGCATTCAACATTGCTCTTGTCATTTTTATGATTCAAATTGCTATTCTTTTTGCCTTGTTGATAGCTGGTATGAGATCTACTCGCTCCCTCTTGGCTGCTTGCTCATCCCAAGCTTTCTCCTCTAGAATTTCCTTTTTCGGAGTTTCCACGACCTCTACCTCTTGAGCTCCTTCCACCATTGTTTCTTCTCCCCCTTCCTCTTGCATTTGATTGAGCTTTAAAATATTTCTCTTGGGAAGAAGTAGCAGACCTATTAAGGCATTGCTCATGGGTTTGTAGAGAACCCATCAGCTCATCAATGAACAACATTGTGAGATCCTTTTCCTCTTCAATGGAAATCACCGCTGCTTCAAACTTCGTGGGTAAACTCTTGAGGATTTTCTCCACAATCCTTTGATTTTCCATGACTTCTGCATTCACTCTTAGCTGGTTTATCAAACCTTAGAGTCTTGTGTGAAAAACTAAAATATACTCACTATCCTTCATTTCAAGATTTTGAAACTCTCTTCGAAGAATCTAGAGCTTCACCAATCTGACCTTATCAGTCTCTTTATAGTTGTTCTGGAGGATTTCCCAAGCTTCCTTTGCATAGTTAGTTGGTTTTATTCTAGGAAAAATGGCCTCTGTCAAGGTTGCTTCTATTAAACTCAATGCCTTAGCATCTTTCCTCCTCAACTCCTTCAATCGGGTCTTTTGGTTGTTATTGAGGACTACATATGCTACAGGATCAGTTACATCATTGAAGCCACTAATCACAAACTCCCACAAATTGTTTGTAACCATTATGGTATTCATCTTCTTTGCCCAAACATCATAGTTCTATCCATTAAAGGATGGTGGTTGCTTCCAACTCTTCCCTTCATCTCCAGCCATGTCTTCAACAAGGAAAAAACTTAAGACCTAGAAAAAAATTCCCTAACTCATGAAGAAATGGGGCCTATGACTTTAATATCATGTTAGAAATTATGAATGCACATAATAACACATAGTTTCTGCTCTTTTTCCCAATCAGCTAGGAATACGCACACAAAATGTGGAAGCACAAGGAGACATGCAACTTTATTTTACATTCAATAAGCTGGAAATGACAATACATAAAAGACTAAACATAATAACTCAAAAAATAAATTCTAAGCTATAGATTACTAGCTGTTGGGAGATTTCATGAGCTACTCACACAAACAAAAAACTTTCAGGAGCTGCTAGGAGCTCACCGTCAAGAGCTACACAGAGCTCTTTCAGGAGTAATCACTGCTCACATACAAATAACAAACTAAATACAATTTCTACTGTGTATAAGCTTCTCTGAATCACACAAAGAACAAAAACATTCTCTTCTCAGACTACTACTGCACAAACTGAGTCTTCCTGACTAATTGATCTAAATTACTTCAATTCCTTTTGTCTCTTCAAAAACATTCCCTATCAAATTTGAATTTACCTACCAACATTAATTCTACTGTAGATTGAGCTACACATCAGGAGAAAGTAGGGAAAGTAATCCCCAAAAGACAAACTTCTAGCTACAGGCAACAAATGCCCCTAATAGGTAGGTGGCAACGAGAAGAGGCTTAGGAGCAATAAATTTTCCAACATTACGATGGTGAAAAGGATATCTCTAATATTGCTTGCTAATGCCTTCAAGAGGATGTTAAGGCTCAAGTAAGAAGATTATTTCAAATTATGGACAACACTAGACTCAATGCTATCATGGATGTTATCAGGCCAAGTCTTTGGTTGTCTAGGCACATCCACAATAAAATGGTATATGAATGTTTTTTTAAACTCTGGTGGAGGCTATGGGGGATAAGGTGTTAGCTCTAGGGCTAGTTCCTACATTTTTGTGGCCAGATTTGCATCCTTTGGTGGTGAATTCCATTGCAGGAATGGATGTGCTCCCCAAGGAAAAACATATTGTTATAATATTTGATGCAATAATTGCAAAGCATAAATCCATCACTACTAAAGATTTATAGTTATCTAGGAAGGCATTGAGTGGGGTTATATGGGCACATTCCATTTTTATCTAAGAAACTACAATTATCTTCTTACCCTTGAAAAATTCATGAGGGTGAATGAATTGGCTAATGGTATCATGTGTCTCAAAGCTTGGAAAGCTTAACTTGTTCTCTATGAGAAAATGTATTTTCCTTCATTCTAATAAAAATGGGAGTTTCCCCCTCTTCGAGTGCTTGCTTATCATATATTATATATTTTCATATATGATATATTATACATTATTAAAATATATTATAATTTATATGTCATATTTATATATTATTGTTATATTTAAATTATATATTATTATAGACATTATATATTACTATTATATAATATTGAAATTATTAGAATATAATATTTATATAAAACATATAATAGACAAGTTGAACTAATATTCATTTGAAATGGATGTTTGTTTTATTTTTCTATAAATGAAAAATCATTGTCAGTTTGGAAAAAAAACCTATAGGCAATGATACAGGAGGCTGATTGTGCAAACAAAAATAGATATTTGAACCTAATAGATAGATATTTTATTTTTAATCTTGAATTTTTGTGCTTCAATAGGCAAGGTAAGTTAATTTTTGAGCTTCTTTTTTTCATTTTTTTTCATTTTTTGTATTTTTATCAAAATTAATTGAGATTTTTAGTATAAACTTGGTTTTTATTTATAAATTTTAGTAATTAGTTAAATTTTTTGTTTGTTTGTAAGTTTTGAATTTGAAATACATTGAAATGGAAAAGGAAGTTGGAAATGCAAACCCTCCCCCATAAATCCACACCCCACAAAACTCCCCTTCAATTGAGGACCTAATTGACATAAATATCAAAGAATTAAAGAAGATTGTGGAAATATACCATCAAAACCCTTAATTGTCTTCAATGAACACATCGCTATAGGGAATTATTGCTCATGTGTTTTTTATTATAGGAAAAATAGGTTTTGAAGTGACCTCGAAACCATTTACAAAAAAAACTGCTACTTTTAAAGATAATAAAAAAAACAAAGAAGCTACCCATCAACAAAAAAATAGTGAACAACCAACCAAAAAACTAGACACAACCAACAAGAAATTATAGATTTTTTGGAATGTTAGCAGCTCCCAAATCACTATCTATAATCTTCTCATGCATTTACATGACCTCAGTAACCTCCTTCGTAGGAACCCCCAAATCCTTCTTGGTTTTATTGCACGTACGAGTGCAAGGGCCCTTCTCACTATCCCCTTCTTTTGGATCTCTAGGGAGATCCACCAAACCAACACCAAAATATTTCACACCTAAAGAATCTCCTTTCCACATCCTATCTTTCTCATTGAGAAATTGGATATACTCAACTTCATTATGGATAGTCGACTTACTTACTTTAACCATCATTTCCAAGTCCTCATAATCTCTAGCCATTTTATCCTCCAAGATCGAGATTTTGAATTCAAAGTCTCTTTTTAGCTTCAACATTTCATATGTCACAATCTTCAGAACATCAAACAACTAGTTAACCTAATCCTGAACAGAGGACCCTTGGGGATTAGGAGTAGCCCCAACAATGTTAACCAAAGAACGAACCTTAACATTAGTTAGGTTCAGTTCATTAAACATCCACTTAAACATTGTAAAAAAATTGAAGAACCATCTCTCACCATCCCTAACACATTTGGAAATTATTCCTTGTTGAAATTAAAAGTATCCCTATGATCAACTAGATCCTCAAGATCAACCCGATTATTCTGCCCATTCTACAACACATCCTTGCCTTTGTTACCACCATCAAGTACTTTGATTTTACACATAGACCTCTCCACCTTCGTATCCTCATGAGTACCCAACTCCTTATCCTTCTCAAGGCCTTCATCAAAAAACCATTGGGTCTCAACATTGGGAGTTTTTTCAAGTTCAACACTAACAAAATCTTCCTAGGGCAAGAATTTCCTGCTACCAGAATGCACCTGTCCCTTAACCTTCTCTAGAATACTCCCTTCCTCAAACACTTCTTCCTTTTCTAGTCCAAGACAAGGGACTCCACCTCCTCATTCACATCAACATCCACCACCTTCTTCTTACCCAAGGAAATACCATCACCCTTCACCTTCAACTTCTTAATAGTAGGGGCTGGAAACTTGCCTAATTTAACCTTCTAGGTTTTAATGAAATCTTCAAGAACCTTCGCCTCCTCACCACCAGTCAAATACTCATCTGACTTAGAGGGATTAGATGCTTTAGCCTTCTTTTTACACTTAACATCAAACTCCTCAAGAGGGTGTGAGAGGACCTCCATAGAGGCTTCTGACCTAGCTTTATACTCCTCAGAATTAGAACCCATATCAGACCTAGTATCATACCCATATTTAGATTGCTTAGGCACCTTTAGTGATTTTCTTGGGTTCATCAAGAATGGAAAAGGACTTGGCATAATCCATAATGAGAAGAATTAAGCTCTCATGGAGAATAGGGTTCTTAGGATTCCTTTTGAAGTCTTTTATACCATTCTCAAGGGAGGCTAATAGATAATAGGGGAAAGAAACCCAGCCCTTCTTATGCACTAAAATGATAGTTTAACAAATAAAAAAATGATAGCTAGCAAAGAAAAAGAGCAGGTTAATCTAGAGTAATATACCTCTATGAACAACCCACAAAATCACCCCAAATGGCCTTAATAGAGCTATGAGAAAAGCCTCCATACTTCGCCTTCTCTAGTTGTTCCCTTTAATTTCTCTTAAAAAAGATTGACATGGCAGTATTAGACTCTTTTTTGTCCATGTATACCTTCATAACCCCAGTAGCCATACTAGTAATGTTTCCTGTGAGTTCTTCAATTATATTGAATTCCAGGCCAAACAACCTAAGGACTCTATTTTTCCAACCGTTGACGAAGGCCTATGAAACCATTGGATCAAAGCCATGAATTATTTCAATGTAGGGAGTGGTACCCCCCTCCTCCAGCAAACCCCATATCTTATTGTTGCTTTTGGTAGAGTCATAGGAAATTGGCTCAATTTGATTCCTCTCACCTTCCATGATGACCGCAGAACAGAGCCATGACAACTTCAAGTATTTACAAAGGATACAAAAAAGAAGAAGCCTCAAGAAGGAATAGGCATAGAAAACACCCATGATCCATTTGGAAGTACTGAAATGACTAGAAGTAATAATAATCCTTAAATGAAAATATTTATGGACATCAACCACATCATTAAAATGCAAGGAATTCCCCCCTAAGAAATCACACTTTGATTTGAAATTTCGCATGAGAATCGGCATGTGACTTAAAATAATCATGAAGGGAACCCCTTCCCTAAATGGCTTGCACATCATGATTGACAATAGATTGAATTTCGATGGGGAGGGGGTCAATCCTATCCCATACTTTATAATCATGAACCCCATAATTTGCAAACTTATCTACAAGGAAATTACCCTCATGATAAATGTGGGATATGAAACATTGATCAAAGGAATTCAATATTGCCAAAGCATCAAGAATAATAAGTTCTATAGACCAAGAAGGAAGGGTAGTCTTTTTAAGGTAATTGATAACATTTAAGGAATCACCCTCAATCTAAATCAGATAATTCTTTGATAGCCATGTCACCATGAGTAGGTGAGTAGGAATCATTGCTCATGGCTAGGTATCCCAATCCAGCACAATTCACGTTTCATTTGAAGGTGCTTAAAAGAATCAAGGAAGGAAATAATACTCAAATTGCTTGTCATTACAATCAAAAGTAAAAGAATTAGATATCAAGCCTAATTAACTTTAATATTTTATTTAATCCTAAAACTATAGATTACCATTGATTTGTAGAAGTTAAAATTTTCCATTAAATGGTGTACACATGAGGGTATCACAAGAAATTTTTGGGATTGTTGGTGGATGGTTTTTGATAAACCACCCAACAACAATCTTGATGTTCTTTTATATTTCCTCCACAAACTATATGTAGATTTTTTTTACGAAGGCATGTTAACTATTTTGAATTTGAAATTTTCAAAGAGTTAGGTAGAGGAATGCCTCAATATAGAGATAGGGAAATGTGAAAAATGCAAGGTACATATATTCCCCCTCCTCCTATTCCTTCTACATGTCCAATAGCACAACCAGACATTATTGTACATGTAACACTGTGGAGCCTCAATGCCATACACTCTTTGACTAGAAATTTGATTACACATACTTCTCAATTTTCCCAATCACATGAGAAATTGATGTTGGTGGACCATCCTTATCTACACATATTTGTGTTCCTCATCGTTGCACTATGTGCAATCATTTGAGTTTAGGCCCTCTTAGAGAAACTAGTGAGCCACACCTAAACACATCTGAATATGATATCCATGGTATGCCATCTACACAAGATGAGCCAACATCAAAGGTAAGGACACTTGTACAAGCATCAGAGGAAAGAAAATAAGGAGATCCATCAAGGGTGAGATAGGAGGAGGAAGGTCAATCTTTTGTATAGGTAAAACTTAAAATTATTTTTTGTAAATTTTATTTAAAATCAATATAAGAAAATATTAGTACTAATGTATATTTAAGTGGGATAACAATTGATGATAGGGGAGAAACTCAAAGAATTTCATCATGGTAGTACTCTTTTACCCATTGATATTTTCCTAGATTTGATGGTATAAATTTTTGTACATGTTTAATTTTTTTTACTATATGCATACTATTTAAACTGTGATTAATTAAATATATTAATTTATACCTTGACTTTATTTTAATTTTGTAGGTTCTCCAAATCTAAATGAGGTAGCACCTTTGCCAATAATTTATAGTAGAACACTTGATTGTCCTAGGGAACAATCAATCATAGAATAAGTTTTAGAGCAATCATAAAGAGTTGAGGTAACTAAATTGAATTTTAATTAAATTAATAGTTTAAATAAATTATAGAACTTATTGTAATGATTTACATGTTAATTTCAAATGTATTATGATTTTATGTACATAAAAATAGTTTTACATTCTTGTCATTTTTATACATGAAGTTATAGTTGGTCCATCCATGATGATTCCTTCTCAAACAATAGAAGAAGCCTCATTGGTGGTATATTTTTTGTAGTAGATATAAGTTTATGTTTAGTAATATAGATTTTTAATTTACACATCTAACCTCTTTTTATTGTACACATTTCCTTCTTTGTCAATAATTATATATACATATATATATATTTATATCATTTTTATTTTACATGTTATAGTCTATTCCACAATCTAGCTATGTGGCTCCTTGACCATTACAATATGCTAGGAATCTCGATTTTCGTAAGAGACCCTCATTTGCTAAATGTTTATCAGGAAAGAAAAAAAGAGTTGAGGTAATCAAGAATTGAATTTTACTTTAGTTTATAGTTTAAAGAAATTATAGTTTAGTATAGTTATTTAGATGTTGACTTGAAATTTATAAAATTATAATAGATAAGTTTCTATTTAGTAGTCTAACATATTTACCATTGAGATAATTAATCTAATTTGTGGTTTGAATTGTTATTGTGTAGTCTACTTTGCATCCATCAAGTGACATGAAGAGGTTAAATTTTGATAATTCATCATGACTTTATGGTTAATAGGATAATTAGGATTTGATACATAACTATTTAGCATGTACATTGTATATAGATCTTAAGATGGAATATGCTACATTTTAAAAAAATATTTTGAGTTGGCATATATGTCAAATTTGTATATGTGCCCACAATTATTCTAGATTTGTATATATAAAAATCCATAAACAATATAATTTGTTCCTTATGTGAATGTTTTCCTATGTTTAAACTTATAATTTGAATGTCTAATAACTTTGGAATGTTTCAGTTATGAACAATAACATGTTATGGATTAATTTCTTGATATCTTGCACTTTAATAGTTTATGAACTACACATTATTTTCAGTCATAAATTATCATTAATCATTTACAATTGGTAATCCATTTATATTAGTGTTAAATTGGTTTCCTTGGGAAACTTTGCCAAATTTAATTCCTTTTTCATTAGGGGAGAGGGGCCTATAGTAGGGAACCCCCTAGAATTTGGAGGAGTCCACATGGGGTCCACATGTGGACCAAAAACCAAAATAATTTCCCACCTCATCACCCCTACCACTTGTGCATCTACCAATTATTTTTTAAAATAAATTTTTAGCACCCTGCCACCTTTCATGCATTGATTTGTCTAGGCCATTCATTACAAGTCCATTTTGTGGTTTTCTCAATAATGGGGCGGGTCCACCCCCTTTCTAGGCGCCAAAAAAAATGTGTAGTGGTTTAGAGGGATGTGTGGTCTCTGAGCACTCCGCCACCCTAAACGTCCAGTTCAGAGCATTAATCGCTCACCGCCTCCTTCGTTACCTCCACTAAGTAACTTTCCTTACGTGCCCCTCTATAGTTACTCGGCCTGACAAGCACGTAAATCAAATACCAAGTTTCATTCAATGCTCCTAACTCTCACATGTCCTGCTCATTGTCATTCCTTTTGTTTTTGTTTATTCTGGAGTGTTCATTTGGTTATACACCCATACTAGTTTGGCTCTCCACTATTCATTGTTCACCTCTACATGCATCATTGTTTGGCCCTACACTCTCAAAAGTCCCCTTTCTCTTTCAAGTGAGGTTTTTAACCTCACTCAACTTGTACCATTGTCTTTCATTTCAATGGTATTCTATCATGCACTTATATCATTCTATTATTTGTTGCACAAACTTGCACTATGCAAATTTCTCTATAAAAAATAATGATACTACAAAATATGGGGAGGGTTTCACTAGTTTTCATTTCATCTATAGTTGTCCATGAAATTGTAATCTTTTGTTTGTTATTGCATGACATTTTACTTCGCACTTTGCTTTTAATATTTGCTTCCTACTATGAAATATGAAAATGGTTTCATTGACATCAAATATGATAATGATTTAACTAATTTGTCATTTTTATTTCATTGTTACGACGAAATATGTAAAGGGTTTGACTAGTTCTCATTTACTAGGTTTTCTTCCATGCACTTCTATTCGTGTGTTCATCATTGCACAAACTTGAACTCTACAATTTGATTTTAATATTCTTTTTATTTTGAAATATGTAAATGCTTTCACTGGTTTTCATTTTGAAGATATTTTTCCATGCACTTGTATTATTGTGTTCTTTGTTGCATATTATTCACACTACAAATTCCTTTTTATATTTGACTATTACTATGAAATATATAATGGGTTTGAGTGGTTCTCATTTGTAGGGTTTTTTCCATGCACTTCTATTCGTGTGTTCATCATTGCACAAATTTTAACTCTCCAATTTTATTTTAATATTTGTTTGTTATTCCAAAATATGAAAAATGTTTCACCTGTTTTCATTTCATAGATATTTTGTCATGCAATTGTAATATTGTGTTCTTCTTTGCACAATAATTAACTCTGCAATTTTCTTTTTATATTTGATTGTTACTACAAATTATGTAAAGGTTTTTAATGGTTCTTGTTTCTAGGGTTTTTTGCTATGCACTTCTATTTGTGTGTTCATCATTGCACAAACTTTAACTCTACATTTTTCCTTTAACATTTTTTTGTTTTCGATATATTAAGCTGCATTGAAAAGATGCATGACCCTTTACACCACGAGCCCAAAGGGCCAAACAAATATAGATACATATACATATACATAATATATATATAATTGCATATATAATAAGTATATATATGTACATACATAAGAATAGAATAATACAAATGCATGACAAAATATCTTCAAAATGAAAACCATTGAAACCATTTTCATATTTCAAAATAACAAACAAATATTAAAAAATAATTTGTACTATGAATGTTTGTGAAATGATGAATACAAAAATAGAAGTCTTTTATGTTTAAGATATACATGATCTCCATGAATCAAAACATCCATGGTAGATCATGTATATCTTGAATAGATAAGACGTCTTCCAATGTCTATCATTGTTTGTAGATGTACCTTTGTGGCACATCTAGTAACAATTAGAACCAGTCAAACCCTCTAAATGAGAACCATTCAAACCCTTTCCATATTTCATAGTAATGATCAAATATAAAAGAAATTTGTAGAGTGTATTATTATGCAACAAAGAACAAAATAATACAATTGCATGGAAAAATATATTCAAAATGAAAACCAATGAAACCATTCTCATATTCTTGAATAACAAACAACATTAAAAAAGAAAATTACAGAGTTAATGTTTGTGCAATGACGAACACACGAATAGAAGTACATGGCAGAAAACCCTCTAAAAGATGACCACTAAAACCCTTACCATGTTTTGTAGTAACAATCAAATATGAAAAGAAAATTGCAGAGTGAATTATTGTGCAATGAAGAACAAAATAAGGCAATTGGATGGTAGAATATCTTTGAAATGCAAACTAGTGAAACCATTTTCATATTTTAGAATAACAAAAAAATGTTAAAGCTTATTTCAAACTAAGGAGGTTTTTGGCATTGGTCTAAGGCTTATTTCTAAAAATGTTTCAATTTACATTGGGAAAATCCCAGAAAAATCACCTATAAAGTGGGAGATCAAGATGGCTAAATCCTGGAATAGGAAATTGGAGATCAACTCCTTTGATAACTCTAAGGCCTAGGCTAGATGGGACATGGTTTGGAAACCCCTAGATTGGGGGTGGCACAAACTCAATTTCAATGGGGCGGCCAAGGGGAACCCTAGTAGGCCTAGTATTAGGGGTGTCATCAGGGTCTATAGAGGTAAATTTGTCGCCGGTTACTCAGGGGGCATAAGAATTCAGACTTCCATGACTGCGGAAGCCAGGGCACTACTAAAAGCGTTCAATTAGCTATTACTCTGGGAATAAAGAAACTCCATATAGAAGGGGATTCTATGTCGGTGATTGAATCAATCAAACTTGGCAAGTTATTAGGATGGAATACCAGAGACATCCTATTAGACATAAATCACCTGATCTTGAGGCTTGATATGAAGATCTTATCTGACACCTTTCGGGAGGGTAATCAAGTTGTTGACGCTCTGGCTAATCTAGGTTCCTCTTGGAGCAGTTCCAGATGTTGGAGGAGTATTGGGAGCTTAATGCAAAAGATACAAGGTGTCATCCTTAAGGAACAAGGTACCATTTCCATCCATGATGATAACTAATTATGCTCTTTTTAAGGCTTTTTGGGTTGTCCACATACTTGTACTTTGGGTGATGTGGACGAAGAAGGATGATGAGGTGTTAAATATGTGGCAAAATTTGAAAAATTGGAGGAAGAATGTGGATATGGAGATAATTATGAGAGGTTATGGGAAGTAGCTTGGGTTAACAGTTTAGTTTGGT